>OX243969.1:4870000-6070000 GCA_945859745.1 Synanthedon formicaeformis | reverse complement strand
AAAAAAATTTAATCAAGGCTTTGTTAATTTATTTTAAGACATTAAAAACAGTTCTGCAATTGGTAGTTTTTTAAAATTACAAAAATATCTTTATTTAGTTTATGGAAGTTTGGTATAAAAATATGTTGAAATGGAGGTCTAAAAGCTACTCCACATATGTTTCTGGTCGACGCCCGGCGCATACCGTTCCTGTGGGAACGCACGAGACATAAACTGTTTTGTTATTTCTGCTCACTCGCTCAATTCTATATTATAATTTGGCTCAGTGCAACTAACTAGAATTTAAATAACTCAACCAACTTATTGGCAAAAACAGTTAAATTAAATACGAGTATAATTCAGTTTCTTCGTTTTGATTTTAATAAATAAAAAAATCTTGCGACTAATTTGTGTAATAGAGAAAATTTAAAACAGATGTGTCATTCTGGTGTATATGTTCAATAGTTTTTCGTGAAAGAGTAGCAAAACGTTCATACATCCCATCCTCACATTTTTTTTCATTTATAATATTGATAGGAATTGTGTGACCTTTAATATTGAAACACTTGAACGTTCCAGGATTGTATCATCCCTAGACAATTACATTAGTAAAGATATATTCATAGGAGCACACAATTTGTAATTACAAGACAGTGATTCAGCTCATGCCGCACATTCTAACGATAAAGTTTAAAGGACACGCCAACAATCGCATTCCATCCCTCTCACATTTCGAGCGATCCCTATCTGTGGGAGGGAGAGGAGCTGAGTTCATTGTTCGT
This sequence comes from Synanthedon formicaeformis, assembly GCA_945859745.1. Classification (NCBI taxonomy): domain Eukaryota; kingdom Metazoa; phylum Arthropoda; class Insecta; order Lepidoptera; family Sesiidae; genus Synanthedon; species Synanthedon formicaeformis. The sequence goes on along the minus strand of OX243969.1, from coordinate 6,069,239 downwards.
AAAAATGTCAAATAGAATGATAAACATAAAATTTCGTGTTGAAATACACGAGAGGCCGGCACGCGTTCAACAATGTGAACTTAATAATTTTATTCAAATGCATTCCGATTGTGTTCTTTTTACTTACGCGGTCATTTATTTGATGTATTTTTTTAAATCTTGCATGGAGAGAGGTTTATGGAAAACAAATAGAATATGACGATTTTCTATAATGAAGTTAGAGTACATTGATAAATTTTATTAAAATTAACCATGGTTTAAAGTAATTAAGTAATTAGTAATCTAATTTTGTCCTAATTTATACACAAACGCTACTGGCACCGATAATAATCATAACGATGTCGCGTAAGAAAACTTGACGTCAATAGGCGAGCTATGGAAAGGGCTATGTCAGGATCAGCGAACGGTCTGTGTTCGGGGTTACATTGCGAGATCGAATCAGGAATGAAGAGATCCATACACATGGTACGGAGAGTCGTCGACGGCTGTTGAGACCGGAAGGTTTTCGAGTGAAAGCCACGGACCGGCAAGCGCAGCATAGGACGTCCACACACAATGACATGGTGGACAGACGGCCAGGTGAGGGTCACAGTTCGACGTTGGATCCAGGCTATTTCGAATCGGTTTTATTAATTATGGGGTAGGCCTATGTCCAGACACCAGTGAACGTCTTATGGCGGAGGTGATACTTCATAAAAATATAAAGAATGAATGAATAGTAAAACATTGAAAGAAAGTGAAGTAATATTACTTCATTAAATATAAGTACTATTTCACTTTCTATCTAAAATATCTTTTTTTTTTATTCTTTTCACATTTGTAATTAGTAATGCAAACATAATTGACCAAATCGAATTTCCTACAAAGCGCCTAAATTCCTTAAAAGCCTTCCGCCCACCGAGTCATGCTGACTCGACACTTGCTTTCCATTGAAAGATTTGAAAGTATTACAATACCATCACAGCCCCATAATAGACCGTATTAGGCGCGACTATAAAGGCAATGACACAATCACTTGATAAATATTAAACTCGTATATCCATAGATCCCTCCGACATTCTTCTTGTATCGATTTGTGATAGATTATTTACTTTTTTCTTGACACTTCAAAACGTTTTTTTTGTGTCTAGTTTATTTCATTATAAAGGTTTACAGGTACAGGGCAAGTAGACCTACATCTGTTGATACCTTATAGTAGAAGTCAATATAAACAGATTCGACTTTAGAGTGGAATACCCTATCCAAAAATAATGAATGTGTGAATTTACGACTTTTCATTATTGTTTCAAAAATACTATTATAATAGAAATTTTGGTAACCCACTTGATGCTAATTTTTAAAGGTTAATTTATCCCGTAGATATCTTTGATCTTGATAAAAATGGGTTAAATGCAAAAAAAAAATATAATAAAATGAAATCTTTTTCTACACGACATTAATAATATTTTAAAATATCCTTGAAAACAGTTCGGCACATATGTTTCCAAAATCCACACCTTAGCTATGTTAAAATACAAGGTATATTTGATCCTATAGGTTAGTCTTTTGACATTGAGATAGTCAAAAGACTATAAATAAAAATTACGAAACTTAAATAATACTGAAGTTGTGACGTCACAAAACAGCACTGAAAAACTGTACCCAATGTTTTGTATCCTAATGGTCACTTTAATATTTATTTTTAAATATCAAATCATATGACGACGAATAAAAAAATTAGTGACACTGAATTTCGCATTCATAAATTTGAAAACCTATTTTGTGGCAGTGTACTCTTTTATATTTCCATTTCCCATATTAAAATTATATATTTATTCCATTTATATATTTCCATTATATTTAAAGAGTCTATTTCCCTATCTCTTCCTAATAACATATCCTACTTAACTCTTCTAAGTCCGGCAACGCACTTGCAGCATCAATTAACGTCGCTTGGTAGCCACCTATTGTCAAGTGGACTGTCAGCCTGTCTGACAACCTTCACATAAAAAATCCTACATACATGATAAAATAAATAAGTACAATGTTTTCAAGAGAAACTTGTCTGTCTCAAGTAGAAACGTTTTCAATAGCAAAAATTAGCATTTACGATCAACGCTGGCTTTTATTGTGTTGTGATAAATTTTAATTATGGGTCTTAAAACCCGAGTGTACTGTTGGTATCGTTTATAGGTGCCATTTTGATCTCCAGTTCAATAGTTCAATGCTTGCGTATTAAAAGCAAGGATCGGGTACAATGATAGATTGCCTCGAATGCACTGGGGTACCTGTTCGCTACATTGCTGCGGTGCAGCGCATCCATTACCGCATTAAAACATAAAAGAGAATCAACACTTACCAGTAAACCGGCAATGTGATGAATTCTTTAATTACACTCGATAGCGTCCAATACAATGTTGCTAACAATCAACAGTTTTAGTAGAAACGAATGCTCATTGTATTCGTTTGTGGAATTTTGCATAATTAACTTTGTAGTGGCACTTTTTGTATGTAATTATTAATGTTTATGGCGCACATGTGCGATATTCTTTACAATGTGTGTAATGAACTTAAATGAGTAAGGCAACTGGTCTGAAGATATATCTAATGATAGTTGCGATTGGTTTACCAATTTTAATTTACATTTAAACTTAAGTAGGTACTTTACAAAATATATGAACAATAAAGATTGAATAAATGTTTTAACACCTTAGAAAAGGGGGCGCGGATGAATTTGCCGGCAAACGCTAGTAATAAACTGCTATAATAATATTAGGTATTAGACTTGAAAATCATCTTATTCTAAGCTCACCAGGAAGTTCTTTGCATGCTTATAATTATAAATATTATAAAACATAATATGTTTGTTTTAACACAGAAATTCCCATTAAACTATTCATAATGAAATAATTAATTACTTACATTGACTCAGAATGTTTTATCAGACATATTAAAACCGCAAAATTAGCAACACCGTCCTACTTATATAGGCAAAAATGTGAATATGACGCATCTTGTTTATTGGGCATATCCGCAATGTAAACATTTCTCTTGTGACCACAATATTTTTCAAAGCCTTTGAACCTTTCAACATGTAATGAATCAAATTTGTCCCTTTCTGTGTGACGTGTGATAGACAGACTTACGTTTTATTAGATGGTAGGCTATATATAGCCCCAGGCTATAGTATATGTAGTATTTAGGTAAATTTGTACAAAATCACACTTTTTAAATAATTAAAACTCAATATAATTAATAATAACAATTAAATGAAAGTAATTTATATGCGAACTATATCTATATGTATAAGTAACTACTTATATTTATATATCTGATATAAATACAATATTCTAGATTCTTATGTCGATACATCTAGAATTCTAGATCTCATTGTCTAGATAATCCTGTTTAGGGCTTCAGATATTACTTATATTATAAACTAGCTGGCGCCCGCGACTTCGTCCGCGTTGAAAAAGAAAAAAGTAGCCTAGTCTGTGTCCTGTACGTCTAAATTTTTATCTGCCAAGTTTCTTGAAAATCAGTTAATTCGTGTAAGAGTTATGGAGGAACATATATACATACAAAACCTACACTTACAGATTTATTATTAGTATTGATAAATAAATAAATAAAAAGTCCATTCACAATGGTCTCTCATAAGCGATTAGTTACTTCTAACTGGACGTCATATGGACAACCTAGAAGTATGTGTACTTTGTGGAATGAAGTATCTACACTGTGCAATTTCAGTGGAAATATACTGTTCAATCGCATCATACGTAATAGACTTGTCATAGGAAAAGAAATGTTATGATTACTCACATAGTAAGAAACCCTTTTGACGTCACTCCTGAGTGCCGCGGTCACACGAACTAAAACAATAGGATTCGTCACAATGACGAAAGCTTTTTCGTATTAAACGTCGCTTGTTTGCAATAGATTTTAACGAACTTATTGCGCCAACGGGAATGCGGGAATAACCGAGACTCACACAAAACAGTAATAAGACTGTCCTACAAATATATTATTAAATGCGAGTAAAATTTACTATTATTGAATTCGTGTAAATGTCGAAACTTTTGTTATAAACCAAAAATAAAAATAAAACAAAAATAAAAATAAAACAAAAATACTTTTGTTGTTTAAGGGCAGAGTAATAAATAGAATTAATAATGGGAATAATGAAAAAAAAAAAAGAATAAAAAATACGACTTTAAAATACTTTTTCTACGAAAAAGTTGTATTTCGTAAAATTACAAATACAAGTACAATTGTATTTCCTTCGTAGAACGAAAAAAAATGTTTTTTTAAAGATAAGCTCGGGTTCCTTAAATTATGGCTTCATTTAGATTTCTAAGGTTCAATATTACCATAACGAATTTAGCTCGGGCTTTACTATCATAAATCATACCTTATTTTATAATCCATTCAAAGTAAGATGGTAATATTTTTATTATCTCAAAAGTGAGACTATAATAATTCGCAATTCGTGCCATATTTTTAAAGAAAATAGAAAACTACTTTTCAAGTGAATAATTTGTAATTGAAGAAATTACTGAAGTACTTGTGCATTCAAAATTCATTACATACAAGACTAGCTGTTGCAGGAAATTTCGTCCGCATAACTTTATAAAATGTAGCCTACGTATGTTACTCGCCGATAATGTGTAGCTTTCTATAGATATGTGATTTTTTAAAATCGGTTCAGTAGTTTTTTAAGTTTATTCATTACAATTTATTAAAATACAATTCCTTCTCTTTATAATTATTATAGTGTAATAATATAGATAGAATATCTAGATTAGATGATTTTAGCATTACAGAGGAACAAGCCAAGTAAATTTTATTGAATAACTAATAAAATAACTAATAAATTTTATTGAAAAAAATATAAAAAATAATCTGCAATGTTTGAAGCTATAAGTTGTAAGATATCGTTGTTTATCGAATAGCAAAATCTAATATTATATTATGGTGTTAAGAATTAATAAAAAATGAAAAATGAATTAGGTACCTACATTCCTTGAGAAAAGTAGTCATAGTCACCTATTTCGTTTTTGCTTTATATTAATTCTTATATATAAAAATCAATTGCTGTTCGTTTGTCTCGCTCAATCTCGAGAACCGCTGGACCGATTTTAATTCTGTCTTCACTTATGGATAGAGTGAAAAAAAATTGGTCGCCGGGCGAAGCCGGGTGCGGTCACTAGTAGACAATAATTTTCTGATTTAATACTGAGACTGGTTAATTTTCTGTGACATTAATTTTGTGAAACCATAATGAGTCATTGGGCGAATTTCGTGAATTGTTTCGACATGTAATGCGGTGTCATGAATCATTCGGATTCGAATCATCATTCTCTTTTTTAATAGATTATTTATTTATTTATTGGTGATTTCGTTTGATTTCTTTGTATTTGATTTAGTAAATCAATACATGCAGATTAGCCGCCAACACAGGGACTGAAGAAGAACTCTGTTATTAACATAGCTGGGGCTATGTAAATAACAGAATAAAAAAAAGATTCCATTTACGTGCTATGAAATGCAAATTAAACACGGTGGATCGCAGAGCTAGGAGGTTTTTAAGAACTAAATCTGCAGAGCGTAGAACATAGACGCAAAATCGCTTGTTTATGTGTCTTTTTAAGATGTGCTTCGGAGTGTGTCCTCATCTTGTCAAAATCTCTCTTTGTCGGACCAAGCGCTTTAAAATATCATTATATGTGCACTGCCAAGGATTGGATCTCTCTGCTTTCCGAGCTCATTAACCTAAATCTTTTCAAAGTTCGAGTGAATAGACATCTTTTGGGTTAGCTCTCTCCATCATAGCTCGTCTTTGCTACACGGCTAGGTGTAGCCAAAAGCAAACCCATCTTTAAAAAAAACGTGCTAAGAAAATAACACTGTTAATGCTTTTTCGTGCATTTGCACATTTTGTGACAGTAGTCAACTCTCGGTGATCAACTGAATTCTTATCACGTTTACAAGAGGTTATTTTGTGGCAGCAACTAAATGTTTTGAAATAAAAAAATACAACAGTCTTCGTGAATGTTTTAAGATTAATATCAGAGCGAAATGATCACGACTTTTTCCGAGACGAAACAGTGGCTCCACTATCCACCAACATATAAACTTTGATGTTACCTCCAAGTCTTTACGTAATTAAACATAACATGTTCCTGTTCGTGTGTAAAACAACTCTTCTCTTATCTTAAGCCAATCTAGTTTTTAAACTCTAAGCCTTAGATACTAAAGACCTATTATAGATTTTTATCAAACAAACTCGACGTAAGTGAGTACTACAACTTCCTAAAAGGGAGTTATCGCAGTGTAAGTACACCATAATATTACGTAACATTTTGCGACATTTTTTACGCGTTTCCTGCAAGTCGTGATATAAATGTGATTTTTTTTGTCAAAAAAGCAGCCGCTTTTATGACGCAGTCGGCGTTTTAGACATAAAAATATATAAAAAAAATGTGACCGTCGCAAAATTGGGGAAGTCAGTCATAAAGAATATATTGGAATGTTATAGAGAGGTCGGTCATAAGAAATAATAATAATTGTTATAGTTATAGGGGAAGCGCATACCAGCGAGGTGCGCAGATATGTATTTCCGACAGGTAGTACTATTATTCGTCATCATAGAAAGTATACTGAGTTCATTGCTGGCATAGGCCTGCCATATAATTTCCAGTAGGACCGGTCATAAGCTGGTTTATCATAATCATCTATTAGATCCCCTATCTATCTTTGGATAGAGGTCTTGTGCAGTGCTTGCCTGTCCCGTCGGATCCCCATTTTATGAGCTCAGTCCATGCCAATTCAAAATATCCGCCTGGTACCTATTGCATAGCTATATACTATTATTACTGCTAATAATAGTGAATTACAGGAAATTTACGTTTGAATGAAATATCTAAGTATTTGATTTTTTTTTTCTAATGAAATTAATCTTCCAGAAACTATTTCTCAATTGCAATAGCATATGCCATTTATTTAATAAGTAATTTACTTCGAATATTTTAACTCAAATTTCCCGATCAACACAGTACATTTATTATTTTAATATTTCTTTCTTTCTAAGCAGAATAAGCAGAAGCAGAAGATAAATTATAGGATGGAATCCTTTATTAATATCACCGTTAGGTATTCACAATTATCTTCAATTTCCAATAACTCAAAATCAAAATTACTTACTCCGTCAAGAATGCGGTCAAATTAGCGGTATAAACTAATATAGTCTTTTAAAAAAAGGAATTATTATAAAAACATAAATCAAAGTTTGGCTGTTGTAAAAGTATTATTAGAGCCATTTAAAGGATCATCTTAGTCCTTTCACTGCACCAAAATATTTTATTGTTTTCTATGTTTAACAGTACCTAATAGTAAATTGAAATACTATTTTTCTATAGAATTTGTTAAGCAGTGTTACTTTCGTTTGTGAGCTTCGAAGAATTGCAAAATAAAATGACTTCAGAGAAGCTTCAGATAAAAAATTATTGGTTGGTTGAAAATCGTTGGTTGAACCAACAATTTCCATAATTCAGAAAAATATAAATTTTGACAAAATATCAGTGACTTAAAATCGTTAATACTTTTAACATCGAATGCAAATTCTAGAATAAGAAACCTCATAAGTATATGCGCTTTTTCAACTACATATGTATTTATGGCTCAACTATCAATTTCTAACAGCTCCATTAGTTAAACATTATTTAATATAAATAAATTCCCTTGCTACATAATCTTTGTTTTATCAACTGTTTTAAACTTATACCTAGTTGTTATGATAAGACTTGAAAGTGGCTTGGAATCTTATCACAGAATCCTATACATAGACAAAAAAAATGTTCACTGAAATTAATATATACTCGTATCATCAAGAAAACAAGACAGTGGTTATAAACTTTCAGGTTTTATGTAGAATATATTTTGTAGGTATATGATTTCGTCCGCATACCCATTTAAATTATAGAATCTGTGTTACATAATTACATAATAATATATTATCAATACTAATAATAAATATGTAAGGGTTGGTCATGGAGAAAGTTACTTTGTTTTCAGAGATTTCAGCGGACGAAGTCGCAGGCACCAACTAGTGTTGTATAACCTAAATCACTGCAGAGTTTTTCGTGAAAGAGTAACGAACATCTATATGTCTTCACAAACTTTTTATTCATAGTAGAATTTCGCCGAATAGATTAAATTTAATTGTTTTTGATGTGAGAACTAAAATTGGCTGCTACCTGGAGACTTATTATACTCGTATGGAGCTATATATTCTACCTATATGATATGGAAAGTGCACACTATAGCTTCGGGCGCGTAATGAAAGAAGCCGAAAATGATCAGCAATTGAACCGGTGTCGAAATGCTTGACGCGTGTGTCGTGGTCGTGACAACGGTAGCGCCGCGAGCCACGGGTGGTTTTCCCACCGTAAATTCATTTTAATTGATGTGTTATTAATGAGGTACATTTCAAAAGTCCATGTTCACTTATCATCACATCACTATAATCATATCGCTGCTTAAAAACTAAAGGGCCACAAATCAAAATTACACTTTTACAGGAGAGCTAATCGGAGAGAATAAAATTATTTTTTGTCTATTTTTTTCTTATTAGATATACGTATATCAAATATATGCATATTATACATCGTTAGAAGCGTATTTTTAAGTGGCCTTTAATTGTTTTAAGTACTTTTATAATAAACTAAATACTAAGCATATAAGTTACTTTTGAATATAAAAATAAAATATTAAATAAAACAACCATCAGTCTTTTTGCAATATACAATATGAAGGATTGTGATTGTATTTTTGCAATAAAAACAATTTTGGATTTTATGTTTTATGGCCCTTTAGTTTTTAAGCAGTTTTTAAGTATATATATATATATATATATATATATATATATATATATATATATATATATATATATATATATATATATATATATATATATATATATATATATATATATATATATATATATATATATATATATATATATATATATATAGTGATGTGATGATAAGTAAACATCGCAATCAATGATATTCCATAACTACGCAATATATAGTCGTAATAATAATAATTTCTTTCAAGTACAAAAAAAGCAATAAAATCCTACTAATATGCATAAGTTTTCGAGGGTAGATGGCTGTATGTTTGTATGTAACTCTTTCATGCAAAAACGGCTGAATGAATTTGGATGAAATTTTAAACACATATAGTTTATTATCTGGATTAACATATAGGATACTCATATTACTCATGAAAAAAATGTTGGGTTCCCTAGGAATCGTCTAAAAATATAAAAAAATTGAGCGCCACTGTCGCTGTGGAGGCGTCACCTTCGTCACAGCGATAAAGATGTCAGATATTTTCTCAGGTGTCATTTCAAAATAAATGACAAAATAATAATCACAAAATATTTCCTATGTTTGCCATTTTAGGAGATTCGGGGTAAATTTACCTGTTATATATTGACAAGCGAATATTATTATATATAATAATATTTTTTAATAATATTACAAATTTTGTAATAATAAGGTACTCCAACGTACCCGTATAACATTTTACTATAATAATAAAACGTACCCATTGTAATTTGTAAAAAATGTATGGTTAGGTAAGTATTGTCGTAAAGAACCGAAAATTTGGGGACATTTTAAAATTTATAATAAGAAAATAAACTATGATTTTACAGCAATGAAACAATAAAATTTTAAGAAATGTTTCTATTTGATAATAAAATATTAAATTTTTCCTTTTATGGGCTTTTTGAAGAACTTTACTTATTAAAATTTTTAATTATGTGACTTTATACTTCAGCTTAAGATAAAAATAATTAACAATTATAGATTTCCATAATTCAGGAAAATTAATGTAATTCTTGAGATTATTAATACTAATAAATATTATTTTTGACAATCCACTAATCGTTTAAAAAACCGTTAATTCTAAAAAACAACCTTTTTACGATATTATTTTTTGAAAAGGTATTTTGTTTTTTCCACTCAATACCGTTTATTTCATATTATTGACAATCAATCCCAATATCTTGACAATAGTATGAAATAAACAGTGCGTGGGTGGCGACGCCTTTTTGCAAATTTGAAAAAAAAAAAAAAACTTCGTAACTGTATCGTAACCGAACAAAACTCGAAGCTGCTCAAAAACTTTTGTCTCCGTTAAGTCATAAATTAGAAAATGTCATCGAAGCTCAAGTTGAGCTATGTGGATTTGAAAATGAGTCTTAATCCTTATTCAACAGTATACTATTGCGGTGTGCATTTACTGTAAGGTACGTCACTACCGTTGCGCTACCTGAGCCTGCCATCACTTTGGTGGGGGTGCTCGGGCCTTCCGTATAAGTGTTATCAGTAGTTCAGCACCCTCTACAGATCAGTTACTGAACGCACCCGCTGACGATCGCACGTCTTCACTCATTAAAAAAAATCGAACAGTGTATTTACCAGTGTTAACATAAACAAACAAACAGTATTACTTAAACTAACCTAACCATTTTGTGTTAGTGTTTTACAGCAATATTCATAGTCGCATTATTTTCGGTTCGTATTTTTTGTTCAGTTAAACTTTAATGTTTTTAAATAGTGATTTTCAGTATTTATTTTTTATAAATTTGACGGTAGTAAAACTTCAGTTTTCGCTAATTTTGTTAGTTGATTTTTAATTTTAAATATAATGTATTCCATGAGTGTTGTTCTTTGAAATAATTTCAGTGTGTTTAAAGCCAGTGAGTTTGCAGTGAAAATTTAAGTTATTTAAACATTGTTTACATTTCGAGTATACTGCTATTTGCAAAGCAGTTAATTCTTCGCTGAAAACTGACTGGCTGGTATAACGCTCGATTTATATTGTCATTATACACCACCTGATCCAAATATAGCAGTTTAAGTTATCCAAAATGGACTGTAAGCGCTCTGCGTAAAGGTTTAGGGTTGAAATTAATTTGACATGTGTACTGATAAGCTATCGTTGTTCAACAGGCGTTCAAGCCCCGCCCGCCGCAGTACAAAGCCCATACAAAATGTTCGCCGTCATGCAGATAGATGAAGATCACACACGGGACTTCAGACGCAAACTGCGCTCGAAGTGCGAATTCGTGTGCAAGTATTGCCAGCGCAGATTCACTAAGCCATACAACCTCATGATTCACGAGAGGACCCATAAGAGCCCAGAACTCTCTTTCAGCTGTGAGGTCTGCGGCAAAAATTTCAAGAGACAGGACAACCTCCGCCAGCATAGGTAAGTTTTTGACTGATTAACTTTTTATATTTTTTTGGTGGTTTTTCTTAAATATGTAGGTACTATACAGAGAGTGGTTTAATATTTTTTTATAACTTACATAGGTACCTACCTATGTTTTAACTTTTAATTTAATTAACTAATTGACATTGTCCTGAAATTTATATGTATGTAAATTTAATCGTCTTCATGTCTGTTAAAGCAAGAGTAATTTATTGTTAACTTAATACTTATTTTTTTATCATTTATAACGTTTGTTAAAACTATTAAGTCATACGAATAATTTCACACTTACCTGGTTTAATTAGAGGATAAATTTAAAATATATTATATTTTCGTCAAAGTTAAGGAAAATAATTATTTTGACCACTAAAACAGTTGGTAAAAATAGCATAAAAACTAGCTGAAAAATTAAAAATCAATATCAAAATAGCTTAAAACAATTACTGAAAATATAAATTTCTAGAATCTATATATTTTAAAACTATAGGTACTTACATTTATAAATTTATGAAGAATGTCATACGCTGTCCTACTTAATCCAAAGTTATGTATTACCGCGGTTTATGTCTATGGTCAACTGTCACAAGGTCGCGGTTAATGTGTTCAGCCTTTATTAGGGTCTAGTCCATCATAGAGGCACTGGATTGTCAATAACTCAGTCATCAGTTACCTACACACTACTGTTCGATGTAAAAACCACAAGAATTAAGTGTCATTTCATTGTTGTTCAAACTAAACTTAAGGCCATTTATTTCCACGTTAAGGCTACCAATTTTATATTGAAACACGTAATTTTTATTACCTACTAACTGGTTCCCGCAGCTTTGTACGCGCTGTAGTTCGTTTTTCGAAAATCCCACTGGAACCTAACATTTTTCAGGATAAAAAGTATCATATAGTTAAATCTTAGTTAAGTTGATATATAATTAAATCACGGGAAAACATTTTTGATAAATTTGAATGAATAATAATCGTCACATGGTAAATTTCAAATACATACATCTCGGTTATCGCGCGTCAGTGACATCCAAGATACGTAGATTGATTGCTGAGATATTTATGAAAACCCACATGCTATGTGGAAAATTATTAATAATTTTTATTGTTTTAAAAAATAGTCATATGAAGTGTAGTTTTTTCTTACTAGAAAAGTAGAAGTTTCATATTAGAAAATTTTCATAAATTTATACTTATTTGATTTTTATTTAAATAACTATTAACAGAATGAAATAATTGCGTAATAAATTTATTTAAATATTTTTTAGTATTGCAAAACAAATAGGCAGTTACCTATTCATTCTCTTCGGTGTCGAATCTCTGGGTCGGTGGGGTCCTAAAGCTCTTAATTTTTTTAACAACTTATCAAAATGTTTGGTCGACATAATCGGCAATTCTAAAGCTGGCTATTACCTCGGTTAACAAATTAGTATTGCCATAAAACGAGGTAATGCAGCCCGTATGCTTGGGACCCTGCCAAAGGGACCGATGCTTCATATTATTATACATATGTATCTAATGTGTAAATATATAATAGCTTAGGATTAGATAATATACTTAATTGTAGGCAAATATAAGATTATTTCACTTTCTCATAACTTAGAAAAGTTCACTCCCAAAGTGGATTAGTCGGAAATCGAACCCGACAATCCTAAGTCTAAGGCTAATCACTAGCCCTATGGAGAGTCACTCATTTGCTTCTTAGCCGGTCATACACAAAGAAGGCAATGTTAAAGTACGAGTATGTACCACATATGCTTTACGTGGATAACCTTATGTGTCTTAACAGTCTTAAGGAGGTATTATGTGTTTCAAATGCACACCTTTTTTTAAAACTGTTCGGCATTTAAACCGCAAAGGCAGGCCGTATATCAAAGCTATTAAGGCGAGGACTTACTTAGCAGAAAAGCGTTATTTTCGTCGCCTAGTATGAGTTCAAAAGTTTAAATCAATCTTGTCACAATGACAAAAAGATTCCGCGATAACTAAATTTTTTTAAGCTTGAGTATTAATTAACTAAGTTTCAATCGGCTATTTTTTATATTTTTTATATATTTTATACAAAATTTAAGAAAAAACGTCCAATTTTATATCTGTTCGGTTATCTCCGAGAAGCCCCAAAATTTGTTGTTCAATACTGCACCTTAATTGATAGGTTATTAAGTTGCAATCATATAGGTAAAAATTGTGTTCGGTCTAAGGTTAGTCCTTGTCTTAATGTGTTTACACATGAAATTAACTTGTATGGTTTACTACGTTTTTTACGAGTACAATAACTTGAAACAAGATAGTAATTCAATTGTTAATTCCCTGTGACATTGAGATTGAGCTGTTAATTGTCATAGTTGTTGTAACCGGGACATATTTGTTCTCTTATCTGTGTAGTAAAATACTTAAATCGTGTACTATCTCAAGATACTGTGTCAATTATACTGCTAAAAAACACAGTCGTGATTAGCATCTTGTCAATAGAATATCAATTATAAGTTCATTGGCCTTCTTACTGTGAGTCAGTTAGGGATGCCCATTCAAAAATCACGTTTGAAAATTAACTGTCTGAATAATAAATAGATTCATTTTCATTTATTAACTAATCAGTAAAATGAAAATAGTTCAATATTTTCATTGAAATATATATAAGATGACGAAATATTAATAAGGCCATATCGACTGCACTATTTGCCTTCACACATGTATTAGTACCTAATAGTAATGGAAACTAATTTCTTGTTGTTCAATTAAAAATTAGTTATTTTGAGGGTATTTCGTAAATATTTAATTTTAGTATAACATTTATTTTTCACAAATGCTACAACTTAATTTTGTGTTTGAAATATAAGATAAATATTGAAGTTCATTTCCATATTTTTGTTATTTTTGGCTTATATTAATCTTTGGGTTTAGTTTTATTTAAGTGTGTGCTTTTTGAAGCTCATTTAAAACATTAGTGTAAATATTAGCCTATTGGCTAATTTCATACCATTTCATAGTAATTAAGTACAGCTATTTACCAAAACCGACAAATAAATATACAAACCAAAAATTGATTTATTCTAGAAAGAAATTTATTCAGGATTAAATTACTGCGTATAGACTACCATTATATAAAATTTTCAATAATTAGTAAATTAACGAACATTTTTTTTTGTATTTTAAAAGAATCGTATCGAGGTGGCAACCCTAACACTAAGTCGCAAGTGAGCTAGATGTCACTCAAGCGAGCAGATTGTCAGCGACATTCCGCAGAGGACTGTCGCACTTGTCACGCGATTAACATACAATATGTTGGTAGCGATGAGTTGTAGGGTCGCGACCCTTATGCAAATCCTTCATCCTACATATGTTTGGAAGTCGTAACATCTTATTCTAATCTTATCCCGATGACATTATTCACAAGCAGTTCAAGAATTTTTGAAACCATTGTTTTTATTTCTATGTAGGTCCTTTGGTCTGGGCGTGCAGTTGGCGATTTTATAACTTATTAATTTTTTATTTAGTAATGAGTGTAGTTGCAAATACATTTAAATACTTAGCTGGTGTCCGCGACTTTTTCCGCCTTGATAAATAGAAGATAATATAACACCTGTCATACATTGACGCCTGACATTGTCTGTGCCTGACATTATTTTTTTGTCAAGCGTTGGATCTTTATTTTTTGAAATCTGGTGCCCGCGGCTTTACCCGCTTGGATTTTAAGCCTATGTTCATCCTGAAATTCTAATCTAACTAAGTATTGGTGCAAGATTTTTTTCGATGATTCTTTCGATGAGATCGAATGAGTAGTTTCGAAGATTGCCTCCTTCACCTCCTTTATATAAACAAACAAACAAACAAAATTTACCTCTTTATAACATTCAACAAAATTCACCTAATTTTTAATAAATTTAGCAATATTTTCATACATTAAATTTTTCATACCATAAAAATGTAATAAGTTCCACTAAGACCGTAGCCATGTTTCGCAATGTAGATGTACCTACGTAGCATGACCTACTGCGCCTTAAAGTCTCAGCACGCGTGTACCAAAGAAAAAAGTTCCGTGTGAAATTTGTACGTTTGTTCCGCGGGCTGCACCGGGCTACCGAGATGGTCGATAGATGGTTCACGATTCGAGTCGTGAGCTCGTGTGTTAACGGTTCTTAATGGGCCCTAATGCTTCCGAAACTGTGCGAACGCGGACGGTAGCCCGCAATAGCTCGCCACACGTGACTGCCGCGATATAATTTGCGGACCGGGCACCCGTACAAGGCGCAACAATGTGTACCAGCCTTTACCGTACCGACGAGAAATTGCCGCAATTTGTACCTATACCCGGCAACTCACTCGTACCTAGATGTTTTCATAAAGAGCATTTACGTTGCGATTTTACGATTTTATCTGCTATGACAATCTCAAATTAAATTATTTTAAATACAGTCTTCATTAGTAGGTTTTCAGAAGAGGCACAGAATAAGTATTAGTACAACAAGAAGTAGTAGAGAATTAAAAATCTTTATTGATTACGTGTTCAAATTACAAGCACTCAACTTTGCTTTTGTCAGTTACTTCATCCGCGCTCCTTTTTATTGCTCATATTATGTTTCTGCAATTATGTTCTTCGTAATTGTTCGTTGATTTCTTTATATTTATAGTGAATCTCTCCAGATGTCATTTTCTGTATTCCTAAACGTGTATGAAAAATTTCACTATGATCAGTTTAGTAGTTAAGGCATGAAAGCGTAACAAACAAACAAAAAAACAAACCCACTATGGGACTGTCATGAACGTAGTAAACCGTGGTTATGGTAAATTCTAAATTCTAAACACTCATTCTTACACCCTTGGCTGATATAATAATACTCGTAACTATCTTATTTTAATTTGATTCGATTTTTTTAAAATGTTGTTTCTTTCACGAAACTTTAACAAAGAAAATTTAATATAAAAGTATTCTATTACTTAAAATTATAAAGTTTGAGTCTTCGAAGGTCTTCCATGATGATGTAATAATATTTTCTTTTAACATCTAATTTGATTGGATTCCATTAAAACTCAATAAAAATAATAATATTACTAACAAAAAGTATTCTATTTGTTAAACGTATAAAGTTTGATGTTGTAAATGTCACGAACAAGGAATCTGTTCGATGTCGGTAACCTCCAGACAAATATCAATCGTATCATAAGTCAGTGTCGATTCTGCCTTTCTCAATGCACATCCGCCTTTGCAACGAAATCTTCGTGAATCCACTTAACATTTGCTATCACCTTTATTTTTATTCTATTTGTTTCTTCGTATTAGTCATGTGTTTTTGAATCAAACTAATCCGTACTAGTCCTTACTAATATTATAAATGCTAAAGTTCGTATGGATGTATGTATGTTTCTTATATTAAGATCTGCGCTCAAATACTTTCATTTGGTATCTTTTCTTTTATAGTGTGATTCTATACATGGAAAACTTTCAATAGGACGCGGAATTACTTCTAAAATCTCTGGTTTGGTTTTGGTTAACAGGCTCATGTTTTCCTCATGTTCATGTTCATGTTCATAATCTTTCATGTTCGCTATTGTCAATTGTATTAAAAGTAGCAATACTATTACGTTTTTTTACAACGTCAAAGATGACAGATGGTCCAATATTAAGAGTTTTGGTAAAAAACCTTTGGCAAACTTGTACTTTTACTCGTAAATCATCCGTCCGTACTAATATTATAAATGCGAAAGTTTGTATGGATGTTTGTTACTCTTTCACGCAAAAACTACTGAACCGATCACCGTAAAATTTTGCATACACGTTGTCTGGGACACCAAAAAGGACATAGGGTACCTTTCATTGTTCAACGCGGACGAAGTCGCGGGAACCAGCTAGTGTCGAAGATATTATTAACGCGAGTTAATTAATATACTGTCAGTCAGAATCAGAACTCTTTGCTGACCAATTACTTATGTACATTTACATATTACTGGTGAAATGCTGTTATAATAGATATACGAGTAATATATACTATTTTTTTATTAAGGATGAACAAAACATTAAATATTTCCATTTTATTTAAATTTTCGTCAAAAACCTATAAGTTGTTGCAATGTTTGACTGTATTTTTTCAAAATAATTTTCGATTTCAAATCGAATATCGAAGGATTTTAAATTTTCATGTAGTCAAATTTAAAATAATAAAAAATATGAAAAAGTCATAGAGGTTGAAAATTCAGAATGTTTTGTAATGTAAACATATTATGTATCTTCTGAAACATATGAAGGCGGTAGTTGATTTCTAAGGCATTCCGAATATCGCGAACGTCGCGAACCCATAGTAATTCTTACTTGTAAGTGAGATGGGTAATAATAAAAGATCGTGTGAAACGCTGGGTCCCTTGTCCGGGTGAGCTGTGCGTGACTGCCTTCGGCATATGCAGTACCGCTACTGATTGTTTTACTAAACAGGTATAGAGTATAAGTTGTGTGTAATGTTTGGGGCCTCAACCCATAACATGATACACCTAAGTACAGTACAAGTTCGAACTATGAACCACATCAACTATAGAAAGCGTGGTTCTGAGAAGCCTTCTGTTGCAATTTTTCTGAAGAAGTTAATTTTTTTATTTAAAAAAAAATCTGGCTTGAAATGAAATGAGCCAATAATAGTTATAGTCAAAAGTTAGTCAATTATTATCATCATATCTATATTTAGATTTTTTGTTTGTTTGTTACGATTAAATTTTGCATACACATTGTTAGGGATACCGGTAAAATGTTCCTACTTTGCTCCTATAGGGTTAATTATGCTCCAATTCTTTTAAAAGTTTTATCGCTTAATATGTCCAAATCGGTGCAACTTCATTACGTTGATTTAACTTTAAAAATATGTTAGATAAAATATTATTCTTTAAATTAATACATCTGAGTATATTTCATAATTAATAGTGTGAACAATATTCATAATTCCCTTTTTTTGGAGCAAATATTGGTGCAAAGTAGGACCATTTTACGGTACAACAAAGGATGTCCTTTAATCCATAAAAAGTACTGTTCATCTGTGTTAAAGCTGCGAGCGAATCGCTAATAATATATAAAATGAGTTGCATAATATAATTTTCATCCTACAAGAAGCAAACGCAAAGGCCAGACAATCGCAATTGCGCATAGAATTAAATTTATAGTCGGAGTGTAAGTGGCAACGTGTCTAAAACAAAAGATTCGATCTTAATTACGTATCGAATAGTTTCAAGCATTCGAGAGTGTGATGTCCCATTTAGTTAGTGCAGTGGGTCATCAGTGCACGGTCGGGGTGCGATCGCGTGGGCTTATCGCTAGCTCATCGTCGCATTCGATGCGATACCTCGATCAATTCGATTCACGTCTCGTGCGAATCGAGTTAACGCTTTATCGATTATTCCTGTTAAGTGTTAAGGCTAGGACTTATTGCGACGACGTTTATCCGGATTTAATAAATGTTATGATTAGTGTTAACTATGGATAGTTCTTTATAGAAATGTTTTATTCTTTAAATATACTGCCTTATTAAGAATCTTACAATGGAATACTTAATATGTAAAATATATTACGATTAATTTCACAGATATTTTCATTATAAGAGATTTTTAATTATATTCTTTCTGATGCAACGAGTGTGCAGTTTAAACATTGAAAAAACTTCTATATTTCATAATTATATTTCATAATTTTTCATAGTATAAAAAATAATACTATGAAAAAATTGATTTTTTTGTATGGACTTTTAACTAAACGAGACCGCCTTAAAACTACTATAATGTGTAGTTTAGCGGCGACTATTTCACTCTGAACACAATGAGATTAAGCATCCAGCTGGAGGTGGCAAAAGTAGTTAATTGGTTTCTTCTTGAGAAGTGTTCGTTATATACAGTATGATACGAAATTAACTAAAACTGAACTAAATTGGAACGTATATGACTTTAGCGTCTATATTACTTAAAAGCCTTTTACAAAACATGCAACAAATAAGATTGGGAGAAAAATCGTTTACCTACTTGAATTGACAAACAGAATCGTTGTAATTCGAATATTTAACAGACTACAATAAATTCAATAATCGTGAAACAATTTTACAGTGCTAAATATAATTTGTCGTTAAATACTAACTAATTTTGTTTTGAGATAAATTTAATAAGTTCAAAGAACTGTACGTGTATTTTTATCAAACGTCATTTCATTATCAATTTAGGCTTATAGTCTTATAGCTTAGTATCTATTGAAAAAAATCCTTTAAGTACTGGTTTAATACTACACAATTCGTATCAGCCTGTATTCAGAAACAAAGCTAAGTGTTCCCACAGTCTCACACAGCAGAGTGTTGTCTCACGAACTAACCTGGTCCTTTGTGGTGAGGAAGTGAATAAATGTCGTCGACTATCACCTCCGCCCTTTACATTGTCGATTGCGCCGATCTGAACACTTGGGATGTTTCTAGAACAATTAGTGCGGTTTTAAGTATTTTATACAATTAATTTCGAACAATTTCAATTCGAGTACGGAAGAAAGTATTTGTAGCACTAATCCCCTTAAGTTTATTTGATAACAATTTTTTATTTTATTTTGAAAATTTTAACTGATTTCAAAATATTTTTAGAGAAAAGAAAGATATAAAAAAAGATAGAAGGAAGTTATTTTTTAAGATTTTCAACGTTAAAATATGATTTAAAAAAAAAAGTCACCTAAATTTAACTAAAATATTTCGCGGACATAGTCGCGTACAATAGCTAGTTATAAAGAAAATTAATGTCTTCAATCACTAGCCTCAATCAATCAATCAACTATCAATCAATCAACTAGCCACCAGATATATTATAATTTTAACCTTCTAAAAATTACTACTATTAAAAATTTATAAGAAAAAAATATCAATAGAATCATAACTTAGCACTAAATAATCAAAACATACGGAAAAATACACTAGTTAATAGATGTAGTTAGTCAAAAATCAATTTGCAAAATAAACTCAGTTGATTATTTTCTGAAAGCTACGTTAGTGACGGGTCTCAACTTCAATTAGTTCAAGGACGTCCTTTTTAATGTCTTCATCACGAACGCATTATAATTAACTCCAGACCGTTTTTAAATTTAAAGAACGTCTCTTAATTGCTTCAAACATACATTTAATTGACATTTGCAAATTACATTTTTAATGCAGTTACATTTAATTATTACTATTATATTTGGTGAAGTGAAATTGAAAAAAAGATAGTTTTTGCTGACCTTACCTAATATACTTATAATAGCTACAGTTAATATTTAGTAACAGCTAGTATCTGTTGCAAGCGATTTTGCCCGCGTAATTTTGTAAAATATATCCTATGTTACACGCTGATAATGATATTAGGTGAAAGAATTTTCAAAATAGGTTCGGTAGGTTTTGTGTTTATTCATTACAAACTTCCAAAAATACAAATCTCTCTTTGTAATTTTGTATTAGATTATGCATAATTAATGTCTTTTTTTGTATTCCACCTTCAAATTGCTGTATTCAAATTGATGTTGTTGCTGTACCGCATTTCTCCACTGACATTAATTGTAGATCGTAATGTCCTCTACATTTTTTGTTCTATAAATTTTCCTGTAAAATGAATACATTTCGAGAAAAATGCATTTCAAAAAATTTATTCACTTTTTTTGAGTTTTCAAAAAGACGCACCAAAGAAGCACATGCCCATCGCAGAGGTAGCTTAAGTTAAGTACATAATGCTTCAACGAATAAAACAACTTTCACCCATCCGCAAATTTTTTCAGTCAACCTATTTATTTTATGACAGATTGACTGAACTAAAAATGTACGCAATAAATATGAATTTAACAATTTTAAAAGTAAATCAATACTTAGCTACGTTCCAAAAACTTACTTCGAATTTAAAAAGTAAATTTACGTCAAAAATGTTGCCAAACTTATCATTTTTAAAGGCTTAGTGCGGCGTTAAATTTTCACGGTTCAGAATTGAGACCTTAGTTGCGGTCAACATCTTTATAAGAATAAGTTGTTGTCGGACCGTTTGACACTAATCCCTTTAAAATGTTAAAACTGTGCTTTGTTGCGGCGAAAACAGAGCCACGAAAAGTGTCTGTGTTTCACATAAAATCCGAAGCCTTTTATATTCACAGAAAGGTTTAATCTCTTTAAAAAGAGCAAAAAAAAAATTACAATGTCGTTATGGATTGTAGCGAATACCATATTCAATTGTAACTCACTTTGTAAGCGGACATATTGAGCGAACGATAGATTTCAAAGAGAAAGGGTTAACTTCAACATTAAAGGTTAGATTTCACGGTCAATTTTTTTCTTTAAAAGTTGTCACCATGAACTAAATTCAAGCTAATCTCAAAGCATGAGTAGTTTTAATCATTTCAGTGTTTTACCTATAACGTAAAAAATATGATATTTCTAAATATTTGTCTTGCGATTTCTAGATTTTACTAATAAAACATTGCAATAGCATAACGCAGTTATAGACTGGGCTCCTTGTCTAGCGGCAGTAGTAGACACTCCTTTATAATAAACTTAGTGATTAAGTTGAAGTTTGACCTAAAAATTAAATTATTTGAGCCGTTAAGTGCAGTCATCTACAATAAAATTTCTTGTTTATTAAATTTTCACTATCTGTATATCTTGTTTAGTGTAAGCTAAACGTACCGTTAAAAATTGAAACATAATGGACGAAATACACGATCAATCATATGACGTGACGACAAACTGACGTGACGCAACGGCGCGATTTTAAATACAGTGTTTGACATCAAGCCATCAGTTTTTACCATTCACGATCAAATTTTGGCTTCACGTCAGTCAATTTGACGCGATGGACTGATTGTGTATTTCGTCCAAACATCTTCGATATAATTAATGCTTAACAATTGTTGATTATGTGGTTATATTTTTAAAGACGTAAAGAATACCTAACACAATTCTTATTTCTTGAAACTTCATCCTATAATGAATGTACATAAATAGCTCTTTCTGATAACAATTTCTCCCAGACACCACTTGAAAATGTCTTAGAGAGTTAGGGAGATACTAAATTTCAAGCACATTTCACTTCTGTTCTATAAGCACTGAATTAACTTAAGCATGACTTATGTGTTAAGGTTTAATTTAGAAAAAATAGTACATAATTATATTTCTTAAGACTCAACCGTACTCAATGTACTTATTTTTCTGAAACCGTACTAAGATTAAATTGAAAAGTTATAATTTTATTAAGGTTTTACAAGGGTTTTACTAAACTTTTCTTGCACATTTTTCCTTATAAATGCCACTATTTTCTAAGTACGGATGAGTCTTCATGTTCTCTAATATAATAATTCCTGAAGGTGTTTTTTTACTAATAAAATGTTGTTTTTTTTTCTATTGTAGATGTAATCAATGCTTGTGGCGGTGAAGGTGAAGATCTAAGCACGATCCCACACATCGGTCTCTCTTATATTATGAAGTAAGAAATCGCACATTTTTCTTATTTTTTTTGTAAAATCTGATTTTTCATAATAATGTGTCGTCAAACTTTCACATACAATTCCATACACGTCTCTGCTGGGTTTTTTTGGCAGATAATAATTATATTCACTTGTTATCCAACAAATATATATTATTACAAATAGAGACCGTATAGATTAAATTGAAATTTTAACCGAAGATTTAATTCCCCGATCGTGCTACAATTTTTTATAACCACAAGCATTATTTTGAGTTGTATTATTTTTTTAATAGGATTTTTTAATAATTAAAAAAATATACTAATAAATACTAATAAAAATGTAATTTTTGTTTCAGAGAAATTCACTACAGTCCACATAAGGAGACCACATATTTAAAATCGTGATAATTTAGTTAAGCTTAACAAGACTCGAGGGAAAAAGGATGTTTTACTTAACAGTATTTTACGCATTATTATACACACTCAGAATGGGAAATATTGGATAGTATTTTCCAATAGATTTAGAAATTTATTAAAAAAAATCACAATATATTTAAAAAAAATTGAAATTCGAACCATATAATTTTATTTTTGGAGTTTACTTCTTACGAATCGATTTGCATATTATAAACCCGTGGTTGAAAGGGAGTAAAATCAGAATAAAATTGTCACACGAATACGTTATGTTATGCATTATAGTTACGTTCTAATTTTTTTTATATTTTAGAATATTCCTAAAATTTCAGAGACATTCCGCCATCTACACAATATTATTAAAAAAAAGAACAATGTTGTTATTTTGGCGTGTTTGAATTGTGAAAATTTAAATTTTATAATCGTTCGTAAGAAGTAAACTCCAGTCATGTGTCACAATTTTTTTTGAAACATTTCTAAATTCTAGTAAAGATATTCGGTAAAAAAATATTTTGGCAAAAAAAAAACATTCTGGTGTCTTTGTAAATAGTATTTATTAGGATTAAATTATCTTAGCATTTTAAATAATAATCGCTTATTATATTTAATGTAAAATAATATTTATGTTTTATTTAATTATTTTATATTTAATTTCGGCTTTTACGCATAAAGCATTTAATTACGAACGTACACTTACATTCTGTGAATAATTTTTCTCGTGAAATTATTATATTTTTTGATCCGTTTAGTTGAATAATTTGATTTGAAAATATTATTGTGAAGCATGTCGAAGCAAAAAAATACATTGTAATTTTAAGATTAAAGATAATATTTTTTATATTTTAAATAGAAAGTAAAAGCTATAATTTTATTTTAAGAAATAACTTTGTTTTAGAATACACTCGTATCACATACAGGTGTAAAAGGACTCAAGGAATTCTTCTTTATAATGGCAAATTGACACATTTCAATGGAAATACTATATTTTTCATATTTTTTAATTCTTTCGGATGTATTACATTTTTTGAATATTTTTAAAACTTTTTTATTTATTATATATTATAAATACATGTTATCTTTTAGAAACTTTTTTGCAATTTAATAGGATTTTCACTAGAAAAAAAAAATTGCTGCGTATAAAACTGGGATCTCTATTTTGTTGCAGAATTTTCACATTTAATTTATACACATAATTTAGCTAAAATTATCAGTGGTGTTGATGAAATTATGCTTTACAATGTTTCGGTAATAACACGAAATAATTACAGTACAGTAATATTGTATTTTTTTTAATAATTTGTCTTTAAAACACGATATATAATACATTTTGTTATATAAATAGTGTCACAGAAGACAGATATCTTAGATAAGTTATTTCAAGAAATATATGATTTAGGATTTCTCAGATATTAGATTAGTCGGCTTTGCAATAATTTCATTGTTTTTCATTGAAATGTTTTTTTTTAAATATATTTTTTTTATTAAAATATAAAGGAGACATTGCAAATAATATTTAATTGAGGTCCATAATATTTATTTTCTATGCAATTATGTGTAATGATGTTAACGTGGTTTTTTTTAAATATTTTTTAGTAATGTACATGTATTTTTTTTAATACAAATTGTGTATTAAAAGCATTGATCTGAACTATAGATGCGGCGTAGCAAGCAGAAAGCCCCGAAATCTTTGGTAGTATTAAAATCATACTCGCACTAGCGAGCGACAGTGCGAATTCGTCCACTTCTCTCTCTTTCTCTCTCGTGTGGACAATTTCGAGTGGACGAATTGTACTACTACCATTATTTACGGGCTACGCCGTGTCTATACTCCCAAATATACTTATAAAGTCTTTGATTAAAAGGGGATATGTGTAGACATAATTATGATAGTATCCGCTTATAACAAATTGCTTCGATTTTGCTTTGTTTAAAACACAATAAAGTAATGATAAAATATTTAATTATATAATTAATTTTTAATAATATTTATAGTAAAACGCGTCCATGTGCCAATACAGAACAATTTGTTCAGTAGTTAAGAGACATTACTTTTTTGTAGTTTGTAGATGTATAAAATCATATTTTCAACTACTTTTCATGTTTACATTGTGTAAATGAATAATAAATGATTGAATTATATTATGATCTTTTATTTCATGTTGATATAATTATGAAAAGCCATTGTCACACCATTATCTTAGTGCCGTCAAATGGGTACTTTCTTATGTCTAACTTCTCGTTTATGATTTGACCAAAAAGCTTAAAACCAATACATTTATGAATTATCAAAGTTTAGACAACATTTGGTAAATTAACACTACTTTTATTATTAAAAAAAAAAAACAGTGTTTTTTATGGCGATTGTAAATATTTATACGCTAAAAAATGAAGAATCTGTTGTACTTTAAACACAACATAGCATATGGAAATCAATCAACATTTTCATTCAAAACATCGAGATATCCAATCATCATCAATCAATACTAATAATAAATCCGTAAGTGTAGGTATTTTATGTATGTATGTTCCTCCATAACTCTTAAACGAATTAACTGATTTTCATGAAACTTGGCAGATAAACATTTACACGTACAGGACACAAGATAGGCACTTTTTTCATTTTCAACGCGGACGAAGTCGCGTGCACCAGCTAGTACCTACTAATTCTGGTATGCGGCGAGGCGCAAGGGTGTAGCGGGCTACCTCACGCCCAGACAACGGCACTGACTTGGCTACAGACCATTATAAAACTAGAGATAAAATAATCAGAAATTATTTTTGTCGATGTGCATTGGTAAAAAAATATAGAATACTGTTTTATTTGTACATGTAACCTACTGTCAAAAATTTCTGGATTCTAGATTAGCATTTGTTTAAACTATAATAACGACCTACACATCCACTAATAACTAATAGTCATAAAATTAGAATAACTATATTTATGAAAACAATGCCAAATTTTGAATATTGTATTTTGTTTAATATAGCCCATTATAGTGAACTAGCTGGTGACCGCGACTTCGTCCGCGTTGAACAATGAAAGGTATCCTATGTCCTTTCTGGTGTCCCAGACGACGTGTATGCAAAATTTCATGGTGATAGGTTCAGTAGTTTTTGGGTGAAAGAGTAACAAACATCCATACATCCATACAAACTTTCGCATTTATAAATTAGTACGGATTCAGTATACAGCTCCATATTAAAATCTACAGTATACAGCTCCATATTAAAATGATGAAAACAATACGAAAATTTACTGTCGTATTACCTTTCCTAAAAGATATAGAATTATTTACTCGCAAATTAAAAAAAAACATACAATGAGTAGGTATGAGTAGAACCTACTCATTGTATGAGTAGTGTAAGTAGGTATATCAGATATACTTAAAATCGATATCTAAAAATCGCTAAACGCTCTGACAGGTCCGACCCGAAACTGCAAGTACATAATATTAGCAAAATTATTCATACTTTACGCAGTGTTTTAATCAACGATAAATCTCTTGAACGGGAGATAAGACTTTTTTACTACGGATGACGTTGGGTAAGTACACGACGGCGATTTAATAACAGATAATATCAATTTATCTGATACTTGATGTGGGTATTGGAAATTCCTTTTAACACAATCTTTGTGTTTATGGAATTTACATGAAAAATCCTCAATTTCATACGTTTGATAACAAGTTTCTTGAGAATGATTGGGAAATCCATAAAAAATGTCTACATTATTTCATATCTATCAACATTTTATTCTGAATTGCTGCTGAAACATATTGCATAATAAAACCAAAAACCCATACGGTTGGGCCGATTTATATCCATTTTTTTTTGTTTGTAAGCTGACTTGATCAAGATAGTTTTTAGCTATACTTTATGAAGATCTGTTCAGCCCATTTCCTAGTTGACGAAGGGACTTCCACGGATTCGATTGGTGTTCAATTTTTGTATAATGTTGCTTCGGTGGTATTTCAATGACATGCAGCATTAAGTAGTCTAAGGGACACTCAATTCCTCGGCAACTTACAACAGTTATACTACAACTAGTTTATAAATTTAACCGCCCGCGACTTCGCCCGCGTAACTTTGTAAATTATATACTAAAACCATCCTTGAGAACCACTCTATACATTGGTTAAAACAGCATAAAAATCGGTGCAGTAGTTTTTGAGTGTATTGCGAACAGACAGACCGATGCGGCGAAGGATTTTGTTTTATAATATGTAAGGATTATAGCTTTTTAAAATAGTCTACAACAATAGATGTTCATTTTAGTAAATCCTAAGCAGAGGTGCTGATGAAAGGATAATTAGTTAGAGAATTAATCACAATGAAGCAAGGATAGATTGGATAGTGTATAATGCTCGATAGAATCAGACACGCGATGACTAACGCGGTGCCCCGCTGTCTGCCACCGCGTTACGCTCGCCAAACCTGTTTCACACCGCAAATGACCCTCCGATACACTTGCTCGGAATTTATTAAGTAACTTATTTTAGTAGGTGCAATTCATTGCTATATCCTACACTAAATTAATATTTTTTTTATTAATATACATATGGCAATCAAAGTGTTCTAAATTTGTGTGACACTGTGCTCTACACAACTTCGAAGGAATAAATGTTTAAAGAATTTTCTAGCTATATACTCGTACTTCAAATATTATCTTGCAAATATTTGAAATTGAAACAAACTTGGAAATAAACTTTTCAAAGTTAGCTCTGAAGTTAGTTGAAAGTTGCAGTCATTTTAGCAGCCCCTGTGGTGGCAGTAACAGCCTCTTTACAGAAGACCATCGTGAATGCCATATGTGCTGTGATGTTTCGCCCTTATGCCATAAGGGATGCCAGAACCCATTTTCCTAACCCCCTTTTTAATCCCTGATCTTTCCTAGTAAAGCCAGCAGCACATTAGCAGACCTTGTGACATTGCTTGTGTTAATATATGGTAGCCACATATCATCAAGTGGACCGTCAGACCTTTACATTAGAAACAAGGTTGTTTATAGACATTCTTATGCTTACACATTTTTCCGCACACAAATATGGTGTACATCCGTGAGTGGTTCTACCAAGGTTGTTGATACACCGGGAGAAGTCGTGGCCGTGAGTCAGTTGGTCGTTTCGCGACTCATATCAACGATCAAGATTGTATCTGTGGACTAGGTCGCCCAACGGAAGCCCGGTACGGCGAGAAAGCTGAATTTTTATGCTGTAACTCACATTTAACTCGTGTTCCCACGGCACAGTTCTTCGCAATGACTAAGTAGGGGGAAAGGGGGGGTGAAGTTGCAAGTCATCTACTGTTACTTAGTCACGGTAGATGTTGCGTTGACCTATCACTTTGGAAATACTAGTTTTATAACCTTTGAGTATTACGCGACCGTTTTAAGTGGGCTTCTTTTGATTTATGATGTTTTAGTTTTGGGCGTGTCCTTTAAATGTTACTAGAGAACAAATTTTGCAAGGTCGTGTAACCTATTAATAATAAAACATTGGGCAACATAACTGGCTGACTTATTATTGATGCTATAATAATAAACGAGGGTGTACGTTCGTGCCTGGTTCATGCTATAATTTTCCAAATTCTAACAACATAATATTTTTGATGTATTTCAGAGTAAGTATATTCTTTTTTAGAATTTTTGCATTTTTTTGAATCATTGTAAAAAAAAGATTGGCCTCATTTTAATTAAAAAATGTCTTACTCGTAATGCACCAATGCTTCCGGGCTTACTAAATCTACTTTTTAAATTGGTTTATGATTTTACCTGCACCTAAGCCAATTTTTAAAATTCAGTTTCCATAAGTAGATAATCCAGCCAAGAAGGAGTTTATAGTTGTGTGAACTAAGACTTTTAGCTTAACTATAACCAATTATTATTTTCGTCAATGATGATTAACATACATCAGCTGTTAAGACATTTAGGTATCTTCTTTTAAAAAACTCAAGCTCAATTGTTATAGCTAATAAGCTCAGTTAGCTAATCAGGAATAGGTGAACTCAAGAATAGTTTTCATAAAGGCTTATCAAATTACAGTGTTAGAAAGAAATTAAATTTCTAAATCCATATTATTCCAACGAATTCGAACAAGAGAGACTACCCAAGTTGTAAGCGAACAAAGCAAACAGTTCCACACGATCTGGTATCACGCTAATTTCGCTCACGGCTCGAATACAATGCGCGGAAGGAGGCTTTTGTTAGTCTCTAATGTTGGGGGGAAATTAAATAGTATTTAGAACTCCTCTTTGAAGTATTCGTGAAATAAGTAAGTTAAAAGTTAGTGTTGTTTTACTTCTAGAAGAAACAATACTAGAAAGGACATAGTTCAAAATTAGGCCATTTTTTTTACTTACACTGGAGAATTTGGTAAAAAAAAGTTATTCTTAATTTCAAAAATTTCCTGTGAAAATTTCAGATTTATAAAATTAAGATTTTACAGATTTAAAAAAGAATAAATTTTAAAATGATGACTTGTACTTTCTACTTTTTTGGGAAATGCACGGTATTTTAATGTTTTCAAACTTAAATATAATATCTATGAAACCAAATTACCAAATTAGATTTCCAGTAAGAGCTACGAGTATTATAAATTCTTCTTTCCTAATGGTACAAGTTTCAACCGTTAAAATGAAATATACAAGACTGATTGATCTCATTCTTTACATAAACAAAAGCGTGAACTTTTAAATATTATAATGGACTAGCTGCTGCCCGCGTAACTTTGTAAATTATATACTAAAACCTTCCTCGAGAACCTCTCTATCCATTGTTGAAAACAGCATGAAAATCGGTGCAGTAGTTTTTGAGGTTATCGCGAACAGTCAGACAGACGCAGCGAAGGACTTTGTAATATGTATAAGGAGGATATATAAACATTTTAGTTACGGTTGTTTACATTTGAATGTTCTAAAAGTAAAGCCGCCTTACAATACAGGACTTAAAAAAACTGGGTGTGATTTTAAATAATCTTTTCGAAGCAAATTGCGTGATAAGCTCCTATAACCTACTACGCGAACTGACTGCGGCATCTTTGTCATGGTTCATTCATAGATTAACGTTGTAGTATCTAAATCGATGTTAATTATTTCAATTTAAATAATTATGTGGGTATTCAAAAAGTCAACAGATAGACTGACAGTTTACTTGGTGGTATAGATTAAAAAAAAAACATTTTTTATGTTTTTGTATTTTATTTCTATTCTATTAGTTAAATAAAAACTTATGGAAACTACTGAGTATATAAAACATTGAAAACATGTCCTCATTTAATTCGTAAGAGTAATTTCCCGCTTCGTCAAGAGAGTTATTACAGGTACGTTTTATACGTCTTATTACTTATTGCTATATGTATCTATAGACACAAGTTATACCCACTTATATCAAAGTTGCATTTGTTGAAGATATTATTATAGATGCATGACTTGTAGAGTAAGATATCGGATGATGTCAATGGAAGAAATTCTATAGGTGGTAAATCATCAACCTATACAATTCAAAGTAGGGCGTACATCAATTTCGCCATGGAGCTACAATGCATATCAACCAAGCGGTTTTGTATTGTTGGCAAATATTTTTTAAATGCCGTTTTATTCGCTAAGTTCAATAGTTGAAAAAAAAAATAGTTTGGAAGTGCCTTACACAAGACCAAGGATGTAATTGACTAACTATGGCCGACTAAGCTATGAAGTTATGAACCATGCTAAGTTTCATCGTCTATATCACAAAAATGAAAAATGTTTAAAAATAATACTTTTTATTGCTTGTATTTTTCAAGTGAAAACTTCTCTAAGGCTCGTTGGGCATATTTGAGATGAAAAAAAAAAAACATTGAACTCGCGACCTGTTATGTAATGTAACCGTGTAACCGTGTAACGTTACCGACACCCTAACTCTGGCATCTCTAACTCAGTCACCGCGAAACATAACAGCACACATTTCAAAGTGGTCTTCTTTAAAGAGGTGGTAACTACCGCCATATTTGCTGCCAAAATACAAAACACAGTGTGACCTGCCACTACTTTCCAAATCTAGACTAGTTCCAAAGTTGGCCCTGCCGGGAATTTAACCCTTGACAGAACGTTAAAGCAAGCATTCATCCAATAGGCTCGTTAAATCAGATAAGACATCGCCTGTTGACCTGGATAACACCTGGGGAGCTATAGTTACACTGTCGGTCACTAGGAAGGTTTACCAGTGTGCCAGTGAAAGACTTGAAGACTTCGTATTGAAGTTATCAATACTAATAATAAATCTGTAAGGGTTGGTCATGGAGTAAGTTACTTTGTTTTCAGAGATATCGTGTTTATAGGCTCTATACATGATACTGAAACTAAATTGACCATTTTTACAATTTTTTTCTGTATGTATGTAAGTATGTATGTAATATGTAAGTATGTATATTCCTCCATAACTCATAAACGAATCAACTGATTTTCATGAAACGTGGTAGATAAACATTTAGACGTACAGGACATAGGATAGGCTACTTTTTTCTTTTTCAACGCGGACGAAGTCGCGGGCGCCAGCTAGTTAAATAATAAAGTTGCTTCATATACCAACTCGTGTTATTATTGTGATTCCATGTAGACATACGATGCGGTCGATCACATGACCGTAATAACTAAGCGGTTGTGGTGTTCGGTAAAATTGCATGAAATTGGTTTCCAATGAAATTTCCCCTCATCGACAAAGTTGCTGCTACTATTAAAATATTATTGTTTTTATGATTAAATCCTTTGTATATGGAAGAAAAAACAGATTTGGATACGTAATGATTATAAACTATTTTCATACGGTTATTTTTATATTTTAAAAAACGGGTTACAACAATGTTGTTTACATAAATAACCAATTTAAAAATAAATAAAAAGTTACGGTGAGCTAAATAAATAACCAATTAAAAAATAAATAAAAAGTTACGGTGAGTGTATGATGAAATGAAGGAAAAGGAAAGGAAGGATATTTAAGTAACACAAGTTAAAAATAAAATGGCAAATGTTATGGCATCTAAACGTACTCGTATAGTTTTAATTTTATTATATAATATTAAAAAAATAATTTAATTTTGTGACAACTCGATTGAAATAGAAAATTTCCTAATATTTTTTACAAGATATTCTAAAAACTTTTTTGACTTCGAGACTACTGTACACGTAAGTCCGTTATTTGTTTTTGAAAAATATTTGATACACAGACACGGCTGGATTACGATTTTATTATAATAACTAGCTGTTGCCCGCGACTTCGTCCACGTTGAAAAAGAAATAGCCTATCCTGTGTCCCGTACGTCTCACTGTTTATCTACCAAGTTTCATGAAAATCAGTTAATTCGTTTAAGAGTTATGGAGGAACATACATACTTACATACATACATACATACAGAAAAAAATTCTGAAAATGGTTAACTTAGTTTAAGTATTATGTATAGAGCCTATAAACACGATATCTCTGAAAACAAAGTAATTTACTCCATGACCAACCCTTACAGATTTATTATTAGTATTGATGTAATAGCTGGTGCCTGCTACTTCGACCGCGTTGAAAAAGAAAAAAGTAGCCTATCCTGTGTCCCGTACGTCTAAATGTTAATCTACCAAGTTTCATGAAAATCAGTTAATATGGAGATACATAAATACGTACACTTAGAGAATTTATTATTAGTATTGATGATGATTAATAAATGCTCTCGTAAGCTATATTAGTATGTACCTATATAGGTCGAAGTCA
Source organism: Synanthedon formicaeformis (assembly GCA_945859745.1). Classification (NCBI taxonomy): domain Eukaryota; kingdom Metazoa; phylum Arthropoda; class Insecta; order Lepidoptera; family Sesiidae; genus Synanthedon; species Synanthedon formicaeformis. Next base: position 6,036,412 of record OX243969.1, on the reverse strand, counting down.
TCGATAGTTGATTCTATTAAAGACCGCAATAAAGTTCTGTACGTCTAAAATAAATATCGTCTCGATTCACTAGACGTAAACATAAGTTTGATGCGAATCCTTTGTTGGTATCCAGGGTGTTGGACATAGTTCGACATTCAAGGGATCTGACGTTACTGCCTCCCATTCACAAAGAGAAAAGATATCTATTCGCGTTGCGTTTCTGTTGCCCTGGTGGGGCGTAGGGTTGTCGATTGTAAATCAACTGTAACCTAACACTAGGCGAGGACTTAGCAGAAAAGCGTTATTTTCGTCGCCTAGTTTGACTTCTTAGAGTAAAATCACAAGTTAGATAAAAATACAGTGCATAATAGACTATATGGAAAAAAGTTTGAATCGGGCAGATTTATAAAAAAAAATCCATTTTCTGAAAAAAAAAAAAAAATAGTAAAATATTGCTAAAAACTTCCTGTTTACAGTAATAAAAATTTTTCGTGACAACTACTTTTGTTTTTAGGCTTATTAATTAATTTGAGTTCTACACTAAAGTTTGAATCGGCTACTTTAATTTCTTTTTTCATATTTTACACAATATTTAAGAAAAAACCTTCCAATTTGAAATCTGATCGGTTATCTCCGAAGAGCTACAAAAATTGTTGCGCAATATTGCATTTTAATCCATAGAACATTAGGTTGCAGTCATTTTGGTAAAAATTGTGTTCGGTTGAGGTTAGTCCTTGCCTTAAGAAAATCGTACAAACCCTTAGGAAAAGAAAAATACGATACATGAAGATTTATGTAGCTTCATACACATAAAAAAACTAGTTTCAGTAAATACAAAATTAGTAAAGTGACTTTGGCGCCTTTAACTGCCCTTTTACTGGAGACAACTGTGAAATTTACAGCATGTCTTCTACGGTGCTTCCCATGTCAACTGTGTGTACTTGTGTGTATAGTGTATAAATTTTATCGCGGGATAAAATTTAAAGATAAGTTTTTGCTTTAATCTTTATTAAAATATAATAAAAAATAAAAACTATTATAACGATCGTTTGTGCGAAGGTTCATGTTTCAGTGTTTTTTGTTTGTGAACCCTAAGGTATTATAAAGGGCTATCAATACGAGTGTAACCGGAGCGAATATCTCCATTGAATAAATCGCAGGCGTTTCACACGAGCGGTGTGCGGGGCGGGATTCCGCGTCGTCGGGTCGTCGCGTGCCGTCCAAGTTCCTCTTGCGCTGTTCGGCGATCCAGGTGTTAGTAACTAGAGTAGGAAAATTAAAAATATGAACAAATTAAGAATGATGAAGAAGAAAACATCTTTGACAGAAAATAGCTGAAAGCTGACATGATCGAGATGGTTCTTAGCTACTCGTATAATTTATGTTTGATGATCATCAGACCAAATCCTAGTTAACGAAGGGATTTCACCGACTTCCACGGATTTGATTGATGTGAAATTTGGTATACTGGTTACATCAGTGGTATATTGCTTCATCAAGTGGTCTGCGGAATACCTACCTAAATCCTCAGCAAATTACGGCAGATATAGCATGTTTAGCCTCAATAGAAAGTATCGGGTTTGTTTATAATTTAGTATTATAAATAGTATTTGAATATAATGAATTGTTATAAATGAATAGAAAGTTGTTGTTTGTGATCACCAAATTAATTCTGCTAAAAAAGTACACTGCGCCCATTAATTTCGACGCACGTGTTAACAATTAAAAATAGTGGTTTAACAAATCACTGTTCTCAACAATTATATGCATTCACGCCTGATTACTGGACGTATATAACGGACCGACGCAGACGGATCTCAAATTATAGTTTAGATACGGTGGTTTGGCACCCACACATTTCCGCGTCTAAGTGCCTTAATGATCCAATATTATGTTACAATATTGTGACTGTATGGTCCCGTTGCCGGCCAGACAACCAGTCAATGGATTTAATTGGATCTTTGAATGAAATGAACAAGTTATGGCGACATAAATAAAGTTTTTTCTAGTTGCAATGTGGGTGTAAATTTGTGTATCTTGTTGGAAAATGATAGTTTAGAGCCTACATAAGTAATTAAGCGAGCTAATGTAGAAGTTATTTTAATTCGAAGTCCGAAGGTTGCGGATGTGCGCCGGAGACTTGCGAAAGATATTGAACGATCCCGTGATGTTATGTCACGAACGCGGGGCGGCGCAAACTCCGATCGCGACCCGCGTGGGCGGTGGCTGATTAGTGGTGGGACACTTAACTAAAATTTCCTTATCGATATTGAAAAATCTCATTTTAAGTTTCACTATGTCACACACATCTTAAGTTAAAAGGTGATTTTTCCCAAAGCATTTTCTACACAATGCTACACGGGACGTCTCGGCCCATAGGACGTCAGCTATTGGACATATGCGTCTTCTATAAATAAGAACACAGTAGAACCGGCGCTTTTACAAGAATAATTGTAATTACAGTAGGATGATACTGCGTTACCGAAAACTATTCAACTTTAATGTTATTTTAAAAAGATTAAATTATTTAAATTTTATTAAAGATAATAAAGGACAATAAATTTAAAAACTTTATACGTGACATTGGAAACAAATGGCCTAAACTTTTCAAAGTTGACTCTGACACATGTAATTTTAACAAGGTCAGCACGCACTCGCAGCAGTCAAGACAAGTTTTTGAAGACCATTGAGTATCTATACAAAAAAAAATTGTCATGACAACATGAATCTTTCTTTTTATCGACAAAGTGTCCCATCACAACGATCGCAGGCGCAATCTTTTGCTAACCCGTAGCGGCTGTGGCGACAGGCAACATAAGGTCACAAACGGTCCCATAAGAGCGGTCTTAAAATATAAATAGCCTTGTACGTTAAATGTCTAATGTTATTTCATTTGCAGTGCCCCATTACAACGATGCTCGCTCGAATACACGCGCGTCCTGTAACGTACGAGCATACTTTATCGACTTTCGTATCCTTTGTGTTGTCACGTAGACATCTAATTCACTTTTAACGATGGACTATGATTTTATAGACGAACGCTGATTCATAGCTTTGTCAGTTCATGTCACAACCAAAGATGTTGAAATTTTATACTTAATTATACTTTAAAGCGATTGTTTTCTAAACACACTTTACTTAATATAATGAACGCAACATAGACCTAATGGTAACAAGAAGTCTGTGGTTCTGTGGATGACCAGTGAAAAATGTGACTTCCGTATACATCAGCATTTATATTGATTTTATGTGAAAAATATGTAATTGAAAATAATGTTTAAATCATTTGAGATACCCCATGCAAATGCAAATTACAATTTTAAGCATATTTAGAAATATTTTAAACAATATCGGGATTCTTGTAGTTTTATTAAAAAAATTAAATAAAGAAAAAAAGTCTGTCTGTTCGCGATAAACTCAAAAACTACTACATCGGTTTTCATGCTGTTTAAACCAATGGATAGAGTGGTTCTCGAGGAAGGTTTTAGTATATTATACAAAGTTTTGTTTTGTATTTTTATTTTGTCACACACAGAAAACAGAACTTAAAATAAAAAAAGAATAGCATTGGAAATTCCTATTTCCACTTGGGATTACTTTCAGTAATAGCTTTCCTGACGGACCTAGGTTTGTTAGCTGCGCTGCGCCATGAACAACCTGTTCATTCCGTGTGGTTCTGTGCAATTGACATTATATTCATCAGCGAGGATTTCAAATTCAGTTAGTAGGTAAGTACCTAAGGCGAAGACAAATGTTGTGTCTGCCTTCGCTGGGCATCTATATACCTACTAAACTAACTACTACTAGGTACTGTTTAGAAATAGTTTATATGTGTGTTATTTTTTACGAATGTGGCTATTGGAAATGGTTAAACCCATCGAAATACTACAATGGAATTTGCGTCACAAATGCCAAAGCGGGACATAAAAAGAACGCCTTTAACAGAATCATGGCGGACTCTTGCCTTCACGAGTCAATGGTAAAAGGTAGTAACGATCAACTTCTATTATTTCATTTTAAACTCTAATGGGTTGACGTAAAGTCACATTTTCTTTAAATTACGTACTTATTATTAGGTTTGTTTTGTTATAAATGACAGTTCATGCTCTACGCATATGTCACTTTTAAATGTTCCATAAAATTCGTAGTGTTTTGTATGGCACGCGTGTTCCATGTTGTAGTAGTTTGATGGTTGAACCACAAAATATATATTACCTAGTGGCTCCCTAAATACTTGTTTTTTTAAAGGGGCTCAGTTACTCCTTGCGTAACAGAACCTTGTTCATCAATTCTTTTTTTCTTTCTTTTTTTTTCCTTCTGTTTCTCCCTAGTCTTCTGTTTAATTTTTATTCGTCCTGATCTACCGTTGCTACTTTGTGGCAGAAGTCTAAAAACTTTTTAACCATATGTTTATTTTTCAGGATAAATACTGTTTTAATCCCCCGCTGTCTACATCCCTGTTTATTTTATCCCTGAAAATGCGTTTACAAAATTTCATAATGATCAGTTGAGAAGTTAAAGCTTATAAGCGTAACAGATAAACTCCTTATAATACTGGGGCATTTATAATATTAGTTAAGATCAGGATAAATACAATGTTGAAAAAACTCTTAGTAATAAAATGAATTGTGTTATTTTTTCTGTTGTCTCAATATTTTAAAGTGTGTTTGTTCTAAGTTCGGACAGGAAGTGTGTGTTTGAGAGTAGGTATTTGTTCCGTGACAATTGTTGGGTTTGTTTTTAAATACACGGGGATGTCGGTGGAATTTTGACGCCTCAAGATAACCTTTATTTGTTTTTATTTTGTTAAAGGCACTAAGAAATATTGCAGCTTATTGTTATCCTTTGGGTGACATATAATATACCTAAGTATCAGGGAAATTGTGGGTCAAAAGAGAAAACATATTAAAAATTTGACTGTATTTCTTTATGATCCATGTTAGGATAAATTTTTAAGGACTAAGATTTCTATTATTCCCAGAGATGTAAACATTTCTGAGTAGGTATTTGAGACAAGCTGAAAACTTAGTAGGACTTTCTACCTGCCAGGCGAAAGAAAATATAAGGGTTGATTTAGCCCCACTACTCCCTAGCCAGGTCTGTTATTCTGTGTTATAGGGTATAATATTATTATAGAACTCTTTTATAATATTATTAATAATAATATTATTAATATTATTAATAATATTATAGAAGAGTTATAGGACAAGTTTTCAGCTTCTCTCAAATACGTGCCCGGAAATATCTGCCCTCTCTCAGGCCATATATACACGCCATAGATGCATAAAGAAATATTATTTGAGTTTTAAATCCTTTTATTATAAAATGATATAAAAATCTGCGTATATATATACTGTTTTGTTATTATAGGACACGATGAAGGTATGCGAGAAAGTTATTGATGAATGGACCATTCCCCGCCCGCCCCGCCCCCCATTGTTCCGGCGACAAATTACAATAATTTCCCAGCAAATCAAAAGCATTTGGTTTGGGAACCGAAGCATCTTCTTTGTGGTTGTTAATAAAATCAATCGTGTTGCGCTTACATTGTTTCAACAGATACATCCCTTTTCTTTATCCTATAGATGAATCATATACCTACACAAGAATTACAATCCCTGGTCACTAAGGCGAAGAGAAGTATTAATAACCCGAGAAATATTATAGATTTTACTGGGAAAATATCGTGTAATTTGGTAATGGGGTTTGTGTTTAAAAATCTATTGATTATCATCAATACTAATAATAAATCTGTAAGGGTTGGTCATGGAGTAAGTTACTTTGTTTTCAGAGATATCGTGTATATAGGCTCTATACATGATACTGAAACTAAATTAACCATTTTTAGAATTTTTTTCTGTATGTATGTATGTATGTCAGTGTGTATGTTCCTCTATAACTCTTAAACGAATCAACTGATTTTCATGAAACTTGGTAGATAAACATTTAGACGTACGGGACACAGGATAGGCTACTTTTTTTTCAACGCGGACGAAGTCGCGGGCGCCAACTAGTTATTAATATATTTTGATATATTGATTGAGCGTCACATTGATTAAGCGTCAAACAATTTTCGTATTTTAACCCCATTTACAAATCTGAAATATTCACAAAAAGTTACTGAAATTAATAAATACTTATTAGGTACCAAACTCTCCAAAGTGAGCCTAAATAAATGGCCTGACTTTGAACGATGTCCTTTGGCAGTGGCACGCACTCTCTTGATTAACATATTACTTTTTATCCTGAAAAAATGTTCAAAAAACGAACTACAGCGCGTACAAGTCTCGGTATTAAATAACATGAAAATTTTTATAATTACATTTAAAATGTAAAAAAAAAAAACAAAATTAAATAATACCAAAACTATTAGTTCACCGTCTGCTATATTATTTTTAAACTTAAAACATGCCAAACATACTTAAAGTTGAGTTCATAAATTACACTATCAAAATCTCGCGTCACGTCACGATACAAATCTTAAAAGCTTTTGTCAACCTTTCAAACTACAGAGAAGCTTTTTTTGCTGAACATTTATAAAATAAACTTTAATTCATATAGCATAAAGTCTTGAATTGTATTTCATTTTAACGTGTAATACCAGTAGCCAGGCTTTACAATATCATTTTAATTCAAAAGACAGATATCTAAATATGTCTGATTTAATTTGAACCAGAATATGTAGGGCGTTAAGTCTTGTTTGTATCGCGGTGTTGTGTGGTCTTAAGGCATTTCGAGCTCGAGGGGGTAGTCAAGACAGGTAGCTGGCGGACAATAAGCGATCAGTCATTTGGTTAGATTGTAGTAAGGCCGACACCATGATTGCACCGTTCAGTGTACGCCTTAGGACAATTTAGGATCTACATGCTCTCTTATTATTTTTTTACGAGCTCTTTGTGTTTTTATAATGAAATGGACGATTGAATGGTTGTTTAAGGCGTATAATTATTTCAATAAAAAACTTTAAAGCGTAAATTAGGTTTACATAGTACAGTAGTAACCGTCATTGTATGTATACAATTCCTAGGAAATGTATGATATATTGTGTACTATGTACTTTTCCTGGAAAATCTGTATTTCCTAAATATCTGGTCGGAAACAACTTAGTTATTCACGTATCATTCACATTAAATGTTTATTCACATGTTTATAACTCTTACCGTGAAATGCTTTACGGTAAAAACGAGTCTCAATAGTATCTAATTTTAACATATTTACAAATTATTCAAATAAAAATCACGGCCAAACAAACAGCGACCAATGTCTATATCGAAATTTTATTTGGTCAATTTGTCAATACAAGTAACACATCGTAATTTTCTAAAGTGCTAAATATGGCAAGAGATCAAATTGCAAAACCGTGTATCCAATATGTTTATGTCTTGTGCCGGTTTTAACTACCTAACCCGTGATGAATACTTTGGTACTAAAAAATCGAGGTGACGCACGTACAAACTATTCTTTACCTTTAGTCTCAATCATACATTTTATAGACGAAGAGCAGACAAAGAAAATTTTTACCTAATTGTTAATAAAAATTGTAATTGTAGTAACAATTGTTGATATAATATTTCAACAATTACCCTATTCACTCTACCCTAATAAATAATAGAATAGGTAAGATTAAATAACAAGAAGGTGAATAGGGTATGCCTAAAACGATTCGCTCAAACTAAACATGTTCCTTAACTATTTTGCATGTGTTTTAGGCAAAGGAAAGTACCAACCACAAAGTGGACCATCAGGCCGGCGAAAAATCTTTACATAAAAATACAGAGCTTTTGTTGTGCCAAGTTCAAATTATTTCCCAAATGACGTTTACGTTTTTGTAACGTCAATTTTTTTATCATATTGGTCTTTTTTTTCTAAAACAAAAAAACTTTATTTTTATTCATTTATTTAGTTCATTTAAATTCCATATAAACATACAAATAGAAAAAATATATAACTGCAAAGTATTTATAAATACGTTTATAATACATTATAATATAATGTAATGAATTTATATAAGATAATAATTTTCGCTATACAACCACATCTCAATATTATGCCAACGAAGTCACTATGGTGCCTTCACGTTATACAAGTAATAAAAATCCTGGCTGTAATTCGAGTACTCCTGTTTTTATTAAATCAAAAATCTCTCTGGTTTTGATATATTTTGATACGCAGTTCAAATTATAAAGGTAGAGAGATAGTAAAATTTTTATACTCAATATAGTAACTTCACTCCTCGACTATTTTATATTCGAATCGGAGAGTGTATCGGTTGTAAAGTCAGTGTTTAAATTAATCATTTTTAATAGACTCGTCTACGTTTACATGTATTCAGTAACAATATATCACACCCACACAAAAACATTTGATGTGTAGTTACATGTAATATAATTGAGGATTGTTTTATTTTATTATTAATTGATAATTCTATCATACAATTTCTTGCTCGATATATTTTTTATAATTTGACGCCTGGTTTTGAGTATTCTATTATAACTAAAATTGACTATTTCTTGAAATATGCAATTGTATTTTAGTCTACAATTATCATTGTTCCATATAGATATAGTCAAAGGTTACGAATCTCATCCTATTCTTATCCTTCTTTTTATTCTGATTCTTATGGTATATTCACATTTAAAAAAAATCTGATTTGTTTTTAAATATTTTGTAATTTGGTTAATTTGTAGTTGAAGAAAATTGGAAATTTATTTTTGGAGTTAGTTATTCAACCTGATTTTCAAAAATTCTCGAGACTTTTTTTTTTCAAAAATCAAGGGCACAGAACTATCAGAGCTATGTTTGTTTCCGTAAACGAAAGCATATTGTGCTAACGTTTTTTTTGTCATTAGCAAAATGTCTATTTCTCAAAATTTACCTGTCAGGTTACTTAGTTTAGACCTATTATGTATACCTTGGTCCAAAATGCTACTTTGTCAATAAGGTTGACTTTACTGTAAGTATCTTTTTATTGGTGGTACATGTTTGACATTTTTGGTCACCCGTATATCACGCTAATGTTATCTGCGAGACCGCTGTCCCTGTGATGCATTGCGTTTGCGTTAACTTTGATTAACCAAATTAATTTGTCACAGCTGCGATTGTGGGACAGCCGTTGTGGGGTTAATTAATATACGCTTCTCTCTCATCTGCATAGATTTCTGTGTGGCCGTAGTTTTTCTTTTAACTAGATTTTGCATATTCGATTTAAAACAATTTTAACACTTTCAATGATTTTTTCTCTTTTTTGTTATTCGTTTTACTAAATGAGTTAGTCCAGGAACTGGCTGTAGTCCTGTGAGGAAGTTCGCATATAAATATTTTTAATGAAAACTTAGTATTTTAGACTTGGTTGAATATTTGCCGCCTGATACATTTTCCAGTTATGACGTCATACATTTTTTTGTATGATTTTTTTTTCCGAAACCTATCAAGCCGGAAGCGCGTCCCTAGTATACAAAAAATATATAAAAAGAAGTCAAAAACTAATCTGAAACTGTGTGACCCCTGCTACCCTAATTTAATAAATACCAGGATTTAAAGGTTAGATTTAAACGAAGAAAAGTTAATTTAACAGTAAAAATTATTATTTTTATTATTAAAAAAATTAAATAAACAAACTGAAAGGCTTGATAAAAAAGCATCCCTAATTAAGATTTGAGTTTAAATAGATATGTCCGACGAATGCTTCCATGGCCGTAATTTAGATAAAAAGGTGTATTTGAACACTGCATAAATACAACATGTCCAAACAACCTTTATCTTTCGGTTGACCACCGTGGTGTGCCTGAAATTAATGGAACCGAAGATAGGACACCGTTTTTTTTAAGATACATTAATTTACGACATTTGATACATGTTTTATGTGCATTTTTATTTGTTTTTTGTATTTTTAATACCGTAAAAGTACTTTTTCAAAACATTTTAAAATTTATAATGACTAGTTCTAATAGTTCTAATACTCCATTCGTCTACCCCATCGGTTAGTTAAGTGGACGTCTCACGCAATTTAATTTCAAGTTGACTTTTCGCACGTTTCGTTAAAATAAAATTATGCAAGACGTCTACTAAACCCATTTGCTCTGCGGCAGAAGCTACCGGCCCAATGCCACTTCAGTCTGCGGATTCTTTCGGCTATGTATCTTTGGTTCTACGAATTTCAGAATTTCTGATCTTATACACCAATTAAAAGATCTTAATCACCAGGTTACTTTATACTTTGTTTTTTTAGGCATTGATTACAATTTTTATTTTTAGATGATCTATCAGGCACAATACATTTTCTGGATTCAAATTTTTCATGAAGATTAGCTTAGTAACTAAGACCCATGAAAGCGTAACAAAAACATAAACTCACTTTCGCATTTATAATGTTAGTTAAGATAAAATATCCAATCTGTGGCATGATGCAGGAGTCTACAGACAAAGGGATTTATTAATTAATACAGAAATAATTGTTCAGTGGAAAATAAAAAAGAAATAGTTAAGTATACCGAATTGACAAAAAACTGAGTTCAATAAATATGATTGTGTTCACGAACCCTTCTCTAAGAACTACTTAATTATATGATTAGAGTCAATGATGATTATTGACCTTATAAAATCATCAATGAAACCGATCAAAGGGTTCCGTCAAAAACGGCTTCCCGTCGGGATTACGAAAAAAACAAAGCCAATAAAGTATAATTAAAATACAAATTTTATTGACGGCCTCTTTCACGCGTTTGTGTTACTAGTTATTTTAATCAATCAAGTCGACCCACGATTATAAAGTTTGTTCTTTCACGAGGGATGCAGACTAGAATAAGGTCGAAATTTAACTAGAGTAAAGAGTTATTAGTAAGAGTTAGTATTTAGTAACCCTTTCAGCAGTTAAGCCTCCACTCGAGGCAGGATAAAGCTGACTTAATGTTCCTGTTGAAAGTTCAATAGGTAGGTATGCTTTAAAAATTTATTGTTTATTCTTATTCTTCTTTCAATGCGCTTTAAATCTATGCGATTTAATCCTTAACACATTCCACACGCCGGTATGAACTAGGTAGCAAAATTTGCCTACTTTTACTTCTTAAAGTAAAAGTGCTTAAAACCAAAAATGTCAAAATGTCAAAAAAACCAAAGATTTAATATAAAAACATTAAATTAAATGAAAATTATACTTAGATAATTAAATTTTTATATTAATTCATATTTTCAATTATAAATTTTTGATTGAATATAATAAACTATAGGTCTTAATATACTTAATTGGTGAGCAATCGCCTATTAAAAACCACCGGGGACTTTAAAGTTGCATCCTCAAACAGGACCTTAGTTTCTAATTTCATATCCTAAATAGGTTATATTTGGTATGCTGAATATACCTAATAGTATTCAGGATACCAATGAACTCTTTTTAGGTTAGTTATTAAATTTCTAGTACCTACAATAATAAAAAAAAATGTACGAACTATTTCGAATTACAATTGCACTAATAATTTTAGACCATCCGCCTACTATTAAGGGAGATACGGTTGGTTACTAATATGTAATTAAAATTTTTTGTGGTCTGTCAAAACGTCCTTCAGTGGCATAGATGGGCCAAACTGACAACCCCCGTCTCATAGAACCTATCATTATGACTTCACTTGCAGGTATGAACAAAAGAAATCTGGCCTCGTGATATCAGTAATTAAGTATTTGGAAAATATTTTTGTATTCTGCATCCACTTTAATTGCTATGTGGTTTATACATGTATCGAAATTTATTATGTAAACTACGACATTTGGTTAAGGCCTGTCAACATAGGTAAGTATTAAAACTACTTATACTCAAATATTTTAGCACTTTACTTAATTTTTATTTAAAACGAGCACATAGGACATCAATCCACATTCACAAATATGTTTTTCTATTCATTGAATGGATTTCAAAGTAAAAATTTAATCATAATTCTATTTTTACGACAGTTACGAAAAAAAATGAGCAAGATGATGACGACCCCGAGAATGAAGAAATATATTTAAATTCAAAGTTGGTTTTTCGCACATTTCCTACGAAATAAAATCGTGCAAGATGACAATTAAACCGAAACTCCGTAAGAAACTCATGATACCATGTTCCTTTTGTCAGATAAGATCTATCTGTTTGTTTGTTTCAGATTACCTGCAAATATGCTTCACTGATTTTTTATGGACTTTCATTGAGGGAACTTTCAAAAATATTAAAATATGCTTCACTGATTTTGTATGAACTTTCATTGAGGGAACTTAAAATAAGTAAAGTTCTATTTTGCCCCAAAATATTTAAGATACGTGAGTAAAAATTTAAGAAATGTACGCAAATGTCACAATCTATCGCTAATTCTTAAAGAAGTTAAATTTATTTGTCGCTAAGTTAAATCCATAAATTTGTCATTAAATTACTGCAATCAGATCTACAGTATAAAATGGAATGCACCTCACATGAATTCACAATTTCAATGGCAGACAAAAACTTTAGGTTCAGTTAAAACTTAGTGATTGTGGTAAAAACCAGAAAAATATTAGCAAAATGCAATCTATATGGTACCACACTAAGATAGAAACTAATCTGCGCTATTGCATACGCTACCTTTAGTAATCTATGTAACAAGTAAAACCCATTAAGGGCAAGCGTGTAATAATTGGCAGTCCTCTACATTTTTTGCTCGTAAGTGGACGGTACGTGATTGACGCGGCCACTACATCTTTTTGACAAGCTTGGCATGTTCCATTCGAATTTATACAGAGTGTGTATGTTCTAGTTTGGATTTATTTAAATTATTTCACTTATATATAACTAGCAATCAGCCCCCGACTTCCTATGCATTTTTGCCCAGTAACAATCCTCGTTAATCGCTTTTTGCATTAACGAAAACCATATGTAAATCCGTAGGGTGGTTTAGAAGAAGTTAGAAAAAGATAGAGGTGGTCACCGAATTTATTTTATAGTAAAGAAGGAAATGTTTGTAAACAAATATGTACGGGTGATTAAAAAATTCAACAGGTTAGTTAGAGTATGTTAAATATAGAAACCATTTATGCAGAAGGCAACAGTAATTGAGTTCTGCAAAAGATGTCTTGCACTAACCTCACACATCACACGCACCTAAAGATACTGACATTGATTGATAGGTATATAAATTGACCTGGCCGCTTAATAATTCGTTTCCAGCAATAAACAAAAAGGTTTTCGTACCTACTTATTAGGACTGACTGAATATTTTTCTTCAAATAGTAGTATCTTTCTTTATTTTATCTTTCAGAACAAATGATAACAAATAACTCCAACATTGCAATAATTAATAGTCAAATAGTAATTAAAAAAAACTAATATTTTCTTATTAATGTGGATAAATTATGTGTCAGTACATTATAAAAGTTTTTCTTTTATAATTAGTTTTATGAGACAGTGAAATTTATAAAATAATTTTGTTTTTAGAATTAGTTTTAAAAAATTACCTGGCTCGACTGCATTCAAGTTCGCTGATTGAGAGTACTTTGAAAAAGGACCAAACAATTTTTCCAAGCAGGCCAACATCCTGTAGACAAAATTCTTTCCCGAGATACGTATCGTCAATATATTATCGGCTGGTAATCGCGGCTCGCATTACGTGCAAACATAAAAAGGTGTAACAGAAGCTGTTGCAAATGGACGGGCTCTAATGACTGCCCCTTAACTTTTATATAAACCAATCGACCCCGGTATTGAACATTACGGACCGAGTAATTGCAAATTTGTTTCACTTTGTCGTTGAAACAAATGCTACCTGCGCGAGAAATATGCAACCTTTTATGAGGCTGCATATGGTAATTTTCTGCATTAACTTCTTGAGTAACGTGTTCTATTTAATCCTACTTATTATGTCATTAGATATACAATCTTCCTTGTTTGCTGCACGGTTTTTTTGTTTTCTTGACACGCCGAAGTCGAAATTTTATACTTTGACATTCTCTGACATGCTTTATTTCACTCTCCTAAAAACTATTTCAGGATGATGTATCATCTGAATTAAAAAAATGATTAATGATAAGAGGAAGAGTAGAGGATTTAATTTGACTAGTAAACTTCGAAGATAAGTCCCGTCTATTACAAAATATTATAAACTACTAAACAGCCGACGCATATACAAGATTTTGCACGACATAGCGAAGAATGTTCCCACTAAAAAAGGAAATTTAATGTATATTTTAAAATGATTAACTTGTCAATAAAATAGGGGCGGTGACTTCACACCATCAACAACAAAAACTAACACTAGAGAGTTGCAAATTGACAAGGACTCATGTCAAAATACACTAAAAGCTACTGCATAATCACTGGATATATCGCACCGTAACAATTGATCCTTTTGCTACCTTCGCTTTGAAAAGAATTTCTAAACTATCGCTGGCTATAATTATCTAATCTAAAACCTTTTAGTTGTAAACCTGAGAAGTGACTTCTGAGAAGCGTATCTTGGGATCGTGGGAGCCCGGTGCAACGTTGTATCGGCATTTAATCATGAGTTAATTACTGCTTTTGGCTATTTTAATATGTGGATAGACAGTACATTACCTAAAGGTCAGTGCTGAATTACATATTATGTTACAGTATGACTGACCATTGTCTTATGAAAGAGGTTTGTGCTCAATGCTCTCATGGCCTTTTGAACTTTTTGAACGAAGTCAATTTACTTGTGGTTTTATTATAAAACAATAACCTAATTGCCAACGGATTTCTTATGTAGAGATAATTTTAGAGAACCTGCTTTTAATAACCTTGCTTAATGAACAAGTAGATATATCAATTACTCTTTTTATAATTATACTCTTTTGTGGCTATAATAGGAAGTTGGCAGAAAATTTTTGAGCTTTGAGAAGTAAAAACCAAATAAACCATCTCTCTTCAATGAAAACTGGCTGGAACAGATACTTACGGAAAATTTGTAACGTGTAATGGAAATGTTAGTTTTATAGTTTCCTTAAAAAAATCAAGGTTGGACTCATGTCTTTAATATCTTTAAATACTCGTACTTACTTATCATCTCAGATTAGCCCAGCGGGTAAGCTTCTACAGTTTAGTAGCGGTAGGATAAACATTTTTTTTGGTAATTTTGTGTCATGTTTTTGCTACAAATTAATACATAATATTTTGATTTTTATTATTATAAAAATAAAAGTGAAATAATAAATGCCTGACAAAATATAATCAATACTAATAATAAATCTTTAAGGGTTGGTCATGGAGTAAGTTACTTTGTTTTCAGAGATATCGTGTTTATAGGCTCTATACATGATGCTGAAACTAAATTGACCATTTTTAGATTTTTTTCTGTATGTAGGTATGTATGTATGTAAGTATGTATGTTCCTCCATAACTCTTAAACGAATCAACTGATTTTCATGAAACTTGGTAGATAAACATTTAGACGTACAGGTTTCGTTGCGTACAGGACACAGGATAGGCTACTTTTTTCTTTTTCAACGCGGACGAAGTCGCGGGCGCCAGCTAGTGAGCAATAAAGCCTGAAACAATGTTTTAACATCGAAGAAAAAGGGACGAGGACGAAGTCGCCGGCTAAAGCTTACACATATAATTATACGATATTTGTTTAAGTTTAAATATTCAATTAACCATTTTTTATTATCGTGTAATAGTGTGCCAATTATGAGTTACTCCTAATAGATATTCCCACATAGTCATCTCGCATCCATAAATCAATATCTAACTGAACCATTGTTTTATATTTGATTGATGGGGCATCAAAGTTGGTTAAGTCATCAGTCGATTTAATTACAGGTAACGGAGCCGACGCAGACGCCATAACATTTTGACACCGATTTCAATATAGCGATCTAAATCCTTTCGGATTTATAAGAATATCATAAGGAGGAACAATTTTTTTAGATTGTTCTAATTTTTAGGGTTTCCTGTGTTTGTTATATCTATATATCTAGTTCAGTATAAGTATGGTGCTGTGGATATCTAGTCCATATTTGAGAAAGCTTTTGTGTCTATCAAGGACTTTTATTTATTTATTTATTTTCCAAAAGGTACACCGACAGCACAAACGAAAAACTTACAATACGCATAGGTAACAAAAGGCAATTTTAATGCACTTTTGGCGAACAATCCATACTATATATTTTAAAATGTAGCGTTTAAGTTAGAATGATAACTTAGAAATAAATTATGCAAGTATAAGAAGATAAATGATATGAAGTGGAACAAGAAACATAATCTATGTCGTTTACAAAGTCATAAAACTGTACAACATCCATAAACATGATCTCCACAGCTCATACAACCCATTTTGTTATCATCGATAAATAGTGGACGGAAAATTTAAAAGGTAAATTGTATTAGAATTACATCGGAATCCGAATACTTTATATATGTATATTTAGTTTATCTATGTCCGGATGATAATGATAGTCTGTACATAATTTATATATAATAAAATCGTAAACGAGCTATGTACGAAGATACTTATTTATTCGTGTAGTTTATAGTATAGGATGATGTTGCCAAATATAAGGCCAACTACTCTAAAACATATGCAATTTTTTTTTTTCATTCGTCCCAATTTTTTTTCACTATTTCCTTATAAATTCATTGTAATTTGTATATTATTTACATTTAAAAATTTTACTAGGAAACTTTTGTTGATAACGTTATTTTGTATTATACAATATTGTGCATTTTAGTACCATGTAAACCAAATCTCGATTAAATTAATGGTAATTGTCATTAACAATAAAGCGAACAGGAATTCAGATTACACAAGCGAGCAAAAAGACAGCGGATCCTAAACTAACGTTGTAAAAGAGGTAACATTTCCTTGCCCTTCAAAACAGCGAATATGAACCCCAATATTCTCAGATCTATGATTGTATGGATTACATTGGTACCTTGAGGTCTTATCATACTGGTTGTGAGCACATAAGTGATTTTGAAGGTGTTATCAAAGCAGTACATTAGTGGCGAGTTGACACAGCCAGTCTCCTGTAAGGGCACGACTTGTATTAGTGGCTTCTAATTTATTGGGAACGATAGGCCGACGGACGCCGGCCACCCTGGACATGAGCCCATTCACACCGCGAGAGGAGCTCGGGGCAACATGGAGACTATATAACAAAAATGAATTTATATTTACTTAAAAAAGTTTTTTGTTTTTTTCAAAATTCTCGAAAAAAAAAGTAATATTTATTTGATTAAATAAAAAAAAAATTAATGACAATTTTTTTGTTAAGTATAATATAATTGATAAATCATCATGTCAAGAGAACATTGCATGTTTTACTGGTCCTATTCAAATTGGTATTTTGAAATTTAATTATAATTAAGAAAATTCTTCTCTTTTCTATCTAACATACCTAGCACTTGTTAGATAGAAAAAAAGTAAGGTAATATTTAACAGTCTACCTACTTACATAATATTTATTCACGCAGGATGTTGCAGTTATATAGGTACAAAAAGTAATATTCTCATTGATCCTAAAAATAGTAATATAGTAAGTCAATGAATATACTTGAAATTTTAGATTAGTAGAGGTTTTTGCACAATTTTGTTTCGTACGAATTGTGCGAAGATGTGACATTACATCGCTTAAAACTATGAAATTTAAGATCTTAATAACCAAAGCAGATAAATACAATAATTATGATTTGAGTAACATACGAAAAAATAAACTAACGATAAAATGATTATTATACCTATGTTCATACGACCACGTTTCCCCTACATTTTTATTAACACCCCAGCCCGATAAACAGGATACGGGAAATATATTTGTCCAATCATCGAATATAAGGGGCGTTCTCGGATTACACCGGATGATTTCGGGACGGCAATCGCTCCGGTGATTTGTTGCGATAATCTATACTAATAAATAACGTACTCCATTCAACGATTGAGCTGCCTTCCTTCAGATATCCACAAATTCTTTTGTTTCTTCATTTTTGAATGTCGCGCTATTGATTTATCAGGCGCTTGTGTGAACGGAATATTTGCATTTTATCACACATTCTTGAACTTTTTAGGAATTCAGAGAGAACGAGAGTATGCTCGGGTGTTAGAATGTTTGCAATTCTGTAAATTTATTCAAGGTTTAATTAATAAAAATATCTTCACGAATTAGATAACACATTTACCCCTGGGCCACAAAAACAACGCTCGAAGCGAAATCGCTTTGTGCTGCAAGCGTCAGCGTCGAGCATCAAAAACATATGATATAAGAGGCCACAACACGACGCTGCAAATTGCATAGAATTTTTTGAGGTTCGATGCTGACGCTTGAAGCGCAGCGAATACGCTTCGAGCGTTGGTTTTGTGGCCCAGGCATTGGAGGAGATCAATCAGCTTTTTATAGAGATCAGGCCATCAGTTATGATATTACTGGGAAAATATCGTTTAAATTGGTAAAGGTCTTCCATCTGCATCCGAGTGTTCGTCTTATGAGGCAACGCTATCTTTTGTTGACAGCTATTACGAACAAACTTTATCGTCTATCCTTCCAATATATTAAAGTCTTGTTATTACATTTTAGCAACTGAATCGCTTCCGCAATTATTTTAGTCTTGTCACGGCTTTTACGATCCCATAGAAAGCATAATAAAAGTAGCCCAGTGTGGGTGTTCCGAACATCGTCTTTGTTTTATGGTAATACGGATTTTATTGAACTACCCACTATAATGTACATTTTTTATTATACCAGGATAATACACCAAGAATAGATATTAGGTCTATTTTTTGTTTATTAATGTCCCTAGAACACGCGACATTCATAAGGTGTCTGCAATGTCAAGACAAATGGCACATTATATTATGGCTATGCAAATATTTTAATCTATTTTCTTCTTTATTTTGATGTACCACTTAACAGTTATAGTGATATTTAAGGTGTAGTTCACACAATGCAACCGTTCAAATTCGCACAAAGGTAAATTGAGCGAAAAATAAGTGATCTCTTCAAATAAATAAATAAAAGTTATTAGTTTGTCAACTATTTACGTATGTTGTAGATATTACTGTTTATTTGTTATTACAAGGCTCCATAGCAAAAATTATCTCTTTAAGACACACTATCTACTACGGTAATAAAATAATTGTGATTTTTTTTTATAGAGATTTAGCGTTTCCTGGTTGCGTATTAATTAAGAAAAGTTTGAATGTACTTTTCCTTCCTTAATCGAAGCCTTAGTTCCAAAGAACACATTTTCAGATTTGCCCTCACCGACCCATTTGTTAAGATTGATGACCCAGTAGGTAAAGAGTATACCAGTAAAGAGGATCCCGCGACTTCCTCTGGGTTGAATAATTAAAAATATTAACACCTATATAACGCCTGGCATTTTTATCGCTATGACGACGGTGGTGCCGAATTTTTAATATTTTAATAGATCCCTGAGGAATAACATTTTTTCAGGATAATAATAATCTGCGATTAACTATGTGTGTGCAAAATTTCATCTGCCAAAGCCAAACGAACAAATTTTCTCATTTATTAATGTTAATAGGATCATGATAAAGATCGACGTAGTCAAGGCCAAAGCCTTATGTAACTATAGAGATAGTCTTTTGTATCTAAACATACATATAGTAGAAAGGATTGGCGTAGTATTATTATACAGCTGTTTTACAGCAGATTCATTAAGTAAAGGCGCAATAAATAGCACCTAAACCACGCTTAGGCGCATCCACAATTTATGTTAACACATACGAGCAGTCCTTATTGAGTTTAACGATCGACGATTGAAACTTTATTGAGATTTTAAATTGTTAAAGTTTTTATGATTGCGAATCGTTACCCACCAAACCTACATCAAAAGTTATTTTAAATCAAAAATCCCTGCACGTTTTAACGCAGTATTAACAGAAAAATTTTAACGAATTTTTATGTAATTTTTAAATGTACATGTTGCACTTTGAAAAGTTTATTTTCAAAGTTGCCTCTGCCGGGAATTAAATCCGGTAACCCTGAGACAGCACGAAAACTGCAGTTACTGAAAATATTACACTTCACCTACTAATGTAGGTACAGTCCATTCAAGAAGCATTTACTTTTTGCAATTATAAGTAAGTAAGTACCTACGTTAATTATTTTACATCATATTTTTTATACTTTTTACATTTCATTTATAATAAATGATTAATATAATAAATTTATAATAAATAGATTTATTACGGTTCATTTTGCGACCAATTTAAACTTATCCTTACTTAACTGGTTCTATATAGTGTTGCATTATTTAGCTGACGAGCCAACGAGTGCAAGTAGGTGTAGTATACCGTTCGGTTAGCCGGTGGTCTACAAAATGGTGACATGATGTACGGCGTTGTTAGTGAATTGAACTGCATAGACGCCGTAAAATACTTATCGTGAACATAATTTAGTGTAAACTGTAGTGTTGCCGCTACTAAGTTGGGTGGTTTATAGGAAAGTCGATGGCGTGAAATGTGGAGGAGGTTTTATTGAATAAACGGCAGCGAACGGTATAAAGTCAGTACACTGTTGTAAGAGTATTTGTCTTTTTACATTTTTGTTTATGCAAGTGTTAGCAAACAAGCTGAGTCACTTAAAAACAGGTAAACCTAGGGGCGATGCGACTGTGTTGCCTACTTCGAAATAATATTTAAATCAAAGGACAAGGTTTGTACCTATATGGAAATAGACTGGCATATCCTGCTTAGGCAAAGAAAAACATGAAATGTGTACTTTTGAAGCTACTTTTACATTTAATTAATAATGTCTAAGTTAAACTTTTTTCTCGTTTACCGGCAAGATTAACAATCTGACAAGCCCCTTGATTTTTTTTATATATTAATATACAATTTTTTATACATTTGTGTTAATAGGTGGCTACCATCACCTATTACCCAATGGGTGCTGCAATGGCGCAATCAACTTTGGTAGAGTTAAGGATAAGGGATTAGGAAGGGATAGGAAAATGGGCTCTGACCGAAACATAACAGCACATATGCTGTTGTTTCACGGTGGTCTTCTGTAAGGGGGTGCAGCCAGAAGGGTTGCCCAAATGATTGCGAAAGGCAGTGTGCCCTGTCCCTGTCACTACTTGCCAGATCCATACCAGAACATACTTTGAAAAGTTAATTTCGAAAGTTGGCCTTGCTGAATCGAATCCGTAATCCCAGAGGCAAGCCTATTTAGCATTCGATCAATGGGAATTAAAACAACACAAAAGCAAACAATACACTAATTTTCTCAAATTGAAATGTCACTCCAAAAAAAAAGTAATATTAAACAGAATTAAATAGCTTTAACGATCTAAACATTTCACACGACATTTCACAAATATTTGAATCAGATAACATCGTCCTTACAAACGAAACGTTTGAATGAGATTAACAAATACCAAATAATATATTTGATAGAACTCAGTCCTCGTGGGTTTATCTAACACTCTACCAAAAAAGTTACGACAAATCTCTAATAAGTATAATAAACAAAATATTCACCCGGTTAAGAAGCTTGCTTGCATTATTAATTTGTAACTCATGGCCATAATAAATTGATCCTATGTCACACAAACACCGTGAGTCATCGGAGATCTTGTGAAACTGGTAATTTGTCAGCAAATCATGAACTCCTCTGTATCTGTCTACAGATCTTGGGCTGTTGGACAGGTAGGCGAGAGTTAAAAAAATTAAGTAATAATCCGACCACAAGACTATAATAATCTGATGGTAACGCCACTTTGTCCTGTGTGGTTTGGGTGAAAAAATGTGTGACATGATTATCTGTGAGCCTGCCAAAGAAACAGTGTAAGGGTCGACTTACATGATGCTATACGTAACCGAAATAACTATATCTTTAATACTAAAACCTCATATCTTAATGTATTTATGTTTAATTATTTAAATAATAAGACTACTTATTTACAAATTCAATGTATATTTTAATTAGAAAGTCAGTTTGTTTAGTGCTACGCTTTCACGCCTTAACTAGGTACTCAATAGATTATCATGAAATTCTGCGTACACTTTGTCAGGTATGCAAATCCAGCAAAAGTTCTGGGTGAAAGGTACCCTATGTCCATTTCTTTATCACTGATAACGTGTAGGTATACAAAATTTTCGTGTTTTTTTTTTTCTAATTTTTCATAAATTCAAAATCTTAAAATCTGAAAGATGTCTGTATCTATTCTAGAAATTCTGTCTAAACAATGTTTATAGATAGGTTTTTAGGTCTAGAATTTTCTATATCTACATAGAAATCTTATTTTTTAAATTAAAATGACACCAAAGTATTTTTTTTATATTAAGATGTGACTCATGTAAGACAAGCATCAACCAATTATAAGGGCTACGGTCATTCGAAAGTATAACAACGATTCAGATAAGGGATAGAACTCATACTCACGATAACATCTGGGTTGACTCGTTAGCCGCAATAAAGTTTTTTTTATGTTTAAAAATTAAGCGAATTTTTTGCTGCTTCTGTCTCGACGGGCGGCAATTTGTCGTGAGAATTGGAATGTTTTGATCGCCTCATATGTTTTTTATTTGTAAATAAATTCTTAATTGTATAATTTTGATGGTGTAATAAGTAGACATATTTTTTTCCCAAGTTTCGTTAGTAATTCCAATGATTACTATTTCGCTTTCATTATTACGCCGTAGCTTAACAATTTTAACGTGAATTTTAAAGATATTTTTAATAAATCCATAATCTAGTTTTTGATTTATTACCCTAATATCTTTTTTTTTTCAATCTGCTTATTTGTTTTTATGTTTTACTAACGTAATACCAATTTTATACTTATCTAAAAAAATATCTAATAATATTTCTCATTAGAAAATGTGACATTTGTTGCTGTTTGCCATTGCTTTAGTTGAAGGATGTATAATCAAAATATTATCTGTATTTTAATTTTTGAAAAATACTAAACATCCTAACGCTAACCGTAACATTCTGATACACACTAATATTCCTAACTAGCGACCCGCTCCCGGCTTCGCCCGGGTGCATTTTTTTACGTAAGAACCTTCCCTGATTATCCCTCTATCCATGAGTGAAGACAGAATGAAAATCGGTCCAGCCGTTCTCGAGTTTTGCGCTTAGCAACACATTTAGTGATTTATTTTTATTATTTATATAATATATACTTAGATAACTTGTTTTACCACAAAAGCTCCGCCGTCAATGTTTAAGTACTTTTTTTTTTAAATAAGAATGTCAAGAGGCTGGCTATCCTTAATTTATTAACAACAACTTAAAATTAGAATTATCTATAACATGATAATATTACAAGGACAGCTCATAAGATTTGCCTTCCTGATATATACATCCTTTTTGAATCACGAAACTTTACCTACATTTTTTGAACCACGGTCACATGCAGGTGGGTTCCGCCCCTTTGATCATGGAACTAATTATACCTTAGCGACTTTTATTGATTTAATTATGCGTTGCTTGCTTAAGATGTGCAGGTATGCAAATTCATCGCTTTGTGCAGAAGTAGGTATTAATGTTGAAATTGTATAAAATAAAGCTATGTATGTTTCTTGTCTAAATAATAATGTTATTATAACAATTATATTTAGGTTAGGTTTGCACCTAACCTAAAAATTTGTTGTTTTGTTTTACTATAAGTACTATAAAATTAATTAAAATAATAATTATATTTTCATAAAATAAAACTCGAATATTTGACCTCCATTTTACTCCTTAGGATGTGAAAATTATTTAAGATTAGTTAAGTTAGAAGTATTTTTAATCGCTATTAAACTAACATAAGAGAGTAATTCCTTGCTAAAATATAATCTGAACATCTCTTGAGGTGTGTAATACTATTCAAGTGTAGTTGAATTCACGTTGCCCAGCAATGCGACGCGTGTGCAGCGTGTCGGTATTACATGTGCCTATTAGATGAATGCTGGTACTGAATGCAAAAAAAAATTATATGTGTTTATTATAAATAATATTAATATTATATAAATGGTAATTCTTATACAAACATACAAACTTTTGTTACTATTTCACGTAAAAATTACTGAACTTATTTGGATGAAATTTGGCACTCAGGTGGTATCTGAATTAACATAACTTTTATCCTAAAAAAATTTAAGTTCTGGAGGGATCGACTAAAAATATGCGTCATATGACGTTTTTGTCACTGGGTATATATTTTATATTTTTTTGACGATCCTTCGGGAACTTAACATTTTTTTATCTTTTATTACTTAACATATTTTAGCACATTATCCATGTGCTAAATTTCATCTAGGTAAATCCGTTAAACCATTTTTGCGTTATTGAATACCAAACACACAAACTTTCTCATTTATAATACACATTTATATTTATTAGGATTATAATATACTAAGTAGAATTGTGGTTGTGATGTTTTTACAGGATTTATTGAGATGAAAATCTACCTACTACTTCTTTGAGGGGTAATTTAAATACAGGGTCAAATTTTAACCCACTGAGCACAAAAACCAGTTCTGGTCCAGTGCTTAGTGCTTTTAACCCCTGTCTTGGTTAGGTTAGGTTTTTTATAATGTATCAATAATGTAACCAAATTATCATGTATTGCAATGTATAAAATTTAGTTCTGTTTTAGTTGTTTCTTTTAATCTGTTTTAGATTAATTATAAAATTGTAATGTGAAAATATAGGTATAGGTATAACTTTTGAATTAAGTGTTATAATAATAAAACTTTTGTTTCTGCTCGTACAAACGCGGCTGTTTCGACGTCTTTATACGGACGTATATGAATGCAATAATATGCACATATTTAAGTTAACTTTTATGCAATTCGATTCCTGCAGTTTATTTACAATGCATTCCGTTTTCACTGAAGTAGCTCTAGACTGTTGGAAGCGGCGCGAATTAAAATCAAGAGGATTAAATTATGGTATGATTTCACTAGAAATATTGTGGCTCGTGTTCCAACTTTATTGTAATAGCAGCGAACGGGTTCATGATGGGTTCATGTAACATGAAGATTATGCTGCGGCATTCTGAAACGGAAAATGTTTATTAGTTAGACACCAACTTTCATGGTTTTTGCGGAATATACATAGATATACCTACTTAACTGCAATACAATTTCCTAGATCATAAAAGTTTGATATTTGCACGAGATTTGACTAGTTTAAAATGTAATGTTAAAATGGATCTCACGATACAGGCATAGCTTAATGTGGGACCCATCATTGTCAAAACTACTCAATAAATTGTATCTTTCTTCCTTTCTTTTTTTTTTCTTATCAACATTTGTCATCCAATAAAGTTGAATATAATAAGAATTTATATTTGACTAGCGGTCCTCCCCCGGCTTCACAAGGATTCAATTTTTTTCTGCAATTTTTTTACAAAAACTTTTCTCGTTGATAGCTCTTTCCATTAGTGAAAACCGCATCAAAATCCGTTGCGTGGTTTAGGATGACGCGGAAAGCGACATCAATTAATTCTATGTAAGGATAATATTTATACTTGTCTTTGCATAAATATTATGTGTTTTAAAAATCTATTTAATAATTATATTTATTTTAAAATTATTAATTCTCAAAATAAACTTTGCCTACAAATTATAAAAAAAAAATCAATAA
The DNA here is from genome assembly GCA_945859745.1 of Synanthedon formicaeformis. Classification (NCBI taxonomy): domain Eukaryota; kingdom Metazoa; phylum Arthropoda; class Insecta; order Lepidoptera; family Sesiidae; genus Synanthedon; species Synanthedon formicaeformis. Next base: position 6,010,873 of record OX243969.1, on the reverse strand, counting down.
AGGACAACCGGAAGACAAAAGATCGTTTCCGATAACATTAACTAATCGATAATTGTATCTACGATACTTCAACTCACACGTAAGATCGTAAAAAAGTGAGAAAGTAGGCAAAGATAAAAATGTTGAGCCAATTTGTATTTTAAATTGCAGGGTACAGAATCAAGCGAAATTGAACCTTGCAATTGTTGAAATAAAGAAGCAAAGGTCTCTCAATAGGGTCTAAGTTAAACTTGTTGTTTGAAGTCGCGAAGAGCGTGGCAATAAAAAAGGTGAAATGTCTCAGTGGAACCGACGAGCGACGTATTGCCGATAAGGGACCACCGCAGTGGATAGTGGTCCGATTTTAGAATCGTTTTCCGGTTTGCTTGTAATATTTATTTTATAATAGCAATTCACTTTACAGAAACAAATATGGACAAATACTCTCAAAATATTTGTTTAAGTATTGCCTCTCTTTCGTGATCTTTAGAATCCCAATAGCCAAAGAAAAAAAAAAATTAAAATACATTTTTATTTAACTAATCCAAAAAACGTTCTTACTTATGACAGTAATTCATGACTGTAAATTTTTCGAGTTTTTTTTGGTATACCATCAACATTTTTCTTAGGAAATCCTAGTCTTGAATTGACTACGATTTAAAGTCAAATTTCTAGCAAACAAATAGGTAGATCGTACTTCCCAAGAGTGATAAAAATGATGAATCTATAAAGTTTATATAGAAAAATTGCAACTCCTTACTATAAACTCTTATATTAAACATACCAAGGCGACTAATAGCGTCAAGTTATATCGCATTACCAATGAACACGGCCATTCCATCGATGATATCTTGTTGGTAGGTAAAATAGTCGTTTTCATTACAAATTTATTTCTTTTGTAAATTGAGCCATAAGTTGTGGAAGGTGAAGGGACCCGCCGCGTGAACAGCTATAATAATGACGTCTCACGAAATATATACGATTACAAACTGATAGTGATGAGTCCGCGTGGTGAGTTTATTTATATAATTTTGTGTCAGCGCCTTTCAGACACTAAACTTATCTATTATTTTTTTTAAATCGACAGACAAGCTGACGGTCCACTTGACGGTAGATGGCAACCGTCGCCTATAACACAAGCAACGCCACAGGTGCTGCATGTGCGCTGCCGTCCGAAATAGGATTAAGGATAACGGATAGGGAAAATGGGCTCTGGCATCCCTTACTCACTCAAAGAAACACAACAGCACGTCATGCTGTTATTTCACGAGGTATTCTGGTAAGAAAGTGGTTACTGCTGCCAGAAAGTGGTTACTTTTCCGTTATGAGAAAAAAATTATGCCTCCGAAGTTCGTACTCGCTAATAGAAAATTCTCCTTGGTCGTAGTAGTACTGAAGCATGTATCGAATTTTCCCTTTTTTTATCCCCATTTTGGAACGCTCTAGCACACAACAGCTGGATTCACTAAACACAAAACTGTCACAGAACTTTTTCAAAGCGTTGATAAGATGCAACGTACATAATACCATCTAACGAAAAAAGCTCAAAACTTTTTATTTCCCCTATTAGAGTCTTTCTAATACTTACCATACAGGATATAGTTAACAGATCTTTTATAATTAGTATGTGTTAAAATAAACTAAACTGTCACGTACAATTTCGCGTTCACATCGAAAAACTAAAGCAATATTTATTTTGTCAGTTGCTGTAAATCATAAAAGGTATCTATTTTAATCTTATTAAAAATTCCCTTTGTTGATTTATTGAGTGACAGTTGGTTTGAAAGATATACAGTTTTATGACCACAATAATCCTCTGTTTGTAAAAACCGCAAGTATACTTCGCAATAAGATTGTTATTTCAAAAGAAAAGTAAGAAAGGATATAGTTAAGCCTCAAACAAACGCGTAGACTTTTTGTCTCCGAAATACACTCGTACCAACATTGGGTATTCAATTTCTTTCATAAAGTTAAATTTTGGTAACTGTTAATTCTAAACGGTTTGTGATCTGAGCACTCAAAGTAGATTGGCAAAAAGTATGTGCGACTTGTAACCTTTAGTGTATTTTAAACGAAAAACAAAAGAAAACGTTGTTCATGATTAAAATTAAAATATTTTAGGAAACATTTCCAATAAGTAGAAAAGTTCAAGTCTTCACACTTGATTTTAGGTAGGTATATTATAATGATATTTTATACCTAAATCTTAAATTTTAATATTCTTAAATAAAAAAAACTTTATTCATGAATACTTGCACAAAAAATTTAAAAGAAAACTTAAGTAAAAAGCTCTTCATAAAAAACACAGTTTATTCAATTGTTTTTCATTTATTCTTCAATCTTAATATTTTATTAGGATTTTTGTTACTCAATCACGCAAAAATGGCTAAATGGATCTAAAATTTATGCAAAATTTGGCACACAATTAATTTATTATTGGCTGGATTATAACATTTAGAATACTTTTTTAATGAAAATTTTAGGTTCCTGTGGAATTTGAAAAAAAAAAAAAAAAAAAAAAAAAAAAAACAAAGAACTTACGAAGTCGCGGGCACAGCTGGTTACTTCATAAACTTTTTGGCCAACCCAGAACTTAACTCTTTTTCAAAGACTGCGTGCAATTTATATCCTTTCGCGTGTTTCCCAATTCACTAACGGACGAAATACAAAACTCCCAATAAAACGTAACGTGAGTGACGTACCTTTTCACTTTTTACGAGTCTTACGACTGTGTTTGTCTGACGATTTTTATTGTTTAAAAAGATCTGCACAGCTAAAAAAACCACCGCTTCAACATTATTGAATAGTGCGAGTTCAATCGAGCGTTAATACTTTACAAAAGTCTTATTGTAGTTTTAATTAAATTTTATTGAACGAACAATACTGAAAACCGTTAACATTGTTCGTTAACCCATTCGCCAATATATTTTTTTATTTGTTTTGGTTTCTGTACTGCTAATCTGCTTCTGGGAAACGGACATTTTTGCCATGAAAAAATATTAAAATCTGATCTGCCGGACAACAAGCTTCTGCCGTTGTTACGGGTAATTGTTAAAGGTTGAAATACTACACAAAATACTACACAAAATATTGTTTTCTTGTTTTTTGAATGTATAACGAAACAACTTTAAAGTGGCAGTATATTTTGGTTGAACGGGTAAATGATTTAGTATTGTGTTGATATTTTTGTAAATGTACATAAATATGTCTTTTTGAAAATTATGACAGGCAATGGAAGGATTGTGGTCATTATTGGCAGCCCAATAAGTAAAGTTCCTCAAGCGGTCGTCGATTCCATTGTTTTTGAATAAGTATAAAAACAGCTACAAACCCCCCAAGTAGTTTTTTTTAAGTTAAGGCAAGCTTAATTTTTACTATGTGTATTTCTGAGCTTTCTTGCCGCGTATTATTTTTTTCTTTAGCAATAACATTCTTTATCTATATTTATTAAATAAAAGTACAGCAAGAATATTTGTCCGAGAAAGAATGCCATTTTGTTTCCAAAACGGTAGATCAAAAAAGTGATTTTATTATCTTATTTTTTATGCGGAGCAAAATCGAAAAAAAAAGAAACCCTGAAAATTGCAGCCCTACGAAGCCGGGGTAGTTCGCTAGTTAGTAATAATCTATACTAATATTATAAAGAGAAAATTGTAGTCGCGACAATATAAAGAGAAATTGGACGAAGTCGCGAGCACCAGCTAGTAATAAAATAAAAATTAAAAGTTAGTTAAAAGTTTTGAGCTTCTGCTAAGCTGCTGGTTAGATTGGCTAGGTATTGATTGTACGAAACAATATTAGGTAGGTATATTATTTTTATAAAATTTAGTCAAAATGTTTAACTCAAAAGCCGTTCGTCTTCGTAATATGATCCGAAATCGATCGATAGGGTATTCTTTAAAAGGCGCCGTGCAGGTAGAACAAGGCGCCGGTCGCGTGCTTTCATGCAGAAAACAACTGCTTTGATGAAACGAACTGCTAATACACACTGACGGACATCGTGGTGACTAATTAAGGCTTCGACGATTATATACACGTCCAGTTTACTTAGACCCGCGTTTGTAGGCATTATAAAACACGTGCAGTACGCACCGAAGGCTCCGTTTACAGTGGTTCTTGTTTATTGGTCAATGTCTTTCTTTATCTTATCGCCTAGCATTGATTTCAAGATTCGAATTCTTGGTGTGCGGTTTCAACTTGTAAAAGATAAGTTTTAAATGTGGTTGTCGTGTTGATTTTTACCTTTTTTAAATTTTATAATCACGGAGATAAGGACTGTCATTTGGTGACATAATAATTACAGTTTTAACGTAAGGTAGATATATCTTTAGATGTGAAAATTTAATTGAAATAATATAGTGATGTCCTTGAGAATCAAGCTGCTTCTTGGTTCGAACTGACTTTATAAGAAGACTCAAAATAGTTCTGATTCTGTTCTGCTTGTGTAAATTCACATCAATTAAATTATTATTATATACCTATTCATGTCGTGAAGTAGGTATTAATTAAATTTTCTTCTTTTTATCTTATATAATATAATAATTTATGTATTGACAATAACCGTAGGTATAGTTGTTTGCTGCAAATATTTTCAAGTATTTAATAAATATTGTGAATAAACCGACATCTTATTTTCATTACACCATTCACTTCAACTTACACCATCTTGTAAGAGGCGAGATGGGCACAAAAATAATTTTGCATACTATAAAGTTAATAATTTGTGTTTACAAATAGGTCAGTTGATGGTGGAGGGAGTGACGTATGGAATATTTCAGTATGTCGTAAGCTTACATATGTTCACGGTTCAAGAGAGTGCAGCAAGGAACGCGGCTCGGTCGCGACACTCGAACTAATGTCAAGGCGAGCGCAATCAGTGTGCGTGGGCGCTGCGATCGCTTTAGTATGGATGTGACCATTAAAATATTACACATTTTTTTATTTATGTAGAAATCTAGTTCAGAGCTTAACTCTTGACAGCAAAAACTTCGTAAAGCTTATTGTTCGTACCACTCGTCGCTAGGGGGCGCGAATTTGTTTCTATGATCGATAATGTGCGATGATAAGAAGAATGTGCTTCTCTGCTAAGCTTATTAGAATCATTCATTGCCAACCAATCCGGACACCTTCTTACGGCCAATCACACACCATAATATTTGGTTATTTTAACTCTAATGTATTAAAAGCTAATGTATTAAATTCAATGCATCTCGAACGCATCACCCGCATACACCGAGTACTTAACCTCGTATTGGTACTCGGTACCCTTACCGCCTCGTCACCATATTGCGCGACTGTTCGCAAAATAGCTTAAAATTAAATTAATACTACATTTAAATATCTATCCCTTGAGGCCCTCTCTAAATTCTGAAGTGATTTCGCGTCGCGAGTGACAATATTACAAAGAAGCCAAGAATATTCAAAGCTTTGGACGAAGAAAAAAATGCGACGAAGAATCTACTCGCGTGGATCACTTCAGAAAACGCTAATTCATATTTATCCCATTCCATTAAACGTAATACAATCCACATCTCCGTTTAGATGCATAACCCGAATTTTGCTCTCGGATCCTAACACTTAATCTCAAGAACCGTTGCTTTATACCTTTTGTTACTTAAAAACGGCCAAGTTAACAACTAAGCTTCAACTTAGGCGTGACAATTGTTTTGCTGCAACTGATTTCAACACAACACATTGTTGAGATCACAATCCAAAGATATTGGATTGTCACTTGATCATAAAATATATTTCATACTTAATCCTAAAATGAAAAAAAAAAAAAAAAAACGTTAACAGTAGTATATCTGACGTTGTATTTAAAGGTAATATTTTAGAATATAAACATTGAGAAATAAATAATTACTTTTTCAATTATACTAACATACTCGAATTTCCGGGATTTATTAATGTTCAACCTTTTTTCCGGGATTTTGTATCAACCTATGTTGATACAAAATAAATCAATATGTTTCTTATTTTCGTCCATTCCACGATATTCTTACGTTCACCACGCTCGCGCTTCAGTAATTGAACGGCGATGTAAAAGGTATCTACGGTGCAAATAATAAAAAAGGCGGCCATAATCGCGGGTCGCGTGGTACCGCCCCGTTGCCATAGTACCATCAGGGAGCAGAAAATAATCTAAATAAAAAAAATGATTAAATATATTTCTATAAATATCATTCTTCTTTGTCACTAATTTAAGCATTTACTCAAAAGTAAGGATTTTTCATAATATTAACCAAATATTTTAACCGAACCGTACCTAATTCTGTTCTGTCTGTCTGTTTCTGTAATGTCCGTTTCATTTTCATTTCATATTGTTTTACATATACTTTTAGAACTTTTATTTACAAGGAAAAAGGGATATAAAAATGGGGAGACAAAAAGTAGATACCTAGCCATGGCACACATTTAATTTTGATACATTTGATCATTCTCACAATACTTGCAAATAATCGTTATTGTATTACAGACAAGTAAACCTGTCTGACAGGTCTTTAGTGAGTAGATATTGATACATTGTACCAGTTCTACCAGTTTTCATCCATTAATACACGGATTAATCCATTAATCCAATAATACTTACTTGCCATTGTCACTACACATATTAATTCTTCTAGGTCTAAAAATTAAAAAAAAAACATTCTTTCCCGAATATTATTTTGGCATCGAATTCAATATGATTTTCGTTTTCCACAGTCGTCAACCTACTAGTATCTCAGTATACTGTGTGAAAGTCGTGCGTGCGCATGAGTCGCGCTGTACGTTATTGTGCGGTTGAAATAAAAATGTGTTCCATTGAATGGGTTGAATTTTAATGCCGGCCCTTTTAGGGTTGAAATAAGTAATTTGAGTTTGTTTAATGATTTTTAGTTGGCGTAGGGTGGTGATATATAAACAGTTGGGCATATAAATCTTGTTTTGCTTTATTGTGAATTGATGTAAAGCTGTTCTTGTGTTTATTTTAATTAGTTAAACTCTCAATTAAATTCAAAAATAATTAATTTGCTGATTGTGGTGTACACAAGTTGTTGTAAATTTTAATAGATATGTGGTATATGTTTACATATTATAATAATGACCCACAATAATAAGTTATTAATATGAAACTTTGCCAAAATTCATTTCTAGGCTCCCACGTCTGGATGACCTGTTTAGCCTATGCAACATTGTCGCCAACTTTTTGGTTATACATATCTTCCTCCTCCTCCTCGTTGATCGCTCTTTCCATTAGACAAAACCGCAACAAAATCTGTTGCGTAATTAAGGAGGAGTTAGCAAATATGTACAGTCAAACATAATTATAGACGCGGATAGCGACTCTAATTTATACGTATAATATGTGACTTAGTGAGAGTATAATTTATATGTGAGACTCCAATATATAGATATAGATTTCCAAGATAAGAGTCTAGGTGCTTAGGTAGACCTTAATTTTTCTAGTCGCATGCAAAGTCTAGGCATAATCGAAACTCCAGTCTACGAAACACGAGAAAACCCTATATATTATATATGTATTAAATAACCCATGAATTCCCCCTTTCATCTCTTTATTACATTTTCAACTTATTTAATGGGCACATATTTTAGTTACAACGCATTGTCAACTTAGCTTTTTTAAAATAAAAGAATTTTAGAATGCATTGCGTATGCGCAAGGTGAGGACGTGTAAAAATTGCGCGGACAACGGACATGTGGTGGCGCCCTTCGTGGGTTGAGATATGTGAAACAATTTGTCACATATATATACTTTTTATTTGTGGTACAGCCGAGTATAAAAGAGATTAAGGCTATTTTTTGTCCATGGTAGTACATTTTGTATTATATTGTTAATTGTCATTTGGGCAGCCCCTGAGGCGTTGCTTGTGTTATAGGCGACGGTAGCCACCAACCATCATAAGTGGACCTTCTCCCTTTCTGTCTGACCTTAACATTTAAAAAATGCTGTAGATACATATTATTTTTAATAGAAAATAAACACTTACATCAAAGGTGCAGGATGCAGTTTTTAAATATTCTTATTTCAAATTATGTAGTTACTTATAATTTTTGTAAGATTTTGAAAGCTTTATGTTCAAATACATATACTCGTACTTACTCATAAATTAGTAACTCGTGTCTGTCTGTTACCTTTTCACGCCTCAACTACTCAACTTATCGTCATGAGTTTTTGCATTCACGTTAGGATACAGGAAGGGACATAATGCACCTTTCAAGAAAAAAGGACTGTTCCCGAGGGATCATCAAACAAAATAAAAAAACTAACGCCTGGCCAAAGTATTATAGCAACAAGAGGTCAATAAGTGTTGATTGCTTATATATATATATTTTTTTTCATTTTCCAACTCGGACGAAGTCGCGGGCACTAGCTAGTCTATTATAATTATGTCAGCTATTATAAACATTTTACCACGCTGGCCTTATATTATTTAAAAAAATATGTGAAATAACTTTTGTGTTTCACTGTACAATGTAACATATCAGTTACTGCATTTTAAACCATATATTCATTACAAATTAAAGTTCAATTAGCTTAATTTGAAATCCCATTGCAGTATCATTAATTTGTAAGCAAGCATGGAATACATAATGAGTTTGTTTGTATAAAATAAACATAAATAAGTATAAATTAAAACATCATCGTTGTTGGTTTAATTTTTTTTTGGAAAACATTCAATGCGACATTTTCTTTTTGTTGTGCTTATTTACGAATTTCATATTTACTTAGTTTACTTACAATTAAACACAAATTTAGAATAATCTATAACCATTTTTGTAATTACTTTTAATAACCATATATGGGAGGAACATGCTTTTCATTATACCAGCCACATGAAAACAACACATTTTACGATAAACATTTATATTGGACTCTTACGAAATATCCAAACAGGCTTAATTAATTTCACAGAACAATGACAGTGACACCAATAACAATTTGACGGCTGACAGCTCTAGCTGCGTTCAAGATACTGATCGCCGCCACACCACCCCCCCACGGAGAATTGAAGATCAAAGATCGAAAGGACGGGCAAATTTTACCCTACGACCGGATCGCGTTGTATACTTTGGTGAAGGTGGAGAAGGTGTAGTATGATGTGAAGTCTGTGAGTGTGATGTATGTGTGTCTGGACATGAATGAGGAGTCTTAGATGACGAAATGTCTGAAGGTTGAGGAGCGATTGATGAATCAGGAGTGTTGGTAAAGGTAAAATTGTCAGTGTAGGCAGGTTTTACTCGGTCTACACTCACAACAACTTCTCTGTTCCCGACGATGATGGTAAATGTCTTGTCAGTTCTGCTAACCACTGGAAAGGGTCCTGAATAAGGAGATTCTAGTGGTGGCTTCACGTGATCAGCTCGCAAGAATACATGCGAAGCTGAATTGAGCTCTTTAGACATAAAGCAGTTTCTTTGACCATGACGGGAAGCAGGAACAGGGCGTAACTCTGACATTACCCTTCTAAGCTGAGCGACAAACTCAGGAGAATTAGCGGTCTGCCAGTTAGGTTGAGGAACCATCATCTCACCAGGAAGACGAAGAGGTTCTCCATAGAGTAATTCAGCTGGTGAAGCCTTTAAATCTTCCTTCACGGCTGAACGCAATCCTAGAAGCACGATAGGTAGAGCTTTAATCCACGGTTCTGCACGACACATCAGAGAGGCTTTGAGCTGCCTATGGAGGCGTTCTACCATCCCATTAGCGCATGGATGGTAGCTCGTGGTGCGAAGGTTTTTGGTACCGAGAAATTCCATGAGTCTACGGAATAGGTCTGACTCGAATTGTCGCCCTTGATCTGTCGTGATGCAAATAGGAACACCAAACCTCGCGATCCATCCATGTAAAAGTGTATCCGCGGTTTCTTCAGCGGTGATACCACGCATAGGCCAAGCTTCAGCCCATCGTGTGAATCTGTCTACAGCAGTGAGAAGATAGCGATAGTCTTCGCACACCGGTAATGGACCAACAATGTCGACGTGTATATGACTGAAGCGGCCAGACGGTGTATCGAAGTTGCCTAATGGGGAAACTGTGTGTCGCGTGATTTTATTTTTCTGGCAAGGTATGCACGATCTAGTCCACTGTCGCAAGTCTTTGCGAATAGAGGGCCAGACGAATCTATCTGCGATAAGTCGAGATGTAACACGAATGCCAGGATGACTGAGGTTGTGAAGTTTTTCGAAGTATTTTCTACGAAAGGGCAAGGTAAGAAACGGCCGTGGCTTGCCGGTGGAAGTATCGCAGATGACTTTGACGTCCGTATCGGGTAAGCACATATTTTCCAGCTTAAGAGAAGAGCCGTTTTGAAGAAGTTCTTGTAGCTCTTGATCATCTTTTTGGGATTCAGCAAGTGCTGCATAGTCGTCTTCAAGTGATATGGCCTCGATTCTTGACAACGCGTCTGCTACGACGTTATCTACGCCTTTTATGTGTACGATATCCGTCGTAAATTGCGATATAAAATTTAACTGGTTTAGCTGCACTGGGGGCAGTTTTTCACGTCGCTGTATAAAGGCGTAAAGGAGAGGCTTATGGTCAGTGTATACGGTGCAATGCTGAGCTTCCAATATATGTCGAAAGTGTTGCACGGCCTCATACACGGCTAGAAGTTCTTTATAGTAAGCGGGCCAGAGTGTTTGACGATTGGTTAACTTCTTGCTGAAGAATGCTAAGGGTTGCCAATGAGTGCCAACGCGTTGTTGAAGGCAAGCTCCCACTTGTGTATTTGATGCGTCAGTGAAAAGGCCTAGTGGGACATCTGGAAGTGGATGAGCTAGCATAGTAGCCTGGCTAAGGCTCTCCTTGCAAGCACTGAAAGCACTTTTTAATTCAGTTGTCCAAGGCACAGGTTTGGTACCCTTGAGCTTGGAGTCAGTTAAAATATTTACTAATGGTGTTTGCATTTCAGCAGCATGTGGTAAAAAACGTCTATAATAATTGATCATGCCCAGGAATCGACGTAGGCCCTGGACAGTTTTTGGAAGGTCATACTCCTGGAGAGCGGATATTCGCTCTGGTGGAGGAGCAGATCCATCTTTTGAGATCCGGTATCCCAGAAAAGTCACTTCTTTTGCTCCTAAAACGCATTTTGCGGGGTTTACAACAACTCCGTAATCAGATAACCTTTGAAATAGGATGCGCAGATGTTGTTTATGGCTATCTTCGTCTGGAGAATATACTAAAATATCGTCAACATACGGGAAACAAAAGTCTAGATCTCTGACAACCTCGTCCATAAAGCGTTGGAAGGTTTGTCCAGCGTTACGCAACCCGAACGTCATGTATGGGAATTCAAAAAGCCCGAATGGGGTGATAATCGCAGTTTTGCACACATCTTCGTTAAAAATAGGAATTTGTTGGTAGGCTTTTATTAAATCAAGGGTGCTAAAGATGGTAGAACCAGCGATGTTGTGACTGAAATCCCCAATATGACGAACAGGGTAGCGATCTGGAATAGTTCGAGCGTTGAGTGCACGGTAATCGCCGCATGGTCTCCAAGTGGAATCCTTTTTGGGAACTAAGTGAAAAGGGGACGACCATGGACTCTTAGAGGGTCTTGCTGTACCATTTTTGATCATCTCATCGAATTCTTTTTGAGCCACCTTGAGTTTTTGTGGAGCAAGGCGACGTGGACGACACGAAACTGGTGGACCATCCGTTGTTTTAATATAATGAACAGTATTGTGCTTTATTTCTCTATGAAGGCCGGGAGGTCGTGTGATTGTAGGGAACTCGGAAAGTATTTTACTAAAAGGTGATGCTGTGAAAATTGAAATGGTTTTAATACTTGGTTGATCAAGTGAGGCAACAGAAGTTGGTGCCGAGAGACCAGTAATGCCGTCCAAAAGGCGCTTGTTACGGCAGTCAGGTAGCAAATGGTAATGAGCCAAAAAGTCTGAACCTAATATGGGGGTGCTGACATCAGCTACGACGAATTGCCAACGGAATTCTCGACGTAACCCGAAGTTAAGGCTTAAAGACACGCATCCGTAGGTTTTTATTGTGCTGCCGTTCGCAGCGCTGAGCTCGTAACTACTTGCGGGAGTTTTAGAAGTTAAAATCTTTCGAGGGTAGCAACAAAGGTCAGATCCTGTATCAATAAGGAATCTGACTTTTGAGAGTTTGTCTGTAATAAATAGGCGGCGGCTCGAAGGTGTGCAGTCAGCTGCCGCCATTACTGACTGCGCTTGGAGTTTTCCTGCGTCCAGCTGCATGGACTAATGCACTTAATTGCCTTGGCTTTAAAGTTCTTGTGATAACAGCAAATTTGACCTGCAGGTGATTGAGTGCGGCTGCGAAATTGAGTTTGGCTTCGGCTCCTGGATCGGTTTCGGCTGTGACTAGGAAACTGCTGGGATGTGATAGCAGCGATACAAGCTGTCAACTCTTTCATCTGTAATGCAAAAACTTGCAGTCCCAGAGGGTCGTTAGCGGTTGCAAGCGACGTCGTGGTTGAAATGCCCGAGGCTGTGCTATCAACAGCTGTAGTGGGAAACCCAATATTTGGAGCAGAAGTAGCGTGCACGAAGTTGTGCGCAGTTGTTGCAATTCCAGGAACAACTTCCAAAATTTTATCGGCGTCTGCCGCGATGTTGTCAAGTGAGTCAACCCGGGCTGCCAGAAGAGCCTGAAGATTTTGTGGTAAACGCCGCATGAAAAGTTGTCGAAGGATGCCATCGTCCGTAAGGGTATTACCTGCTAAAGAACGAAGGTGTCTGAGAAATTGCGAGGGTTTTTGATCACCTGACTCAGAGTCTGTTAAAAGTTTTCGAACACGCTGTTCCTCCGACTGCGATAAGCGTTTTATAATTTCGCTCTTTAAAAAATCGTATTTGTCTGTGGCCGGTGGGTTTGTAATTATATCTTCAATTTCATCGGTGATTTTAAAGTCTAATTTTTCTATAACGTGGTCATATTTTGTGAGGTCCTGTGTAATGCCTGCTCTTCGAAAGTGTGATTCGGCATGTGCAAACCACATAGCCGGTTTTTGATACCAAAATGGTGGGATTTTTGGTGCGATTGCAGAAATGCCAGACTCGGTTTTAACAACCGGTGGGTTGGTATCGGTATGTGAGGAAGCGGATGGTGGCGCTAGCGATGGCTTGTTCAAATTAGCTCGGAGCGTTGCATTTTCCTGTAATGCCGTTTGAAGTTGTGCCGAGAGAGTTTCCAGCTTAAGCCGGAGTTCAGGATCCATATCGGAAGAATGGGTTTCACTGTGAGACATATTTGAAGTTTCGAAAGTGAAAACCGAGTGGGAAAGTGTTAAAATTGTTCAGCTGTGAAATATTAGAAGGGTAAGGTGTAAACTCGCTAGTTGGCACGAGTGAGTAATAACTGTTTGGTGTGACAGTGCTCATATAAAATTACAATCACAAGCAAATTATCCTTAACCAAAAACACCTTAACATTAAATAAACATAAATAGAATAAAATAAAAATAAGAAACAGCCGTTATACAAAACTAACCATTAACCCTAATTTATCGACCATTAAAAGTAAAGAATTGAGAAAATTGTAATTATACATAAAGAAATGGCATATTTAAAAAAAAAATATATACCTATTGAAATTTGTTAATGCAAGTACCTACTATATAAAAAATTTATATATAAAGATTATTCATGCGAACACAGTATGAAAAGATCAAATTTTTGTTTGTATACACGGATAAAAATATTGTTCATATTGGATTACACAAACACAAAAGATTGTAAAATGTATAGTTAAACAAACACTTGAAATTAATGTCTAATGGCACAACTTGAATTGCGAGCAGTGCAGTGTGTGTCGAAGTTACTCAGCGATTAACATTGACAGGAACATGCTTATGCAGCACCAAACCAGCAATGTAATATGCGTTGATTGAAGCGCGCTTAGCCCAGTGTGTCCAGATGCAGATGGAGGGTTGGCTCGTATCAATAGTGCACCCCAGATGGACTCCAGATGCACTTGTGAATTGTGAATGATGTCGCTATTATAATACTGATGTAGCAACATGCCGACGAAAAACTTCGTTGTTGAGTCCGCGTTGTTGAGCGAGACTGAGGAAGAAATCGATGATCTCGAGTTTCTTGATGGGTAAGGAGATCAGGTAGATGCGTAGATGCTTTCTAATTTGTCGTTTCAAACACTTTGTTGCGAACGTGCAGAATGAACATCGATGGTGCAGAATGTTGGTCTGCATATACATATTATGTTCATTGTAGCGTTTGGAGTGTTCTGTCGTGGTCACCACTATGGGAGGAACATGCTTTTCATTATACCAGCCACATGAAAACAACACATTTTACGATAAACATTTATATTGGACTCTTACGAAATATCCAAACAGGCTTAATTAATTTCACAGAACAATGACAGTGACACCAATAACAATTTGACGGCTGACAGCTCTAGCTGCGTTCAAGATACTGATCGCCGCCACACATATCTACTAAACTTTAAACTTAATTTATATTTCTTAACCGGTATATTACTATTTAAAATTTAATAAATGTTTCTTGGTATACTTAGTTCTTGGTATAATATCCAGGTAATTTACAGGAATTAGTTTTCATAAAATACTATTATTATTTTTTTGTTTTTAACCGCCATAAGGAGGTAATGCAAAATACAGATTTGGAAAATACAAAATGCAATTCCAAACTAAAGACTAAAAAAATGAAAGACATCTGAATAAATGGCGCCGCCATGGTGACAGTGGTGTCCAATTTTTATATTTTTAGACCGTCCCTCGGGAACCTAAACGCTTTTTCACGATAAAAAGTATTTATATGTTAATCCGGGTAACAAACTATCTGTGTTCAAAATTTCATCCAAATCCGTTAATCCATAGCGTGAGAATAACAAAGATGTTAATAGTCTCTACCGCAGACTGAGACAGAAATTCGCTGACTCTTCCTGAAGGTTTTTACCTTTGCTTTGCTTTGCTTTCTCTTAACTAGAAAATCACTACTTTGTTCTTTTCTTACCAACAATTATATTTAAGTATTTATAAATAAATAAATAAATTAGGAAAGATTAAACAAAGGTGTCAGAGAAGGAATAAAAACGTGGCAGTTTTATCAGATTAATCTGAAGATCCGTGTTTAAAGTGTATAACAATAAAAATATTGTACGGCTTTTGATACTCGATCGAGATCTGAATTCTAGATAACAAATAGTAGCCGAGAATTTCGTGAGAATCTCGGGGATCAATGTGTGATGTGGATATATGAAGGCGAATAAATTCTTATTTGTGCTTTTTCTAGAAAGAAATCAATACCTTTAGTAGAGGGAAAAGGCCTTTAGTAGTATTTAGTAGGAGCCTTTAGTAGGAGTTTCTCATTAATGCGATGGTGGCGAAGTAACCACCCCCATCGCATTCACTAAAAACAACCGTGAAATAACAGCATGTGTGCTGTTATGTTTCTGTGAGTGTGTAAAAGATGCAATCAAGTGAGCTGTCAGCCTGTCTGACGAGATTTACATAGTAAAAATTTTGAGAGAATCATTCATTACATTGATGTGATTATTACTTATTTGATAAAATAATTGCATAAACTAGATAATAGTTGTTATTTTGTAGAAAGTAAAAAAATATATTTTAGCTAAGCCGTCAATTGCCGTCAATCGTCAAATTGTGGCTAACAGAAGGCCACCATGAAACAAAAGTTGCGCTGTTGTTTGTACCTGTTTTCAGTCCTTTCCCCTTTTACCATTTCACCCCAAAACTTTATCCTATCAAGGTCTGTCGGTACTGCACTGGTTTAACATGAGACCTTGGTTAATTTTACAGGCGATCGTCCCTGCATGCCACCCTTAGTAATATAAAAAATAAAAAATGGAGCACATGGAGCACAGTCATAACATGGTTAAAAAAACACACACAGAGAGAGATACACACACAAATAATACACAATGATTCCGTATTTAAAATGCTATAAAACAAACGCCACAGCGTGTTTGCCAGCCAGAAGAAATCTCAATTTCCGTGAAACAAAAACCGAGGTCGCGCGATGTAAAAAGGCCACCTCTTTTATTGGGAACATAAATAAAAAATGAAGTAAAAAGTGTTTTAAGAGAAAAGGCACACGCGGTTACACAGTCCTATCAAAAAATAAACATAATCAAATACAAGTTTCTACTAAGGCCTCTCTTCACTAGCGTTGTTGAGGCGAAAATGTAGCAAATTTTTCTACTTCATTGAACGCACAGCCAAAACTACTAAGTTTGGATTATAGAATAGTTTTAATTTATAACGTAAGCATCCTCTAATGGACGAAATACACGATCAATCATTTGACGACTCCAAACGACTTAAATCAAATGGAGCGATGCCAAACATTGTGCCCACAGACGGTCAGTCCAATTTTCTGTCATTTATGCGTTTGACCGGGTCGAGTGACGTTGACATGAGCTCTGATTCGGAAGCGCGGCATGATGCCACGGCGTAGTGTTTGTTCCAAGGAGGATAGAAATGTATTCTATCCTCCTTGGTTCTACACTCACGATCGCGATAAACTGACGTGACGCAACGCCGCGATTTGAAATCCAGTGTTTCACATCAAGCCGTCAGTTCATTTGACGCGATGGACTGATCGTGTATTTCGTCCATAAGAAACGAATTTTCAAATTTCAACTCCGTCCAAAGCTGGTGAAAGATCGCTATAGTCATCCATCCATAGATACTAGTCGTACTATTATTATAAATGTGAAAGTAACTGATTGTTTGTCTCTTACCTTTTCACTCCTTAACTACTCAACCGATCATCATGTAATTTTGCATACACGTTGTCAGGGATACAAGAAAGGACATAGGGTACCTTTCATTGAGAAAAATAGACTGTTCTCTAGGGATCATCTAAAATAAAATAAAAAAATCTATCGCCTGACCAAAGTGTTATAGCTGCAAGATATCAAGCACCAGCTAATATAATAAAAACCTAAGTAATTTTTTTTTTCAAAATTGTATGCATAAATAATCATTTTTTAAATATAAAATCTACTGCTAGAGAACAATCTGTTTATAGAATGTTGCCCATATTTGATGCGTTTTTATTTGCAATCAAAATTTTTTAACAAAAAAACTTAATATGTCAAAATGACATGTATAAATTTTACACTATGCGGCTTCAGTCAGTGTTAAATTTGTTGGTACTCTATTGAGAAAAAAGAAGCTAATTTCCTAACAACGCCTGACTATAATGTGAAATCGTTTTTCCAAGACATAGTAAAAAGAATGTTACTATTACTTGGTTCTGTCCACATATATATATATGTCAGTCCTAGCTTTAATGGAAACGTTAGTATGTGTCCTCCCTATCATTAAAAAAGTATAAAAATCATTGTATAGGCTCGTGTGTCGAGTCTCTTACATGCTGCGGTCGAGTTCCGTGGAAGAAGTCTGTCAAATTTATGGTTCAGCGAAATTATCATCCTTTTCAATAATATTACTTCTTATGTCTTTAATAAATATGTTTACTTTTAAACACTAGCTGCTGCACGTGACTAGTAATGGCAAAGCATTCAACAAAATCAACGTAACCTACATATTTCTAGTAAGCAATAATTATATTTTGTAAAAACTTGATTTCCTATTATACTTCCCAACATCACAAAAGTATGAAGTAAAAAACAATGTTTACTATTATAAACAATAACATAATGTAATATTAATAGAAAGCTACCGTGAAATAACAGCATGTGTGCTGTTGTGTTTCTGTGTGTAAGTAAGGGATGCCAAAACCCATTTCCCTATCCCTTCCTAAACCCTTATTCTCAATCCTACTATGGCAGGAGCATGCTTGCAGAACCTATCTCGTTTCTTATGTTATAGGCGACGGTAGCTACCTACTTCTTTCTGGTGACCTACACATAAAAGAAATGAATATAAAAGAAAAGAAAGAGAGAGTAAAAGAGAGTATGGTTTCTTTTATGCAAAACCTAAATGAAGAACTGAACAGTTCAACCTGTAGGTTGAACTAGATTTTTCGTGGTACAAAAAGGCAGCACAACCATAAAAGCTCGACTGTGCTTCTTCATTAGGGGGTCTTTAAAAGACTTAAACCATTAGATATACGAAACTTTGCATTTAAGAACCGAAGAACCCCTTAAAGACACCTTAAAGCACAGTGTAGTGCTAGATTTCCATTGGTGTAGTTCTTGTTAAATAGCTCTGACGGTTGCCACCTAACATCAAGTTGACTGTTACCCTACTTGTAGCTCTTTATGTCTTTACAGATATTTTAAACAAAGTCTGTCTGTAAGTATGTTTGCGATAATCTCATAGGATTTTCAAGCAGTGTTCATTAATGGAAAAGCGTTTAACAAGGAAAGTTTCCATATATAATTTGCAGAAAAAAAAATGCCCTCGTGCAAAGCCTGGAGCGGGTCGCTAGTCATAAATAAGAGCACTGTTATTATACTGATTAAGCCTTGGTAACCATAAGCTGTTGAGTGAACTTATAACCGTATGTAAACTGGTCTATTTGTCAACTAATATCAAACCCATTATACTGTGTTTAGTTGTAAAGTCCCGGTATATAATTATCGGATCCTTTCAGCCCGACATTGCCCTGATTATATGTTTAGTTGATGTATTATAGAACTAATGAAAACGATACTGAAAAAAGGAACAGTTTGTAATCCTGCTGATTATAGACCGCATTGGATATTATAAAAGCATTATAAATACATCTAACCCTTAACGAATGTAAAGGGATGCGTAAATGGATAATCTATTCAGTAACCGTACACTGTTATTTGGTACTTATTTTAATAGAGATTTGATTTTTACTGTTTTTTTTTATCTACTATATTATTAAATAGTTCCAAACTATTTAATTTTAAATTAAATTAATTTTAAACTTTGAAAGCGGATTAGAAAATTGTAGGTTAGAAAAGTAATTAGAAAAGTAGAAATTTTATAAGTACTAAGAAAAGTATTTTGATTAGACTTTTCAAAAAGGAAATTTTCTTCTTCTTCATGAGTCTTGCTATCGCAATAGATTTCAAAATGTCTGCAAAGTTTGCTAATCTGAAATGCAAGTTTTATCGCGACTTATCTCGAGGTTTAACCTAAACGTATGAGTGAACACTCGAGATGAGTTTGAACCTGAGTCCACTATTGAGCAGAGATATTTTTATGATAAAATGTGGCATTGACAGTCCATTTGATGGTAGGTGGCTATTGTCGCCTTATTACATAAACAACACTAGGAGGGATGACCTTGCAGCATCTTTGAGAGGTTGTTATCACAGTGACCTATGACGTGTTATAGGAGAGTAGCCACCTCCTAGTGGATTCATTTAACCAATAATATATACTTAATAAAAATAAGACACATTAATAAAGTACCTAATTAATAAATCGAGGGTATTCTGACAGAAACGGATTACACAAAATGTCAAAATGAGAAAAGAGCATTTAAAAGTTTGAAGGCTCATAGTAAAACGGTGAAAAAAATAAATCATAATACCATATTAAAAGCTAATTCAGTTACATATACTGTTTTGCTAGATAAAAAGAGCAGAAAAAATAAGTATGCCATGTATCTAACTAATTTTCTTTAAATTTTGCACTTATTCGTTTCTGCCAGAATACCTACCCTCGAAATATTATAAACAGAATTTGACAAATAGAGTAATAATAAATGAAGTTAATATTTTCAGATAATTATCTACATTGTGTTTTTTAAATAATAATAGTAAAAAATACGAGTATAGTAAATCGTATCTAAGTGGTTTGAAATTAAATGCAAGAACTATACGAGATGTGAGCATGTAGTTACATGCCTACAGGATTATCGCGAAACAGATAATATGAAATGCAAGCAACGGACGAGTAGTACACGCCGATATCTTCGCATAAATTATCAAATGCCACAATCAGAGACACCCATAAAGCACTCCGCGACCGAGGGAATGCGCGGACAATCGTTCATTGGGGTACTTATTTATTTTAAATACAATCATCAGGGGGGCCACCTGCGGGGTCCACTCCCGGGGCGCTGTCGCGGGGCCCCCAACCTCGGGCCGCTTTCGGTCCCTTTTAATCAACTGTCAAAGCGGCCAGCACAATACCATTACAAAGAGACAAACTTCCGTGCACCTTATTAACTGTTACGTAAGATTCAAATTAGATTGGCATTCGTTATTTAAAAGTGGTCATCATTGACATAAAGTATTGCAGTCCACACTGTACTTAATGTGACCACATAAAGATCATCTTGGTTCGATGGAACGGTGCGTGGTCATCTTTTGTATTTGATTGCCGCTTTATGTATATCTGGAGTAGATGACATTTGAAATTTGGTTAGTGGCGAACTAACAATGGATTTAAAATAGAAAGAAGTAGAAAAAAATAACTTAATCAACACAGGTTATCTAAATTCTTTAAGTCAAGAAAGAATCTGAATAAACCATAACAATATTATAAAGTGAATCTGTCTGAATAGTAGATATATGTTTCACCAATTAAACTATTTTACTGTAAAGTTTTATCAAAGTAATGCTCAGTAGTTTTTATTACAACATGTATAGAAATAGAAGATAGATCATGGAGCTTTTTAATCTATTTATAATATGTACCATACCATAATATATTTACATACAAAGCAAATTTTAAATATTTCCGGTTGGTTTTTATATCTACATTAAATAACTAAGTAAGGCAGCTTTGTCAACTTTCTTGTTTAATGAAATTTCAATTTTCATTATGGATATTCATATTCTCTAATTATGACGAATTAATTCATCCTCATCCAAATAATAGAAAAACAAAACCTATAAACAAAAAGAAATTCCCAAAAATCGGCATTGTTTTACTTCTATTTAGAGATTATAATTTTTTTTAAATGCTCAGCATATTTATTGTTAATAATATTCATACCATAAAATAACAAATAACAATCATAATATTCATACACCCATCGAAATCCGTAACTGGACGTCAAGCATGCCGCGTTGATCTGACGAATTTGTTATGGTCCGAAATAATATCTGATGCTACACACTGTCTCACAGAATAGTCAACGTAGATTAAATCTTAAAATATAAAAGTGCATAACACTTTATTTCTAATACAAAAATTGACTGTGTACAGCACTCACTCTTTATGATATCTGTTTAAAAATAACCATGAAAGTAACATAATTTTGATGTAAAACTTTTATATTTATGTCTATGTAAGATTTATGCCCAACAATCAATGTCCATTTTGAATCAGTAGTAAGTAGTCTCAAAAATTTGAAGAGGCTTATAGTGTGTAGTTATAGCGAATTTTGTGTTAAATGCTCCATTATGAGTTTTACGATAGTAATGTATTCACATAAATTTTGTGTTTTTAATTTATTTTAAAATATTTTTCTAAATCTAGTGAAACTATTTTTAAATGTATTTTATGCTTATTTAATGTTTAAGGATAATCTACTGAATATGTATTTTTAAGTAAATTCCTTTATTGTTTATTATGATGCATATATTATTTTTTTTAAAATAATGTTGATTCTTTATCCGTTCCTTTATTTACCTACTGTTTCTTTAGACCAAAGAATCTACTTGCCATATAATATAACATCAATAATATTATGTATCCTTGCAGGTATTTGTGTTTGCTTTACTACTCAAAGCCATAGGAGATTTCTTCATATTTACTTGCTAAGCTTTATATTTTGATTTCTAAGCTGTTTCAGTTTTTCAAGTAAACAAAAAAAAATTATCTTTTTTGCTCGCCAATCTGTATAGCAATGTTTAGCGCGGCGTTAGCCATTTCTTTTTTTCACGTCCTAAACGGCCATAAGTAAGGTATTGTGAGGCGAATTGTTAACAATAGAGCTCATAATGGCCGACCATCGATACCCTTTCTTTGCCAGAATTTAATTGTGTGATGAAGTGTGGTTACGATATTTTTCATCCGTACCGAAAGTGTTGCCAAATGAAAAATAAACCGTTACAAATTCTTCTTTAACATTTCATCGGATTTATTTTTTATAAAAGTTTTTTTTACAATAGTAGGTATTTAACATTTTCGTTCGAGTTTTTCGAGTCGTTAATAGAACTTATATAGTGATCTGTCAATACTTTGAATTAGTGTACTTATTTGCTTAAATCTTAATTTAATAATCAAGGCTTAAGATTTTTCGGTGAGCGAGTAACGGATGCCATCTCTTTCCAACTCCTAACTCTCAAGGCCACTTACCATCAAGTGGACAGTCAGCCCGTTTGCCGATTTTAAAATCAAAACGATAAATACTTATTAGTTATTAGCTATCTTACAAATATATGCAAAATTGGGACATATCAGACACATAATAATAATCCTTTCAAATTTCATGTTTTTGACTACAAAATTTAACCTACAATCAATCTTTAACGAACGGAATCAATTCATACAATAAAGATTTCGCGTTGAATATTGTTGATCGAGAGATCGGAACGAGTGTTAAATCGCCATCAATTAGTTGCAAATTAGTTTGCAAGCATTACAAACATGCGATTGTGTTAACACCGCGTTATACGTCTCAATTCTTTTACAATTAAACGCTCTTATCTCGCCTGCGTAAGGTCGGTTTTTTGATCGTTTCTTCGGGTGGAATCGATCGCGTTAAAAGCCAGCTCATTACTCGATTACCACCCGCTAAGCCGATAAGTTTATTTTCATTGTAAGTGCAATAAAGTGCTGCGAATTATTTCATTACAATCTTTGCGGAGGTTATCGCAGTTAGGTGTCGTTTTTATGTCGTAAGAGGTATTCGGTAATGCTTGCACTTACGCGCTTATTCGAGCTTTTAAGGTACTCTTTTTGGTTTTTGTTTCACATTTATTGCAATGGTCGATAAAATACATATTTTAAAATGCTCTTTGCGTAATATGAGCTTATATTGTAGAACATGACAATACTGAATTGGCGTTCGTAAAATAATGTCAAATCAAAATTTTATCCATATCATTACAATATACGACAAATAAAATTCGAATGTATGTTATTACGTAATTTAAGATGTTTTCTTATAATCATTTTTATAATATTATTAGTTCTCTGGATGATTATTATTTTCTGTAAAACACATAATAGATTAAAAGATACTACTTAGTATAGACTATTAATTCTATAGTTTCAGTGTAATTATTTAGCGTTCCTGGATAAAAATTTAAAAACTCTTCAGGAATGAATGTCTTTTTCCTGAATACTGGGCCCACTTCACTTGGGCGATAGATAAACTACATCAAGTATTACCCTTTTGCTTATAAATATCTGCAGATATTTCAAGGCGGCCGTTTTAAGTCGTTTTGTACAAAGCTAATAACCGCGACAACGAGTACCTCCTAAAAAGCCTCCATTTCTGACTTCTATATTTCTATGAACAAGAAGGCTGTTCTAAGAGTTATATAGTTCAGTACGGAAAGCATATTTCCAAAGACAAAAATATCCATAACAAACAGCTTTACATATATTTCATTAACTCCCACTCGTTAAAGACAAAAATCAAATAATTATAAATTAGTTAAAAGCGTTTAAACGTTTGCTTTTTGTTAACAAAACAAAAGTAATGGTAAAAAATTAATTGAAAATTTCAAGGTCCTCCATAACTTCGTTAAAACAGTTCCAATGAAATATATTAACATGTGTCTTTTGAATAAGCCCGAAGTAACTAAATTGCCCACGACATCGTAAATAAACATCTTTAAGCGATAGAATTCATAATTAAATGTCCCTAATTTTTTAAACGGCCGATATAAGGATGGACTACGGATTTGCTTACATCCCATACGTACTTTATAATGAAATGCTTTAAAATATATTTTAGACTAGCGACCCGCCCCCGGTTCCGTACGGAGTCAAAAAATAGAAAAATCCTTT
The DNA here is from genome assembly GCA_945859745.1 of Synanthedon formicaeformis. NCBI lineage: Eukaryota > Metazoa > Arthropoda > Insecta > Lepidoptera > Sesiidae > Synanthedon > Synanthedon formicaeformis. The sequence goes on along the minus strand of OX243969.1, from coordinate 5,987,045 downwards.
CTTACCGGATGCTTACCTACAATAAAAAAAACCTATGTATTTCACATAGGATGTATGCATTTCAACTATGTATGTTTTATGTTTACGATTAACCTATGTTTCAGCTTTCTAGACTTAGTACTAAGTAGTTAGCGAAAGTATATGGATAAGCCAATGTAGTAAAATTGTACAAACTTTATTAGTGGCAGGACACACTGTATGATCAGAGAGTTCAATTATAGCAAGAAAGTTAATACATTAATAATTAGTATTAATTATAATAGTGTAAAAAAAGATAGAACAGGAAATTTGTATAGTCTTTTATTTTTACGGAAAAATAACGTACAGACGTCTTATCGATTTTATTTTTATATATTGAAATGAATAAAAACAAAACAATAAATTATTCGTCTTAAATAAACGTAGAAGCTCTCTGGACTAATTTTTGTGTGGAATTAAAAAATACGTAACGTCCACAAATCTGTGATTTTAGTGGCCTCGGCTGTTGAGGAAGCCTCTGATTATGAGGACGGCGTTATGCAACATCTAATAAGCAAGAAGCATTATTTGAAATTATATTGGTTCTTTATTCTTTGGTAACAAGGTAGTGTTTGGTCAATACATCAAAATAGAAAACACTGGAATCTCTTACTCACCAAAATACATCAGCACATATGCTTTTACTTCAAGGTGGTTTTTCTGAAAGGGGTGGTTATTGCGAAACACAGTGAGCCCTTCCACTACTTTCCAGATCCAGACCAGAGCTAACTTTGGTAGTTCATTTCCAAAGTGGATCCCACCGAGAATCGAACTCGGGACCCCTGAGACGTTAGACGGACCCTTACCACTCATCCAATGGGTCTTCAAGTTGCAGTTCAGTCCAGTCTTCAAGTTCTGTAAACCCTTCACAATAGTCTGAAAAGTAAGTACACTAGGTTAAGCGCCTCTTTCACCAACTACAAGTAAAGTATTGATTAGTTACTTTTAGAAATCATTTTCTGTTTTATTGAATTATGCACTACTCGGTTTACCGCATCATTCGATAGGCGAATTTTTTTAATTATTTTCTATTTAATGTTTGGGACGTTTACCGTACAAACAAAGGTATATCAGCTCCATTATCCCCGGTTACCGGTGACTTTAACTGACAGTTTGGCCTACTTGACGTTTGGGAAAGAGGCGCTAAGACAATTTTATTAAAAAAAGAAATGATTACCCAAAAAATCTAATTTAGAAATTACGCTTTATTTTAATTATAATTAAACAATAATGTTGGTTATTTATTGTAACAATTTATCAAAATTAGTGGTCTACTTTTTTTAAAGCGGTGTCACCATAAACACAATACGATGGGTCGCCACGCCGTGACTGTAATTATGGTATTATTTATTGAGGAGTTCGAATCCGTTGTTAATTTCGGAATTTAATTTGCTCTTGTTTAATAATAAGTTATTTAGTTTCCTTTATGAAGAGTTTAATTTACAAAAAATTGGTAAATGTCATCGTTTATTTAGTAAATTTAGTTTTAAATTCTATCATTATAGATGTGGGATATGTACACTTAGTCATAATACTTTAGTACAAATATAAGTAAACGTTCTCAAGACTAAACCAATATAACGATTTATAGGTATTGGATTTGATGAATTTAAAAAGAAATGGTACCTAATTTGAGTTGTTTTTAAAGAATTTAAGCCCTAAAAACATAGTGGATAATCGAGCTACATACTCGTATTATATTTAATACATAAAAAAGTGGCAGGCAGGCTGATGGTTAATTTTATAGTAGGCGTGTACTTAATGCTTTATAAAACATAAAAATATAAAATATTTTAGAAATTTGACTGAATTTCATGTTTCAGTTTATCACAAGAACACCCTTCGAGGATTCAGCCTTATATTAGAAGTACCAACGAAGCCTTAAATTTACACGATTAAAATGGCCTCCATATAAAAAAGTAAGTCAGATAAAATAAATCGAAGAGATTTTTTTAAGAAATAAAATCGATCCTTCCAGTAAACAAGAGTTTACAGCTTCTCAATAGACTATTATAAAACTAAGCGAAGGTGAATTCAATAAAATTAAGACGTTTCCATTTATGTGCCCCTATTTTGTCGGCGTATAGCGTTAATTACTGTGCCAATGGAATGGACGGTGGTCTCTTTCTTAATAAAGCTGTTAATTAAGGAAGGTACTTTGCTCCATAGTATATTTTGTCATAGTAGGTAAGTAATCAGTTTTGGCACAAGGCCAATTTCAAAATAAATAAAAAATATATATATTGGCAATCAGTATTGGCACAATCAGTATCTTTAAGAGTTTATAGCGTTGCATCTTTGTTTCCTTTTTTATTGTAATTCATTGTAATATAAATTTATATTATTTATTACTGTTAATTTATTGTATAATAATTTGTTTTATTTTAAGTAATTTTAATTTTATTTAATTTAAAATTTTATTGAAAATATTATGTTTCAAGAAAAATAATGTTGAGAGACGTAGAAATTAAGTTAACAAATGTATTATAGGGTGTAGAAATTCCATTTAGGTATAAGCTGTTTATAATAAAATTCAAATCGCTACTCTTCATTAGTCATTAATATCATTAATATTTGTCTTCATTTTCATATTTATTTATGAAATCAGTAAAATTTCTAATCTGAATTTTATGTATCTGAAAAACTCACAGGAAATTAACTAAATCCAAAGTGTACATTAAGTAAAACAATGGCCTAGCTTTGAATGTCCGTTTCATTGAATATGTATGAATAAACCGTCACCCTGTCTGCACCCCTTTCTGGTAAAAAAAATGTAAAGTAAGTAAGTAAGTAAGTTGTAGAAAAATATTATTAACATGCCTGTTGAGTTGACAATGAAATCAAGCTCAAAATACCCTAAGACGAGTGCTAAATCAATGGGCAGCTACAGAGTAATTCTTTGTCTACACAGCGTACAGGGGTTGTAATAACTATTGGAAATAAAGATTATAGTGGCGTTAAATAAAAGAGTGAAAACAATTTGGGTAAGTACCTACTTACTTATTTCCTGCCTCCCATCAATGTCTACTGGTATTCTTTTAACTGTGTTGAAGATTCTATTGGCGCTGTAAAGTTATAAACTTTGACTGCCTACCTACTTGATCCTTTTAGTATAAAAAGGAGCAACTTTAAGAAGTAGATTTATTAGCAATTAAGAAGTTTTAACGAGCTTGTTTTGCTTCAGATAATAAGAAAAGTGCGAGGTATTAATTAAATCGTGTGCACTGTAGGTACAAATCGTAGCTATTTTTATGTTTCAATCGTAGGTATAATTTGATGATTTGATGTTCATATAACATGAAAGAATGAAGAATAATGAAATACAGAAAAATCGAGACGGTCAATGTTCAAAATTTTATGTGATCTGATTTTATAATCGAGTAAATTCTCCACGCAAGTGACAAGCAATATCGAGATCGATTCCGCAAAAGCAAAATGGGTGCTGAAGAAGTGGTTCAGAATTTATAAAGGCCTTGCACAGTATAAAGTTAATATAAATTAGCGCCTCTTTAACCAACTACATGTAAAGTGTTGATTAGTTACTTTTAGAAATCATTTTCTGTTTTATTGAATTATGCACTCGGTTTACTGCATCCTTCGATAGGCGAATTTTTATTATTAATTTCTATTTAATGTTTGCGACGTTTACCGTACAAACAAAGGTATACCGGTGACAGGTGACTTTAAGTGACGGTTTAGCCTACTTGACGTTGGTGAAAGAGGCGCTTAGTTTGTATTATGTCGGCCAATTGCATAGTTTAAATTTTTCTTAAATTTTTGGCATTGATATTTGTGATAGACCTAGATGTTAGGGCCTCTTTCACCATCCGTCAAGTAGGCTAAACCGTAATTTAAAGTCATCTGTCACCGGGAATAATTTAGCTGATATACCTACCTTTGTACGGTAAAAGTTCCAAACATTAAAAATAAATTAATAAAAAAAAATCGCCTATCGAAGAGTGCAGTAAACCGAGTGCATAATTTAATAAAACATAAAATTATTTCTAAAAGTAACTAATTAACACTTTACTTGTAGTTGGTGAAAGAGGCCCTTATATTTATAAAACATGAAAAAGATCACGTACGACTTATGACGCCATCTGCCGTCAATCATTAAGACCACTAAATATATAGCTACCAATATATATTTATGGTCAGTATTATCGCCAATATAATACAGGCTGTAGGTACCTACCTATAGGTATAATTACAAAATACAAATATGGAATATTGATACTTATTTAGTTAGGTAGGTATCATAAATAAATGGTATACAAAATCTATGATTTTTACAGTCTTCAAATACAAAAAAAACGGATAATCTCCGAAATGACTGAAATAATTTCCAATTTTTCTCGAATATTGTAAATTTTCGACCCTTATCAATGGGATTAAATTACTCCTATATAATCATAGCTTCGTCTCCCGACAGGAATATGAGCAATTTCCGGATCATTTTCATGATTTAACAATGTCTATATTTTAGGTTAAGGTCATTCAAGGTATAATATTGATGTTTAATTAAGGTATAATATTGAGGTGTATGTAATAGATAAATGTTAGAGATGGAGTGTCAGCCCATAAAATGAAAACACTCACTTGTCACTTTCCAAGAATAAACTAATCCACACGACCAATACGTCAGTTACCGACGCAGAAGATAACACTGTTTATTATTCAGAGACAAGCCGACAGACAGACGAGCGCCTGTCACCAAACAGAGCGCGTTGTTTGTTGTGCAAACAAATGATAAGATAACCTTTAGGTAACGCCGACACAATGGTTAGAATGGCGTCAATATTTGCCCAGAGAATACCTTTCGGTGTGCCTAGCGCGTGTACGGACCTCCTCTCACACCGAAGCGATAATGAGCTTCACTTTAGTGATCACATTTTTAGATTTTGGCTAGAAATTTTTCATATGTAGGAAGTTACTTTTTAAACATTTACATGGATTGCAATAAGGTTATTGGAAGTGTGGAATGTGGAAGAATGGTTTGGTCTAATTGAACAATACCTATGTGCGCGAAATACTAACAAATCTTACATAGTTTACAATGACAGAGATGTGATGCAAACCGTATTTTTTTCATTAAAAACAACACAGATAATAAAACAGTACAATCAATACAAGTGAAGTGTTAAAGTAATAGTTAAAACATTAGAAATCTATGAATTAGGTGGATAAAATGCCAGATGTGCCTAAGTAGGTACCTAGGTATTTCTCGAACTTGTTTTGTTTTAATATGTACCTATTATTTCTTTTCTAGCATTAATATTGATAAATTATACTCACTAAGTTGAAATTATTCAATTTAGCTATGAAAATAAACAGCTACTAGGGAGGCAAAGCAAACGCTTTTTGTACAGTTAAGACACGGTGTAACAGACGGCGATGTAATGCATCAACCAGAATAGGCACTTATGATTGTTACGGATAAAAGTGTTGATAGTAAGTATTTAATTACCCACTAAGGTAGATGATAGATAATTAATAGGTAGGTAGATCTTTGACAGACGAATTACAATCGTTAGCGATAGGTAAGTGAGTACCTATGCATTTGAATGGACAGACCGCAATTAAATCCGCTATGTGGCTGTTTAAATTGTGTCTATATGAAATGTAGACTAATGTTAGATAATGTGGGCAAGCAACGGCTTAACCTTTATCTGCTTTTATTAGACTCTTTTGAATTAAACTTGTTAATGCTTATTGACCCAAATGAAGTCACAAAATTTACAGAAAATTAATATTCTTTTTTAGAAACCATAATTACCTATTTGATTAAAGTTATGTTTTCATTGTCGCCAAATTGTAAAAATATATCTAGGTTTTATGACTAACTTATGTTCAATGACCCATTAAAACGGTGTCGAATCCTTCTTTTTAACAAACAGCCATTTAACAATAAGCCTCATAGCTGAGTGGTTAATGTGCTCGCCTTAGCGCTTTGTCTCAAGGGTCTTGAGTCGATTCCCGACAGCGCCTATTTTGAAAATAAAGCTTTCAAAGTTGGCTCTGGTTTGGATCTGGCAAGTAGGTAGGGACAGAGCACACTGCGTTTCTCAATTATTTGGGTAATTAACCCCTTACAGCTTACAGATGACTACCGTAAAATAACAGCAAATGTGCTGTTGTGTTTCTGTGAGAGAGTAAAGCCATGTATTCACTGAGAAACAATTGTTTATAAACACTGTTTCAGAAACAAAACCTACGTGTTTCTGAAACAATTTAATATATTTCTGAAACCTGTGAAACTTTAAATTAATAGAATTATTTGAAACGAATTCGATCTTATTGCTCGACTACAGATGTGGACGGCCAAGTTCCCGAAACATTTTTTCTGTAAAAATCTACGTGTTGTTTCAGAAACTTTGTTTCCGAAACATTGTTTACAGTGAATACATGGCTTAAGGGATGCCAAAGCCCCTACCTTACCCCTTATCCTTAATCTGGGTATAGTCAGCAGCGCAATTGCAGCACCGTAGCATTCTTTGTCTTATAGGCGACAGTTGCTACAAACAAGTTAGTGGACGACCTTTACATAATAAACAACAACAATACATCCTACCTTAAATTACAATTTTGTCATTCATACTAAGTAACAATATAGGTACCTATTTATAACTTTTATAACGTCTCTACTTTTTCTTACAAATTAATACGAAATTTGGGTCAATCTTATTAAAAAGTACATAATGTGTACATAGGCTTAGTGGTTAATTAAGGTTATGTATAAAAACTATATCTTCTTTATATTACTAATATAAAAATACCTTTCTTTGTATTATCTAAATTATTATTAAATCTTGAAGCAAACATTTAAAATAACCATTACGCATAGAGCATATAAAGAACATTATAAACTGTTATCAATTCAATTGCATTCACCATAGTGAGTTTCAATTTCAATGCGCCTGGGCAACGTAATTTGCCGACCAATCAGAGCTCGGAAAGGGTCGACAATGGGAGGAGCCAATTTAATACCAACCCACCGCCCCTCAAAGATTTCTAGTTGTATTATAGAATGGCTATAGCTGTTTAAAAATGGTTTTTCTAAATTTACTTCAATCAAAATCAAATCGTTTAAATTTTTAGTGACGTTGTTTAATTTTGGCGTACGTATTTGAATTTTGGTAGTTTTTGAAAAAAAGAGAAGAGCTAGGCAGGCTCCACTCGATAGCTACCGTCGGTTTAAACATGAGCTACCTACATCAGAGGAGCTCAAGTCCACTGTCAACCTTGATGGGATAATAAGTGAGAAGAAGCCTTTATCCTTTGATGGGATAAATGGCTACCCTGTCCTGTCACCCAGTTTGTTCTTACTAAACTTTATTTAAACTGTAACTAACCTTCACCAATGATAATATTAATAAATAAAACTTTTTTTGAACAACAAGGACCATTAACTTTTATAATGCTTAGGTAGGTATTATAGCCAGCAATCATTATAAGTAAAATGTCTCTACCTATGCAGAGATTTCTTACATAATAGGATTAAGGTGATTAACACGCTGATGTGCCATAGTTTTTGTTTAGATATATTTAGGTACCTAATAAGAATATCATTTAATTAAAATTAAATTCTTCGTATATTATCTTAACACGTAAAATTGGCCGTCGCTTCGTGTGCGGGCACTATCTAGCGGGCTATCATGAGGACGCTGTTACTGTCAGTCGCGACACGATCGCTGCGCGTGGGCAAACGTCAAAGAGTTGAACACCGCAGGCCCGACACTCTTTTTGGTTATATATTTCTCTCTTTATTGGTACTAATAATATAGTAGGTAACCGAAAACAAAAAAAACATTGGTTGTCTGTAAAATCGCTTGACGGACGATAGTTTTACGTGATAACGTCATATCGTGCCTCTCTATCGCTTGTTCCGCGCTCTCGCTTGCACGCGGAACGTGACACTTTTTCGTGCGTGCCGCCAGTGTTCATCAATGTATAAGACGTTATCACGTTAAATAATAACATGAGGCCGATTCCTACTTAGCGGTGCTAGGTCTAAAATACTGGCTTTAAGACTAAATTATGAGCAACGTTCTGACAATATCCGTCGTGTCAAGAAAACCGCCTTCTGTATCTTTCTTCTGAGTTGGGAAAGTGATTGTCAAATAGAGTTTGTTGTTTATGTATTAGAATTCTTTTAATAGGATAATTGTCAAAAATATATAACAGTTAAAAGAAGATATAGGTTAATGGGCGAGGGATAACTTGATAAAAAGGTATGGACGCTACTAAGTATACCTATAAAAGTTATCAGTAATTCAATAATAAGAAAGATTTTAGCTCCGAAATACAATTTTGTCCGTTCGTTTGACTTTTAAAAGAAAATGTTAGTTTGGGAAAAGTAGAAATAAAAACTACATTGTTTTAAATTTAGTAATGTGTAATTTTTTAGCAACACCTATAAATGCGATATTACTTCAGTGAGGCAATGAGATATTAACCCATCAAACCCAAAATAGAGTTCAACCTGTCTGCCATATAATCTATACGCATAGCGCAGCAAGCACTTAGCAGTTGAAGTTCATATGAGGATGGCGTCTGCAATCGGAATTGTCGTCGTTAATTCGCATACTTGAGATACTGTGACTACCCTTTCTGTGTCGTACGAACTGATCTTATATAAATTTAAAAGAAATAACTGCGGACCAGTTTGTTGCAATTTATATAGACTGGGTAAACTTTCCTACTTAAGCCAGTGTTTCTACCTTTTTTTTGAACCTACTTAAACTACACAGGTTTGATTTGATTTGACGAGACCGTTGGATGAGTGGTTAGGTAGGCTTGGGTCTACAACCGGCAATCCCCTTTAAGTTTTTGCATAAATCTTATCATTAATTGTCGTAGGCAATTAAAATAGCTATTTTCATGACAAGAAACCTCCTTATTTAAATGGATTTGTTGTCCTATATTTTGATCTAGAAAATGACTTTTTTATAGAAAGTAGAGTTTTGATAATAATAACAGTACCTACCTACCAGCCAGTAGGTCGTGTAAAGAAAAATATTACAATAAAATAACTAGTAGAGGTAGGTACAAATTAAAATAACTAATGGATATGAAAATAAAATGAAAATGTAAGTAGGTGTAATTTGCTGTTTAAAGTATGTAATTTAAATTTTTCATTAAGGCTTTTTTTAAACAATAATAGGTTTTCTCTTGGCCAGCATCTAGTCTAGTCGTGCAGGAAAGACTAGGCCGAAGATGGAGCGAGCTAACCCAGAAAATGCCTATTCACTCGAACTTTAAAAAGATTTGAGTTACTTAGGTACCTACTTATAACCCGGAACCTTATACTTATACTTATAACCGGAGTTAGGTAACCCGGAAGGGAGTTCCAATCCTTGACAGTGTGTGTTATAAAAGAGTTTTTAAAACTTACATAAAAGTAAAAAGAATCTAAAAAAAACAATTTTTATAGGCATGCCAAAATATGTAGGTATATGTAGGTCTACCTATATCCTAAAACATCAATCGAGTCGTTACACGAAGACAAATAAGTCGACTGAAACCATGGTTAACGCTCGGAACAGCGCAGACGCACGTTCCAAAGGTATTGTCAAAACATCTTATACAATTTCACAAACGAACAAAAAAAAATAAAGAAAAAGATCTCATACCTCGTGTCGTGTGTGGTCGCACCACACTAAATTCGTATAACGTACTCGAAAAAGCAAATATTTTTCAAACACCTTCGAGGGTAAACATAATCCTTTGTGACAATCGCTGGTAATTTCGGTGTCGATGACAATGCTTGCGAAAAAGGTAAAAGAAATAAAGGTATACTTTGTTTAACGCAGCGGGAACTCCAACGGTGTGTAATTTGTGAATAATTCGCGACTATAAAGGCGGTCTACGATACTCCATTATTATGTTGTCATAGTGTTTAATGGAATGATACAACCAGTGAATGTCACTGTATTTATTTCGCTTTTTTCTTCTTCTTCAACACGATAGCGGGTTGCGAAAGCGCAATTTAAAATTTATTAATTTAAAATTCAATGAAATTATTTATAGACTAGCTTTTGCACGTGACTTCGTCCGCCTAACTTTATAACAATACGCTGTGTTACTCCCTGACAATGTAGCTTTCTATTGGTGAAAGAATTTTCAAAATCGGTCCAGTAGTTTTTAAGTTTATTCATTACAAACATACAAATCGAATGTTAAAAAGCTTTAACCTAATGAAAAGTTGTGATGGTTCCTGAAAGCTCTCTGTCTCTTTCTGATCTCTGATCAGGTTCGATACCATGCTAGGTTGGATAACTAAGTTTGCATGGTTTTTTTTTTTTAAAAAGTAAGTAAGTAAATTGACTTCACAGATTAAAAAACACGGTGAAATAAGGTCATAAGTGAAAGAACATTTTTACGTAAATGTATCTATTTTAAACACGTATTAACAATACTACTGATTACCTAGTATTTAATTACGTCTTAATTTTTGTGTTACTTTAAACTTTTAACCCTCCACGAGGAATATATTTGATTAATTGACATTTAAAAAGATTATGAAACTATGACGAATCTCGAATAAAATATTAAAATACGCTATTAGTGAAAATACAAAAGTTATTTTAAAACATCTCAAAAGATGAAACGGACAAAATTTATGTCAATTTAACACAAAATCCTTTGAAAAAAAAAAAGACGTGGATCATTATAAATATAAAAAAGACTCTTATGTCGTTTTGATACACTCTTAAGAGGCCTTTGTGTGAGATCGGATCGTCTCAATGCCATCGACAATAGTGAGTTTTTATTCACAAGAACAACTGTGATCTGGGCCTTAGATTCAGGGTTGAATTGAATCGATTTTTCAAGCTCAGTAGTCGCCTTTTGTCACTAATAGCGGCAACATTTGACGCATTTAACCATGCCCCTTATAATTACCACTTTTACGTCTATTAGTTGGTGGTATTGTATTGCCATGTGATTAATGTTAATGTTGAAATGTAACTTGGTTTTGATGGAATGTGTGGAAAAGGGATCACGACGTATATCATGTCAACGGTTTGGTTTCTTGTGGACTTAATTCAAGTTTATAATCACTCACTAGTTTGGTTACTTATCTTGCTTAGTAGCAGGACACACTGCTTTCGGCTGTCATAGAGTAGAGCAGTCCGTATGGAACTAAGTACCTAATCAATTTTTTTCTTAATATTTACAGGTGTCCAAGTGCGCTACTTTTATATTTTTTTATACGACCTTAACTCTCGTGGGTGATTTATTACATAACATATTTGTTAAAAATATATTACATTACCTATGTGTAACAATGTCTAATAATTTCAATAAATTAACCTTGACTAATGCCCGAAGGGTGGAGAAGTGGTGGGAGATGGTCCAGTACCCCTAATTCAGGCAGAGTCTTTATGTAAACGCTACCTATTATTGGAAGAGGATTAGAAAAAGGGCTCTGGCATCCTTGACAGGGCAAAATCTGTTATTTATGTGAGGAGGTGCCCAAATTATAAAAATAATCTTTGCAGAATTGTTCCTTAAAAAAGTCAGATTTGTAAGTCACGCCTAAAAATTCCAAAGGTACGCTAGAGAACCCCTTATACATCAATAAAAACTTGGCGCCCTTTGTAGGAAAAGGTTAAGATACTTACAGAAACAACAGCGCAAATTTTATTTCACTCTGGCCTTCCGTGAGAAGGTGATACGGCCAAAATATTGTTTGACCCAATTATCAATGTGAAGCCATTACTTTGCAGAGTATTGCACTTTGCCATACTTATTCCTTACAGAACACCGATTTATGTATCGATGCGTGAGTAAAGCCGCGTCCTCACTAGGGCCGCACGGCCACATCAGGACGGCCACTCGGCCAGGCCTTGTACACACTACACGCGTACACACTATACAAGGCCTGGTCGAGCGGCCGGCCTGATGTGGCCGTGCGGCCCTAGTGAGGACGCGGTTTAAGGCACGCCACAAAACTCCGCACACCCAAAGAACTTAACGCATAGCGCAATTGTGCATAAACCTTGATGTATAGAATATATATATATACAGTGCTTGTGTGAGCATGGCAAGAGTCAAGTATAATGTGTAAAATGTACTTTTTTTTACATAAAAATAAGTAGCGAAAACTCATCATTAGAAGAAAAGTAATTGGTAGTAAAAGTAAATGGCAGGCTGTATTAGCTTGGACACAGCCTGCAATTTAGGATTAGCTCTTAAAGGAGGTAGAGGTAACTATAACATATGGGACTTCTTCCAAACTAAATTTTGGTATATTATAATTTATTTACAATTAGATTTTTGAAAGAAATATATTCAGCGGAAGTAGAATACCTTTTACAAAAAAACTACATGAATTTTAACCTGTGCGGTGTACAAAATATTAAAATTCAATACTAATATTATATTGAAATACCTAAGTAGAAGTTGCAAACATAAATATCTATTATTGAAGAAAACTTTGTTTTTATTAATACTCACTCAATACTAAAATATAAAAACAATACAGAGATGATGCTGATAAAATAATAAATGGAGATTACAACACACAATTTGTAGAGCGCCATCTCTCCTTTCTGATACGAACTTTATCAATAGTTGTTGCTGCTTAAAACTTTTTGCTAAAACGATTTTAAGCGCCTATTTCACAAACGTCAATTAGGCCAAACTGTCATTTAATGTCACCGGTAACCGGGAATAATTTAGCTGATATACCTTTGTTTGTACGGTAAACGTCCCAAACATTAAAAATTAAATTAATATTAAATTAATAAATTTAATTTAATTAATTATTAAATTAATAGAAAATAATAAAAAAAAATCGTCTATCGAATGATGCAGTTAACGGAGTCCATAATTCAATATAACAGAAAATGATTTCTAAAAGTAAGTAATCAACACTTTACATGTAGTTCGTGAAAGAAGCCCTAATAGTTATTTAATTATTTTACCCTACACTCCTAAAATAGAATTTAGGAATTTTATGGATTTAAGATTTAATAATATATTTAAAGATTAAAAGTACTTTAAATTAATAAAATTCCATAAAAATTAAGTCTTTAGGAAGAAATTTGTCTGTATTTACCTATATAAGGTTTAAATGTTAAAACCATTTACTTCAACATGTTAAAAATATGGTTCTTCTATGTATAGGAATTGCATTATAAACTGATTTATAGTAACATCCTAACATATACTTATTAATAATTATGTTGTTACGACTTACGAGCGAAAAGGGTTCTAATAAAACAAATAAACCTCAATAATATTTTATCAATTTATTAATTAATTTAATACAATAGTTTTTTTCCTAAAAATAATTATTGCTTAGGAATTCCATGAATGTTGAATTAAGAAAAAGAATGATTACTTTCTAGTTGAAAAAAGGGAAAAGTTTCAAAAATTGCTTAAACAGTGTATAGAACATAATAATATAACAATTGTTTTGACAATGTAACTATTACAAATTACTTATTTAAATACTAAAACTTAACTCAAATTTATGGACGGTGTAAAAACTGACTAATAAAAAAATAATATTGACAAACATAATGAGATCAGATAATTTACAAAAGTATAATGAGAAGGATTAAAAAACTAATCAATGTATAGGTAATACTAATAAAACTCTTAGAAAGATTTGATTGATTACATATTAACAATACTGGATCATATTTACAAACGAGAAAGAAACTTAGGTATTGAAGATGTATAATAGTAATCCTGCTCTTAAAGAAAAACCTTATAAATAATATGGCATATTTTACTACAACCATTGAATTGAAAATTTCACAACCACACTGCTGTTTTTATATAACAATTATACATTTCATACAGATCATAATACAGATCTTAATAAGGCGTTTAATCAGTCTTTTAATACACTTTTAGTTTAAATTTCTGTCTAATTTTCATCTTCAGTATCTAGATTATCGATAGGAAAATTTGGGTTCAATAGTGGACTTTTCCCATTACTACCACTCGGTGAGGTATTCACTGATGATATTCCTACAAGATTATGTGTTAAACTATGTCTTCTTAAATCGCAATTTCTTCTAAAGACTTTGCCGCAGGATGAACAATTGTATGGTTTAATGTCGGTATGAGTCAACAGGTGAGTCTTTAGATTTGACCTTTGGTTGAAACTTCTACTGCAAACTGGACATTTATGAGGTGACTCCTCCATATGTAAGATCTTGTGTACTGCCAACGTTCTAGACTGACAGAACCCTTTGCCGCATTCAAGACACTTGAACGGTTTCTCCTTGGAATGAATGTATCTGTAAAGAAAGAAATACTATTGAGAATTAAGAATAAAAACTTATATACACCTAGATTGTTATTTATTTAAGATAGAATAATAGAGACCTATGAGTAAGTACATACATAAAGATTTAGTTAGGTATTCGGACCAACGTAGACGAATAACTTTTTATAATTTATATAATTAAAGAGGAATGCCAGGTGGCTATGGTTTAGTTCAAATCTTTCTAAACGAATTTATGCAATAACAAAAGTTTAAATTTGGACATTTAATGTTGATTGTAAAAATAACTTAAATGAAATATTGTAATTAGTTATTAATTATAATAATGTAGGTAAATAATGAGCAATAAATTTCAGTTCAAAATTCGTTTAGAGGCACAATAAATACATCATGTCTTAAGGCGGTGAAACACCGGCTTTCGCGTGTTAAGAACACCTTGTGGGAAGGCGGGAAACAAACAAGCGCCCCCGGGATATTGGTAATAAATTGGCGAGCCCTCTCATTTTTATTTCCAATGTCAATTTACACCAAGTCGAAGTAAAGGATTTTTTAAAACAACTAACAACTGCACAACATACAATCAAAATAATAATAAAAAAAAAACAAACAAACGAACGCTCACGCAATTAAAATTTGAAAAAATCATATTCTAATTTTTACAGTTCATAAAACCACTATCAAAAAATTATATTTGAACATTCGAACTATAATTATCACCGTAAAACGTGTAATCAATAATAGCAGGAAACCAGAAAACCGGTAATTGAATACACAAGCCGAGAAATTAACTTCGAATACCTGACCATATCTAATAAACAAACAATTTCGAAGCACAAAAATAACGATGTGTTCAAAGTAACGTAATATGTGTAATAATCGTTGAGATTAGTTAGATCGGTGACGATAAAGTGGTACAAGATGATGAATGGAAGAATCGTTTCAATTTAAAAGCAGGCGACGATGATGGTGATTAGAAGAGCGGGTGCAGTCAAGCGCACTCAGATACCGGCGCGAACGCGGCGTTAGGCCTAACTCGAATCAACACGACACAACACCGCTGATTAATGAAGCTCGCAACAAGTATTGATAGCTTGCTTAACTATCTGGTCTAGCATATTAATTTAAAATACAGGGGAATTACTTTAATCACTTTCGATTTTATGGCATCGCTTTATGTAATAAACAATCGGTTGGTTTAACTCAAAGTATAATCAGAGCTTAACAATATAGATAATTAATACTTGATAATAAAATTAGCATTGGTACATCAAAACACAATTTTGAACGGATAAAATGAAATGGATGTTATTGATTTGTTTTACGATAAAAAATAGTGAACATAATGTGTACCTATCACCGATACAAAGGATACCTAAATTAATAAACAACTAATGAATTAATTTAGTGTTATTATCCAAAATTCAAACGACGCAAAAAAACGTGTACGGTCTGAACACAAAAACTCGACTTTGTATGTGAAGGATATTTTCCATGGTTTTATTTTTTGTCATCCATATTAATCCTCACGTCAGGATCGCCACGTGCTTTGTTAAAACCCGTCGAAGACCCGCTTCGGTCCATTATAATGTATCGTGTCAACGGACAGCGATTGAACATCGACAGGCCGGCCCAGCCCAAGCTCGGGTTTACCCTCCGGGCGTCTACACAAAATTTATTTTATTGCCTCAGAGATACGGTGATTTGGGAGGAAATCTTCGAGACAGGTGTTAAAACTCCGATAATTTTACATCTTTTTTATTTCGGATCTTAAGTACAGATAAATAAAGAAATAGATGGTCAAAGATTGGAATTTGTAGTAAGACTATTATCATTTCAACATTCTTTAGAATTTGGCATTAAGTTTAAAAGCCCTGGTTGATTTCAGTTTCCTTTTTGTAAATACGTTGCGATGAAAAGATATGTTAAGGCATTTAACGCTCTTGAAAAAATTAAGAAGACAACAAAATGAAAAGCCAAAATTAAAACATCGGCTCTCTCAGATTAGCAGCGGTTTTGTGAAATAATTTACGAGCGTGACGAACGACTTGTCGATAGCATCTGCTCGGTCCATACTTAACTCTTTTTGTTTTAAATATTTTCCTTCACCGCCATTATTCAAAAGTTTCTCATAACGTTTCGCGTTGAAACCTGAGGACCGAAATCTTTTATTGATATCGAAAAATGAGAATCGTGAACCTCTCAAATGTGCCTCGACACGTTTAAAAGATTGCTTTATCTTTATAAATAAGGGCCCAGCAATTCGATCTGAACATTTTAGATATAAAAACAAAATGAATCATGCCTTGGACTTACCTATTCGTAAGATATTTTGAACAGTAGATACCTACATCTTGTATTATTATGATTTTACTTTAGTAACACTTTAATAACATCAAGTAAACTGTGGAAATCAAAAGTTCTACGAAAGACTTCTTACCTGTGATCTCTGAGATGATCTTGCCGTCGGAATGCTTTTCCACAAATGTCACATGAATAAGGCCTCTCATCCGTGTGTGTTCTTTCATGTATTAACAAATTATACGATTTGGTAAACTGTCGATTGCAGAATTTGCATATGAACTGCTTTTTTGTTCTTTGTGTACTTCCAGATGTTTTCTGTTTATTTGATGTACTGCTAGTTGAAGACGTGGAACTATTAGTAGATTTGTTTGAACTGGAAGTGTTGGAAGCTAGCGGAGATAAAGGGGCTTGGCTGGAATGAGACGGACTGCTATTCATTTGTTGTTGATACATCGCATTCATCAAAAGACTTGGATATCCATTGTCTAAATTGTGGGAGTTATAACTGTAACTTTTCGATGTAGATTCTAAATGTTGTTCTAACGTGAACTCATCTTCATTGTCTAATAGCGCTAAATCTTCCTCTACTTCCTCCGATAAGTCGACGTCTTCGGCTGCTATAGCATCTGATAGAGGATACTCTTCTGGTGTTTCAGGTGAAAATTCTTTTGAAGAGTCAGGCGTGTCTAATTCACTTATCTTTGCACTTGCCGTCGCTATCCTTAAAATGTCTTGCTTTGATGACGTAGTCGTTTCAGAAGCGTTAGGTTGAGATGAATTGCTGACAGACGAAACAGCTGTAAGGCGCTGTAAAGTTAAATAGGACTCTAATGCTTGTAAATTGAGAGCTGCCGCAGCGGCTGAATTTGAGGGTAAGAGTGCGGCTTGCTGCAATGAGTTCATCATAGCATTCTGCAGTGAAATAACTACACCCTGCAATGATCTTTGCAACATATTCTCTTGTAATAACGCAGCTGATGCAATCGATAAATTGAGACTAGCGTTCGATGTAGAACTAGAACTCTTACTTGCGTTTACTTTAGCATCCGTATGTGGCGGCGGCGGCTGATCGACGAGTAAGCTCATGTCACTTGAATTTTTGTTGTCCTGTATTTGTAGATTATTTTTCAGTTTTATAATGGCGCTTTCGAGCGAGTTGAGGGTTGACTTGCTCGATCTGGAGGAACTTTGCTCTTGCATGATGTAACAGTTAACTGTTAGTTGTGATTCATCGGTGGGGTTTTGAGGTTCAGAAGGTAAACGCACGTGTTGGTTGAGGGGGCGCGGGGAATCGATCGCGTGCGCGTGCGCTGTCAATAAACGCGCGTGGTTGCAACGTGCGAGGCGGCTGTATAGCGCGGAGCGACTGAGCCGGCGGGCAGCCGGCGACCGCCCCGCCCCCGCCCTCTCCACCTCCCGCCTCACAAAAGCTCTCTATTTGGTAACTCTTTGTACGAAGTAATGGTCACCTCACGCTGCCCTAACGACAGACACGTCCATGAGAACGACGTTGCGCCAGATTTGTTGTACCCCTTTCGATTGTAATGAGGTTCTGAATGGAATCGGCCGGCTATGGGAAAACAATGTGTTTGAATTGAGCGTTCAGCTAGTTTTGTTTGTAGGCCACGCGCATTTTCTTTTATAAACGTTACTACATTATTTATGGTAGACTAAATAAACTGTAGACTACATAAACTTTAAACTGAAGCAGTAATTATTTTAATATTTACTCTATAGTAAACTAAACCAAAAAAACTCAGATAATCGATAGTTATAAATATTATTTTAACTTCTTATTTATATATTTAGTTATATTATAGTACTTAACATACTTAACATATTCATATTCAATCGTGATAAAATCGCATTAATAAAGCAATATAATATATCTACGTAGGTATTAATGTCTAATAAACGCCCGATCACTGCAACACCTTTTATTCATTGTTTATCTAGGAATTAAAACTTTTTATACTTCGTCTTTCCTGTTGTAAATCTCGAACATGTAGTTTCCTTGTTTCTCATGCCAATTGCTAGCAATTATCAACGCTCTATTGGAGCATAGAGTAACTTTGGAAACTCTTTTGTCTTTGTTCAAGGCGCGTTACAATTGCGCCAAACGTTTAAAGTTGCAAAAACTCTTGTGCTTGGTTACCTATGTTCTATTGCTAAACATTTGGTGACTTACTTTTTTTAAGCTGTGAGTCTATAGTTTTATATCACCAGGTTTTTGTTATATAAGGTCTATGAAAATATACATGAAACACACAGTGGTTATTGGCAAAATAACCACTGTGTATTTTGCGATTTTGCAAATAATTTTTTATTGGCAAAGTCGCACTTTTTGGCCTATTAAATTTTTGTCATTAATATACCTAATATACAATACAAAGCTAAAAATTTCTTAGTATTCTTACCAAAGTTGGTACTTAGTAATATTTCTTCAGGAAAAATAATAAGAAAAAAATGTAATGTCTGGCTTGTCAAATTCGAGAGTTTAATGTTGTGAAGATCATGAAGATTGTACTCTATATAATCAGCAAAAGCTACAATATTAAAATTTGTAGACAAAGCTGCATGTCACTTCTGCATGTTCACTTTTTTTAACAAATATTGTTTCTAATATGAGTTCTAAGTTATTTTTTTCAGTAACGTACCTAGGTACCTACGTACTTAATTCTATAAAGTTTTATTGCAGACTAAAAGCGGATCTTTAAGTGTTTATTATTAGTGCTAACCCTATAAACAATATTATTAAATGCATGCTATAATTGCTTGCAACAGGTCCGCACGACGTGAAGAATATAAAGTTGTTGTGAACGTCTTGTTTGCTGGATAAAGCAAGACACGTGTCAGAATTTGATACCTAGTTATATACAGGTTGATATTTTACTATTAACATCAATATATTTATTTCAACTTAAGTTAATTATTATTATTTTTTCAAATTTATATGATTATTAAAAAAAAATTAAACCTTTTTTGACTATCGTAATTTTTAGCTTAGGTACATCTGAAAATATTCATAAAAAGATGAGAAAGAATATATCTAGGTAATCTATATTTTAGTTAGTTACTATTTAAAAACTGGAAGGTAGACCTATACTAAGACTTCTAGTGTTTCCTGACAATAACATTAATTGTTTGTTAAATTTAACAGTATAAATGAATTTAAGTTAAATTTATATTATAAAGGCGCTGTCCGAGTCTGTATGTTTCTTCGCTAACTTCTAAACCACCCAACGGTTTTTGATACGGTTTTCACTAACGGAAAGAGCGAGGTTGCTTTTGTTAATGTTTTATTTACAATCAAGTGGACCGTAATGCTGCCTGCCTAAGAAATAAAAGTATGACCCATACAAAATTTTGTTAGGATAAAGAAAAAGCTTAAACATTCACACACTAAAGTAAACGGGGATATGTTGACGCATGTTGACAGGAACATTTGCTGTACCCTCTACAGAGAGTAGGGAATATGCGGACTGGGTCCTAGGTAATTCGTGCTAGGCATTAGATCCAGCACGAGTCGAACTGGCGTTCTCACGCCGCAGCCGCCGCCCGGAGGCAACGCGCGCGCACGACTCACAACAGATATAAAATTAATTTATCTATATTCGCGGTGACCATACATTTTGATGTTTTGAAAACTTTTGCCGTCTCTAATGATAGCGTTTTACGGTTGACTCATCAAACTACTACAACATGGAACACGCGTGCCATACAAAACACTACGAATTTTATGGAACATTTAAAAGTGACAATATGCGTAGAGCATGAACTACATAATAATAAGTACGTAATTTAAAGAAAATGTGACTTTACGTCAACCCATTAGAGTTTAAAATGAAATAGTAGAAGTTGATCGTTAGTACCTTTTACCATTGACGCGTGAAGGCAAGAGTCCGCCATGATTCTGTCAAAGGCGTTCTTTTTATGTGCCGCTTTGGCATTTGTGACGCAAAGTCCATTGTAGTATTTCGATGGGTTAACTACATAGTAAATAAACTATAATTAATTTAAAAATTGAATTGGGTGTTAAAGCTCAAAGACTACTCGTATAAGTAAGTATACTAGCTACAAGCTCCCAGCTTCGCCCGGCATCAAAATAAAAACTATCGTATTTTTTAAGTTAGACCACATTTTCAAGTATAGTTTACAAAGTTTTATCAAAATCGGTTCAGTAGTTCAGGAGTTCATTGGCGTCAAACATGTGACACGAAATTGTTATATACGTACACCATAGAGGTTAGTATAAAAATAAAACTATTATTATGGTTAACCGAAACACAACAGCACACTTATTAGTGATGGTAGCCACCTACTGTCAAGTGGACGGTCAGCCTTTCTGTCGAATTTAACATCGTATATATCTATATTTAGGTTACCTTCACTTAAATTATTATTTTATGGGTTATAATTTATGAAAATATTTGTTTACATACATTGCTTATTAATTTTATTTACATACGCCGTTATTGCATATTTATAACTGATCATATCATTATTCCATATAAAATTGGGTAAATATTGTCACCCTATTCATATAGTTTGAAACGTTTTAGCTTTCTCCGCGCTATCTTGTGATTTACCGTCTCGCTAAACGTGCCCAATGCTTTTTGGGCGTATTTTTACAGTTTACAGTTATAAGGTGAGGTGATCATATTATTATTGAATTATCTTAGTGTTAATAGTTTCTAAATTATTGTTGTATGAGGTCGAAGGCCACATGTAGAATTGATTTCAAATTCATGTGTTACCTAATACGAGAATCATATCGATTGCTTTTTAGTATAAGTCAATTTATGAGTTATTATGACGCTTAAAAACTGGCGTGATATTAAGCTAAATAATGACAAGCAAGGAAACAATAGGATTTTGAAGAATTATTTAACTTTATTATTAAAACGATATAGTTTTGTTTGAGATAAAAAAAAATTCATAGGTATATTTTAACTATTTACACTATTAAAAATACAACACAACGCGTACAAAGTCACAAGCAAAAGCTTGTGTAATGTACATAATTACATGCAAATTTAATGCTTATTAAATAATGGATCTCTTCATGGGTACACACATAAAAATCAAAGTGGCCTTATTTGTCACCAGCTATACCTAGTTTTTAATAAACCTTTGCTAATTACTAAACAGTTCCAATGTTAAAAAAGGGTACAAGTAACCACAGATACTTTGATGTCGCCATTTGTCCCTTAAATTGAAACTGGCAGGTAAAAATAGAACGTAATTTTCCCACAGGCTGGCCGTGATTATGCAACGCGGCTGGTGTGATCGTGTAGCTCGCCCACTCTTCGCACGCGCACATGATGGACAACTTGCATCAAACGTGACACTCACATTACACTTTTAGACCCACTATTTAGGTTTCAAAACAACTTAGATAGGTACCACCATTATTGTTTGTCAAGCGAAGAGCATATAGATGCGAGTAGGAGCTTATATTTTTTATTGGCAGAAGCACCTTTCGTGTGCGACCAGAAAAATATTGCACTAAAAATGTCTTTCAACTTATATAAATCCTATACTAACACTAATTATATTATAAAAGTGAAAGTTTGTATGGATGGATGTCTGGATTGTTTTGACGCAAAAATTACTGAATGGATTTCAATGAAATTTTACAATAATATACATCAGAATAAGACATAGGTTATATAAGACATAAAAAAGATTAAAAAAAAGATATTTCGTCGTAACAGCGATAACGATGTCCGGCGTTACCTACCACTCACATATTTTTCCTTTCAACACGGACGAAGTGGCGGGCACCAGCTACTATAAATATAAAGATAAATTGTATAAGATGTATTGTATGCCGGTAAGTAGGTATATTCACGTGTAGAAATAATGGCAGGGCGCACTGAGTTTATTCATTTGGACAGCTTGATGCCAAAACCCCATTTTCCTATCTCTTCCTAATCATTTTATACTAAATCCTACCAATATGGTCGGCAGCGCACTTGCGACACCTCTCGTTTCTCTATACCTTGCTAATCACTTATCCATAGCGACATTAGCCACCTAACACCAAGTGAACCGTCAGCCTGTCTAACTGACTACCTAAACATAAAAAAATCAAATAATGATAACTTGCTCTAACGCATGCACTGCACAGTGCACGTCTTACATGTCCTAGAAGACAAGCAATCTATGAAGAATTGTGAATACCTGTGGCAGTGAGATAAACTTATATGTATACGTATATTGTGTATGTATGTAGGTATATATAGAGAGAGATCAACTGAATGATTTTGTGATTTTACTGTCCTATTAATGCAGAGAATTAATTTATAACAAATTTTATTATAATTACTAAATACAAACTTTAAAACTGTTAGGTAGGTTTTATATTGTTTACGGTTTAATGTGAAAGGGGCTTTATTCCTAACCTACTTTATAAAGTAGTTGAAGATTTGCAACGGCTTAAGACGTTCGTTCAAGTCTAAATGCATCTAATGTTTCATACCAGTAAAGGAATAAAATTATCAGAGTTCAAACGCCGCGGCCTAAGTAGGTGTGACTAAACAGCAATTTCTTGCTTATGTCTTGTTGCGTGCAGATTATTATAGATAATAATGCTCACATTGCTTTGTTGCTATTGATAGTGTCAGTCAGGCTTATGCATCACATGCATTTATGGTAGGTAATATAAATTTTTATTTCTATGAAACTATTTGTAGTTAGTGTACTATAATTCATTTATTTTTTAAGATTATAAGTTAAGATTATCAGACTTGGACTCTTGTATCCTAATAATCGTGTAAACCCCGGTAAGTATTTGTAAAAATACATTTAAGTCCTTTGTAAGTAACGCCAGGGGAGCTGCAAGTACATTGCCAATTTTACTGGGTGTGGAATGGACGTCGGTATCGCTTTTCTGGTACATAAAACACTATATACAGGGCGTCCCACGACTATGCCACATGGAGGGAAAGTATCTTGAATATTGTAGATGGAACATTTTACTGAAAGAAGACATTATATTAATTTAAAAAACAATTTAAACTGCATTCATAGATTTTTAAATAATTACATGGTTGAACCGGTAATCGAACTCGCTACACGAGAAAAAAATAACCCTGTAGCTTTATCATACCGATCGAAAGGCTTCATCATAAGGATTATTTTTTGCTAAATAACATAGTGTCAGAAATAAAAGGAAGACTATGAATTTTAACATTTTTAATACAAAATTAATCAATTTATCAAATGCTCAAAATGAGTCCCATACTGTTGAATAGGTACCTATTCAACAAGTCGTTTGATTGTTTCACTCCCTGTCGATTCTCAATCTTGTTGTGGTGGATATTTAGAATAATAAGTCTAAGTTCTGTTTGTAGCTCGTGGACACTTTCATACTGGTTCTTGTAAACTAAATTTTTTACATAACCCCATAAAAAAATGGGCTGTGATGGGTAATATAATTTTGTGCACACCACGTACCTACATAATGCCTATTATACAAAATGGTAGTTATTCCTTAGATGCCAATAAAATACTAAGAGATGCCAGAGCTCATTCCACTAGGTATCCTTTTCATGATTCTATACTAGCATCATCCACGCAATATGTCTTGGTTGATAGGCGACTGTTATTATCAAATGGAAAGTAACACCGCCTATCGCCCTTACATTTTGGCGCAATCATCTGCTGAGACCTCTGACCCGATGTAGTTTTAATTTATTGCACCTAACCGGTTCTTACACATTAGGACTTCTCTGTCCCTATTCCGATAGTACGTTTCGAAATTGTGTTGCCGTCTCGTTTTCTCGAGAGTAGATTAGACAAGGACAGGCTTGGCTTGAACTTGATGCCGTACCTTGAAATGAACAGAATAGTGACATTAATGCCCTTGGAACTTTGAACTTGCGTCTTGAATCTTACTAAATTATTTTTAGTGAAATGATTTTGCGGTTTGTTTAAAAAAAGTTTTAAAAATAAAATAACCTTATTGTATTAAAGCCAATGATGTAAAGTGAAAGATATTTTAGGAGTTTAAGTTAAAAAATTGTCACCAAATACGATTACACAAATTTAGGTCATATCCAAACAATATTGCCATTATAAATGTAATCGCAAACATTGTTTATTATCCCAGTTTCGCACCTCGTTGCATTATCTCCTAAACCTTCCTCGTTATCGGTATTTCCATAAAAAGTTAGCATAGAAACAGTCAGAACCGTCTTTTTCGTCAAAAAGTCGAAAATTAATAAAAAAACCTTTTTCGTTTCGTTTTCCGACAGAGGAAATAAATAAAAGTATTAAAATCAATATTTAACAGGTTTCAAAATTCAAACGATTCGTAATGAAAAAATTAGGTAGTATGTAGATTTCCATAGGTGTCGTGTTATATCCAACTATAAACCTTATCTCGAATCAAACCATTACGGAACGATAGGAAAACGATACTTGGAGTTAAAAACAGAGGTCTCTTTCACTTCTGTTTTTCATCGTTTTATAGGCATACACCGATTTAATTTGACCCCAGGTCGACACGGCCATAATGTTTTATAGAGGCCTCAGTGTTTTACGATTGTCACATTTAATTACTTCATTGCCGGCAATTAAAGTTTGGTGGAAAACGATTTTTTATGTTTTACAGTCACATTTGGGTAAATAAAGCTTGGACCGCTTTATTTCTTTTTTACCACACACGATTTGGAAATAGTGTTGTGGTGTTCAGACTTTCCTCTATAATTATTGTCGATGTTTATCGATAAGTTACTTCATTGCCGTTTAAAAACCTTGTAATTGATATTTTATTACCTACTTGAACAAATTAGTATAGGATGAAAAAAAAATTAAATACACTGTGATTTATTTGGCAATTTATTTTAGATAAATATAAATTAAACTAGATATAATATTACGAGTATTTCGAAATATTCTCTTAAATAGAATAAAATAATGTTACTGTCCGCATATTGTTAGTTTAATCATATAATTTTCATTGTTATTTAGAGATTTTTTTGGAAGTTTAATGTTAAATTATATTTATTTAATTACATTAATAGCAGGCCCGGATCTAAGGGGGGCAAACCAGGTCACCTGAACCGGGCCGCAGGTTTAGGGGGCTCTATAAATAAAAATCTCAATAAATAAAAATGAATCACTAAATATGTTTTTATAGGCGAAAAACATAATAATATAATTGACAGCAGTTCTGACAACTATGTCAACCGAACCGCCAGCTCAAAAAGCTACAGATCCGGGAATCGGGAGGTTTTTATGGGGAATTTCCTCTTTAAGAATATTTGGGTTAAATATTAGTTTTTGGGTTATTAGCGAAAAACTAAGTGCCTATTCCTTCTCACCTTAATTTGTTTACAACTTGCTTATGCAATTTTATGTACATTTTAATACATTTTTCTAGACATAATTCAGAATTCAATGATCTATTGCACATATTTTTACGAGCTGTTTCAAAATTTAACACCAATTTGAACTTGTGAACTACACTAAAGATTGAAGAGATGTCTTTTACCTTTCCTGGTTTAATTTCCAATGTATTTAATTTTGTCACACAAATGAAACAAATATTAGCTAATAGGTAAAAAAGAGTTCATCCATTACTTATTTCTGATTTTTTTTTACACAATTTATCTTAAACGCTGGTGAGAGGGGGCGCCATTATCAAGTTTATGTCCCGGTTCGAAAAATTCGTAGATCCGAAGCTGATTAATAGTAGCGATATAGTAGATATTTTACAAGAAATTAGTAAATATTTAGTGTATTCCTAAAGAGGTTTCCTTTTTTTCGATGATTATGTAAATTAAAACATCGATAAA
Source organism: Synanthedon formicaeformis (assembly GCA_945859745.1). Lineage (NCBI taxonomy): Eukaryota > Metazoa > Arthropoda > Insecta > Lepidoptera > Sesiidae > Synanthedon > Synanthedon formicaeformis. The sequence goes on along the minus strand of OX243969.1, from coordinate 5,960,675 downwards.
TTTTAATCGAAAAATGTGCATCTCTATTCATGTAAGTATGGATTTATTGTCATCACTATCTTTGAGTCGCGATTTATGAGTATAAGCAATATTAAAAATGACATTTACAATCCTAATTAGTAATTTATTGGAGATTGTATCGTATTATCTCGGTTTTAAATATTGCAAATATTTTTATGTAGGTAAATAGGTACGGCTGTTGTCAGCATAAGCGCGCCACGAGTCACGAGTAGGTATAATAGGTAAGGTACCAAAAGGTAGGTATGCTTTTGAGTTACTGACGAAAGCAAATGAGGGTTAAAGGTTTATATATAAAACAAAAACTATTTTATTTGAGACATACGCAGTTGGGTCAATCAACTATTTTACCCACACTAAGGACAGATCAGAATTTTTTTTTTTTAAAAATAAACATTAATATTCCTTTATTCTAATTTGATTAGGGCATTAGATATATCGTCTCCTTTAATAACCTAGAAGGGCAGCGACGAAAATTCGTATTTAAGACAGTTTTTAGAAAAAAACTACAACAGATACCCTAAAAACTGTCACCTGAGTTACCTGCATTCAGCGTTACATAAATGGTGAATGAAACAAGAAAATATTATTCATTATTATTTATTTGGTCTTGCATGCATAATCAAATATTTTGACAAAATCAGTCTTCATAGTATTTTTAAATTTAAGTACAAAACTAACTAACATTGGTCTTTTGCGTTACCGTTATACAAAAAAATTATAGCTATTTCTTAATAAAACTAAGTAAAAAAGAATTACAAATACAAATGAATTATTTATAGAAGCTAGCCAATTGTTAGAATAAAGTACTGGTAATATAAAGATATAATGGAAAGAAATTACATATTATGATCGTAAATATAATGTTAAAATATTTGGGACAGTAAGTAACTCCAGAGACAAATTTGGGTAACGCCTAAGACATACTACTATAAAAGGAAAAATTGATGATTTTTTTTCTTAAGTAGCAAGGGGCGTAGTGTCGTTTTCTTTTTAGTGTAGGTTTATTCCCAATGTTTCTCTTAGTAATTGTGTTTTCTTTCTGGATTTTTCTATGTTATCACTTTTCAAGAGGTTTTTGAACAATCCTTTCTCCTTATGGCTCTTAATCCTTTCATATCGATCTTTAATCGAATTTGTCAGTAGCTTATAACTTTATTTCTCTTTCTGATCTTGAGATTCTCTTTCTTTTATTTTGTATCTATTCAGCCTTTTCTTGTACTTCTCACAGTTTTTCTTCAACTTCTTGTTTTCTTCTTGTAATTTTTTGTCAACTCTATGCACTTTACTTCTATCTTTTCTTGTTTTCTTTCGTCCGCGTCCTCGGGATGCTATTGATGCCGGTGATGCTGTTGGTGACTCTTGTGAAAATTGAGTACGCTTACTGGGGAACTTGGTGGTGTTGCATCTAAGATCGATTGTAAATTCTTCCTCTTCTTTCTGTATTCTCTTTGTCTCAACTTCCAGATGACCTTTGCTTGTTTTTTTTCAATAGGTGTCAAGTCTCTTGCAAGCCGTTTAACTTTATGGTAGTGTTCACGGTGCTTTCTTTTAGCTTCTTCATATTTTTCGGTGTTCTGTTTGAGTCTATCCCTGTACCTCCTTTGTTTTTCAGCCGCCGATAGTCGCGCCATTTCAGGTCAAATAGTATTTCTGAAAATATTATCTCTAAGTTATAATTGTATGTATAGGTGTTTTACTATAACTTTAGTCATAATAAACAAAGTCAATTTACAATAAAAAAGAAAAAGAAAAGCAAAAAATAAAATGAACCTTTGCTTGGCTGATCGGATTGTCGCTGGGGAACAAAGAAGACCCACGTGCGTATGCTCCGAGCGGGCTCCCACCATCGGAGCTCGTGGCGGAGCAACAGTTTGGAGGCTCCAACTGTCCGTTGGAGCTTCACCGGTCACCGCTCGCTGGGCCGAGGAACCGTACTTGGCCCACTCGGGTGTAGACCGGTGAGAGATGGCACCCCTGGTCCATGTGCGTCGGACCGAAGACCGGCGCGGGTCGCAGCGGGCGGATTCTCTCGGATAGCTCTGTCGCTCAGTGGTAGTTGGGCAACGCACGCGAAGACGGAGCTCTACGGCAGGAAAGGACCGTCTGGCAGAGTGCTGCAATCGCGGCTTTGTGGAGGGTGGTGGATACCCGGTAGCGCGGCCGGCCTAGTAACCACCCTTTGCAGTCGTTCGGAAGAGTGAAAACCCGGACTCGCCACCCGGCCTAGTAACTCTTCCGACGATATCACGAGGTGAAGCATGTCTCGGGCTGCCGCGATTGATGTGGAAATGTCAGGCGGAAACCCCCATTCGGCCGCCCACCCTTAATGCCGTAGAGATGAGCGGCCACACGAGCAGGGGTTTTCCGAGAGTTTAAGGTGGAAGCGGCCTCCAACTCTGCGGTAGGTTGTGCCGCAGAGAAGAGGTTATGGGGTGCTTCATGAGTGAAGCCCCTCGCTGACAGCCTGCTGCGAGAGGTGGAGAATAGGCGGCCTGTGTCGCTTCGCCCATGGGCGGCGGACATGGGGTCGTCCGCCGTCATCACAACACCGGGCAACGAGGGGAGACGTGCTGTGTGTTTCCGGCGCGGAGGTTACACTCCGCGCCTTATCGAGGTGGAGCCCGCAAGTGTGCGGGCCAAGTCTGGCGGGAGGACACCGTAGCGTGTCTAAACGTCCCCTGACCCCCGCCCATAGACGGCGCGAAGAAACACCGCGGGATTTTAGTGGGTAGAAGTCCCACATACCCCACCGATCTCCCCATGGTCGGTGGGGATCTGATTCGCAGATTTCCTCGCGTTATACCTAGTAAAAAATGTCACGGTCCCTCGATATGCTGTATAGGGACTAGGGAGAGACAATTGTGGAGTCAATTTTACTTTAAGTGCTACATGCTAATCCCACTAAGTACGTAAATGTCTTAGGAGTTACCAAGAATGTCTGGAGTTACCGCCAAAGTAACTCAGTATACAAGTAACTCAGCAGACAATCGGAGCATTTTTATGAAAAGAGCACATTATAATTTGATTATGGTACTCGGCGTAAACTTTAATCGAAAACATATGTTAGGTACTGCAAAAACATCTGATTATATTAAATAAAAATAATAAACTTACATTGAAAAATCGCGGTCACTCAGTAGACGACACAAAAAGGCACGCACTCCCTCTGAACGTTCTTCGAGGACTGGCGGCTCGACGGCGCTATCAAAGGACACCGTCGCGCCATGCGAGCGAAAGCAAACACAAATGAAGCTACCTACGGCAAACAGTGCCATCTATGTGTTCCCGGGTGAAATTTACGAGGGTAACTCAGCATACGAAGGTAAAATCATTCTAGTAAGGGACACAGTTTAGAGATTTTTTTCTGGAAAAGTGTGTAGACCTATTTCTATTTTGTTATGCACACGATAAACTATAATATACTAACTTGTTGTATAATAAGAATTAACCGAAAGAGAGAAGAATAAGGTTATTTAAAATTAAAGTTCACATGGTGAATGTGGTCTTCGGACAGGAATATTTTGTATGGAGCAAATTTTTCGTGTACTGAGTTACCATAAAATTTCATCGAATTTAAAGATTTTCGAGAACGTAATCAAGTTTCCCGTGGTGCCTAATAATCTTAGATACTATTGTTGTATTCGTTATGTGTGTATCTATAACCAATTAACGTATTTCAATAAAAAATGGTCGGGGACAGCAAAGTGTGGGTAAAATAGTTGATTGACCCAGTTAGCAGTTTTTTATACGATAGATAAAACTTCACTAAGGTCAAAATGTTGGAATCTCAAAAAAATGCACATACATAGCAGATTTTGGTTTGCCAATGCCAATAAAGTAGGACACCGTTTGATCGCTTGAAATAAAATATCCCGCACTATGTATTATGAGCAATGTGCCTAAATGGTGCCTACGTATTAAAATTTCATTTTCCAATTTAATAGGTATACCTACAATGGATTACAATCCTGTTTATGTCTTGAAGCAATCTTAAATACAATGGCACACACGACATTGTGTTGCTGGATTAAAATTTACTTCATATTAAAACCAGATAATAGCAACATAGATTGCATACGTGAATAATTTAAAGATCGCCGCGCCAGAAGCGAATGCAATAATTGCTGCATAAAGAAGTTCAGGTGAAACTAATCTAAGATTTATATTGCATTGTTTCGCATAGATTAAACTACAATTTAGTGCAACAATGCCAAATGGAAAATCACATAGAGTAGTTAAAACTATTTGGAACTTTTTCATTACTTGCCAGCATTTAAGCAAGATTTAGATTTTTAAACTCGGGTATCTTATTTCTAATAATATTTATACTATCATCATCCTCGATACTAATAATAAATCTGTAAGGGTCGGTCATGGAGTAAGTTACTTTGTTTTCAGATATATCGTGTTTATAGGCTCTATACATGATACTGAAACTAAATTGACGATTTTTAGAATTTTTTTCTGTATGTATGTATGTTCCTCCATAACTCTTAAACGAATTAACTGATTTTTATGAAACTTGGTAGATAAACATTTTGACGTACAGGACATAGGATAGGTTAGTTTTTTCTTTTTCAACGCGGACGAAGTCGAGGGCGCCAGCTAGTTAGAAAATAAAAATGTGTAAAATGTGCATAAATTTTCTTTTTATGCACATTGCGGTTTGGCTTTGCAAGTGCACTACCAATAACAGGAGGGGATAGGATAACAATAACAGGATTTTTCAATATTAACATCTACCTACTCTAATGTATGTGGTGTTTTGTTCAATAATTTTAGGAGTAAGTAAAAGATAAAAAAATTAACTTTTTTTAATAAGTGATAACCGCAACTCTATTTAGATCCAAAGGAACTGAACGAACCCGCATCGGATAAATAACGTGCTGTGCTAATCTAATTACTTAGCACAATGTCTTATTTGTGAGTTTTTGTTGTGCAATTAAAAGCGGGTTCGTTCCGCGTGTAAACAGCGATCGGCGCGGGCGCACCGATTTGTTACAACTCCACTCTCTGTAGGGAATTTGCGATTGTTTATTATAGTTATAAAAGTGAGACGTGTTGCTTTATAAAGTTTAAACAATACATGAGGACATTTGTTTAAATTAAACGACAAACACAAACCTAAATAAACAAGCCTTTCTTTAAATTCGAAATTAATAATAATAATAATTTAATTATAATTTATTTATTTTCGGATTACACAGATCCATAATGGTTAGTAACAATATTAACTTAAAAATATGTTTAATTAATTAAGTTAATTAATTAAGGCGAGGACTTAGCAGAAAAACATTATTTTCGTCACCTAATTTGACTTCTTAGATTTAAATTAAAACTTAGATAAAAATAGAGTTCATAATAGACTATATTTAAAAAGTTGGAATAGGCAGATTAATACAAAAAATCCATCATCTGAAAAAATAATAGTAAATTAGTGCCCAAAAGAAACCTTTCGTGTCACAATAATGAAACATTTGTTTTTAATTTATTAACTTACTTAAGCACTGTAATGAAGTTTTTATCAGTTACAAAATATATTTCTTTTTTCATATATTTTCATATTCACATTCACATTTCATATTCACACACATATTTCATATGAACATATTTTCACAATACAAATAGGTACCTACCTATATTAAAAAAATATCATCCCAATTTTAAATCTGTTCGGAACAAGAGCTACGAGAAGCTACAAAAATCCATAGATTATTAGGTTGCGCTCTTAGTTAAATTGACGTTAGTACCTATGTAATCATTACTTACCATGTTTAAATAAAAGTAGCTTTTTGTGTGCCTAGGTCTATTACAATTTCTTTACATCACAAATTTATTAAGCATCCAAACATCTATCTTGTTATATTAGTGATAGCACATAGCAGCATAAACATGAATGATTTTATTATTATATTGTGTAAGGATGCGCGTGCGTCTGTTCTGTCGTCACAATTAATACGATTAACACGCTTGAATTGGTCAAAACATGTCCCCGCCCGCACCGACTTGTCAGCTCAGTAGAGACGGCCATAGACTTTTAAATTACCATAATTTAAAATAAGAATGCGACTTCGTAGCGATTCTGAATTCATTAACCTTGAACCCGCCAAAAATACGAGTAATAATTGAGATAATTTTCCAATATATTTCATAATTGTTTGGCCATAATTATATACAAATTAGATCTTGCTGAAACCCCGATCACATTTCATATAGGTAGGCTTTTTTGCTACTTAGTCAGGCGAAAATCTTTGATTTGTCGGAAAAATGAAATAAAAAGCTTGGCTCGCTTTAGAGCCAAGTAGCACAAAACAGAAATAAATGAAGGCGTTCTTCTCCCTTAGATAGATAGGTAGGTTCTCACAGATAAATTTAGCTTTTTTTTTTTAAATGAAAAAAAAAAAAAAAAAACAATTGTTTACAAATGTACCTACTTAGATAAAATATATTTATTTACTCGCTGTGCCCGCAACTTCTTACGCTCGGTTATTATACACTTGGTATTTCAGTATTCGGTAACTTTTTTGGAATGAAACAAACACGAAATTCAAACCTGAGATTGACGTGTACAGACAAAATTCTAAAAACTATTTTTAGATGCCGACTTATGTTAAGTAGGTACAAAACACAAAGTGAACAAACTTAATATTTTTCTTTAAATATTATGAAAATACTAAATCCAAACTATAATAATTAAAAAACATATATAATATTTTGATTGTGTTATTGTGAAGTCTCATAATGGTATCGAGTATTAGAACAAAAAGAGTACGGCGCGTTTAACCAGAGATGTTATTAATGGCATTATTCAAATTCCTTTATTAGATTAACAGTGGGAGCCCTACTGTGTAGAGAATGCAAAAATATATGATCGTCTTTAACTTGTATGTGTGTGTGTTTCATAAAAAAAATATCATATTTGATTTTTAATAACACGTGTTTTAAGAACTGAGTGTAAAATATAAATTACAAGCTACACGCTCCCGGCTTCGCCCCGGTTCAAAAAAAAAAACAATCCTATCTTTTAAGTTGGAGCAAACTACACATAGTTACGAAGTTTTATCAAAATCGGTTCAGTAGTTTAGGAGTTAATTTACGTCAAACAACGTGACACAAGATTTTTTATACATATAAATATGTAAGTATTTGTTAGTCTAGCTAGACAGATAGTCTAGCCCACCATGAATTGGACTAGCAGTTGTCTGCTTCCTTTAATCCAAAATTTAAGCCAATACAGTTATGTTACAATTAATTTGTATTAGGATTTATTATTGCGACTATTTATGTTCCTAAAACTGAAATGGAACCTACTTAAAATGGAGTCACATGAATATATAATTAAATCAATAAAATACAATTAAAAAGTATAAGAATAATAAAGCACATAACTTTATTAAAGCCCTACAGGCGATCGAATAAAAACATAAACGTTAAATACAATGAAGTTTACCGCTACTGACCAATAAAAGTATATTTACTCCGAGTATGATAAACGCGTCGCCGGGATCAAAATAAACTCTTAATTTTTTATATTAAGTATGGCCGTCAATGCTTCCACCACATACAGTGGTGTCATGACTTAAGCCAATAAACATGAAATATCACGTGGTCGTGATACGCATGCGTGATCATTTTCATGCTTCACAAAAAATAGTTACACGCAACGTATGTATATAAACAAGTATTTTTTTTAATATTTCAATATTTCTAGTCAACATTGTCTCATAAATAATAATTGTGTTTAAGAAGAATCCGGTACTATTGTTTTAATTAATGACTAGCTGTTTTACCAGTACTTGTGGTTCCAATTTTCATGGACCTTTTCTCTATCTGTAGGCTCTATTTGCTTTGCATTCAGCTCTGTTTTCTTTTCGATAGAACTCGGCTTGATTATATTTAAAATTTTGCAATGTTTTACCAAGTAGACATAATAAAGATTTCATTTGATTTATTCGATACTCAATTTACAGTTAATATGACAGCATAAAACGTTATAACTTAAATATAATAGAATAAAACTTAATCAAATTTGGTGAAGATAGATGAGCTGATTGTTCATAACATTAAGAAGTCAGAGGTCCTTACACAGTATTGTTAAATAAATAAAATAACAGCATTGCCATGAACTGTCAGATTTCATTAAGTAATAGTTGAAGTACTAAATCATGTTAAGCCTTCATTCAAACAATTTAGCATTTTGTAAACGCACGCGTCAGTCAAGACGGCTATTGTTCACAAAACATTTTAACGACTTTGATATTTGGTAGCATTTACAAAAGAATATAAATGCACTTTAAATCACTAAAAAAGGATAACAAATTGACACCATTGTGATAGATATCACGAGCGCAGATGACGATGCAGTGACGATATGAATTTAAAAACGAAATACGCGAGCTGCTTCAGTTGACAGTAATCATGTAACAACAATAATAAAAATGGGGCTTACGGTCAACGCATTTCGATATCAGGGACACGATCAACTCTTTCATTTGTCAGGTGAGTCAGCATTGTGTTGACGTTACGTTTTCAAAATGCAAATTTTTGAAAAAGCGAACAATACAAATCTCGATCAGTCCGTCTCGATTCGTCGACGGTATCGAGTTCCTGTCTCGCCATGCAATTGAATTCAGTCGATCACTAATCGATGTCTTGTCCGTGATAGGCACGGTCGGGGGCCGCGGCAGCAGGGTGCCGGCTTACCACACAATCCATCGTTAACTTCTTTCTTTCTTTCATTAACGCCAACTCTTATAATACCGACTCTATTTATTGCATCAATAAAGTCCATTGTACTTAATTCCTTATTAAATAATGCTCCTTTTTGTACTTAATTTTCTACCGCATTTTTGTCGGTTACTCCTCCTGCCTCACAGCAAAAATAAACTTTGAGTCCTTTTATATAAAATGCAATTTACAATAATTGTGCTCGAGCTCTTAGTGCAATATGGAACTTTGAATTGAATTTAACCTCATTACCTATCTTAATATAGGATTTGCCCTTTCGCGCCGACTAATCACAAATGAGCATGTAAAGTCCGTAAATTATGCTGCATTGACTTCATATTACTCTTGTTTTTTTTTTTAATTTATTTAAGAGCAGATTTTATTTATTCATAATATGTTTATTACATTTGTAACAATAATATGCATTGCTCAGACATTTTCTGGTGACTAAACAGAGCTTCTAAATAGTTGCATCTGTGTTGTGTTTCAGTTCGGAACATAATTGTTAGCACAATATTGGGGAAAAAAATCACATCAGATCATAATCTGTGCATAGATGAATCGTGACCTGTAGTTTTAATATAGAGTCATAGTCATTCGTTTCCAGTACTGGCATATACAAAGTGTGGAAGGTTCGGCTGATGATGACTGCAAGAGTCAGCGCAGCCGCTCTCGTGGTAGCCCCCCGCAGTCACACACCAGGGGCCAGCCTGGCCCGCCGAACTAAATCAAATAATGACTAATCGATTCTCTCTTATATTGCACAGTAGGTACACGTCAAACGATATTCCCTTTAATTTTTATTCTTATTTCTCCTGTTTGCATAAATTCATGTTCTTTATAGACAATGCAGTGATTGATACGTTTTAATAACGGTTTAGTGGTTGATTGATGTTTATTAGTTCAGTAGTCGGAGTTTTGGAAATCATTAGACGAATTACGGTGTCTTATGAAGAATAATGACAGCGCTGCTTGCGGTACTTAACTTAATTCATTTGAATATTTATTATTTATGATTCGTCTTGAGTGTACCAACACCATTGAGTATGTGCACGTCTATAATTAAGTCAAATTCAATCAATCCTTTTTTTTTACATCTCTCTATTAACTCAGAATCTGTTTGCGATATACCTTCTCTTAATTCGTTTTAACGTGTAACATTATCTCTAATATTTTTATCTGGGACAACTATATATCACAAATGAGTTGGATATAAATTTGAACAACAAATTTTGTGGATCTAACGTTCGAAATAGTTAATTTTATTCGATGCTCTTCCCTTGACACCTACGCGTATAAGATCGCGTTCACATTGAATTGGGTAACTTTTTTTATTTTATTTATGTACCTATCTGTTTTTAACTCGACACTAAAAAAGACTGGAAATTCAATGTAGTTAAAGAAACATTTGTCAATATAATTTACTTGCATTATTTACATAGTCATTTTTGTAATTTAAATTCTTTAAATATAGTTTTTCTTTTGACTATAATGATTCAATATTCAACATTATAATGTTGATTTTCTTAGTGCCTATAGTCAGTTCAATACGTCGTCAGTACGAGAAATGATGATTCATTTTAAACACGTCTTTACATTCTAGTAGAACCATATTATTGACTTTTGTATCACACAGTTTAGAGATTCAAACGTTTAATAGCAAATGTAATGTTTATTCATCGAGCCATACGCTTGCCCTTGTTATGACTTCATTTCTTACCGATGTTAATGACCGTGTAACTGTCTACAGAATTGGTTTGTTTTCGGATCATTTATTGCTACTAAATTTTTAGAACATAATATAGTTTAAGTACCAAACTGCAGGTATTGATTTACAAATTTTCCTGCTATATTTTCCTTCTATAACTCGTTCGATAAAATAATAATTAAAATTTGCTTAATAAAGTAAATAATCTCAGCTGTAAGACATCACGTGCGTTACCGACCATACCTAGTAGGATAAGCTGGATAAGGAAATAGGTTCTAGCATCCCTTACTCACTCACCTAATGCACCTGATATTATATCACGTTGGTCTTCTGTAAGGGTGTTACTTCCACCAGACGGGCTGCCCAAATGACTGCGAAGCCTGCCAGCGTTCCCTGCCACTACTTCCAAAATTCAGGCCAGAGCCAACTTTGAAAAGAACTTTCCAAAGTTGACTCTTCCGCGACTCGAACCCGGCACCCAATATGATGAGTCAGAGCGTTTAGGCAAGCATCCTAACCAGTCATCTAACGGGCTCTTCAAATAATAATTATGCATGATTCTATAATCAAAACATTGCATACAAATATGACTACTATGAAACTACTTAAGAATTCAAGCAACGCCTGCCAAATTGATCGCAATGCAGTTAGAACAACGTGGACACTGGATACAATGTGCACAAATAAATTTATTCGCGCATTACCATAAGACATATCTTCCTTTTCAATGGAAATTAAAGAAAACCTTATGCTGTACAGAATTCGGTTGAAATTGGCTTATGACGTTATTAACTTACATGGTTTCAGCATTGTAAGTAGTGATGAGAATCAGCGTGTTCACAGCGACTCTGTACGGGAGTCGAGTGCAGGTGACAAATAGTCACGCCATTCTGGAAAGGTCGGGGGCGATGCGACACGTCGATGTTTTTATTTGTTTAAACCGATGACTTAATATTAGTGTTGTGTTTTATCGATAAACAATAAAAAAGCACCACACCAGCATTTAACAGATGTATCAAAAATATCAAAACTTGTTTGGAAGAAATTATAATAATTATTTTTTAAAGTACTTCACGAGATATGAAAGATAAAATAGATTATGATTTTCAGTGAAATTATGTATAAACTTCTGGTAGATTATGTGTGAGGATGTTCCCAATTGTAGCATCAACAAAACTCTATGTGATATAATTGATTATATCGACAACTCTTCTGAGAAGAAGTCAGTGTGTCGCATCCCTCATTTTATAGATTCATATCTCTTAAATGTATGCATTCAGCAGCACATAATTCAGGATTACAAATTGTTTGTTTTAGGCAGAGACACAGAATGTATTGGCGCGATCTCAACTTAAAAGGGTGGTGATAAATATAATATAAAAATCTGATGGAACCGTGGAACATTGCGAAATGGAAGGCCGATTATTTTTTCCCTCGTGACATTTTTCTCGTTTGTCTGTCAAAGAACATGGAATTTAAATTTGTTTGTTAATCCCGTTGACAATATTTGTTTTGGCTTTTGTATGTTTGAGTGTATTTTGCGAATGAATAATTTGAATACTGATTAAATTATGAACTCTTATGTGTTTTTATCTCTTACCTACTTTTATTGTGGTTTATGGACGTTATAAACTGTACCTATGTAAACATTACTAATTGGTAGTCACCAATTAGGTAATAATTAGGTAACCATTTTTTTTTCTTTTGGCTACCGGAGGTAGGCTGTCATCATAACTACCTGGTTTTTCGGCTTTGCCTGCAGCAGATCATATTCCTCTCCACGCGTGATATGCCCAAAATATTTCAATTTTTATTAACTATCTATACAAAGATAAAGATTAATAATGTACTTATATAAATATCTAAGATATAATTTATTACTAGCTGGTGCCCGCAACTTCTTCAGCGTTGAAAAATGAAATCTAATAGGTAATACCCAAATAACGCTTGATATATTTAACACAGCGACAGTGGCGTTCAATTTTTTACCTATCTTTTTAGACGATCCCTCGGGAATTTAACGTTTTTTGAGGATAAAAAATACCCTATATGTTAATCCAGGTAACAAACTATCAGTGTGCCAAATTTCAGCATTGCATATGTGCAGCAGTTTTTAAGTGAAAGAGTAACAAACATACAATACCTATACGTCCATCCATCCTCACAAACTTTCGCATTAATAATATTAGCAGGAAGTGGTACATACCTATGTAAGAGTATAATCTAAAAATAATTATAAGTATGGCACACATTTTACGAAGTTAATGTTCATCAAACGGTTTTGCATTCAAATTTCAACAAACAGGAAATATACACATTGTATTAGGTATTTACAATATTTCACTACCCATTGACATCACATTATGACAAATTATCACAGTTTATGCTAAAATTCACTATTCTGCCGTTGTCATCGGGCTTTTATATGTTAAAAATTGATGTTATTAATATAATTTATTGTCAGTTTTGTATTAAGATGTGTTCATATTACTTTGCATTGAAACCTGTTTTAACTGTTTTTTTTTTTTACATTTGTATCTTCTGTGTTTTTGTTTCTAGAGTCAAGTTTTTTATTTCTTATATGTATGTGGATATTCCATCTACTACAGGCAGGTTATCTAAATATTTATAATATTTAACAAAAGAACAATTTTTAATTTTTTTTGTGTTTCCATGTGTCTTTGTCTGTTCATTCCGGCTAATCTTCGAACCGCGTGGACCGATTTTGACTTTTATTAGTCAAGAACAACTAGGTATAATGTTAACTATTTATGGTGAGCGAAACTCAGTGAAGCCCGAATAAATATTTTGTTAAGACGTCGTCATTTACACAAACACTAAAAATTGCCAAAGTAAAAGTGAGTAGATTCGGCATATTTCGAGTTGTTCGGTCAAAGTTGACCATTTGACCCCGGTTGACCCCGTTAATGCTGGACCGGTACTGTTCTTGTGAGTCACCCGAAGACATGTTTAAAATGAGTTGTCTTCTCGAAATAAATATTAGGAGTTATTGATTGCATTCTTAGGTACAATGTGAATTATAAAAATTCTTATTTTTGCAGTAAATATATTAGAGATTTTGAATAGTATTTATTTATTTATTTATTTATTTATTTATTTATTTAATAGCTAACCTTACAGCATTTAATATTTAACAATTACATATAATAGATTAAAATTTTTATATAGCCTATTACAAGGTTAGGCATCTTAAAGTTTATATATACAAAAAAAAAGTGCTAGTACCTAATTTAAAAAAAAAAGATAACAATATATGATAAAAAAAAGATAACAGTGTGGCATAGAGATAATTATTTAGGTAATCTCATGCATTTAATAATACAAGTAATATGTAATGAACATTATTTATGCTTGTTTAGGCACTAATAAGACTATCTTTCATCCAGAAATAAGTAGCGTTTCAAAGGAATCATCTATTTGGCGACGCCACCGTCGTCACGGCAATAAAGATGTAGGTAATATTTACACATACTCTCAGTTATACTTAATATTTTTTCCTTTTCAACGCGAAGTCGCGGGCACCAGCTATAGTTAACATAAATATGTCTCACATTTAGGTCAGATGAAGAAATAATCCCGCCTATTTGACTAATATGAGGCATAAACATAACCCTAAAATTGTCACGAGTCTTAACAACTACTACCATAATATAAACACCGGGTGGATATTCAAATGAGGTCGGTAATGAGTGGCGGCGCATGATTTCTGGTAAAATATGTACATTATTTAGGTGCCCGACCGACGGCAGCCGCGGGCGAGGCCGCTAAATTAAAAACACGTCAAATGTTAAATTGGACCGAGACATCTATTAAGGTGAGTTAAGGTGCGGACATAAGGGAGTGCTTTATATATTTGTCATTTTTAATTTAGCTCTTATACATCGTAAATAAAAATTACAAAAGACAAATTGCAATATTCATGCTAATAATTGATATTATTATAGAAATATAGAAATGTTTTAAGATTATGCTGCCTGGTTCCTGTGACGAAAATAATTTAAATTTAGTTGTTATTTTAGTTGATTTAAAAATTAGTTTAAATATAGTTACGCTTGTAATTATTAACTTATATAATAATTTTGATAGATTCATACGTTTATTTGAGATTGTATAGAGATTGTATTTGAGATTACATGACACAATTTATTATCCTAGTAAAATGTAAGCATGTTAATCGGAAGTTTTCTAATATCGAAGAATTGTAATACAATTCTTGACGTCTAAATTAAAAAAATATATATTTTCAAAATCTTGAGAAAATAATGAAAATAATATTATTATCTTACACGTATAAAAGGGGCAGACATATATCTTTAAAGAACAAATATACCAGCTAAAGTCAACTCAGCTAAAAACAAGCCCTCTTGTTGACGCCATTACAGACTAACGTACGAGTAAGTATGGAAATTTAAATAAAAAATCAAGATCTTTAAAAAAATAACAATCAAACAATACTGTGGTGTATTCTGAACGCAGCTCAACATCCAACTAGAGGTATCAAGAAACAAGAGCTTGCAGGCTTTTACTTAATTCAGAAGCACAGCGGGTGTTCCCGAAATCATTGGCCGGGCACCGTGAAATATGGTTGGTGGACGATGATCGGTGATCACCCGGGGCCATGTCCTGCGTGTCTTGAATTCTTACTCTGTGTTATTCTTGTAGCTTTTTACGTATATAAGGTAAATTAGCATGTGCCTGTGTATCTATAGGAATAAGTGTGGTTTTTAATTGGATAATTATGAATTTAATGTTTAGATAAATATACGTAATGGGAAACTGCTGACTTTTATCATCAATACCTAGCTATAACTAGCTGCTGCCCGCGACTTCGCCCGCGTAACTTTGTAAATTATATACTAAACCTTCCTCGAGAATCACTCTATCCATTGATGAAAACAGCATGAAAATAGGTGTAGTAGTTTTTGAGTTTATGTAGTAGTGTATGTATGTATGTTCCACCATAAATCTTAAACGAATTAACTGATTTTTATGAAACTTGGTAGATAAATATTTAGACGTACAGGACACAGAATAGGCTACTTTTTTCTTTTTCAACGCGGACGTAGTCGCGGCACCAGCTAGTTATAAATAATTTCTTACTCTGTGTTATTCTTGATATTATTTACACATAATTATGGTAAATTAGTATGTGCCTGTATATCTATAGGAAGTATAGTATTTAATTGAATTATCATCTATTTAATACGTAGGCACACATACCTAACAGGAAACTAGTGACTTTTTGTTATACTTAAGTAATTTACGCTTTTAAAAACATATTTATTATTTTTAACATTTTTTCACAGTATAAGAGATGTTTGCATTTTTTTTTAAATAAATATTTCCATCCTATAATCTATTTTTGAAATACCCATAAGAATATAATGTTAATTCAAAATTGAAAGCTGTGGTTAAATAAATAATACACCTAAACTTTGAATGAATCATTATTTAAACTAAAAAGCGTGAAATCCGCAACGATTTTTAAAGAATTATAATTTCATTTAATATTTTACTAAACGTTCGCCGATTCCTGCTAACATCCATGACGACGCTTTTCTGTCGGCGTTTTACGAAACAAAAATGTAATTCGTTCGAACACATTTATCACAGATACAAGTGACGTTTGAAGTAGCAAAACAAATTATGAGACCCTTTTAGTTTCACAAACTTCTTTAACATTTATAACCGCCAAGAAAAAGTTAATTAAGTTTTAATAGAATTCAAAACGGGAGTGGTTTTGGTAGCCAAAAATAGGCGGAGAAGTTATAAGGTTTAATTACTTTTTGGATGTTAATGATTTCGATTTTTTTGTCCAGTCGCCGAATGCTTTGTGCTTCTGTTGAGGAAATGTAAACAATTAATTTGTGGTAAAAGACTTCTGTTCGGAGAAATTAGATTACTTAAGTTTAGGCTCACTGTTTTTACTCTCAATGCCATTTATCATTTATACAATTACATACGAGTATTATTGTTTACATAATATTAAAATTATCAAAGCTAATAGTTCAGAATACTTGATTATTATAAAATGAGTAAATAGAGTTGACTGACCAAAATCAAGACCAACTGAAAAGTTATGTATCGTCAAAAAAAAAATTGAATGATGAAAAAAATGACATAAAAGATAGAATTTTGAATGTTGGTTTGCAGATCACAAGCAGTGAATTGGTACGGATATCTCGCTGAAAGCAACAGTTACCACGAGGATAATGATGGCATTAAAAATTAATAAATAAAATAAATAAATAAATATCTTCACACATTCCACACAGCACCATCTAGTTCCAAAGTAAGCAAGTAATGCTTGTGTTATGGATACCAGACAGTTGATATAATACATAGATTACTTTTTTTTTTTTTTTGTAAATACATACATATTATACATAAAAAACATCCATGACTCAGGTACAAAGGTAAAATGTTAACACATAAAACATTTGCCCCTAGCGGGATTCGAACCCGCGACCGTTTGGTTAACAGCTAGGGTTACTAGCCACTAGACCAAACGTGTCGTCAAGTCAATTAATTAATATCATCAAATAATTAAATTAATTACCAAATTTATTAAATTAATTAAATCCTCAAAAATACTAGGACACTATTTTTTGCGACGTGAAACGCTTGTACTCTTGTATAGTCCATTGTTTTGTGAAAACGTTACACTTTTTCGTGGATTTACGTAAAGTATAACTGGTAACCGCGACTTCGTCCGCGTTGAATAAGAAAATATTTGAGTAATACCTATAACACCTGACATCTTTATCGCAGTGACGACGGTGGTGCCATCACTGCAAAAGTGGCAACATTTTTTTATATTTTCACACGATCCCTTGGAAACCTAACATTTTTCATGGATAAAAAGTATCCTATATGTTGACCAAGGTAATAAACTATCTGTGTGCCAAATTTCATCCAAATCCGTACAGTAGTTTTTACTTGCAAGAGTAATAAACATTCATCCATCCTCATCTGCAAGAGTAATATCTCTTAATGAGATATATTATTTCGATGCTCTTAATATTTTGAATTAAAAAAAAAGTATTTCTTTAACCCCTAAAAGTTTGTTTACATCCTTTGTTTAGAATTGTTAAGTAACTCTTTACATACATTAAGTCATGTAGATAGGAGGCAAAGGGTAGACGTCCTATAGTCATGACATGACTAACCTGTCTATTGAAATGTAAACGTCAGTCAACTAAACTTATATGTTTACACAGGAGTTTAGTTAAAGCATTGTGACAATGCTTCGTAAATTTGGGTCCAAGTTTTTCTCAAGTTGACTGGAATCTGATTTTATGACTCCATTCTTGCGACTCATTTATAAACATGTATGAACGGTGAGTTCAACCCTTTGATGGAGGTCGCAAAACCTCGAGCCTAATGATTTACAAGGCACAGCCGTCATATTTCTAACGAAGAGTGGTTAAAATTGTCCAAAAATATTTTATGGTTTACCGAAACGATGCGGCGCGACGAATCTTCTTAATCTCATTCTGTTCGTTGTATTGAATCATTTTTATTGATTTCGCGTTGGACAACGCGGCTTGTATGTGTGTGCCCTTAATAATGTCGGGTTTTAATTGCTTGATATAAATCATTATTGCTTGTTACGACCACCGTGTGATTTACTTACTGCTTTGACACGTGCTCGTATCTCTTAAATCAAGAGTTGATCCAAGTCGGACTAATAATCTCCATTGTCGTTCCGTGAATATGATTTTATGGGAATTTTTAATGGGGTATTTCAGATTTTAAAATATTTTTTTAATTTATTACGAAGAAAAGTTATGCCTTTGCGCCGATTACTTAAATTGAGCTTGGTCGTATGTTAATGAAAAATAACTTTAATTTTTTTAATGTACCTAATGTGGGTACTCTGGCTGACAGCCTCTTTGGCGGAACTATACCGTAGTCTATGGACGCAATCAACACCAGGGAACCTGTGACCAGAGTGACCAGGGGTATACAAGAATGTTGTCTACTCTGAAGGAGTTATTTATACCGCTGCTTTGAAAATACCTAGGTATGTTGCGTTGTAATTGTAAATTACACTTGTTTCAAATCATTTGAAGTGTCCATTTGAATTTTCCCGTTAACTTCCCTTGTGTTTTATGAATAATGTAACTAAGATATGCGTTATTTTAAAATTTACTGTTTATTGTACGAGTATCAAATAAAATAAACTTAAAAAAGATAATCTGTATACACCTGAGTATCTAGAAAAAATAAATGAAAAAAATGTGTACCTAGTAATTGTTCATTTGGTAATTTTAGTAAACGCTCATAAATTGATAAGCATATGATATTTAGCATAAATGAACAACCAAAAAATAAAAATATATATACTAAAAAAAATTAAGTCTTCATGAAACTAAATTAGTTATTAAGTATACTCTTTCGTAGTTCATTTAGCATCACATCAACGGGCAGGTCGTTTTTCATTAAGATTGTTTGTCTCAGTCAATGATGAGGCAAAAAAGCTTGTAACTAGTGTTTGCTTCTCAATTTACAACTGACACTTTGGAACAAAGAAATTAATTGATGTAAGAAATGAAGGAAACTAATGAATGAATGAAAACAGAGTACCCTGTAGTTACAGAGTATCCATGGAAAGTGAAATCAATACATCATAATATTATAAATTCCTTATAAAAACAATATTATGTATGATTTATTTTTAACCAATCAAAATAAATTTATATATTTTTAATGATTTAGGGAATGTCTAACACGACTTCAGTTATCAGCGATTTCAGTTAACCAATCATCGACCTACTCGGAAGGGGTTGGCCTGCCGCCCCCTTGAAATCGTCTTAAACTCTTTTACTGGGTCCTCTAGCTCTATTCTCTAGCTTGCATTAACTAGTAGTATTAAATGTCAAAATAATGTGTGACATCTAGCTAAACAGACATTTTGTTCTAATGGCACTAAGTAATCATTTTTTGGTATTAGGAAAAATCATAATACATTTGGAGCAAACTTGAGCAAACTGAGAGATAAAGTTAATTTCTTTATTTATAATATGGTCCATTCTGGCTTATTTAGAATATTAAGGCTTATAATTAAAACATATTTCTTAGTTGTTCCCTCTGAAAGATAACTTATTCTGTACATTCTCTCGAGGGCAGTCAATCCTATCCATCAAAACTAGCTCTAAGCCATTTTCGTCTTCTTCGTGACTTCTGCTATTGCCTTACAATGTGTTTTATGTATGTTTACTT
Organism: Synanthedon formicaeformis; assembly: GCA_945859745.1. NCBI lineage: Eukaryota > Metazoa > Arthropoda > Insecta > Lepidoptera > Sesiidae > Synanthedon > Synanthedon formicaeformis. Next base: position 5,940,973 of record OX243969.1, on the reverse strand, counting down.
TTAATTAGCTGACAGAAAACATCAATTACAACCTTAGTTGGCTATTGGTTTCCATTTGAAGACAAATTGTTCGAGGTGATAGCGGAACGCGTGGGAAATTGTTTACTGCAACTTCAACTGTGATTAATCACGAGTTAAGAATATCCTGATCATTTTATAATATTATAGACAAATTTAATAACACTGCTGAATATAAAAACCAAATACTCTTACAAATAATTACGATAAAATGTTCAGAAACACAGCTACGCCTTTATGTGGCACCTGCTGGTCATGACATAAGCCATTCTATTGATTTACGCCCCTGTATATTCTGAATAGTAATGAAAACAAACTTACTTAATTAGACTTTCTTTATTGTTAGCCTAGCTTATTTGTTATGTTTGTAGGGTCCCAATAAAAGTAGGTATTAGTATTAAGTTCCGTTTTACAATTATATTTGTATAATATAATTTAAAAAATATATTTTTACCTTTCCTGACAACATACACCCTATCCAATTTTATACAGCCATCGTTTAATATATTTGTAGATAAATATGTGCAATTCCTCATTGTCAACGCATTAGTTGAAAAGTGGTTAATGTCCGGAGGGCATTTCTAATAGTTTCATTCATGACCTAACCAAATTATTTGCTGCCAACTTAATCTTTATTCTCAATGAAATAGGATCTCTTTTTCAGTTGGAGTATGTTGTGGTGAATTGAGGGTCGGATCGTGCCCTAGCTATTTAAAATGATTCTCGGACGGTAGAGGCGAACTCAGCAGGGAGCACTCCCTTAATTGGGTCCGCAATATGTTATATCTTCGACACTGGTTATTGTTACACCATTTTGAATTGGCCACTAATCTCATGTTTATTATTAGTTTATATAGAATGTATCTATAACTATAGTGGAACTGTACCTGCATATTATGTATGCGATACATACATTTATCTATCTATATTTGTATTGTGTGTATAAACTAATCGAAGCAGTTAAATCATTTTGAAGTAGACCTCGTATGGGAATGTTAAAAATGTATACTATTATATAGGAGAGGGCAGATTTTGTTAATCTTTTATATGGGGATGGTAATGTGTCAACTTTTACATATACCCAGATAAGTAATAAAGTAATGAAAAATATGAAGTGATTTGTATAGATAGAATATGCGAACAAATTTGTATTATTTCCTCTCTCCGTAAAAGCGATTGCCATCTGCTATTTGGCATCGCATTAGTTAAGCTGTATATTAGTAACAGTACATCCTAAACAAAAGAATACATCACTATCTTCATGTAAAGATCGATATACAGGATGACAGTAGATACACTGGATGGGATAGAGGGATATATGGCTATCGTAACAAAATTACTTTTACAGGTTCATAATGAATAAAACAATTATTTATAGAAATGATTTTACAAAGTTAAAACTATTTAATAATAGTGCCCTAAATTCCAAACAAGCCTATTATATTATAGGTACGTGATCATTCCACGACGTGACCACATTTATATTAGCTTATGGATTCAATTGGCATCACTCGATGTAATATTTATAGTTCAAGCTCAATCCCAATGCGCTAAGTGCTTGACTGTAACTTACCGCAGTCTGTTACACGGTTAGGCAAGTTTCATAGTAATGTCTTAAAATACTATTTATTTGAAGTCAGATAAGCTTGTAAACTATATTTTTACTTATTTAAACTTTGTGATATATATTATCATTATTTGTTAATTTCAAGTAAAAACAAGTATAGTAAAAGAAAACTTAAATATACTCGTACAAATACAATATAATTAGCGGAAGACAGGCTGATTATGCATTTGATGACTTTTACATTAGACAAGGGATGACACTGCCACTGACACTCGCAAAGCTATGTCGGTAACTTTCGTTAGTCTTTTTTTTCTGTGTAAGAGGAGGAAATCCATCATAGATATTGATATGTTCTGAGCTTTGCATCAGTATGCCCGACTCCACTGTGACTCCAATGACCTACGGACTAAAACCTCCCCCTATTCCACTGGCAACCCTTTCGGTAGGCTTATAGGGGCATTTCTTGGAAACGGTAACTTTCGTTAGTCTACGAATCTCCTCATTTCTGATTCTATTTCTCAGTGTAACTCCGAACATCCCTCGAGCTCTCTTCATAGGTCGAGGGACGTTGAGCTTTCTTAAGAGGCCATAGTTATAAAGGCCACGTTTCAGCGTCATATGTCATGACTGGCAACACACATTAACCGAATCATGACCGAATCGTTGAACTTTGGACAGAAATTGTTGAATTTTTGTTGAATTTCGGAGCTTCTCAAACGCTGCCTATCTGACGCTGGATTCGACGATTTACTTCTTATCACTTATCGTTTATTCTATAATCATCTGCAATACAATTGTCACCTCCATTGTCTAGCTTATGTTAATAGGTCTTCTAAAATCAAGTGGTGCCTGCCTACTTATACATAATAATAATTACATCTGACTTTCACAAATAGATTTCGAATTTTTAGAAAAATAGTCGCTCAAGGAGCCATAGAGTCATCCACCATCGACTATGCTGCTTCTGACTGGTCCTATTGGAAACATATGGAGTGGACGTCCTGTGGCTGAAATGATAATGATGAGATAAAAACACCCTTCAGTTTTAAGATGAATTCGTATAATTTATGATTAAGTCGAAAGTGAGTCGAAAACTTGAACATGTAATATAGAGTATAGGCACATTTATTGTTGTTGTGAGTATTGTTGTTTCGGTAACAAATGGTACACAAACGCAGCGTTCATCTGCAGAGGCCTTTATCGCAATAAAGTACAACTAGCTAACAACCGTATTAAATGGATTGCCCGGTTGAGAATTTACATTTAGTAGCATATTTATGTGCGGACACGAACGGTTATGTGGCTGCGAACTATTCTGAGTTATACGTACATTTGTCAACGACACTAGAGGAGTGCACTAATTATTTGTGTAGCACCTCGCCACAGGTGTTATGCTAAGTGGAATGTTTGTTGGAAATTATGTAAAGTTTCACACAACCGAATGGCAAGAACTTACTTCTATTTTCGTTTGGTTTGAAATCCGTCTTCATATTTTTAGTGATCATTAAGCAGCGCAGGTATGAGTATGTGCAAAACGAAATTCGTCCATATTAAAATACCTCCTAAATATGATTCATTTGTATCAACTACACATTTTTATTAAAAAATGAAATGGTTTATTTTATAAATAGGTAGTATTCGATTTATTTTATCTATCACATTGAATTCAAACAGAATTATTACAGCAACTCTCCATAATGTTTATTAGAATTATAGCTTTGGTCTTGTATTCTATTATTAATGTTGCTGAGTTAATAATTGCAACTTTGATTTAGCAAAGGACGTTTTGCTTTAAAACATTAAAATGTTGTAATTAATTCAGTCTAATACAACTGTATACATTATTTACTGGTAATTTATTATCGTTTTAGAATAGTTAGTGATACAATTTTAATTATTGTCATCCCTTCTTGTATCACTCTTTACCATATAAAGGTAGTCAGCATCAGGTCAAAAATCTTCAAAAATTGCGTCAAGTAACGGTAGGGCCTTAACAATAATATATGCAATGGAATGGAATCATATTTTTTTTAATAAGTTACAATAATTTCAACTGTAAAATTTCATTCACTTAATATCAGTCGATAAAATAATGTATCTCGTTTATTCATATCTCCAAATCTTCCTTTAATCATAACACACGTGCGTCATACATAATTTTATTAAGTTGGTAGATATAGACTTCGATACATGAGTGGATGTATTCAAATTGATGATTGATTTGAACATGCCTTGTAACCTGTGATTGAATAGAGATACATAACATTAGTGTCGTAGTTTATTCCGTGGCAGATGTTAACCTACGACCCGGTGTCGACAGATGGTTGGTGTTTGGGCATTTTACTTGTAACACTGGTTTGAATGGTTTAGTTGTAAATAAAAAATAAACAGTTTTAATATCAATCTTTGTTCTAAAACGCCAGCGTAACTACAACGGATTTAACTACAAAGTTTCAAATACTACGACCTTTGTAAGAACGGAAGTATATAGGCGCCTATTTTACGAAGTAAAAGTATTTACATATCGTATTAAAAATCCTAAGTAATATTATAAATACGAAAGAGTTTGTTTGTTTTTTATCGTTTCACGCCTTAATTGCTCAACTGTTCATCATGAAATTTCGCATACATATTGTCAGACACAGAAATGCACATAGTTCTTTCATCCAAAAAAAATAATAAAATTTTTCTCGAGGAATCAACAGAAAATTAAAAATAAAAATTCAACGCTTGACAAGAATCTATGAGCAATAAAGATTGAGTACTTACATGTTTTAACACCTAAGAAAAAGGGACGCAGACTTCAAATAATTAAGAAAATCTATAAATTAATTTATACATTCAACTATTATTGTAGTACCTAACTGAGTTACCTACTATTTAACCTATTAGGAAGCTTCGAAAAGATCATCTTCTAATCTAATCTAATTTATAGATTTAATTAACGAATCCTCTTTTGAACTTATATTATCTGTCAAATATTACTCTTTAAAATAAGAACGAAAGTAATAGTTATAATTCAATACCAATTCAAAAGAAGAACTGGTACTTACGTATAGATTTTTTTCTGCCACAAAGAGGATCGCCGCCAAAAGGTGGCAATTAGTGACAGGTGCTCCCCATTCTACAAATCACATAAATTCCACTTATAATGTGTAGAAAAAGTTGTTGTTCATCTCCAAGTTTATCCCAACACCCTTTGTCAATGTCAAATTCGCTACTATTTTTTGAATGCAACACGATATACGGTGACATGTGGGAGTATAACTGTAATATGAAAAGTCATGATGACCGTAACAAATTCGGGGTTGAAACGATTGCGAAGGTTTTTTCGATATGAAAGAATGTATCGTTTTTGCTACTTTACCCACGCCCTTTTTTATGACATTTTGACTGAAATGACTGGCGACTTATCGTCTGTCGTTTCGTATGCTTTTCTTACAATAATTTAATAAACTGTTTCTTTTGTTGGAGTTTCTTTATTCGGATTTAATTTAGTTTCCATGTGCTTCGTGAGAAAAAAAATTGAATATTTTTACCTGGCATATTTAGTTGGTTAATAAATTCAAGAGAATGCCTTCGTTTCACACGAAATTTATTAAAAAAAAACTTTTATTCTATAAAGGCCTTTGAAACAAAAACTAGATACTTTTAATAAAACTAAGTATAAGACTTTGTACTAGTAAGAATTACATTGCTTTTAATTATTGTTTATTAGTAAAATATCCAGTGATGACATTTGGCGCTAAAACGTGGTCCCTAACTACTTATGGGCCTCTTAAGAAAAATAAACGTCGTTCAATTAACTATGGAGGGGGATATACTCAGTGCAAGATGCAATCAAGAATGAGAAGATCTGTAGACGAACGAAAGTTACCGACACAACGTAAGTTGAAGTGGTAGTACTCGTAGGCCGGACACATACTTAGTACGGAGAGCTGACGGCCTCTGGAGCGAGAAGGTTCTCGAGTGGCTTCCCCGCTTCTCCAAACGCAGCGAAGGACGTCCACCCACAAGGTGAAAGAACGATCTTATAAGGGCTGCGGGTCAACGGTGGATCCAGGCTGCTTCTGACCAGTCCCTTTAGAAATTATGCCTATGTCCAGAAGTGGACGTCCTACGACTGACATGATAATGATGAACAAAGCTAGCTCAAGTTCGGTATCGTTTATAATATTATTTGAGAATTCACTGTAAGGGTGCTAGTTGCATTTTCTGACCAGCCAGTATCAATATTGTCAATGTACTCGTATACCCAATATCAATATAAATACCTCAAGGTATATGGTCCGAAATAAAAAGATCAGTAGACTTAGCCCAAAGAATCAGGTGAAGTGAGAAATGGTTGGAATTTATTGTCGGTTCGCAATATGACAATACGACTACAGTCGAAATTTTGAGAGGTTGCTTAATTAATATATCCAACAAACAGCCTTGCGGCCTGATGATGATAGGCGTAATGCAAGCATAAAAATTTGTTAGCTATAGGTATTCAGAATTCACATTCATATTAAGAAATAATCTTAATTCGTTATGAATTTTAACTTTTTGTCAATTTCATTGACTTCAAAACTGTTAGGTAAAAAAGCTAAATGCCAAAGTAAATCCAACTAAAAAGACGTGTCCCTTTTAAAAGTTTAGACGTTAATCGAATTTTAATAACAACACAATAACAGTATCTGCCCACGGATACATTTACAAGTGGTTTGTAACATAAACAAGTCGACGGCTCTACGCCACTCTAATGGATTCTGTTGGACTATTCTTTCAATAGTAAAACTTAAGATTTCTAGCGTTCTTCGATGCAGTGACCATGATTTTGATAATATTGAATACAATATTTGTTATATAAATCTATATCATATGTTGCCTGTTAATGTAGGAAAAATAATAATTACATAGGAAAACCGAGATAATGTTTGTCTAAAATGCGTTTCGAGGCACATGATGATTCCTTATTTTTTATGTACCTATGGTAAGGCAGGCTTACAGTCAACTTGATGGTAGGTGTGTTACCTACCATTCGTTCGAGTTCGAGTGAATAGGCATCTTCTGGGTGAGCTCGCTCCATCTTAGGCCTCATCCATGCTACTCAGCTGGTTGTTGGCCAAGAGCAAACCCATCTCTAATAAAAAAAAAAATAAATAAAAAAGCTGCCTTCCGGTACCTATTAGAACGATCAACGCCATAGGTACTGCCAAACTTGAAGGATTAAGGATAATGGGTTTTCTATGAGAAATAGGAAGCATTTAATATCCATGTTTCCATATAAAATTTACACTATAACTATAATTAATACTCTAGCTGGCTTTTTGCCTGTTTGCCATAATGTCATGCAAATAAATAATTATTTTAAAGATTAAAAAAATTAACAGTGGTAATTTTAAATGAAAATAAATATGAGACAAAACAGCACTTTGTTTATCATGAAAATATGGTAAACATACTGTAAGTAATAAATGTTAAAAAAATGCCATACAAAATCGGGGCATGAAGCTTTGTATAGTCCACGTTAATGTTCTCAATTCTGTTTTGTTGATTTCTATAAAATATTGTAAATGAGACGGCTACCACTAAGAGAATGACCAAATATTATTTCTGGATGTACGGGTGGACGAAAGTTCATCAATATTTTGTGTTTGACAAATATTATCAAAATAATTTTAGTGAAAACATTTTGATATATTTTGATTCTGGTGAAGACAATTCTAAAGAAGACATTTCTTCATCTAACATCTCGTCTAAAAAAAAACAGTTAATTTTATTTAAAGAATTTCAAATTTCATGTAAGTTTATGAATTGATTTGGGAATCTGTAAGGTAATTTTTGTAGGGTAATTAAAATTACTTAGGGCCTCTTTCACCAACTGCAAGTGTTGATTAGTTACTTTTAGAAATAATTTTATGTTTCATTAAATTATGCACTCGGTTGACTGCATCCTTCAATAGGCAAATTTTCTTTACTATTTTCTTTTTAATGTTTGGGACTTTTACCGTACAAACAAAGGTATATCAGCTCCATTATCCCCGGTCATTTAAAGTCTAACCGTCATTTAAAGTCACCTGGACTTTAAATGACGGTTAGCCTACTTGACAGATGGTGAAAGAGGCACATAATTTATTCTATTCTATAAGGTAATTTAAAAACCCCTTTAATCTAGGTATTGTATAATCCTAGCAAGTAGGTAACACAAATTTTTCTTGGATGTTAAAACTTTTATTTGATCATTAATTGCTCATGTATTTTGGTTAGGCGGTGATTTTTTTATTTTTTTTCAGTTTTTGCTTTGGTAACAATACTTTTTTCCTGGATAAAATTACCCTATTTGGCAGGGTTAGTTAGCATTTAATTTACATAATAACCTAATGTGAGACATATAATGTAAACCGCAGGTATGTAGAGTTCAAATTGATTTTGAAAGTGAACTATTTATTTTTTTACACTAGGCCGGGATTTTCCGTGGCCGTACATATTACGCAATATGAATCCAGAAAAATCGTATATCCTTTATATTTTATTCACGGCTGGAGCTCAACAGGTAAGCATGAATAAATTCTCTGACCGATGACAAAGCCGGCTCACAGTCGGAGTGCGTTTTTCATAAAGTGTCGGTTCAGTTAAACGTTTTTTATTTGGCCATTTGCTACCAACTGCGTTATATGAAAAATGGCTCGTAACATCGTACCCTTTTCTCGTGTTTTTTTTTCTAAATAAATCATGTCATTAAATTTTAATAGTCACTGTAAAGCAGGCGGGTTAGTTAAGTTCTTTGTTACATCGAGGATTCGAGTATAGAGAGGACCCTTTGATTTGATTGTTACTATTTAAGGCCATTGTAAACTTTTGATGGTTAACTCGAATAAATGCCGACTTAATTTCATTAATCGAAGCCTTTGTCAGAATTAAGATTTAATTGAGTCAAACATGCCTTTGTAAGCATTGTTGTGTTGAATGCCCTCGTGTAACAATGCGAGGAATTCAAGGTATTCCAAACGTGTTTGATGATTTGAGAATTGTGTTGATCCTAATTATAATATCAGTTTTGATAGTTGTATGTTATTCAAAATGGACAGACGGATATTTACTAGGTCCAAGTAAGTCATATCTTCTGTAGATACAAGAGTCGCACTAATAGTATGGAGTAAAGCTGTGTAAGCTCTAACTAAAGTGTTAGGTTCTAGTAATAAACATGATAATGATATCCACGTCAGTATAGGTATCAACGTAAGCTTTTCTAAAGTTTCAAACGATTTTTTTTGACGCAGTCTTAACTGTAGTCTACCTCATAATATCTTTTGGAAGGTTCATGGGTATGTATAATAATGAGGTATGTATAACATTAGAAGAACTTTTTTCATTTCAGGTATGTATAACATTAGCAATATTCATTTCTCAAGACTTCAACAAAGTTTGTATATCGGACCATACTGTTTGCTATATCAGAATATACGTAGTTAATAAATCAATACCAAAATTCGAGATGCATCAAAAGATTTTAGTTTGATACCAAAAAGGTGTGGGGCGGGATGTGGCGGGATAGCCACGGGCAAGGCACGTTTGCGGTGAGGTAAGGCACGGAGGGAGATGCGCGGGCGAAGGGCATAGGTCACGCGAGCCGCGGTGTACCTAGTGAGGGGACGTGTATCAAATTATTTATCGATAAAATTGTTTATGTATATAAAAACTATCGATGAAATCTAAGTAATATTTAGTAATTTTACGATAATAACACTTTCAGTTGGCAAGTTGTTTTTATTAAGATAAATTATTCTTAATTACAATGGTTACGGAAATTGATGAGCCACCTGCTTATTCGCCACACAATTACATAAATAATAAGCTATTGTAAGAGATTGTAGGAGTCTTTTATCAAAATTGTATACTTAGGTATACAAAATTGATTTTTACCTCGTTCATCCCGATATTAAGTCGCACATTCCGAAAATTTCCTCGTTTGTCCCATAAACTTAAAAAGTTTAAAGTAGGTACAGTTAAAAAAACAAAGCTAAGGATATGTAGAGCTTTGCATTATAAAATATTATACAGAAAAAAAAGACACTTATTATACGTCTGCTCATAATCATTTACCATTTCAAAGTGAATAACACAAAAGTAGTATATAACTTATATTATTTTAATACATGTATAAACACCCACAATGTGTACACGTACCGATATTTAAATATGAATTTAGCACATTAGAAATAATAATATCCAACAATCGATATCGATATTTTTATAATTTCTCCTGTACCTTCGGACCACACCTTGCTTCACCTACATCGTCATGGCGAATATGTAATTTTAATTCACCTAGTCATACGAGGATAAACATTAATACGTTTATGTGGCATCCTTTAAATTGTTTTTGTTATATAACGAAGTTAGAAAGACAGCAACACATTTGGATCGTACTGTTCAACCGAAAGCAAAACATGTAGATATTGTAGGTACACGTATCATGGTTTTTATTAGCTTTCAAATATCTTTTGATACCTAATAATATTTCTAAGCGCGAGTTACATCTTTTCAATAAATATAATATATTCTATTTTTACTCAGATTTTGCACAAATTTTGTTTTTGAAGAATTGGTCGAATTAAAATTAATTTATTTTCAGGCAACTGGACCCATTTATGTTACATTATTATACATTAAAATAAGTCTATCTAGATAGTTCCGTATAGGTAAGTAAAATAATAGAAGTACAATAAAAGCATTTTTTTCTAATATATTAAGCGACTTTTTCACCAACGTCAAGTAGGCTAAATCGTCACTTAAAGTCACCTGTCAGCGGGAATAATTTAGCTAATATACCTTTGTTTGTACGGTAAACGTCCCAAACATTAAATAGAAAATAATTAAAAAAAATCGCCTACCGAATGATGCAGTAAACCGAATGCATAATTCAATAAAACAGAAAATGGTTTCTAAAAGTAACTAATCAACACTTTACTTGTAGTTGGTGAGAGGCGCTAACAGTAATTAATTAGACACAAGATAAAGATAAATGATAAGAGAACAAATTGCTGATCTTATTTAAGTCTAATTATTAAGAAATAAGAATCATTAAATAGGAAAAAACATGTTGAACAAATTAATTAATTAAGTAAAATTAGGAAATTTTTATAATTAATAATTAAATATACGGTCCACTCGATGGTAGGTGGCTACCGTCGCCGTCGTAACACAAGCGACGCCACAGGTGCCGTTAGAAACGATTTCACGATTTTGTTCTGTAAGGGGATGGTTACTGCTGCCATACGACATTACCTACCTACTCAGAACTTTGTTCGTATTTTCTTGGTTCTTTGAGACCTACAACGACGAGGCGTTATTTATTCACGGTGTAAAATTTCAAAGCGCCAGTGAATGAACAAGACAGAAAAGGAAGAAGAATCGATTGTGAGCAACATCGATGCAATCTCGATGTTGAATCGATCAATGTGCCTCGATGCAGATGAACTGTATGCAAATTAAGTTCGAGAAGGAAACAATGAAGGTTCCTGCTGATAATCTCCGTGTTTTACATATTTAGATTAAACATACCTAATATAATCTTATTTACACTTTCCACAACACCACTACAAATGAGTTTTATAAGTACTTAGATGGTATATAAGAAAACATGGATACTTATAAATATTGATGGGTAAGGTGGAAAAATTGTGGACCTCAAAAAACGCAAAAAACGATTGAATATCTTGGCCACGTGCTTAGGCACGATAGATGTAGCAAACTACAATTGATTATGATGGGTAAGGTAGAAGGAAAGAGACGCGCTGGGCGAAGGAGAAAGTCGTGGCTTAGAAATATCCGAGAGTGGACTGGAATTGCTTCGGTCCAGCAGCTCATGACAGGGATCGATTCAGGAAGTTGACGGCTAACCTTCAGGACTGAAGAGGCACAGAGATAGAGAGAGAGAGAGAGAGAGGTGTGGGCAACTTCGTGCGCAACTGAAAAAACATATGAGCAACAATTTAATCAATCTTTATTGATACAGGACCTGACTGCTGTCCTGTGGGGAAGTTCCCGTATGGGGACTTTTTTTTCAGGTAAGTTTTTTAGGAGAGACAAACCCATTGTGTGTAGATCTTTACACAAAATAGCATTAAAAAGTTAAAAGTTAAATTCTCAATTGATAAAAGATTCAAATTCTCGAAGCTAGATTTCGAAAAACATAGTATCCTGGACTAAATTATGTTGTTGCGATACTAGCATGTAGTTCTAAACCACGATTAAATTCGAAAACACTTTGTCACAACATTAAACCGCTGGTTAAATCAAGTAACTGGTTAGACGTCGTGTTCTTTATTTATCTGTGTAGTTAACAATTGAATGATTTGGACTACAAGTTAATTTGTAGTCATAGTTTGACATGTCGAGATAATACTTTTATATACAAGTTAATGAAAATGAATGAATTAAAATACATAATTAGATTCTCGGCTCGTTAGATGTACCTACAATATTTAAACAGCAATTATTTAAAAGGCTGTTAATAATATAACTAGAGCAATAGATATCATCGACAAAATAGCGCGCGCGCCGCTCGCGGCGAAACGCAACGAGCTGTCGACGCTTCGAATGTTTCTACTCTCCGCCAGCAGAAATCTGTAACTGACATTTCAAAAATAAAGTATTTTTTATTTCAAAGCATAAATTATTGTATTCAAAATAGTTTATGCTATTACAATATAAACGATATATCACACCTTTACTCCCTGAGTTGATCCATGAACTGACTGCAGGTCCTGGTGCAAAGTTCGCGTATGGAGTTTTGTTTTCAGGAAAGTTTAGTAGGTCTTGGTAAGTATTTTAAACTTGGATGGATATCCGCCACCTGGTACATTTTCCAGTTATGACGTCATCAATTTTTTGTATGAAATTTTTAATCTTCTTCGAGACCTGTCAAATGGGATATCAAATGAAAGGGACTCTATGAGCTGATTCCAAAATTTACATTTCAGCCAGTTGTTTGGTAAGTAGAAATAAAAACATTTTCAAAACACACCAAATTTGGGGCATTCGTGACAGGAAGCGGCTGAATGTTTTTTTTATAATCCAAATGATTCAATATACCTATCTAACGTCATATCAAACGTAATAAAATAATGCAGCTGTATGCCTCCGATCATAATTATGTCATATGCCATGGCACATGGCAGCCAGATTTGCAACGCATCATAATATGTAAGATACAAAATTTAAATGATATAATTTTTTTTTTTTTATTTATAAAATATTATATTAAACTTTATTTATAAAATAAATATAAATAAATTTATGTTTATTTATTTAGTTTAGCTAGTATTATATAATATGTAAATATGGGTGTATGCTTTTAGATTTTGTAAATGGGGATAACATGTTATGTTTTGTTGTTATGTACTTATTTGTTTAATTATTTGATTAAAAATTTATATTCATATTGGGACATTATTTATATATCATTTTATATTTAATGGTTTAGTATTCTGCATATCAAACGAATTTAAAAAATCGGTCCGCTTCTTCACACATTTTTTTATTAAAAAATAATGAATAAAGTAAAAATTGACTACGAATTAGTCCATTTAGAAAATTGTGTATGAAATAATACTATAGTATACAGTACATATAACTACTGTTGTATTAGAATAAAACTTTGAATCTGCATCGATCCAACAAATAAATTCTTCAAAATTAAGTAAGTTCTTAAATGTGCTAAATGGTCTAATTTAATGTACAATTTTCACATACGTCTCTTTTTATCTGTAGCCCAAGAGAGGCTTTGTAATGGCGTTACAATGGTGCAGTTTGTCGAACGCTTGACTCCGACCCTTGACTTATGTTGCCTATAAGTTCACACCAAAACACGCACGGCACTAACTCGTGGCGATGACAATTTGAAATTTATTGTATTTTTGTTCAAGCCGTTATTTGAATGCTTATTTGATGACACTTAGATTTTATTTATTGTCAGACATTAAAGTGTATGTACAAACAACTATAGAACACAAAAACATATAAATATAATCATCGCAATTAGTCTACGTATTGCAATTATTGCAATTAGTCATTACATAATGTTCCTAATGAACTCAGGTTAAGACACAGGTTGTACTTTAAGACTTTAAATAAAGGATGCTCTTATAGTATGGCCTATAGTTGGAAAACATAACTAAGTAGATTTTTACAAATAATAATAATAACTTTCGAAAACATTTACATAGTTGTACAATTTTCAAGTAATCACAAATCAAGTAGATGTCAGCTTGCATGCCACTATTTATACATTCTTGAAGTTGAATCTTTAATTCATTCAAGTAACAAACTATAACATTTAATGCTTAATTTATTGTATTTATGAAAAAAAGAAATTAGAACAATATATATAACATATTTTTAGTTATAACAGACAAAATAGGAGAAAAGAAAAATTATTGCTTAGCTAAATTTTAGATTTAATAATCATAAGTGTTAAAATACACCTATTGATAATTAATGTATAATTCATAAGCGAGTAGTGTGTAAACACTGCTTAACTTTTGACGCGTGCTATAAGAGTATCAATAAGAAATCGAAGAAATTCTTTCATAGCAATATTCAGAGTATTAAATTCAAATAATTTATTAATTTGAACCTTGCGTCATGAGTCTTGTGGTCTATTTTAGTTTGAAGTGGTGAGAATTTCTGAAGACGCTTGTGCGTCTTACTGCTTTGAATTGCTTTTGAAAATAAAAGAGAACAGAAACATGTATCGTGTCACTCAATTTTTAGTGTTAAAGTAATGAGCATAAAGTTCATATTTGCTTAGAGTTTTCTAAGAAAGTTTGGATAATTTTCTTTTATATAATATCGTGGGAAACGGTGCGTGCCCGCAGGCGTATCATGAGACTCTTTAAGTGAATGGGACAATGGAAAAAGTTGCAAGTGAACGAATTTCGATTAGGCCTTACCGAGAACATTTTAAAATTACTTTTTGCTCATTTAAGTGATTTATATTCTTAAGATTTTATATTAGACTTATTTGTAATTAACAAATAATTGTTGAATTAATTAATAAATAAGTTATAACTTGACTTTACAGTTAAGGTAAACACATAACTTAACAAACATCATAACATTCCTGTCTACAAATCAAGTAACAATTCGCTCAAGTGACAGCCAACGTCCAAATTATTTTATTTTATATTCATACTTAGATATGTGTATGTGAATGTTCACCATGTGCATTAGTTGTGAGCCGGGAACAATAAAGCGCCCAACGATGGGAGTGCGCCATTCTAATCGCGAAGAAACGTGAAAAAATCCACCCACAAAGCGCGTGCTCGCTGCGGCGCATCACAAAAAAAATTGATTATTTCATAAGGATTTATATAGAGTGGTTAAAACTTGTTAAAATATCACACTTCTAAACGTAAGTAGATAGAAGCAAAAAGGAAGATTCGATACACAGTATCTGCGAACGGATATTATGTACTGATCCCATTGGATCAAGTTTCATAATGAAATCAATACATTCGTCTGAGTAAGTAAATGAAACTTATTCATTCGCTCAGACAACACAGTTTTGAAGTACCTACACAAACATGATACACAGTTTTTGAGAAGATGCATGCCTTGTGGTGCCTTTACTTTGTGCAGAAGTCATTCAAGATGAGCATCCAAGGCATATGAAATAATTTACCATTCCTAAGTACACTTTTTTTTTATAATTTCTTGACAAATTGTAAGTATTCTTGACACACACACTGCCATTTGTATTATTAACCGAACGGGAAATAGCAGTTTGGATAGAGACGCAGTTGGACATTACTATTTTATTGTTAATGTCATTTATTCATTCATAATATAAGTAACTTCGTGAATAGTTTGTTAAGATGTTAACAGATGGCGTAGTTTTCCCTTCTTACGTGCAGTCCTACGACTGACCGTTTTATTTATTCAGTAATTTTTTTACCATTTCAGCTAATATTAAACTGTATATTTATGAAAATATATATTCAATACAAAATGAAAATATACATAAATAATTAAAAGTAAAGTGATACTGTTAAAGTTGGCAACTTTATGTAGATACAAAAATGCGTTCAACAATAATCGACAATGTAAAACGAAATACGCCTGGTCAAATTTACTTGAAATTCTTTCTTTTTAAATTAAATAAACCGCGAAATATTTTCTCACGACTATTAAAGAGCCGTTGGTGGCTGAATTAGTCAATATCTTACTGTATATTAGCAATGCGCAATTTAATTTTCTTTTAGTATTTGAATTTTGAAATTCATATTGTCCTTAATTTTTTTAAGGCCAACATCCAGCTGTGTAGCGAAGATGAGGCCTATGATAGAGCGAGCTCACCCAGAAGATGTCTATACACTCGAACTTTGAAAAGATTTGGAGAAAACAAAACATTTCCGTTAGTTTACTGATTAGGAATGGGTATTAGTGATTTGTATTAGGCAGGCCCCCTATTTTTAGAATTATTTTAATTTTTTTTTTTTTTTTTTTTTTTTTACCAAAAAGAAAACTATTTATTTATGTTAGCAGTCGCTTAAATACAAATAACGCCACAAGTGCTGCAAGTGCGCTGCCGACCGTCAGTCGCCGAAAGACAACAGCACACATGCTGTTATTTGGTCGGTGGTCTTCTCTTACGTTCTGTTCGCCAATTTATGATCACGAAATACAGTATGCCCCGTCACTACAGAAACACCCAGAGCAAAACCAAATTTGAAAAGTTCATTTGTTATGTTGGCCCATCCGGGAATCGAACCATGGAACTCTAAGTCAGAGTGCTAAGGCAAGCATCTCGAGCAACAGGTATGCTCGTCAAATAATTAATTCTTATTTTGTTCTTACATTTTGTTTAACTGTTTTGGTTGTGAGCCGATGAAATTGTAAGACCAGCGCCATCTAGAGTATTTTTAGCGCATTGCTTTATTCTATAAATGAAATTATTATCCGTTATAAAGAAAATACCGTTAGGAAAGTAAGTACGCAAGGAATGTTTTATAAAAACTCATATAAAATCGCCTAGAGGGAAACGATAGCTTTAAAAGGCTCGCGTGCGAACACGGGTAGCGTACTAAGCACGCAACGAACCTAACTACGTACAAAGTGATTTAAACACAGTTTCCAATGACTAATGACCTTTATTATAGCAATCAATTTATTGAATATACCAATTGAGATCTCAACTAAATGGTAGCTTTATTAAGTGGCGACAAACACGCAAACCCAATTCCCTCTTTTTTGTTAAACTGGATTGTATTTCAATTTAAAAAATACTTACAGTTAGAACTACTTTGATATTATATCCTTTTCTGACAACAAATGATATTTTCAATGTGAGTTCGATTTGTAATTGAATAATTCGGTATTTAAGATAGTATGAACATACTTACCTGTTAAAAATATTTTCAATTAAACGATGTAAGTAGCTATAATGGTTATAATATACATTGACATCATATCTATACGGGCGAAGCCGTTTGCGGAAAGCTTGTATTAAAACTTAATATGAAAAATTGTGTCTTGATGTTCGTTCACGCTAATCTCTAAAACTGGCCAACTGATTTCAATATATTTTGTGAATGTGCTATTGCACATCATGATTCCTGCATGAAACATTGGATATTTACTATAAGAAGGAATACATTTTTCAGGTCGCGAATAAAAACTAGTAAATATATACCAGCTAAGCCTCTATTCAATCTCATTATTTGAATCTCAAACCGCTAAAGACAGAAATAAAAAAAAATGTAGTGCGGTACAGTGCATATATCTCGTATACAATATTTTATCTATCTATATGTATACTAATACAATAAGTATAGATAAATGCAGTTAAATAAACCTGAAGGGTTTATAAGATATTTATTAAGATGAGCTTAACTGAAAATATCAGTCGGATTTAAAAGCTAAGGTATCAAAATTATTGGTCTTAGAAACTAACTATTTACTTTTAGTTTTCTGATATCATAAATTTTTACTGTACCTACCCCTGGGGAGGGCATAATTTGGCAGCTATAGGCATACTTACAGTATAAAAATAATAAGTTAGGGATAACAGTATACAAACGAAACCATAAATAAAACAAAATTAATAGCATTCCTACTTTTATGAATGTTTCCACAAAAGCAGTGATTTATTTAGATCTTATTCAGAATTATTCAGATTTATTCAGAAGCAGACACATAATTTAAATTATAATATGTTGTTTACGGAATTTTATTTATGGAAGTCCTATTTTTGTATCGTGAGAATAAAAATGGCAATATTAATCTAGAATAATGTTCGAACGCATCACCATCAATTCAACGTGGGTTTTTTTTTAATATTTTGTGTCTACGCAACTGGTTCGCGTGAGTTGTAACTGGCAATTTGAATTTAGAACACGGTGCCCGCCCAATGAGTAACGCCCATCGGTAGGTGCAGCATTATCTGATCGTGCTTATGTAAGTCTGATTATGCACTTTCTGACCCGAGCGTACTTGTACGCGATCATACGTAGCAGATACGGCTCGTGTGTGCCTTGTAGACAAATTGTTAATTAATCTTGTCCGAGTGTTATTTTCAAATAAACAAGTGAGCTTTGAAGGAAGTAGGTAGGTAGATTTAACATTTCTTTTCAGTAAAAACCGCAGGCTCACTGTACCCTCTATGGTGGTATCGTCTAATTACACAAAGCACTCCTTTTCACACACACACGGTGTTCAGAGATGCTCACTTGAAGAGTTTCTACGATTTAATGAAACAAACATATTGACGATTAGAGACTACAAAAATTTTCGGTACAGCTGTTGCGGAGACTGCCCTCTGTACCGTGGTGTAAGAACTACATGCGCGCGAAACTATTTTCATCCTTCTGTTCCGTGTTAACGAATTAAAAAAAAGCAATATTTAAAAAAAAATCTATTAAAATATAATATTGTGAAAAAAATATTGAATTCAGTTCATATCGGGGCTTAGAAGTTGGAAGAGATCTCTTGCAAAATAATATTAGGTTACATTAATATTTTTTCTCATAAAAAGAAAAATTAAACCTATAATCCTACTACTTGCATCCTAATATACTTCTTATACTACTTGCAGCACCTGCGGCGTTGCTTGTGTTGAAGATGACGGTAGCCACCTAGCTACCATCAAGTGGCCGTCAACCTGTCTGTCGCGACCTTAACACAAAAAAACGTACCCTATGTTTTGTATGAAAATCGATTGCGTAAGTTATTCGAATTCATTTAGTAAATATGTGAGCATAATGACTGTCAATCGTGTCACGTACAGTCGCCGGCATATAATTTGTACAATCGACGTGATGTGGCCACGTCCCAAGTTACGTTCCCATGGAAATAATCAACCTTGAACTCAAACATTAGAATAGCCCAATCATATAGATACATCAATTTGTTCTGTTAAATACCACGATCCCTTGTCAGTTTTAGGATTGAGTTAATTTTATTTTTATTTTATTTTATTTGGGAAAACAAACAATTACACCATATATAGTAAATTTTAAAGAGAAACATGCATACATAGAGCTAATAGCGCAATCAACGGAATGTTTCTACATGTTTCAATGTGGTTCATTGAAATGAACTAGTTCTTACACGGCTTTCACGAACTACTGAAATCCTAGTTGGGCACTATCTATATTTTTAGAGTACATTTGAAAAAATACTATGTTTTTTAAATATTTATAATAAAATCAGATATGAAAGTCTATTGTCTATTAATTAGATATTTTTATAATATGGCTGAAAAGATTTTTAAGCAATAATGACAAGTGCAAAAAAACGTGCCTTAGGTAGGTATGTATTTAGTATTATAACTATCTAATACTCCATACCTCAGTCATTTTGTATATTAGGTATAACTATCGCTACGGTGTGATTGGTAACAAGCTAAATGTTTCGGTTTATTCCCAAAATGCCCCACAAGATTTTGGGAATAAAAACATTTATTGCTCCCAAAATGACTGCTGAAAATGAAAAATGAAATGAAACCCATGGTGTTTATTAGGAAAAGCCTAGTATCCCGCAGTGAAATTTAAAATCATTTAAGTTCATTTGGATTTAATTTTTAATAATAGGTAAATAATATTTCTAAATACCTATTTCTAATAGATCACTTTAATACATTTTTATTTAAGTGTTCACTTCACGGGTTCGTGGTCTAATGTATTCTAGATAGTGTTTAAATAGTACATGCGTTGCTCAACTGATTACATACAAGATAAACCAATTCCGTTCGTTAGAATGAATGCTCGTGTATCTGATCTGCACTGGGCGTGAATCTTGTGAAATGCGGTTGAATTCCCCTTGTTACTGCGCGAAGCCGCTGTGACGGAAGCCATGTTTTATTATCTCTAGACATTTAACTAACCGTGTACAAACTCGATTAGCGTTCTATGAAAATTTAAACATTCACACCGGCAATAAACAAAATAACAAGTGCTTTTGTTATTTCTTAAGCAGGTAATTTTCTGGCACAAAGTATTATATTTGGATAATATAATATATGCGACCTTAACATAAGAAATAAAAAAATAAAAAACATAATTAGATATCTATTGGTCTTAACATGGACCGGAAGCAGACATAAATGTGATTACAGCGACATATATAGATTCGTCAATTTTATACATTTTTCTATTATATGCTTGTAGATAGGTACGAGTGTGTAAAATTAACTCATGAATCATGATAGTTCTCGACATACGTTAGTGCTTTCGTAAATAAACTCTACTATAAAACTAAGCCTTCTTGTCAATTTCTACTCCATTTTTATTACTATTGCTCATAATAATTATAATGGGTACTGCCCACCAAGCACAGTTCGCGTGACTACCCTTTTGTAGATAAACATTCGTATAAAACATTCGATAATCGCATAACTTTTGCCCTAATAAAATAGTGACGTTTTGACTCACTTGTAAAGATGAGTCGGTACTATGGCTTGATTCGAATTTAATTTAATTTATATTTTTCAAACGTATAAAACTAATATTATTAGGATGCCAAAATGTTTAAATGAGTGGAAAATCAAGTTATGTTCTAATAAGTTAAGTCCTAATGCGAAGGTTTGTGAGGATGGATGGAAGTATGTAATGGAGTATACATGGAAGTATATACTTTTATCCTGGAAAAATATTAGCTTTTTAAAAAAAGGCTGTCACTGTCACCGTTACGGCGCCACCGTCGTCACAGCCATAAATATGGCTCTATATTACTCACATATTTTCTTTTCCAACAAAAACTAAGTAGAGGGCATCAGCTAGTGATTCTGTGTAATTTCTTTTTTTAAACCAAAAAGTTAAAATATTCTAAACGAGGTAACTCTGAGCGAAAAACGCAACACTACAATAAAATTCCTTTAATATTTGCCCCTGAAATAAACTGTCAGTTTGACACTAACGACGCGGCACTAAGACGCCATGAATCAGCAATGCACGCTCACTATAAATAAGGCACCATAACGTAATTGGTCGGTAAATATCCTTCCAAATGAGCATTAATGAGCGAGCCGGCCGCGTCTTCATTCTTCATTTGAAATATTTATGTGCGAGTGAAAATTCGAGTTTCAGGAATGCGATACGAATTTTTTGATCGATTATTGTATTCATTGAGCGAGTGTTGCGATAAATTTGAATGGTGTGACAGAATTTCAATTATCACTTAAATGGGATTTTTGTGAATTTTTTTGTATTGAGTTCTGAATTCAAAAATTAATCTGTGTCAAAATAGATGGTCTTCATAATATTGACCAAACTATAGAATTAAACCTTTGGTTAAGCAATTTTAAACCCTCAAGTTTTAAGTGGTTTGTTACAAGAAGAAATTATCTAATCTTTGCAATCGTTTTAAACATCTCAGAGCATTCTCGTTTTAAGCAGACTTAACTATAATGTTCTTAAATGTTTCACATATTTTGTCATTCAAATACCATCAATATTTTCAAAGTTTTGCCTTACTCATAAATAATTTCTCAAAAACGGAGAAAGAACAGCCTCGAGTATCATAGTCAAAATCGACGCTTCAAATACTTAGGTAAAATTTTTCATAAAATTACTCCAAGTCATTATAATATACAAACATAAAGGCATCATTAAACGGTTAAAATAATTATTTTTTTGTGGTGGCATATTTTGACTTGGCTCATGTCCTCGGGCGAACAGTAAATAATGATCCATGACCCACGTGTAAATTATGAAACGAAGGCATAATGCAGCTTAGGGATAATACATTACTTATAAAGAGTTGTTTGATAGAAGTTAAAGTTTTTCTAAATCAGAAAATCAGTAATATACAATTTCTGTATTATATTCAATGTATGTATTGTATTCCTCTTTTGAGAACTTTTTTTTAGTGTCAAACCAGGAGGGTCGCAGAGGTGTCAAAAAATAAGATAAAAGACCTTGTTTGTATGATCTGAGATAAAAGATAACAGGCACAGGACGATTATACTCAGGAAGCAGTTAAATTTGGTAAAAGAGCAGACGGACAGATACTATTAAGTATAATATAATATAATATAGATAATAGATATAAGTTTTTCATATTTTATGAGTTTTATTATTTACAGTTATCAAAGGTTTACATGTAAGTTGTAGGTGCCTAGCCCTACTTCGTTGTGTTTTTTTTGTCATAGCTGTAATGATTTTTGATCAAGATCAAAAATTCGAAAAAAATTCAAATTTCGATTTGTACATTTTTATAAAGGAAATGTTTTATAGGTTGCAATAAAGGATAAAGAATATGAATAGGAGAGGGGGTAATGGGCTCTCTAACTTCTAATATCTATATGTATATACTATAATTATTATGGAACCAATTATATATTATAATTTAAGCGAAAACATACTTACCACTTATGAAACCAGGGTTTCATAGGCGCAATAGTTCTGGCGCGGGTTCCAAATAGATGTAAGTATATAAAACTTTTCTTAAATAATAAATTATATCCACACCTACCTTACGGTATTAGGAGCTTTTTAATATACAACAAGAAAACGGTAATGTTTTGCATGAGGTCGTTACCAGTTATGATGGATGGGGATCACACGATTCCAGCCGAATGAAGCCGATGAATTCCGAAGCATCACTTCAACACAGTATCATGTAACGCAGTAAGTTGTTTTGATTAAAAATTTCTCCTCCCTATAATAAAGCTTTTATTCATGTCAAAAATTACTTAAAAATTTAAAGATCTATAAAACAAATGTTTTCACTTGTTGCCTGTACATCTGTTCCAATTGGCATGGACCTCCGCCAACCTTTTTTATTCGCGTCTATCCAATCTGTTCCACGTCTTTCCACCTTCTTGTTTGGTGTCATCATCCCATCTTTTCTGTGGTCCACCTCTCTTCATTTTTCCTTATCTGGGGTACATTTGTTTAACACCGGGAAAATATTAATTTGTAAACTCACCTTACGCGGTCACTAATTGTATAATTATGCTGAATAATGAATGAGTTTCATTTTTTTGTTTTTAAATAAAGATTCTGGTCGTATTCTCACATGATCGTCTAGGCTAGAATAATGTTCCCCCGAGCAGGCCGGCGTACCTCCACTTTCGGGTACGCCAAGGTTCTGACAGGTTCGCACAGGCCTCCCCGCGTTGGATAGCCGTGGCGGGGTACCGAAGTCGTGTAAAAACGTCCCCACGACCCCGCCCATCAACGGCCGCGATAGATAGAAAGTCGTTGGGTTTTAGCCGGTAGGAATCCGGCATAACCCTGCAGTGTCCCCTTCACTGCTGGGTATCCAAGAGGATTTCCCAACGTTAAAAAAAAAAGGGTAGAATAATGTTATTTTAAAATATATGTGTATGATTTTCATGATTTAAAATATCCTCCAGGTCAAGATCTGTGTCTTAATTAAAGTTAATTTGGCCAGAGTTTTTTTTGCAAGGAGCTACAAACAGCTTTTTTCGCCCATTCGATGAGTTCTTTAATAAACTCATAATACATGACAAAAAGAGTGTGTTAAAATATTTAACTTCGTCGAATTCTTGACCCAATACTTATTTAAGTTTATAAATAAACTGTCAAAAATACTTAAATGTTCCAGTTATCTTCACATGTGGCAAAAAGTGGCGTTTCTCCGTTAACACGCATTGTTAACTAAACTTAATCTTCTGAATTGTCTAAAGTTTGAATTTACATATTAGTATAATTTGAGTTCGATTACTGTAATTGATCACACTATGGGATAGTATAGTTCCGCCAACATTGCCCGAGGCGAAACAAGCCATCTCAGCTATTTTACCTATTTAAATGAGTTGTCAATAATATCTTGCATGTAATTTAAAATTATATTGCGGGGTTAACTGGCATGTCTTGTTATATTCGAGCTTTATGTCGAGTTATCTAAAGGCAGTTACTTTGGTTAGCGAGTAGGTATATATGTATAATATGTTTTTGGTATTGAGGAATCGAGAAACTTTTTAGAGAACTTTACATATTTTTCGACATTACAGATAGTACATCCGAAATGTCTGGTTGTAGACAAGTCCTTATGGACTTATTATGACATCTATTAGAAAAAAAAACCAGAAACTAGTTCGTCATAGGTATTTGTCTCATTAGCATTACTCTTTATTGAATATTCAAGAAATTTTCCTATTTTTCTAACCATGGTTACGATTTATTTACACGAATCGCAAACAAATTTATTCACAAAACGAGCACCAAACAAACCTATAAGGAGGTTGATTGGTCGTAACAGTATCATAATATGAATAAAAAGAAAATCTTTGTAATCATAGACCCGGACACCTTATTACATCAAGTGCCGCCGAATGATGGAATGCAATAAAGTCGTGACAATCATCTAGAGGCTAAACATTAAACTTCACCTTATAATAATCGCTGATGAGACCGCCTTAATGTCTACTACAGGCTTAGCTCGAAATGTCTTCAAAAAACCCGCAAACCGTGAGAAAACGTCTGTCGGTTGAACAGTGACTCGATTTCATATGATATATTGCCTTAAACGTGCCATTTAGCGCTTACGCGTCCATTCTTAAGTATAGTGGAGCAAATTAGAAAAAAAATGTAAACACAACATTGTACGAATTCAATAATTAGATTAAGTTCATAATGAGGGGGTAGGGCTCCTACGGCGACGGCGGGTCGCGCGCCAGACGCCGCCCCATGGCGCCCCAGGCGGGCCGTTTTTGACCCTATTTGTTTTAATTACCAACCAATGATCTTTAGGACAACACGGGCCCTTTTGTACTAGCCGAAAATTGACCTTAATTGGCGGTGAGCTGCAAAGAATCAAATTAATCGCCCCGATTAGTTTGGTGAAGGTAGATTCAATTTCACTCTATGTCCCTGACATAGTTGCACAACTACCGCGAATCACACACAATTAAAGTAAAAATAAAATAATCTCAGTGGAAAGGGTATTATTAAAATTAATACAATACCATCGCAATTAGTCTAGAATTAGAAATAATAAAGGCAGGCACACAACCACATACAGGCACACTGCGTGTCGCAGTCATAAATTGGGCTGCCTGTTTGGCGTAATTGACCACTCCCTTACAGAAGACCACCGTAGGTATATTAACTTGCCTGCTTGTCTGCCGTTCTCTACGTCAAAAAAATCTAGGAAAATTAATGTAGCTTTACACACCAAATACACTAAATACAAAAAAGTTTAGAATTTGTTAAGATCCATATATAGAATTCCTTACTGTCTATTAAAATAACTCGACTAAGTACTGTATTTAAAGAAGACAATTTCTCGAAACAGTTTAAGATCCCAGACAATGTTATTATGGCCTCAACTGACGTTCTTAAGGAATTCCTCGCATTTTATTCCCGATATTCTCAATATTACTACGTGCCCGATCGATTACCGAATAATTTGGTAAATGCTTGTAATCACCTCTGTGGCTTAGCATCGTTATTACAGTGAACGACCATTACTACCCCTCGAATTATGTTTTCACTCTTCTTTGGGAATTTGGAGAAGTAAGTTTTGTTTTATGTATATATAAGTACGTATAATGGTTAAATATGTTGTGTAATTTTGTAGTCATTATACATTTTATATTATTTAGATATTTAGATATTTTTTAGGCTTATTTAGTTTTTATTTTTAGATTTTAGTTTAGTTTAGTTTAATAATTGTATTTTCTTTTTGTATATAATATTATATATAACTTTTGTGTATATTACTTAAGTATATATTTGTATCATCAATACTAATAAATTGTTTTATATTATTATAGTATATCGTACATATATTTTGTTGAATTTCAATTTGGGTATATGAATATGCAGACTTCGCAGTAGACATAACTATCTTATACTAAATCTATGTAGCTATCCATAAAATATGATTAAAACTTATTAAGTTGTCAAAATCGTATCTAAATATGAAGACGTACAAAATCAGTAATCCTCTCAAGTAATTTATTAATCAAAAATATCAAAAAAACCTCTCAAATTAACTGACTTAAAAAATGACCTAAATACAATTAAAGTTATTATCATTAATAAAATCTTTGGAACAACTGCTCAAACACAAAATCCCACGGTCATAAAAGAAGCTAAAGGTGAGAACCAACATCTCTAGCCTGAAGCAAACGGTAGATCCTCTGAAGCAGCCACAGCGGTCGCACAGACTAAACAAAACAAATCATTGATCCGGACACAGTACAATGAAAAATAGAGGAAATGTACTGAGACACTGAAGGTTCCAAAACTACATGTAGACACATTATTGTGGCGTGTGTTAAAGATTTTGATGAAGTAGTTCAAGTCTGTACACGTCTGGTTGGCGCAAGAGGTCGCACGCAATCCAAGCATTCAGAGCACGTGGGAAAGACGCTCAACTGAGGCGGAGTGCCCGCAGGCAAGCCGCCACGGTTGACGATGGCCACGATAAATATATCTGACATTAGTGTAGGCACAGAGCAGCCAGATTAAAATTTATGTGAAAATATCATGGAATGGATACTGTTTTTGAGGAATTAAGGTCGAGTGCTTGTAATTTGCAAGCGTTTAGTCTTTGATGACATTTATGATTTGTTTATTTGAATTTTTCACTTATGATATTTTGCCATGATGGTCCAAGATATTTAGTAAACAATCACAATATTTAAACTATGGTTATTATAAGTTTTATTATGTAAAACTACTTATTTATTTTTTCAGTTAAATCTATATAGTTCACTATACTATAAAAAAATCAATAAAAAATACTCTTTTGAAAAATAAATTCAAGGATTGTTTGTTTAGGTATGATGTCTATTTGTCTTACTCTGTGCACTTTCCATGATTCAACTCAGCATCAAAATCGCCTTAGGGTAAATTCCCCAAAAAACTTGGTCCATTGGGGGTCAAATGTCGAACAATTTATAGCCTCCTCAGTAAGAGGCTCAACCGTTTGGCTTTCGGCCTCCTTTGGGAATATCCGCAAACCTCTAATTAGGCGGATTATGAAAATATTCACAGGTGCGTGGTACATCCCTAATAAGCATCTTTGCTTGAGGCAAAAATCGTGCGTTACCTTCGTCTTAATGTTCTGGGTGTTATTGTAGCAGGTGATTTTTAGGCTTCACATTTTTTAGGTAGACGGTAATGCAAGCAACCATCCTTTTTTTACTACTAATATTTTTTTTACATATCTACATCTACATCCATAGGTACTAATATTATGTTAGAAACTATGTCTGTCTGTCTGTTACTTTTTCACACCTCAACTACTAACCGACCATCATAAAATTTTGTATACACGTTGTCAGTGATACAAGAAAGGACGTAGGGTTATACCTTTCATCTAGAAAAAAAGTACTGTTCCCGATGATTCCCGACATAGGCAGACCTTACCCATAATTTTCCAATAGTTCAGAAATGAGACATTTAGTGTAAATACAATGCAGATAGGCTTCATGCCTTTATCATAAAAATGTTTCTTTTATTTACCCTTTAAGGTACCTTTAAAGGCTTCCACAGTTGTTGTATGTGTGGAATCGCATAATCTCGCACGTGTTCTTCACATTTACATCTTATCTTCAGCACAATGACTATAAACGGTAGTTAGGAGCCATTTCAACTATCACAATAATTTATCACACACGTTAATGTAATGAGACTGTTAATATTATTTCAGAACACTAGTATGTTTGTTCGTATGACACTTTAATAATATCTAAATTTATTCTTTACAAATTTGAAAAACCAATAGGATTACGGTTATTTTTCTCATAAATTTTCTTTTTATGAGGACTTATTCAGCGATCTTTTAGCCTAATAGCCTAGCCTATAATAGAGGTTTCTTTGAGTTGATTGTATAGGCTACAGGAATCAATTATAGTAGCTTTAGTGTTGATCATGCTATCACAAAAAGAAATATGTACATACTTAGGTATTATCTACAAAGGATTATGTTGCTTTAATGTTATTTTTGTTACATTTAATTTGTTATATGTTCTATATTTTCTCTCTCTCTCTCTCTCGTCTATTTATTCCCGAAGGTTGACCGTGTTAACTCCCAGAAAATGTCTCTGTCAAGACCCAACTGGAACATTTGTTCGACTGAGACAAATTCAGTCCACTTCCGAATTTTCCTTAACAATGACTTCCTCCTTTGCATAGCGCGTCTCATGCCTTCCACCTTATGTGTCATGGTTAACTGAAGCAGCATGTATCTTTTGTGTCTAAACACGTAGTCAAGATATTCAATCTTGCTTGAGATTCTTGAAGGTTCTCACCATCATTAACTGACACGTTGGAGAACGGTTCCTTTTTTTTTCGTTAAAAATCATAATTATTTCAAATACCTCAAAGTAGTCAAAATATATATTCCCAAAATTTACCTAAACTATGTTATGTCAAGTAAAGCAAGATGTTAGAATTATAGTAGAGTAAGCATGAATGCAGTGTGAGTTAGCGATATATTTAACATATGCTCTTCGATGTCAGTAACTTGATGACGTCTGGCTTAATATAAAAGTCGTGAGCTCTTCAAACCGGCCTATCGCTAACAAAGGAACACAAACAAGATTAAATTTTACCAAACAGTATAATTATAGTTAACCCAGAATAATATTTGCCAATTCGTTCATATTTTTAACATAATAAAATACAATGAAATAACATATTTGCAACCGTAACACCCTAAACTCATTCATAAAATGGCACAAAAACAAGAGT
The DNA here is from genome assembly GCA_945859745.1 of Synanthedon formicaeformis. Classification (NCBI taxonomy): domain Eukaryota; kingdom Metazoa; phylum Arthropoda; class Insecta; order Lepidoptera; family Sesiidae; genus Synanthedon; species Synanthedon formicaeformis. The sequence goes on along the minus strand of OX243969.1, from coordinate 5,912,227 downwards.
TCACTCTCTTAATAATAATACTGAGCTCGCAAAAATGATTCCCGCAAACAGGCGCCATAATTTTTGACATGTCGAACATAAACACCTTCCATTTTATCATAGATTATTTTGTAGAAGCGACAAAAATATTTTTCAGTTAAGAATCGTTTATTCTCATTATTTTTTAATTCAATATTTATGTAGTCATAATCCATTATTATTATTATAAAACTTTTTAAAGTTCTAGTGAATAAGCATTTTCTGGGTGAGCTCGTTCCATCGTCGGCCTCGCCTTTACTGCACGGCTAGATGCTGGCCATTATTAATAAATAATAATAATAATATTTATTATTTTTTATCTATATTGTAAAAAAATTGACATTAAGAATAACATTAACAATGAGAATAAATATAATATGTGAATAATAATAATATCTTTTTTAATTATTTTACCTTATAAAAATCCTTTAGAAAAAGTAGGAAATTTTGTAAGATTAATACTTTTACAATTATTATAGAATTCAAAACAATAGTTGAAGAAATACCATCACCAATTAAGTATTGGCCGAAAGATGGAATCTTAAAACTGCTAAAGTTAATGTCTGTCTTTAAGTAGTTTCTGCATAAAAGAATAATCTTTGCAAATTTTACTGGTTAGCCCTGCCTATCTCGGGGGTCGTCAATTCTAAAAATGATGGCATAATGACCAGGTATATTTGATTACTTTGTGGTTCTATGTATGTGGTTGGACATTTGGTTAAATAGAAACGATGCCGAACACGGCACGGTGGCGCCAATAAATTAGTCATTATATGACTAATACTTAAATTAAAATTAAAATAAAAAAACCTTCCAATAAGAAGCGCTTTCTATTTTGTATGACCTAAGAGAGTTATAGATTCTCTCGCTTAATCTATGTAGGTTTTTGTTATTGTTAATGTTTTTGTTGCGTTTTGCAGGTACACTCCTTTCTGTACTAATTTTCCACGATTTCTAATTGACCATACTTTTAACATATTCTTGTTTATGTTTTGATATCCACGTAGATAATTTGAAAATAATGATAAACAGTAGCAAAATCCGTTGGGTGGTTTAGAAGTAGTGGAGACAGACAGAGGCGGACTGCGAATTTATTTTATACTAGCTGGTGCCTGCGACTTCGTCTGCGTTCAAAATGTTATATAGCCTAAAGCCTTCCTGGATAAATGGGCTATCCAACACAAAAAGAATTTTTCAATTCGAACCAGTTTGATTATCGTGCCCTCTCTAGGTGGGTAGCCTACTTCTTGATTCAAAGCTGTTTGACGAAATAGTTCCGCCACTGAACGATAGATGGCATTAATATAAGGATAATACATTTTTTTTTATTTTTTTTTAGCCTTTTAGGCTTTTAGGTCACACTAAATAACCTAAAGCCTTCCTCGATAAATGGACTATCCAACACAAAAAGAATTTTTCAATTCGAATCAGTAGTTCCTGAGATTAGCGCGTACAACCAATCAAACAAACAAACTCTTCAGCTTTGTATTATATTGGTATAGATTATTTAAGATTTAGATAGATGAATCTAATTATTTTTTTAATGGAATGACCCATTGACTCCAATAAACTTAAATTAGGCCGCATGTCCTTGAGAAGATACCCGTGAAATAACAGCACATGTGCTGAAGTGTATTATGAGTAGATATTATGTATATTCTGAATCCATTTATTCTGCTTTTCTTAAATGGTCACTTATGACATACCTACTGCATAAGTTTAACATGAGAAATAGGTTGTGGGACTGTCCGTCACAGATAAGTATAAAAAGTACTCAGCAATATGATATATAAAATATAGTAAAAACACAATAACTAGTCTACCTAATAATTTATAGTAATGGACTCATAAATCTTTCTTTCATACCCATTATTACGACATTAAATTATCTCAGACCGTTGATTTTTAAAATAAAAAGTGTATCTATAATTGACATTTCATTGCTGAATTATAGTGTTCCGAACGGAAGGCACATATTTTGTTCCAAACTGCAGTTTCTACTGCAAAAATAGTCACAACCAAATAAATTCTCTATTCCCGTATCATTTTGTGGACGATTATAACCGCATTTGCTCACAATTTTAACATTTAATAACTGGTCTAAACTATACGCAACGCACATTTTGATCTTTTTCATAATTATATGGCTGTCGTTTTGACGTCGATTCCTTATTTTTTCGGTTACCTGGTTTTACTAAGAAGGATTTGGAGGAAGGATTCTCGTACTCAATGAAATAATAGACTTTATTTCTTAAAAAAAAATGAGTACAATTTTTTTTTAGATTACATTTGCAATAATAATAAAACCTTATTACTGGAGTAGTAATAAGATCCAAAAAGTAGCAACTTCTAAAAATGTATTTATAGTAAGTACCTTAAGTACTTAGGTATAAGTACATTTTTTAGAAATTCTCGGAGTTATCCAATAATAAGAAAACGGTATCAAAAACTGCAATACAAGACATAATGAATTTAGGCGATTTTTTTGGAGTGCAGACCAAGCTCGTTGAACCGATGACCTCTAACTGTATGGATGCAGAGAGCGGAGGACCAATTTTATTGTGATGTCGCTCTATTAAAAAGGTTATTTTTAAAAGTGGACGTTTGTAGAACTGAATTAAATATAAATTTCCTCAACCTGCAAAATAATACTAAAATGATTAAAAATTAAAGACTCAAACTCTTATTTATGATATGGTTTTTCTTTTTTTATGTAAAGGTCGACACACAGGCTGACGATCCACTTGATGGTAGGTGGCTAACATCGTTGCCTAACACAAGCAAAGCCACAGGTGCTTCAAGTGGGCAGCCGACCTTAGAAGAATTATATGGGTTAGAAAAATGGTCTTAGGCATCCCTTACTCACTCACAAAACAAACATGCTGTTATTTCACTGTGATCTGTAATGTAAGTGGATGGTTACTGATGCCATACGGGTGCCCAAATGACTGTGAAACAATGTGCTGTGCCACTACATATCATTAATGTCTCATAATTATCATGTGGTTTCAGACTTCCACATAGGTATCAACCAAACTTTAACTTAACCTATAATCTTAATTTAAAAAATCCTATAATAGATAGGAATATTAATTTCGAAAATAAAAAAGACACTTATGTAACTTATACCTTAATTAAAATATTTTTTGAACGTCTGCTCTAATTTTATTACCCCTTAAGCTGTTCCTGTCTAACCTTACTCTTTTTCTTTGACGTGTATAACACCGTTATACTAGAATAAAGTATTGATATATTGATTCCTATTTCAAAGGCATACAGTTCACAATAATATGTATTTCAAGGTGATTTTGTTAGACGCCTCCATGTCAATCTTTGAACAATATTTGACAGGGAACACGCCGACAAGGGTCATAATGTTATTCTTTGTTAAAATATAGTGAAATAGAAGATTATTTTGTTTAAATTGTTAAGTAATGACTGCTAAGGTTGTATTGGAAGGGCTTAGATTAACATGGTATGACCAAGTTGTTAGTTTCTTTGAAATGTTTAGGTATGTACTTAGCTTTAGTTGGATGCCTATATTTGTAGGGCGACATCATAAGTACTCGTACACACAATGACGATATATATATTATACCTACAGATCGTTTCTGTGGTCTTTCCAACTTGTCAACTCATTTGCCAATCTTAACCAAATAATCAAAAATAGTTTCTAATAATAACAATAACATTATATTAATCAATACTTAGTACTAGCGACCCCCCTACGCCCAGCCTTCGCAAGAATGCATTTTTTTCTGCAAATTATATTTTTCACAACTGCAATTTTTTCACAGACCTTGCTAGTTTACGTTATTTCCATTAGTGAAATGAAAACAATATAAATATCCGTTGGGTGGTTGGTGGTTTAGATAAAGTTAACGAGAAAAAGACATAGGCAGTCATCGACTTTATTCTATAATTAATATATCGCTGCTTAAAAACTAAAGGGCCACAAATCAAAATTACACTTTTTACAGGAGAGCTAATCTCAAAAAATCAAATTATTTTTGTCTATTTTTTTTTCTCATTAGATATATATCAAATATATGCATATTCATCGTTAGAAGCGTATTTTTAAGTAGCATAAAATGTTCTAAGTACTTTTATAATGAACTGAATACTAGAAGAGATGTAAGCATATAAGTTACTTTTCAATAATTTTTAAGCAGCGATATATACAGTAGATACCTATAATATCAAGTGGATTTGATAAAGATTACTAGTATATTTCGAACTAAAAATCTAATAAGGTTACAATGAAACCCAACAAAAAACAAATAGGTACTTCTGACATTACCGGATCCCAGTTAAACTTACGAATTATTACGATCGCTTAATCAAATTCAAATTCGAGCTCATAAATCAGTAACGCGTGTGTGATTGATGAATTTAGTGCCGGAATTGATATTGACTTAACAGATCTTAACATTTCCGCAACATTTAACACCGATTGAGGAAACACTTCACGCTCTTCAATTATAGAATCGATTGTAGCTAATCAAACTGTTTTTACACAAGAAGGTTAAATAAAACAAATATTACCGTAACACTTTTGTGGTTGAGTCACGCACGCAAGATTAAAATGTTCGATTCGTCTGTAAACTTTAAGGGTAAAGATACAACCGTTAAATTATACCCAATTAATATTTCAGCCCTTAAACAACTCTTAGTCAAACCTCAGACACCAAAGTGAAGTGAAGTGATTTCGCAAATTTAAATGATATAAAAAAAATAAGCGCGCGCAGCACACTTAAGATTGTTATGGAGTTTTTTAAATCTATACTAAATTTTTAAATAAAAAAAACCTTAAATATATCAAGCTGAAATTTGTTTTTTTGTTTCTTTAAGTACAACCAAAGAAACGCGCTAATCTCAGGAACTATTGGTTCGAATTGAAAAAATCTTTTTGTGTTAGATAGTCCATTTATCGAGGAAAATTAGCCATTTATAGAGAACGCAGACGAAGTCGCGCCAACTAGCTAGTATATTATAAATGGTGACATTCAGGCTGACGATTCACTTGATGGTAGGTAGTTGCTGTCACCTTAGGAGGCAAGCAACACCAGGAAGATGCAGGTGTGCTGCCGACCTTGAACGACTCGATTGAAGATGCCTACATTGAAACCAGGTCGAATCTAAGATGACCCATCTAAGGTTTTTGTGTACCTAAACCACTTACCATCGAATGAACGGTCAGTCTGTCCCTTCTCATCGCCATCATCATCATCTCACTGCCCCATATTTTTCCAGCAAGACCAATCAGAAGCAGCCTGGATCCCTTTCTCATAAAAAAGTGATATCCAAATTACTTATAAAGTTTGTATAAAATAAGCTATATCATTTAACCAACTTATTGTATTTATTAGGTATTATAATGACATAGCATTTCATCGCTAGGTCGGGTGGGTGCGATTATGAACCTCTAATTGGTTGAAATGAAAGTGTATTATGTTCGTTGATATGTCATGATTGACAGCTGCCAATCAGGATCACGTGATCATAATGCCAGGTGGCGTGAAAAATATACCAGGGGAGGGATGATCTATCAATGAAATGCATTATGTCTATTTAGGTAACTAATGTTGCGTGAATTAGGTACGATGGAAGGTAATAATAATAATAATAATAATTCTTGATGCACTTATAGGTAAAGAAATATATATTTAATACAATATTGTACGTAAGACTAGCCAATTTTTATCTGTGGAAAAAATCATGATTTTTTAATTATTAAAAAAAGTATGTACCTACCTACTAAAGGTTTTTTATTCTGTATTATTTATTACAAGTTTCACGAAAATAATAAATAAAATATTTATAATAAAAAAATATATAATAAATATTATTCTTCGTTGTCCACAAGGTACTCTCTATTCTTCTAACTAGGGCCATAGCCCACTGGCAATAAATTTGTAGGTATGTAAGAAAAACCTACTTATTGTTTAAAAGTGGTGAGCCATCACACCCGCATTTTTATAAACCCGTCATTTAGTAAATACCTAGGTACTGGTATCTTCTAGAAGTCCACCAATATAAAAAGAGTACCTAACCTACCTTAGTAGATCGAGTTGTGGATTTTATGTCCAGCGTTCTTGGGCGTTCACCTGACCCTGACATAGAAAAATTATATTAAAATAAGAATAACTTAAAACATATGCAGGTGTTCATCAGGGAAACAAAATAAAATCCACATAAGTCCAAATCCAAAAAGTTCGCTCGGCCATAAATCACACGAAACAAAAAAACTATCTCGTTTCAGACAACGAAACAGCGCTTTAAGCTATAAATAAATCTTAATCAAAATAACAGTATAGAACACAATTATATTACCTAAAGTAGTAATAAATCTGAAAATAATTACCTAATTTCTTGTTGTGCTACTTCAGGTGGTCGTTACGTGGGTATATGCCAGGGGGCGAATGCAGTGCCGTAAATAGCCTTTTTTGCGCCCTGTGCGAGCTTCTATAACTGCGCCCTTGTTTTTTTTTTTAGATATTATAGGTACCCTAGATAGAGCAATGCTATGTATAGGCCTACTTTATTTCATTCAGGTTGATAAAATAAAGCACAAAGGAACTTGGTGTTGGTGGACCAATTATCTAATATTTTGGAAGAAAAATCTATTTTTTTAAAGAACTGATGTAGGTGTGGGCAAACAAGCAGACGAGCCATCTGATGTTAAGTGGACACTTCGCCTATTATACCACCTACTGTGTCTGCCAAAAAAATTAGCTCGATGTTTTGTCTAATTTAATAGACGTTTTTGATGATACTGGCATGTAGGTACGTATGTGTTGGAATCGAGCACTATAGGGGCGCAGTGGGAACTTATCAGGAGCAAACCGAAAAAATAATAGTCCTGCCTGGTCTGTCCATTCTTGCGCCCCCCCAGGGTCTACGCCCTGTGCCTGGGCACCGGTGGCACTGCCCTATTTACGGCACTGGGCGAATGTAATCTTCATTATGTTGACCACATCGCATGTCTACTATTTTGAAAACCTCACTTTGAAACATCTAGGCGAGGCTCTGCAGCCTCAAGTAGAGAAATTTAGTCAACTCCTATGAGACAAATTACTAAATGGGTGTGAAGACAAGGGCTGCTAAAGGACAGCTGTTACAGAGGTCTCTTGATTGAAACCATGGGTCAACAGGTGAGGTAAAAGATTTATTTTGCAATAAACATACAATATCAATAAATGTAATATAGGTTTATTAGGGCACAGTGCGTACCGAAACGCAGTCATAAACAGGGTAGCCTGGCAGTAAACACCTCCTTACAGGAGACCACCGCGAACATAATATGCTGTTTTGTATTATTAAGAATTCTCAAGAATCTGAAAAGATTTAGGTTAGGTACGTGTGGATTCATTAATTGAGTATGTAAGACATTTTTTTAAAAGGTAGACTAAAAAAATAAGAAAAAGTTTAATAGAATTTTTCTACTATGGCCTGATGAGGCACTTATTACAAGTATGTACCTCTGAATAAATTGAATAGAACTGCCTGAATTAACATTAATAAATCAACGGGTTAACATAAATCAAAGTAACTCAAGTCAGTTACCGCCACTGACAGACAAAATCACGTGAAATATTACTATAAAGTTTCACAAAATTGGTCTCGAGTCCTAAATTGCTTTTAATTGGAGCAAAAGAACGATAAAACGATTATTGGTATCAATCTCGAAATAGTCATGGGAAATTTTTGGTTGTTTCGCGATTTCTAAAGCGATTAGACCTCAATCAGACTGGATTTCTTGCAATTTTCATTGACTGGCAAATTGCTGAATCTCAAACATCAATCTGTAGAACAGATTAAGTGAAATTCAAGATAATCGCTTCACAATTAGAAAAAAGGCAATTTGTGGATTAGACTAATCTTTCGTTGAGTGTTAAAGCGTAGATTTGGAAGTGCCCAATTTTACGTTACACATACCTGTATAGGTAAGCTCTATTTATACGTATTTCTGTCATGGTAACGTACCAACTAAGCAACCACCAATTTTAACTACAACTTTATCTATAATTAAGTATCTATTAAATATACCTACCTACGAGTACTACATACCTACTATTCTAATACCCAATTGTTCACATCCAACACTGGAAATCTCTTTGAATGAACACATTCTTATACCTACTTTTATATGTATAAACACGATATTTCTGAAAACAAAGTAAATTACTCCATGAATGACCCTTACAGATTTATTGATAAGGTTACTATAGTGGCGGCCAATGTGGCGTGTGTAACCACCGCCTTACAGGAGACCATCGTGAAATAACAGCATGAGTGCTGTTATGTTTTGGTGAGGGATGCCAAAGCCCTTTTCTCTAACCGCCACTAATCCCGTAACCTTTATTCGGTTCAATATTTACTACTTAAATTCGTCTAGTGTGTAACTAGGATTGTATTATTTTTCACTGGCTGATGCTCGCGACTTCGTCCACGATGAAAAATACCTATTTAGTTACTACTATGTTGTTTTGTTAGAATCAGACTGATAACTAACAAACAATATTGGGTTATGTAATGACTGACGTTAAGCTTAGAAAAAATATTCAATGACGTGTAACAATTTTAGATGTAAGGTAAGAATAATCTTACCTTGATTATATTAGAATAATCTTCTAATATAAATTAGAAACTAGCTGGCGCCCGTGACTTCGTCCGCGTTGAAAAAGAAAAAGTAGCCTATCCTGTGTCCTGTACGCCTAAATGTTTATCTACCAAGTTTCATGAAAATCAATTAATTCGTTTAAGAGTTATGGAGGAACATACATAAGAAAAAAATCTCAATTAAGTTTCAGTATCATGTATAAAACTAAATAATTAAGTATTTTCTGCTAGTCCTATTTAGTTTTATAAAATTATAATGGTTTGTTCTAAAGTTTGTTTCGTTATTACAAGAGGCCCAATGAATACCCCCTAGAAAATATTTTAAAAGCGCTGCCATTTCAATCTAGGAACGTATAATTATAAACACATTAAAGTATAGTTACCATAATAATTTTAATATAATTATCTATTTATAACATCTTACAAGCACAAATTGGGTAATAAAAGAAAACTTAGACGTTTATGTAAATTCGTTTCAATTCAAACATGGAATATCTTAGCGACGATGACTTCCAGCGACATCGTGACGTGACAAATGACACTTTGTAATTCAAGCAATTACCGATAGATGGCGGGACTCGTCCCTTTTAACCGTTTACTGAGGAATTCAGTAATTTGTGTGGGACATTAAGATAGCATTTATAGTTAAATTTGTTATGTAATAGTTATAGTTATATTCATGATGAATAAGTTCATTCAACACGATAATATAAAGCATATATCTACATATGCTGGTACCGTACCAAATTATACTAATTTTACCTAATAGGTAGATAGGTGCCCACTAATTATAAGCTAATGGCCAAATGGCCATAGTAGGAATGCACGAATTGATCATGCTTTTTTCGTTCTTATTGTTATGAGTCATTTTTCATAATATTTAATATCATTTTTTTTCTTAATCATACTATGGTCTGCAGTGGCGTTGCTTGTGTTATGGAAACGGTAGCCACCTACCATCAAATTGACAGTCAGCCTTCTGTCGACCTTAATATAAAAAAATAATATTGAATTAACTTACGGTTATAAATTTTCACTGCATGTTTTATATTCGCATCAGATTTATGTAATACATACATAATTTGTAATTTATATTATGATTGAATTATAAATAGGTACACAAATAGCAATCTAAATTTTTTTTAATGTATTGCCTATGTACTACATAGTGGCAATATATAAAAGAATCTAAAAATTTAGATTTCCATTTTATATTATTAAGCTTTTTATATAGATATGTAACATTATAATTTTTAATAATTTGAGATTACAATATTGTAATAAAAATGTATATTTGTGGTCTGATTTTTATCTAAACTTACTGGTAAAGAGTAGATAAATGTAATAAGAGCGGCTAAGTAGTGTACCCTATCAGTTATTAAAATATTAAGAATACGTACTTACTACGTGAGATTAATACTTCAGATTAGAAATATTTATATTTAATATATTTTATTGTGTAAATAAAGTCTTTGCAAGGGAAATAAAACAAAAATAAAATTTTGCAATCACTATATTTTTATGTTTATTTATAATAATATGAATATTTTATGTCGAAGAGCAATACAAAAAGTGCAATTTGAAAATGTCAAACACTAAGAAAAGTCTTTGATTATGAAAAGTTATTTTATTAATTTATAATTAAGTTTATTTAAAGTTAACAAAAAAATAAAGTTTTAATTGTTTAATTTTAACTGTTTTGATTAAACAAAAACAATGTCTCCAACTTTATTCACCTATAATGTTAACATCTTAAAATTCTTGTATGTTCTTTAAATTTTCACAAAGCAAGCCTTTTTGTATTGCTCACCTTTGTAAAAGAGCTAGCCTCGCAGATTAGAGTCTTAACATTAACTATATAGTTATTTACAGGAATGTACATAGAATCTATAAACTATAACTTATGTATATAAATTTACAAAGGTACATACAATTTGAACATGTTCAGAAAGTGTCATAGCCACTCAATTTGGAATGAATGAAGCTTAAAAACTAAAGGTAATACTTTTCGGTAACTTTAGTTAACAATAAACTAATCTAAAACTATCACAATAAATATATCTCTCAAACGTAACATTAGTGATAAACTAAATATTCAGTCTTATTTATAACAAAATAAACACGGAAGCTACCAAATACTGAATGTGAGGTCTAGTTTAAATTTAAACAATTTTAATGCAGTTTTGATTACCTATATTAACTTTTAACTAGGTGGATATGGGCTACGAGAAAAATACATAATTATATTGTTCTAAAACATGAAGTACTTATCAGTCAAAAAATATGGATAGATCTTTGGCAAAATAAAAAAATTAAAACAATTATTTACAATATAATTATGAAGTATTTAACGTTTCATAATGTCTTCTATTGAAAATCCTAAAGTTTTCTTGGGCGATTCTATTGGTGATTGGGGAATTTGTTCAGGCAGTTGATTGTATTGTTGAAATGATGGCGATGGCTTCTGAGAAAGATCCAGCAAAGAGCTTTCCGCCATCTGACTTGTTGAAGAAACTTCTTGGCATCCCTCGAGATGTTCCAAATGCTGCTTGTTCGCTTCGCTGTGTGTTAGTAAATGAGTTTTGAGATTGGAACGTTGGTTGAAACTCTTGTTGCAAACGGGACATTTGTGCGGAGACTCCTCCATGTGCAGAATTTTGTGAACCGCCAGCGTCCGCGATTGGCAGAAACCCTTTCCGCATTCGGTACACTTGAATGGTTTCTCCTTTGAATGGATATATCTAGAAAAACAAAAAAGAAACATGAATTCCAGATTATCGCTTACTCGATGAAGAGAGGTGAGAAGGAGACGTACCTACTCAAAATAAACATACAAGATGATATCAATGGCTCAATAAGGCGTTCAAATAATGAGCGTTTCGAATGAAATTTTTGGTGATTCTACATTACGGACACATTAGATGGGTAATGAATTTGAGAAAAAAAATGTTTGTCTCGTAAAAGCGAAGAAATATAAGGTGTAATTTGTTCGAAGGCGAAGCAGGACAGATATGGAGATCGTAAAGAATCAAACCGGTTATAAGAGAAGCGCGTGCGACCGCCACGGCGCGACCTCACAAAAAGGTTTACGCTTTTTTTTACTATACCTTTATAAAATACACCTTATATAGCTTTGCTAAAATAATGCAAAGTTGTCTAAATTCACTTTTTTTTAATTAAAATATCACTTTTTGCAAATAAAAATCCACGTGTGTACGTGTGCCCTGTGGACTTCAATACCGCTCAACCGATCGTGATGAAATTTTGCATGTAACATGTTATCAGGGATTTAGAAAAGTACACACCCAGAAAAAAGTCTAGAAAAAATGAGATTTCTCACCTGTGATCTCTCAAATGGTCCTGTCTTCTGAAAGCTTTTCCGCATATGTCACAGGAGTAAGGTCGTTCATCAGTGTGCGTCCTTTCATGGATTAGAAGGTTGTATGACTTTGTGAATTGACGATGGCAATATTTGCAGATGAACTGCTTTTTAGGTCTTGTGCCTGGAACGCCAGGCGCTCTGACAACTGGTGGGCCTCTACCTGGCATTCTTTGAGCCATGACTCCAGGATACCGTAACGTGTGGTGATACAACGCTGCGTTTCTTATCCACTGGTTGACGATCATGGCGTGGTACGGCGCTGTTGGTGGCAGGGTAGCGACTTGAGCTTGCATGTAGGCTGACATGGGGTGTGTGTAATTGGGGACTGGTACTTTTTCGTAGGTAAAGGGTGGCCTAGGGTATGAGGGGTAAGGATGGGGTCCGGGGGCAGTCCAGCCGGGTTGATGGCGGGAAGTCACAACGGCCGGGGGTGTGTCGTCGGTGGGTGTGTGAGGTGGAGTTGGTAATGGAGGAGAAGGCCGTTCAAGCTTCACTAAAGCCTCGACTGCTTCTATTGGGAAATCCGGGGGATAACCTGCAATAATAATTACAAAATAAGTGCATATACGAATAAACTTTATTGCAAACAAATTTTTTTAGTTTCAAATTAATGAATTCTTTTTTTAAACTAACAGCGTATGATTCATTAAAAAATTATCTTTCAGCCTGCACCTTACGTAGGCGCAATAAAAAAAATAACAGTTCATCGCGAAGTGTTTTATCAGTTTAATTTTATTGGTGACTTATTTTAAAACGGTTTTACCTAAATATTATTTGCAATAATATTTTTACTAACAAAAAAATATTCTAAAACACCAACAAAAAAATAACGTTATAAAAAACAAGGTCTTCTATGTATAATACAAATAAACTCACTTTGTTCTGCTTCTAAATGTTCATCGTCTTCTTCAATATTGATGTCATCTGAACTGTCAACACTGTAAGGCTTGTCCTCCATATTCAAACTTTCCAATCATAAACCAAACACTAGGGCACTGTGTTCTTTATACACTTCGGCGTCACTGTGTCCGTTTGTGTCGTCACTATGAAACCGGTTTGTAACTGACAACCGGCTTGTGAGAGCTCGCGGAGCGTTATGAGTTTGTGTGCGTTTGGCTGGCGAGGGGTCTGTGTTGAAAGTGGTACAGGGTGTGGTGGGGGGTGAGGGGACTGAGGTTTCATCAAAGTGGCCGGCGCGATCAGCGCCTGTGCTGGCTCCCGTAGCAGCAATGCGCCTCCCAAGAGGCGGAGCTTACTGCGCACTGCCTTCAGAATCGATCGGTGGTAATCGCGAATTGCTCGTTCTCAGTACACGACTTAATGTGATATGGTTTCAATTCGGAACAAACTCTATCTCAGCTAGAACCCTGTAACAGTGGACCGGTAAGGATATGAGATGTTTCGCTTTTGAGCGATAAATGCAAATTTTTTGGCGACACAAAGCGTTCAGCGTCCCTACTATAAAGCTATTAGGTGAACGGATTGCTCTGTTAATTGCGTTTCGTAGGCATGTCTTTGTGCTGACTTTGGTACAAGACCTTTGTTCGGCTTTGCTATTGCTGAGCATGCATTAAAATGCCGCTTTGATAGACAGGTACGTAATTGAGTATACATTAATAATGACAGTGAAAGCTGATTCAGTCTTAGTAGACACACAATGATGTGTTTGTTAGAAACGGTTTGAATAGGTAGATAAAACAGCTGATGAAAGTAGGTAGGTAGGTAACTATAAACACCTGATTATAATCTGAGATAGGTAATTATGGCATAATTAATATAAATATCTTCCTAATCTTTATTACTTACTGGCAGGGAAAAATTCAAATTTCGTTATGAATTCCAAAAAGAAAATTTCTACATACTTACCTAGGTATTACTATTACCTAGGTACACTTACCTACCTACTTTAGAAACTGTTGTAGGTAAATACTTTGAGATATCAGAACTCACAAGTAGGTAGGCCCCACTTGCCTAACTTAATGCGACAGTTCTAGACTAAGAGCCTCTTTCACCATCTGTCAAGTAGGCTAACTGTCATTTAAAGTCATTGGTAACCGAGGATAATGGCGCTGATATACCTTTGTTTGTACGGTAAAAGTCCCATACATTAAAAAGAAAATAATTAAAAAAATCCCCTATTTCGATAGGGGATTTTTTTTTATTATTTTTATTTATTATTTTATTAAATTATTTCTAAAAGTAACTAATCAACACTTTACTTGTACTTGTAGTTGGTGAAAGAACCCTAAGACTAAGACTTGTCGTCTTATTCTTAGGGCTCATCGATGACAAAAATATTATGGTTTTACTTTATTATTTTTCCTTTGAAAATAAATAAATAAATAACCAAAAATTAGGACGACTTTCTAGAAAGGAAAAATAATGGAAAAATATTAAAAAGTAATTATAATGGCAAAAAAACAAAACTCAGTAAACCTCAGTAAACTACTTACCTACCTACTTGCTATTAAATAAGTAGCTAAGTCATTACCTTCCTACTAAACATTCGGAAACATTTATGGAGTTTCAAATACTTTTACAATGACTCATTGTAGGTAATATCTATACTTTATATACCTACATAGGTAGGTATAATTAAATCGTAAACGAGACTTGTCTGTGCTCATTAAATATTTTTACCAAAAAATAATTTGTACACGTTGTACTCGTACCTAGAATATTAGAGGTCAAAAAGTTGGTTTTTAAGATTTTTAACTGTATACACGCTAATTTTAGAAATGGCTTGACCGATTTGGATGCGGTTTTCAATTATCTATTTTAGCAAAAGCTTTCCGTAACACTTTCCTAGTGTTTGTTTCATTTTAATAGTACCGATTAAAAAAATAATATCTTACAAACCCATGTAAAAGAAGATTTATCAATGTGTCCTTTGTTTGTGAAAATCGGTCAAGGTGACTAATTATCAGTAAGATGTAATGGAAGCTTTTGTATATTCGTACCTATAACTGTTATAAATTATAGGAGGTAGGTACTTGATTGCTTGATACAAATGTGTCCTTGTTTCAATTTTGCTACACAACATACGTGGCCACACCATTCAAACACGAGTACAAGCAAATATCAGGTGGACGAACCGTCATATGACACGCGTCGGCGCCCTTTGTTAAATGATCAAACGTGCCGCTCAGCAAACACAAAACTACATTACACATTCATTATAAATTCAGAAATTGACGATGAATTTTAAAGGTTATTTCCATCGCGTTACGTGTAAATATGTCTTGTTACAACTATTGTATGTTAAGGCCTTTTGTGATTGTCATATAGAGCCGGCTGCGTTTTGCTATTAGACACCTCATTGAGTGGAGTCCAACCTTATTATAAACCACGAGTCAAGTCTGTGTTATGTTATGATTGTGAGCAAAATTGAATTACAAATCAAGGTGTTGACATTTTACTTTAATTTATGTTTCCCGAATAGTATTAGGTACCTACTGTTCAAACAAGCAAAGTTAAAGAGTTGTTTCAACGTACCTACTTCATTGATGAACGTACTATTGCGAATAATCGAAGGCAGAATGCATTTACGGCCTTGTTGAAAGCGCGAAAACTAACACCGCCAGAAATTCCAATAATTTAGAAAAACATGTGACAATGACATTTGTGTGTCATGTCAAGTCAAGCATTGGTTGTCTGTAAACCCGGTGTTGGGCGTTTTTCCATTAGCGACGGCACGGCACGGCCCGGCACGGCTTGGCATTTGACTCCTGCCGGCGCCGGCCGGCACCGTCGTAACTGCATGTGTGTTGTATATGAATTGTAGCCGTGTGCCTGTGTGAGTGCGCGGTGCGGTTTTCGTATTACGTAAACCGGCCGATGAACACCGGCTCAGTGGAAAAACGAAGCCCCGGCGTGCCGTGCCGGGCCGGGCCTTGCCGTGCCGTGGCTAATGGAAAACCGCCCGTTCATCAATTTATAAGACGTTATCACGTCAAAAATCCTAGATGGTGCCATGCTATTTACAACCTTATTTTAAACATTATAGCTAGGACGTTTTCATAGAAAAACACTAGGTAAGTACTGGTTTTTAGTCAGTAATGGTATAAGGATTCAACCCGCAAAAATGACACATATTCTGCACATTTTGGAAAGTAATTGTAATAGCAATTAATTTCAGTTTTTTGTTTGCACCCAAACTTCCATATTAATATGTATCTCAGAAATGTCCATCAATGGAAATGTCACGTTTTTTTAATGTATTTCTACAACTAATAACTAGGTAGTAATCATTGAATTACGTAGTATTTGGTAAGCGGCTGTAAGCGGCTTCTGTTGCCAAGTTGACTGCGATCTGCAGCCTAAACTGCAGCCCATCAGATAGCAGAATATCTTGTTACGGAAGAACATCATGAAATATTAACAAAGGTAGTGTTATGTTTCTCTACTAAAATGGTACTAAGAAATTTTAAAGCCAGTCTATGGTATGTTATTTATCAAAGTAGGTACCGTTCATGTACGGACCTCACATTAGTTTGGAAAATGTATCAGTTTGGTATTGTTTGTGTTCAGTACAAAGTAATGTTTTTTTTTTATTTGAATTGAAATATAAGATTCTACAGCATGCAAAGGGATGTCTGACCAAGAAGTGCCGACGGGCGACCCCCATGCCATAACTAAGTAGGTAGTAGTAGGTAGTATACTCGCTCGGGCGCCTAAGAAAGCTTTTTTGATTTTTGATATAAATTTTTTTATTGTTGCTTTAAATTTCTCATAAAAAACCGCTAATGCTAGTTTAATGTCATGGAAAAACTTATAAACTATAAAAATTAGGTCCTACATAGGTACTTAGGTAACGATTAAATATATAAATATCAATGACACAATAAATAGCTTGTTTTACTTATTTTATTTTAAATTCTTTCTTTGCTGTTTACAGAAAAAAAAAGAATAGAAAGAAAGTTACAAAGTAAAAGAAAAAACATAGAAATTTCAATTTTATTATCTCTTTATAATATTTGCTCGGCTTTTACTCCTACAATACAAAGAGCAAGAAAGTAATGTGACTTGAATATTCCTTATTTTGTTACGCTAGTCAAACAAAGCTACAAATGCAAAAAAATATTATTAAGATCATATTGTTTCCATTAATAAACAAAAGGCACTGACGTGCCGGTTCTGCCACCGTTTTCCTTTGTAATATTGTCGGCAGTATGTTTTAATAAATATTTAGTCTACCTGCTCGTAGTAGGCACTTACTCCATTTATTTTCTAAGAAGAACTATGTATGCAATTTTGTGTTTGATTTATTTTGCAAGCATACATTTTCCTTGCACTTTTTCCTGGGAATGTACCTAAAATATAACAAAATTTAAAGATTTAATTTTTCGTTGTACTTAATTAAGTTCCGATAGTAGCCAATGATGTTCAAAACATCCTAGAAAAATATCGTTAGGTAAGTTGATTACAGACTCACCTTAATCACCGCATTAACCTAACTTAGGTAATAACCGAACCGCTCATGTTAGGTACTCACTCAACGCATTTCTAGAACTTTTTTCAATGAACGAATTTATGTACCTAATATTGCGGAGTGACAAGTCCTCTACGCAAAATCTTATATCTTCTGATTATCCTTTTCGTTTTTACATGAGTAACAAAGAAAGGTTAGCGAAACTTTTTTTTAATAAAACAAATACCTAGTTACATAACATGAAAAGAGAATGCTCGAGAATGTTCATCTTCAATACGAGATAGTAGTACCTACCCAGATATTGTATTATGCTCAGCAAGTACTTACTCATTTTTCATTGAATCTTTCGCTTCCGTTCGATCTTCGCGACGAAAAATAAAAACAACAGATAACAGAAACAGAACAATTCACAAGTAGTCAAAGATATGGATTCCAAGTAATATAGGTGTAGATAATCGATAACACATCAATGACGCCGACGATTGATAAGAGTGGATCAGAAGTGCCGACATACTTACGGTAGCTGTTATAAATGAGCAAATGATAACATTTTTGTTCCATTACGTTTCATGTCACCGATGATAAATGAGTTTGAAATTGCTGTAGAATTCCGTTTGAATTTATGTAGAAAATGCGAAAAAGGTCGCTTGCTGCTTGTTGCGTCGTTTTTAAATCTGAAAAATAACCAATAGGTACTCGTATGTACGAGTGCCGTATAAAACTTCATTACCGCAGCCGTAGGATGTTCACTGTTGAACATAGATAGGCCTTTCCCATAATTTTATAAGAATTTCCCATAATCTCCAGCTTCCCCCATAACTTGGAAAATTAAGCAGATAAAAATGTCGATGCCTACTAAAGTTATCATTAAAATAAAAGATATAAACATGACAATACCAGTCGGAAAAAAGAACTACGCTATCAAGACATAATAATTTTTTGCAATAAAAATGCAAATTCCTGTTTATTTTTCAATAATCTTATTATTATCTTAACTATTTTAACAATTATTTTCAAAACCTCCAACTGTGAATTTCATTTTACTCTATCATAATTTAATAGCTTTCTAACCTTCGATAGATTTATCTAACGACGTTTCTAACAAGAAGAAACCTTATGTTTTAACTTAAAAACGCCAGTGCCCAGGATCTTGTAAAGCTGACTATACCTATTGATATTGAAGCGTCACAAATATCTATAAAAAATCTTAATTCTTAAATAAAAATATCTTTTTTTTCTATATTTTTTTGTCAACTTTTATTGATTTTTTTTTCATTTTTTTTTTGTTTTCCGCCCTGTCCGGGTTGCATTTGCATATTGTCCGGCGCCACACTCATACAATAACAACTACCTATGTCCTTAATAAAAGTTTGACCTACAAATGTACCTATTTATCAACGCTATAGCGTTCACCATAGCCTCAGCGGCATTATCACAGTATAAAGACACCAATAAAAACAACAGTCCATGACAAGTCTATTGTGACAGTTGTTATCGGAGCGGGCGTCGATCAACGGAGTCGCCGGCGGTGCAAGTATAAAGCTAAGTATAAGAGAATTTTTCCATGCTGTGAACTGTGAAGTGAATTTTAATATTGAGGCAAACATAAACTACTGATCTCGGCACTAGTACGTTGATACGTTCTAGTGCCGAGTTCTATCTAATAACCGGTGATGGTTCCAAAGTCCGCTCAAGATTAGAACCACGTCTATCCCGAGGAGGTTTTAGTGGGTAGGGCAATGATTTTAAAGGTAAGGATTCGCCCAACGGAACATTTTACATAAACTTACTTCTTATAGACAAACAGTAGCGTCATCTGTTAGAAAACATTAGAATTTTTACGATCACCAGAGGAAGCGCTTTGGATAGCAGGCGCTTTGGACGCACAGGCCGCCATCATGGAAATTGGCTTTGCGATTTAGATGCGCAACGATATTTTAGGCACTTACCATTAATTGAATCGTCAGGCTGTACATGAAAACGCAAGATAAATTTGTGTAGAACTCTATCGACGTTAATTTAATATCAAAGTTCTATTTTGATCATTTTAGTTATTGAAAATTACTTAAAAAGCATTTCCGCCATCGCTTGTGGCTTGTAACAGCAATTATGATGAATAGCGGCGGCTAATGTGTTGCTGTTGTAACTTGTGTAATGTAAATGGATCCTTCAGTCTAATCAACGTATTATAGCCAGAAGTGGTTTTCAGGTGATAATATCTACTGTTACAAATAAAGCCGAAACACACCTAACAACAGGTGTAATACGGCCTTGGGCGACACGTTGGCAAGACAATTAATTATATTTTTTTATTTTTTTATTTATATTTATATATTTCATTTTAATTTACATTGTTTTATTTTATTTGTAACTATAGCGCCTCGATAAATGGACTATCCAACACAAAAAGATTTTTTCAATTCCAACCAGTAGTTCCTGAGATTAGCGCGTACAACCAGACAAACAAACTCTTCAGCTTTATAAATTAGTCTAGATTTGACATCTTGAATTTATGAAATTAACAACCTTAATAATTTTTCGTACGCATAGTTTCAAAAAAAGAGAAAAGAATTCCAAAAAAAGAAAGAATTTTTTTTTAGACACAACCGGGCACAACACTAATAAGTATTACGTATTCATTAGATAGGTACTAGCTGGAGCCGGCCACTTTGTCTGCGCTGGAAAATCATCAATACTAATAATAAATCTGTAGGGGTCGGTCATGGAGTAATTTACTTTGTTTTCAGAAATATCGTGTATATAGGCTCTATACATGATACTGAAACTAAATTGACGATTTTTAGAATTTTTTTCTGTATTTATGTATGTATGTATGTAAGTACCTATGTATTTTCCTCTATAACTCTTAAACGAATCAACTGATTTTCATGAAACTTGGTAAATAAACATTTAGACGTACGGGACACAGGATAGGCTACTTTTTTTTTCAACGCGGACGAAGTCGCGGGCGCCAACTAGTATAAAATATAACAGCTGAGAAAATATTAGGTAAGTATATGAGTAGGTTATTATAACGCTCGACATTTTTGTCACTGTGGCAACGGTGGCGCCACCACGGCGACTGAGGAATTGACGCAATGACTGCGAAACGCTCGTATGTCCATGTCCATGCCACTACTAGTCCATGTCAGGGGAAAAACTTATTCGATAGAAATTGAATGCATAAACACAGGCTTGCCGTGTCCATTTTGTGAAATCGAAAGTCAGCTACTAAGTAACCCTTACCCTTACCATCGGAGAAAATTACTATTATTATATCAAATTTATGCACTATTTATTTACTTGTCAACTTTAAAAAAAAAAATTGAAAGATTTCATTCATAAGGACAGTCTATGGTAAATATTGACATACGATTGCAACCAATAATAATGTGTAATTAATTTTTAAATTTGACTCTAAATACTTCGGTTTAAGAGTTAATTTTGTTTAAAATACAAAATATGATTTTACAATAGGGATAGAATAAACAAAACCGTCACATAGGCTCTAACGCCACTTTAGACCACCCAAGAAGATGTTTTTGCAAGTCTTGAATAAGAGCAGCCGGCTGTTGTTGAAAACAACCTTTGTTTTCAATAATGAATTTATGATACTTTTACTTTCGTTATTAATGTTATAAAATTTATATTTGTTTACTAGCTGGCGCCCGCGACTTCGTCCGCGTTGAAAAGAAAAAAGTAGCCTATCCTGTGTCCCGTACGTCTATATGTTTATCTACCAAGTTTCATGAAAATCAGTTGATTCGTTTAAGAGTTATGGAGGAACATACATACTTACATAGATACATACATACAGAAAAAAAATCTAAAAATGGTCAATTTAGTTTCAGTATCACGTATAGAGTCTATAAACACGATATCTCTGAAAACAAATTAACTTACTCCATGACCAACCCT
Source organism: Synanthedon formicaeformis (assembly GCA_945859745.1). Classification (NCBI taxonomy): domain Eukaryota; kingdom Metazoa; phylum Arthropoda; class Insecta; order Lepidoptera; family Sesiidae; genus Synanthedon; species Synanthedon formicaeformis. Next base: position 5,890,856 of record OX243969.1, on the reverse strand, counting down.
TACAGATTTATTATTAGTATTGATTTATATTTATTTCAAACATACTTTCGTTATAAATGTTATAAAATTTATACTTGTTTATTTATATTTATTTCAAACACCGTCGCCTATAACACAAGCAACACCTCAACATCACACATGTATTTCACGGTAGTTTTAAAATTACATAAAAATAATTAAATGTTAACACATCTTGTAACAGATAAATGTTATGCATGTAGGTATACAACGCCACAGAATACCGTAATGTTAAAAGACGGTTGAAAATTCGTCAAATTTAAAAGTATTTCTTTTAAAATTGTACAAAGAAACGTAAGTGCACTTGAAGAGGCTTATAAGATGCAATAAATTCGCAATTTTTTTTTTTACTTTATACAATGTATTACAATTAAACCACATCGATAAACCAAAATCCAAGCTCACAATTGGAAATCACAATTCGTTGCATTCAGAAGTGTGGCGACAAAACACTCTCTCCTCGCTTCCATCACATTGATACCTGATTACATGAGATTAATAGCAGCATAATGTGACGCAATTTCATGCTATTCGCACTCCAATATGTTTCTAATCGATGCTACTCGAATACGCAGACCACACACCGTTTAAAATTGCATTTATTTCATAGGTACCGAATCTAACATTGGTAGGTACTCTATTATCATATTTTTTTTCAAACTTTTTTTTGGATCTCATGTGCAGCTGATGTAAAAATATCTAGAAGTAGGTACATGCTTTCAATTTTTAATCCAGCTGGCAATGCGTTATTTCCTACAGCTACACTTGGGTAATTTTTTTTCGAATAAATAGCCCATTGACTAAAAAGATCTATTTCAATCAATTAAACTCGATGATTTATGTTAATCTCCTTTCATTATCTATGGATGGAATTTTTCGTATACAGAACGTACCAGAACGTAATCCTTCAGCCTGTAACTACAGTATTTAGCATTTTTTGGGTTAGGGAGCTATTATGATGCCACAGACAGACACACATAATTATATAAATACACAACTCAAACTTAAACACCCTTCTTTTGCATCGGGCATCGGGGGTTAAGAAATGTTCTGAATTATTTCAACCCTCGGTGATGATTTAACTATTATTCCTTTGCTCGTATATCTCGTATATTTAGTTCTACATAGCATATATTTTAGTTAAAATCAATTCGAAAATCCTAAACACTGCAGAAAGATCACGATGATCCTTTTTGTTACAACGAACACGTCAATAATTGCTTCCTTGTAAAGCTAAAGTGTTGAATATTTGAATTTAGACGTTATGCCGTAACAAATAAGGATCTTTGTTCTATGTTCAGTGCTTCTTAAATTTATCACAAATTGTATGCGCCAGTGTTGGTACAATGTTTGTGTACAGAGGATCCCCTATTTGAACAACAAATTAGTTCCATTATACGCTTATAAACAAGGGACAAAGTTTCGTAGTGACTTTATTTCGTGCGGAGCCTGTTGCATGCTGTTCTTCTAATGACGAGCATATCCTGTCCTCTAATAATCTGAGATCCTGTCCGATATTATTGTGTGGGAAGCCGACCTATTGAAAACTTATTCAAGTTAATTAAAAAAGATTAATTAAATAGGTTAAAGTTTAAAAATGTCGATTATATTTTATTTTGATTAAATTTCAATACAAAATCAATCTACAATATTATGTACTAATATTATGACGAGGTAAAATTTGTATGTACCTAGGAGGTAATCTTCGCAACTACTCATCTGATTTAAAAAAAAACACCATTTCAGGGTGGACATAGGTAGGCTAAATGGGAATATTTCAATGCAAGCAAGCCGCGATTACCTAGCTATCATATAAAGGTCCGACGCTTGGCAAAGGCATTATCAGGCATCAATGTAGGTAAGTATGACATGTTTTTGTCAAGCTTTATATTTTTTATTCTTCAACGCGGATGAAGTTGGTGCACCAACTACCGTCACCGTAATCGTAGAAAATATATTAAGTATCTCAGTAATAAATAATCAAAGAATGTCAAAAAATTTCGAAGCAGTGGAAATGATTCTACTGAAACGATGGTAATCATTTCAATAAAATAATTCAGATAGCACTTTCTTTGCTACTCTCCTAGCCATCTTATCACTCTCCCAACAACCTCTCTAATCCCACGCCAATCTTCTCACTCAAGGAACTTTTAACTTGCTGACAGCTTCTGCATCTTACCGTTGTTGGTTCGCTTTACCGACGCGACGATACAAACCGATAAATGGCTAGGTTGCATTAGTTACCTTTAAGTTTTTGCTTGTTAGGGCCGAGCGCTTCACTCACACCCCAAATATACCGGATGTTTGGGCGAGCGTTTTCAAAGACCTCAGACCAAAAACATTTAAGTCAAGTTAAATAAAAATTCTTGCCTTTCATTCATACTTTTGCCAAAAATATCTTGTAACTACCTGTTTAAGTTATATCTTAAGTTATTTTTTGACGGAGTCGTCGCATTAAAATTTTTATTATTTTGTATTTGCGCAAAGTGAAACTGAACTAAGAAAAATTGGGAACGTTACAAAAAAATCGTCCTAATGCACAAAAAAGGAACAAACGAACGCATCCAAGCGGTACCTTTTAAAAGAGTCTTATAATAGAGAGACAAAACTAACATCGTAAACATCTATTTTTCCTGTAATAAACTTATTTGTTCCTACCGTTGCAGTGCATTGTTAACTTCCGAATTGTAAAGTAATGTAGCAAGCGGCAATTAAAACAGGCGTCTTGTTTCGTAGCAAATCGGATCGCCCCATAATGCACCTTACTTTTTGCCAAAGAACTCAAGAGAAGTAGAAGTAGACGGATGTCTGATATTTATTTATTTCTTTAATAGTTAAAGAAACAAACAGCTATAATAACATATGAGATATTATAGAAACATACCTATTATTTCTCAGTAAAATTGAAAACTTCAATAATATTGAGATATCAATACTAATAATAAATCTATAAGGGTCGGTCATGGAGTAATTTACTTCGTTTTCAGAAATATCGTGTTTATAGGCTCTATACGTCATACTGAAACTAAATTGACGATTTTTAGAATTTTTTTCTGTATGTATGTATGTATGTATGTATGTATGTATGTATGTATGTATGTATGTATGTATGTATGTATGTATGTATGTATGTATGTATGTATGTATGTATGTATGTATGTATGTATGTATATATGTATGTATATATATATGTATGTATGTAAGTATGTATGTTCCTCTTTAACTCTTAAACGAATCAACTGATTTTCATGAAACTTGGTAGATAAACATTTAGACGTACGGGACACAGGATAGGCTACTTTTTTTTTCAACGCGGACGAAGTCGCGGGCGCCAACTAGTTATTAGAATAAATTGTTTTTTTTTTTTTAAACCTTTTTAAAGCGATTATCAATCCTAACCAACTTTACAATTCCAATTCCTTGACATTGATGCTTGAGATTGATAAAAACTTTAATACGACACAGAATTCTTTTCACAGTCATTCTTATTTTTAAAACTTACTTTGAGAACTTCATAATACTTATTGAAATCCGGAATGAATACAGTAATTGTACATAGTAAAAGATATCCGACTTATATAACTGGAAAGTGTATTTGTTACTTTCTAGTGTATTGTTTTGTTTCTAACTAAAAAAATTCCAAAAAAAATTTTTCTAAAATAATTTGTGCATTTGTGATTTTACAATGAAACACACGTTCTAAAATAAAGGATAGCCCGAACTAATTTCTTTTGTGTTAGCTTTTACCGTCCTTCTGTACCGTGCATATGTTTACAAGTTTCTATTCGAGACGGTTATGCAATGGCGTAAGTGAGCTTTTTTGGAGCTTTTGTCACAGTTTTATAACGGGTACTTTCATCCGTTACTCCAGTTATTACTTTGAACGTGCCGCTCACTGATACCGTACTTACCTTAACAATTCCCAAAGAAAGCTGTACCTACTAAGAAATATATTTTTTTCTATTAAGGCATTACCTACCTTAGTAAAAACACATCGTACTTATTATAATTATTACAATATGCGAAATGGATCTCTTTACGGATCTACGGATTTAGATGAAATTTGGCACATAGATAGTTTATACCTATTAGATTGACATATTGACATAATAATATATAGGATACCTACTTTTTTCCTGGAAGAAATTTAGGTACGTACCGGAGATATTGTCTAACAAAGTTAATTTGCGGGTTTTGACGCAATCAATTATTAATACCTACCTTAGTAAATACACATCGTACTTATTATAATTATTATAATATGCGAAATGGATCTCTTTACGGATCTACGGATTTAGATGAAATTTGGCACATAGATAGTTTATACCTATAGGATTGACATATTGACATAATAATATATAGGATACCTACTTTTTTCCTGGAAGAAATTTAGGTACATACCGGAGATATTGTCTAACAAAGTTAATTTGCGGGTTTTGACGCAATCAATTATTAATTAACGATTAATTAAATAATTATTATCTTAAATAAAAAAAATTACCTGTCGAACATGTTGGTTGAACGCGTAAACGTCAAATCGTATGAGAATGAAGCAGCGCCACCTAGTGGCTAACGTGTAGAGCGCTGCTTGAAAAAAAGATTTTCCGAACTTCTTTCAATACAGTAGATATAATAAAGAGTCATTCGGCGTATATTTAAAAAAAAAAAATAATCAGCCATTTCCTGTCAGGAAGACCCCAAACTAAGTGTGTTCTGAAAATGTTTTTTTCTTCATTACGAAACAACTGGCTGAAATTGTAATGGTGTATATTTTTCGAATGAGCTCATGGAGCCCTTTCATTTTATAACCCACATGATAGGTTTTTGAAGAATATATATTTTTTACGTATCTGCGTCAATAATTACCTACAATAGCTTGTTGTGCTTGTAAGTACACTATCTTTTCATTAAAATACAAAAAAATGTATTTAAGTATTTTTAAAAGAAAATTTACTATAGACTTTTTTGAAGACAATAGTGAAAAAAAAGACAATTAGCGAAAGGGTTGCCAAAAGGGTGATTGCCTTTGTAATTTCCAATTTTTAACGTTTTATTACCGCGTCAAATAAACTTTGTTTTGCAATAGCAGCCGAAAGACATGTTTTAACTCAGTTTAAAAAAAAAAGTTATGTCTGTGACTCGACTATAGCGACACATCATATACAAGCGACCCGCACTGTCTTCACTCGGGGCAACACATTCAACGATGAACATATGTACCTATAAATTAGTTTTTAGAATAAATTAGTTGCCTAGAAAATCATCATTTCTATATCGCTTTTTTTTTTCAATATTGAAAAACGCAGCGGGTATTAAAACCCGCTGCGTGGTTTAAAAGTAAATAAGCGAAGAAACAGACAGAGGTTGATAACAATTTTGCTTAATTCTAAAACCGATCAGAATTTCAGAAATGGCTTAGCCGATTTGAATGCGGTTTTCACTGATGTATTGTAGCAAGCTTCCCGTAACATTTACTGTTTATGTTTCATTCCAATCGGTATACAAACATATATACCAAATACTGCAATACCAAGCTAATGAAATCAGCGCGTACGAAATTGCAGGCTTTGCTAGAACATCGATGGCTAGTACATAATATTGTATATACAGTATATTTTTTTTACATTGTCCATGGCGCTAATGACACCGCCGGGGATATCAAAAGAGATTTCATACCTACTAATAAATTTGCGCAACCCTTTCGCAACCCTTTGGTTTATGACTTCTATCACAAAACGAAAGGATTGCAAAAGGGTAATTCTTACCATATTTTTTGTTGGCAAAAAAATCTTTTACTTATTAACAAAGCGATTTTTAAATGATTTTACAAGCGAAGTTTTTAAACTTTGCAAGCGAGTAGGTACATAATAAAGAAAAGACGCATCGGCATCTACTATACATAATACACTATACAGGTAGATATATTAAAATGTATTGTATTGTATTGTTTATGTTGAAGTAAAAGCGCTCGATGCCATTTTTGTATTTATACTCTCTTAATGTATGTCATAGTACGGGACAGAATTCTCTATAACAGATTCTGTAAAATACCTACAATGCACTGTTAAATCTAAAGATACGAAGATAAATAAATAGCAGAGATTTATTAATTTTTCCTGTTGGCTGTGTGCACGAGTTTAGCGCCACCTAGCGTCCGCAACTTGGTTGGCTCTGACGTTTTGAAATTTAATAGCAACATTGACTTAATATTATTATAATACGAAATTATCTAATGATTTATTTCCAAAATTACTGTGATACTTTGATTTAGGTGGAGAAAGGGTTTTGAAATCATTTTTGGTCATTCAAATCAAATAAGGTAAGTAAAATTTATTCAAACAGTGTGTTTTATTTTGAATATGTCAGGGTTTGCTTACTTCATTTTTAGTTTTACTGTAAAACAAGAAGATAAAGCTACTTTAGTGGTTTCATTCAATAATAATAAACATATATAATCGTTCCTGTATCACTAATAGTACTTTTTAAAGACATGTCTACTTGATATGTTTCCGATGAGTGAATAACTGGTTGGTTGGTCGGTATGGTGTTGGATAGTCCAGTCTTCTGTTTCCGTTCCATAAAACGTCTGTACGCGATATAGCTGCAGGTCCATTTGTTATTTTTGAACGATAGACTGTAGGAAATATCGTCGGTACATAACTGGGACAGGCTGACTCGTCTGTTTTCTTGTCACCAATAAAATGATCACTGCATATTAAATCACTTGGTTTTGGGTACCATGGCGATCCATTAGCACTGAATCGAAATTGAATTTATGTAAGTAAAATGTATTCTATAAGAATAATATCAAATACAAGATTTAAATAAGGTTACGTTACTCACTTTTTTCTCTTGACGGAAGCTATCCATTTCATGCGTTGTTCAATTTTCCAAGTAGCTCTTGGTAATCAATAAAACTTGCATTTACTATTTCTGCCAGTATTCTTGCAATTTACAACACAACAACTGCTGTGACCCATTTTTGTAGGCGGAATAATGTGAATATAAAAATTAGGTAACCTAACCAAATCTAAACAGATTACTTTGAGATATGAGATATGACAGATGGTAGCGCCAACCGTACTTTTATTTTTGGCCACTATGAGCGCTGCGATCGATGACCTACATACCAGGATGAAAAGTGCATTCTTCATGTAACTACAGTAGCTCGTATAAATAACAAAATTATCCAGTTTACTTTAAAACTACATTAAAACCAAAAATAATTTCCTATTTTTTTTATGGACATAAATAGTCTTAGTTCCCGGTTATGCCCCTAATCATGTGATTACAAACACATCAAATACATTTAAAATTTAAATAATAATGCATTTACAAAAATAGCAATCGTTGCTGTCTTTCATAATAATTAATGTCAATTTGTATGGATATAGGCACATATTTAAAAATATTCCACGTAAGTATAATAGCTTTAAGGTCACAGGCGTCTTATTGTAAAAAGTTCACAGTCCAAATTGCTTAAGTAAGATGAAACTTTTATATCAAACAATAACAGTTGTCACTCTTTGCTTACCGTAACTAAAACCGTTTCGTTGGAATTATATAAACAAACAATTGTTGAAAGAAACCGCTCCGTATGTAACTAAAGGAGTATTGCATTTATTCAGAACTACTTTAAAATTTCATATGAATGCTGAATCTTTTCTTTGTGTTAGTGTTTGACCATAAATTTACCCTTTCAAAGTCTAAGAACAATACAATACTAGTGAAAGGATAATTATATACGTAAAAGTGAAATTGTAGAGAAGAAATTTGTAGAGAAAATGTTAGTTACGCTTATTCTAAAAGAGATGGTCACAAATTTACTTTCTCTTGTTCATTATAAACCCTTTACAGAATGGTATCCTTTAGGGTTCTTTTAAAATTTAAAATAAAGAAACAAAAGAATCTCGCGCCAATTTTAAACTTCGAACGTACGTCAGTATATTATTGATTTATAATCTTGACACGCTTCAATTTATGTTTTGTTAATAATAAGAAGCATTCAAAGTGTAACTCGGTAGCAGAAACTTTCTCCAATAAGTATTGTCGTCATATTCATTGGGTATTGTCATTTCTAATAAAAATAAAACTAAATGTTTTGTAAATATGTCTTTGTAGTGACGTAACTTCTTTTACTTGGGTAGTTTTATTTACTTTGGGAGTATCAAAAGCATCAACTTTACTTAATAACTATGAACCATAATGCTTATTATGTCTACGATATTCTTCTTCTTCTTCGTCGGTTTCTCTCTACACAGAGTGGTCGTGGTCATTATTTCAGGTAACCTTCATGATGACTTTCATGGGAAAAAAGATATGCAGTGGTTTCCCCTTGCCTTCTGCATTTAAGCCTTTTAGGGGTAATTTAAGCGCCAAGGCCGTTTTAGCCTCTTCCAACCGGTTTCCCTACGATATTAGATTCTGACATTTTGATGATCAGATGTCAGAGTATTTCGTATGGAACTCCATAATTTAATTGGTAATGAATTATAAACTAAATATAAACACATATTACCTTAAGTAATTTTTTTCCATATCACAAGTTTCATGTAAGTAGAATGTAAGTGTATGAAATATTCTATATATTTTTTAAATAAATGACTTTTTAAAATGTTAAAGTTGACAAGATTTAGCTACTGACATCTTTTTTTAGTAACAATGGTTTTTTTTAATCAAATCTGAAAGTCTCAGGCCTCAGGCTTAACAGTCATAGCGCATGATAAAGCCTCGCCCAAGAATTGGGCTATCAAATGTAAAAATGTTTTTTTTACACACAACTAGTATTTCCCATTAGTTCCAGAGTATAGGGCGTTTAAACAAACTCAGCTTTTAATATACCTCTAAGCGCCTCTTTCACAAACGTCAAGTAGGCCAAACTGTCATTTAAAGTCACCGGTAACCGGTGATAATGGAGCTGATATACCTTTGCTTGTACGGTAAACGTCCCAAACATTAAATAATAAAAAAAAAATCGGCTATCGAATGATGCAGTAAACCGAGTGCATAATTCAATATAACATAAAATGATTTCTGAAAGTAACTAATCAACACTTTACATGTAGTTTGTGAAAGAGGCCCTTAGTATTTTAAATCTTTGCCTCTTAGTATACTCGTAGATAGATTATTAGAATTTGATTTGGAAATTCGTTGTAAATATTAATGTTGTACAGGCTTTTAGATATCTTTAGGAAGGCTATTTTTTTATAACAAACCTAGTTATTTGGAAGCATGTTCTCATAATTATCCCAAATAGTTATGTGTCATTTGAAAAGCGAAAATTGTTACAACAAAGAGACCTTTCATTTACCTACTGTGTTCACAAAAATAAAAGTGTTTCGTCGAAAGTAAAAACAGTTATTGACTACCAAAGGAGTTCGCTCCAATAATGTGCTCCACTTTTGAACTATTTATTACTTCCCATAAAATTTGAATAAAAAAACATACGCACCCTTAACTGTTGACTGACAGACTTTGACAAAATTGTATAACGGACTTTAAATTTGACATGACAAGTTACAAATGTATGGAGATTCTTAGAAATTGAAACCGAAATTTGGACATACTGTGGCGTGACGCGCTCGAACGATTGTTAGTCGATATTAAGCGTGCCTTCGTGTTTTGACCATTACAATACACTATAGAATATTTCTTTACCAAAGTAATTATTGGTGGAATGGTTGTGTAACTGTAGCCTGGCAGGACATCGGGTTGCCACAATGTATGGAGAGTACAGTGCAGTTTTGGTCAATACGTATTTAGCGCAGTAACAAATGATTCGACGTTTGTTTTGTCATTGTAAAGACACAGTGATTAGAAACGGTCGATAAAAGCGAACGTTATTTCCGAATAAAAAAAAATAACACGTCCTAGTAATATATTATTTAGTGAATAGGTGGGTGCCTATTAATTGTGTAGGTACTGATTTACAAACAATAAAAAAATACAATAACTTTTTAATAAAGAAAGTGTTAGCCAATATTTCTTTTATTACAGTTTCTACTATTCAATTGATTTTGGTGATTGGTTGGTTGCAAACCAGTTGTTAGGTTATAGCTGGTACCAATAAAAATAACCAATAACAAGTTAGTTACAATAAAAACCTACTACTATCAAACCGTCAGCCAGTGTGCCAAACTGTGTTTTATTTTGGGGGTAGGCAATAGGAAATAGGAAATGTGCAAGTATTATACACATATATATATTGTAAGCTTAAGAACTTTCACTCATTTTTAGTTTTTAGGCAAATGAAAGTTTTTTCGTTCACTGCAAATCAAGTAGGTAATACTAATACTAAAAAACTCCCTTACAAAATAAATTTAGCATATGCACACGTGAATTAACAAAAAATAATATCAACTTCAAATATTTAAAATGTTCTAGCACGGGTATCACAGTAGCCACTCGTGTTACAGTGAAATTTGTGTTAAAGTCAAAAAAATCACTCAAAATATGTCAATCTTCCAATGGAATAGTTATGTCGTGTGACAAAAAATCCGAACCACGTGTTGTCGCGATTTGACTAATGCGACTTCTGTACGGTCCGTTACTCAAAGTTTTGATACGGGGCCGACAAATTTCAGCGAAATATTCAATGTGACAGGTTGATCCCATACGTGGTAAATAGCATGTGAAATTCCTTTAGGATGAAGCAAAAAATTTATACAGGGTTTCAAGAAAAAGCAATTTAAACATAAAAATAAATAGCAGAAAAAGAAGAAAGTATATTATATCTTATTTCTATAGTAGCCATTGACGTGTTTTTCTATACCTACATTTATTTCTATTATATATTTATAAAAAAATATCTGTTGATGTCGATTGACGTATAATAGCATCTATGATTATATCAATAAAGTAGTGGCAGGGCACACCGCGTTTCGCAATCTTTCAGCCCGTCTGTCTACCATTTCAAAATTACATAGTTTTGTTATTAAATTATTTATGAACCAAAGTCCAAACCAAACAAGAATATCTAAACTAATTGAACTTATATATCAGACGTAAACATATCACTATAATAATAGTAACATGATTCATAGCAATCAGTGTAACGCGATCAGTGGGCGTATGGCTGACTGGCTGATGATATGTCATCGCATCTGGCTCCCTTATCAGCCATAGAGCTGCCGCCCTGCAGAGAACATTCAAAATATAATGACGTTACTGCGTCATTATAATCAGAATCACGTGGGAAGTATGTGACGACAAATGTGTTCACTGGAAGCTTAATCCATAGGTACTAATATTATAAACATAAACTTAAAATAACCCTGTCTGTTTGTCTGTCTTTTATGTAGCATGTAGCATATCTTTTATACAGCTAACCCACTGAACCTAGGGGGATAAGTAGTTTGAAGCTTTAGATAATAGAAACATGGTTCTATCTGAATTTGAACCTGAGAAAATTTTTAACTTTCCCAGACAGCGCAGTTGCACATAGTCCCAAATATCGTTTTGAAGTAAGTATACTTAACATTAAAGCACAGATTAATAATTGGTTTGCGGAGACAAAGATAAAGTTCCTAGTTTTAACCGAAACACTTATATATAACTTTGTAAGTGGTAAAAATAACCACTCAAAAGCAAACACCTATTCTGTGAACATTTTCACTCCTTATCATCTTACTTTTCGAAAGAACTTTGAAATAATGAAGAGGGTTGCTTCGCTTTAAATCATTCAGCGATAAAAGGCGCTTGAAAGTTTTTGTAGCCGTAGTACATATGTTTTCAGTGTACGACCTATTCTATAACATTTTCATTATACAAGGTTACAAAGTAGGTGAATAGTCCACTCGTTGATAGGTATCTAGCGTCACTTTAAATATTACTTATTAGTTTTTGTGTTAACCTGTACACCTACTTTTAAATTCAAAAATTGTAAAATTAAAATACTTAACGGGCCGTGGAAGTGGGGAAACCCCGGGGTATTTTTTTTAAAAAAAAAAACAACAAAAGTAAGTAACGTATTAAATTGTGTCAAACATAAAAATCGATATCTTTTTTTCTATGAGTTGAGTTTATGAAATAAAAATAATCTAGCCGAATTTATTGAATTAAAGCGCTAAAGCAGTTGCTTTTTCGGATCACTTACCTCCTGTAAAAGATTTGAGTGTATTTTATCTAAAATCGTAAGTAAGTTCCAGAAGATAAATGCGACGAAATGTTCGACATGTGTTAAAAATTTGACAAGAAATTTTAAGTATAGTCTATACAGACAAGACGACTTCAAGTGGCTATTTTTTTAAGTTATGTGCTAATAATTTTAATGCGTTACAACTGTTGATCTATCTAAGATAACAGAACATCGATGTCATAAGATTCTTTGCATTAAAAGTCACTTAAAAGTAGAATGAATTAAAAGACCTAGAAGTGTAATATTTGATTTTTTATTTTGAAAAGTTTTTAAAATTTAGTTGTATAGTAGGAAACTTAGACAGAAAAATTAGTCTTCATAAATACTTATAGGATTTTTAAAATTAAAAGCTTACAGTTACTTTGCTTAGGAAATGTTAGGAATTACTAATATTATTTTTATCATAGCAATATTTACTTGGGACATACTTACTTATTACTCAAATATAATAACGCTCGTACGTAACAAAATAACGGTATTCATTTCGTTTCCAATCACACTGTCTGTCTGTGGGGAAATGTTCTGAATTTATATTACTTATGTATTTGATAAAAACAGGAGCAAAATTTACAAGACTAGTTTCTAACAAAGATTGTAATGACAATGCTGCCTGTATATTTATTTATTACTAGCTGGTGCCCGCGACTACATACATACATACATACATACATACATACATACATACATACATACATACATACATACATACATACATACATACATACATACATACATACATACATACATACATACATACATACATACATACATACATACATACATACATACATACATACATACATACATACATACATACATACATACATACATACATACATACATACATACATACATACAGAAAAAAATTCTAAAAATCGTCAATTTAAACTCAATTTAAAGAGCCTATAAACACGATATCTCTGAAAACAAAGTAACTTACTCCATGACCAACCCTTACAGATTTATTATTGGTATTGATTGATGATTGATGATCATATAAAACAATTTTCGATTTTTAACTAAATGTCGATGATTATCGTAACGCTAGACGGTTTTAAAATGTTTTGTTTTTTATATCTTATCATATCGTCGTCATTGATATGGTAACTAGAAGCGACCGGTAGGAGTGCTACACATAAAACCCATTAGATACATTACTCACCGATATGCATAATAATTGATGCACTGAAAGTACCTCAAATAGAAATTTTCCGCTTACATAAATTAAACTAGCTAGTGCCCGCGACTTCATCCGCGTATGCTGTTATACCTACTTTTGACATGCGCTATTTTTATTTTTAGACTAGCTGGCGCCCGCAAGTTCGTCTGCGTTGAAAAAGAAAAAAGTAGCCTATCCTGTGTCCGCTACTTCTAAATGTTTATCTACCAAGTTTCATGAAAATCAGTTAATTCGTTTAAGAGTTATGGAGCAACATACATACATACATACAGAAAAAAATTCTAAAAATCGTCAATTTAGTTTCAGTATCATGTACCTATAGAGCCTATAAACATGATATCTCTGAAAACAAAGTTACTTACTCCATGACCAACCCTTACAGATTTATTATTAGTATTGATGATCCCTCGATAACAGTAGGTACTTTTTTCTTGATGAAAGGTACCATATGTCCTTTTCTGTATCCCTGACAACTTAGATGCAAAATATCATAATGATCGGTTGAGTACAAAGATTTAATCTTTGGTTGAGTAGTTAAGCCCTGAAAAGGTAACAGACAGACATACTCTAACATTTATAATATTAGTATGGTCACATAGTCACATAGTTTATCAGGAACTCAAAAAGTAATTTATCTACTAAAAAAAAAGTAATAAAAAAAATTAAAAGTAAAAGTAGTTAAAAAGTAGTTTAAAAAATAGTCAAAAAGTTTTCTTATCTAGAGTGCACAGTTCGAATGAGAAACTTTATCCCGCGGAGCTAAAAAAAACTAAGTATAGCTACAAATGTTAGCACTCAACCCATTTTCTATACATTAAAAGAAATCAATAATCTATAATATTCAAAACACCTGTCATTTTATGATAAAACGCAATTCAATTTACGATTTTCTATAACAAAGTGCAAGCACATGCTTCTGTTATCTAAAAACATGGCTGCAATAAAATGCATTATAAAACTTTGTCATTTGTCCTCCGTTTAGGGATAAAAAGTCGTTTGTGAAATACGTAAAAGGGTTTTATGACGGAACCCAAATCGTTCTGCGAATTTACAGAACCCATAAATTAAGTTTAGGTGTAACCATTAAAGTCAATCAAATTAACGCTGATACAAATTCTTACAAAGTTATCTTTGCGGTCAATGGGTAAGATTGCATACGTTTATTGACAATAATTGTTATTTATTCAACGGAAAATATAACTTTGGATTTAAAGACGAATTAATGTAGGTCGGTATACTCAGTTGACAAAACATGCCTATAGCGTATCCAATATTCTTGTCCGTCCGTCCCTGTAGAAGAGTAAAAAAAATCTTGTGGTGTATTTTAGGTTTATAAATGAAAATATATTTACCTACTTATTTCATTGATATTTTCTAGATTACCCAAAACTCTTTTCAAATCTATTTATTTATAGAGTATGGATTTAAAAAATAAAAGCTATTAGACGCTTTTGAACAAATAACACCATGAACCATTTAAAAAACTAATAAAGTATTTTAGCCTAGAAATAATTAGCTTATAGGTATATCTTTCTTTTACTTAAAAACAGAAAAAAAAATCAAGACGAACGGTAAAAATATTTTACTTCATCCTTCCTTCAGACTCTTTGTGACTTTAGCTCTCACAGTCCTTTATATTGACAAACTGTGACTTAGAACTAAAATAAAAGATACAATATATCTATAACATTTACAACCCAATACAAAAAAATTATTTCATATTCAAAATAATTTATTTGCTGAATATGGTTATACATAAGGTGTTGTAAATTTTAATAGATAATGTCCACATATTCAACCGACAAGCGGTTAATTCTTGTTATAATGCAATGAATCATTGCTAGAAATTCTTAGAGGCTTTAGTTGTCTAGAAGCAATCCTAGAGTGATATAAGTGCTCTGTCAACCTTAAAAGTTAAGGTTAAATAGGTGTTACAAGAGTGAGCTCTAAACCCAAACAGTACAGGTGTTATTTTTCCGCGTTTTTCTTATCTAAAATTTGCATCGAAATACTACAATGGAATTTGCGTCACAAATGCCAAAGCGGCACATAAAAAGAACGCCTTTGACAGAATCATGGCGGACTCTTGCCTTCACGCGTCAATGGTAAAAGGTAGTAACAATCAACTTCTACTATTTCATTTTAAACTCTAATAGGTTGATATAAAGTCACATTTTCTTTAAATTACGTACTTATTATTATGTTTGTTTTGTTTTAAATGACAGTTCATGCTCTACGCATATGTCACTTTTAAATGTTCCATAAAATTCGTAGTGTTTTGTATGGCACGCGTATTCCATGTTGTAGTAGTTTGATGAAAATTTGTCACTGTCTCAAAACGTCTGCAAAATAGTAACAAAAATAAAAAAATACCAAATTTACTAAAGTTATGGCATAATGCTTAAATAGATTGATATATCTTTATTGGACAATAGTTTTGTCAAGACAAACATAGGTAGTTAATAGAGAGCAAAATGCAATGAGAATTTCTTAACAAAGAAATAAAAAAACACCATTCCGTTCAGAATCGCTGTAAACAAAGGTAATAGACTCGCGAGAAGATTATTGTCCGCAATTGTGTACATTGTTCGCTGTTAATGTGTCCACGTTAATGGATAGGCCGTCTGTCCGTCCGTTTGTGTTAAACAAATACATGTTGCATTTTACGCCTGTTACAGGTTTGTATGCAATGGACGCCTTCGCTTTGAATCTCGCTGATCACTATTGGTTAGGGAGCCCATGATACTAAATGTGTAGTCACTCGAGCGTCGTGGGGACCTATTGGACTTTGAAGATTGGATGGTAAGAAGAAAAAAAGGTTATATGAAGTTTTTCATTTCAGGGGTGGGGTGAGCGTCTACAGACGTTTAAAATTTTGTAGGCGCTGAATTTTAAAAAATCCTCCATATAATCGTCAGATTAAGAATCAGCACGATCAGGACTTTATAGGCTGAACCGTCTGTATGAAAATGTGACGCGCTCGAGTATTACAAAATGAGAATCGTCAAAAATATTTTTTGCATTTTCAAAAAGCTGCCACGATCTTGCGTTACATCCGAATCGTCTGAATTTTAAATGGGAGCTTAATTTAGGTTCACTTAATATCCCCTCTGAAAATCTGACGCGCTCGAGTTGTATTTAAAATTTTACCCCCACCCCCGCCAACCCCACCAACCAAATCGTCAGATTATTAAAATGCACACTTTTCAGCATGCAATTAATCTACCATAGCTTAATCTGACGCGCTCGAGTGACTCCAGAAATCCCCTCTTGGGCTCCCCAACCATATCATCATATCATTGCATGTCGGTATACTTACATGATAACTCACATTCTTGCATTCACAAAAATATATTTATTTATTTTAGGAAAATTTACAGGTTAATATTACACAATAACAGTTTAAATAAATAACTTACACCAAATAAAAAAATTCCACTTAGACAGACTATTCTAGAAAAACTACAGACTATTCTAATAACAACGATATAGGTATCATGTATACAATTGTGTTTACATCGATGGTTATAGACGTTATAGTAGGCCATTGAAAAATTTATCCGCATTTGAAAAAAAATTTAATATTTTTTGTTTTAACTATAGAAGTTATAGATGTTAAGTTAGAAGTTTATAGATGTGGCACAGGTCGACATCTGTATCCTCTAATAAAATTTCGTTAAAAAGTCTACATGAACGAGACATGAATGTGTTTCTCCTATAATTTGACTTACTAAGAGCTACATGCAGCAAAGAGCGATTTCTCAAATTAGTATGAGGGACATTTAAATATAATTTGGATAATAGTTCAGGTGAATCAATTAAAACTTTACAATATTCATCAAATAGCAAATGTCACTAATGTTACGCCTATACTGAAGAGGTAGGAAATGGTAGCACCTGCATCTGTGAATGTAGTCTTGCAATTTTTGAAGAATTTTATAATCAAGATACCGAAGAAATTTCTTCTGTATCCTCTCAATACGTGAAATATATGTTTCGTACTGCGGATTCATATTTGTTATGCATCCTATTCAAGGTGGTTGCGCACAAAGGTGCAGTATAAAATTTATGTATAGTAGGTATATTGAAGAAAATTTACATAATTTGCATGTATGTAGTTCATTTATGTATTGTATAAAAAAATAACGATCTAGAAAACCACGTGGCATCCTCAAGTAACTTTAAAAGCGAGAGTTAAAAAACGATATTCTAAGAATGGCAAATTTTAAAAAACTTTTATTGTTGGTACACTGTTGCTATTTTACCTCAGCACTAATCATTTGTGTTCGTTCTTTAGAGTTGCACAATTTGTAAAAAAATGCTTTGTAATATTTTTTAAAATAAAGAGACCTTCAAGACTTCGAAAATTAGTATAACATTCAATTTCTATTGAACAAAGTGCCATACAAAATTTAAAAAAAATGTAAGGTGTCACATATTTTGAAACTGTTATTACATTATTTATTTATTTATTTTCAAGGAAAACTAAATGACAGATTAATTGGACACCATTTATAAGTTTCCGCATATTGAATCTATATATAAAATAAAATAAAACCGTTTCTAACCAATATCAATAATTAAAAACAAAGTTACGACAAAAAAGACTACAGCTTTTTTTTGAGCTTAATAAGAAAAAATATAATCAAGAAAAAGTAGGTAGACAAATAAAGCTAAAAAAGAAAGAGCAAAAATTTGGTATGGAGTTAGATTAAATATCGAAGGATCACTAAGACATTGAACTTTAATGGACGAATATTAGCAGCGAATTTCTAGTAGATTTTAAAATGTTTAAAAGTTAGTACCTACAACAAATCGATCGAGCAAACGGTACAACTTACAGCACTTTGTTGTCAACAGCAAGCAGCACAACAATACCTACACATTTAGTTTTACGGCGACTTTTTTATAGATTTTAGTTAGAAGTCACACTTTTGAGACCTTCCGAAAATATTGTTTCCATACAATTCCTCTTGTTTTCTTCATTCATTTTGATCGTTTTATGACAGCGGCGCGTGGAAGACGTGCGACACCTAACGGGCGACGATGTTTTAAAAGGAACTTGTTTGTCCAAATTGTACAATTGATTTATTGTTTTCATACACTCGTGTTTAGAATCTCACGTAGCGGAGTTTGTTTTTTTTTTTGTAACGGGCATTTATAATGATGCCGAGTCAACAAAATGTTCTGCTTGCATAAATTCTCCCCAAATCGGAAACCTACAAAATATAGTTGAAAAAAAAACGACATTTTTGATTCCATTTTCACGATGGAAACTTTATTTATTTATTTTATTTTATTTTTACACAAGATTCACCAACATTTGCTCACACATATACACTTACATAACTATAACCACTTAATAAGAAAAATCTAGTATCTATTACTATTTATTTTAGTAGATATAAAATATTAAATTAAAAATAGTAAATAGGTACCGATATAAAAAAATATCGATTTGAGAGCGCCTGCTTAGCTTGTGTTGTCTAAATTTAGCTTTTTCTTCGACATTTAATATACCTAGAGGTGTGTTATATTACATCTTTTATATAACATATTATGTCTATTTACGATATACATACAGTATATACAAAAAAAAACTATCTATTTGTCGAGCATATCAAATCACTTGACCGATAAAATGATGCGATATCTTTGTTCCCATGATGTCGAGACGCTCCCAGTAGCCAGTTGATGGTAAATATGCACGCATTATATAAATATTATGTAAGTACAAATGGAAACACACTACATTTCCTACTTAATAAGCTATTATATTTATTATATAATATGAAAAGTCGATTTATTAAATGGCATAATACACTTGACGACGCGAATGAAAATTGACCAAAAAATTGACCATGAGGCAAAAAAGAAATCTATAAACATTCGATAAAATATTAATTTTTTACCTATTTTTAAGAACCTAATAAGCAAAATAAAATTTCTGACTCATATAGGTATCATTTTGTCACACTATTTAACACTTATCTGACAGGTTTTTATTACTAATTGCGTATTATTTACTCTTGGTCTGGGGTGTAAAAACAAATAAAATATGATATATTAGGTAGGTATTTCTGAACATTATTGCATATCGGACTGGATTTGACCTAAATATATTTGGAAGAGAACGTTTTTATACTACTTATTCAAACTTTAACCTACATAAGTTACAGTCGGGGTACGGAAACATTCGTCAGTTTTAAAATTCATTCCTTTATCAAATCGTAAACTTTTCTACCTTTTGAAACTAAAGCACTAAGCACATTTTAACTGACAGACGTTTGGAATGAAATTTTTGGCTTGAGTTAATTGCCCTGGTACAAGCAAATGTCGACTCTAAGGTGACGAACCTTTTCTTACCCCGACTTTACAAATATGCAAAAATGTCAATACTTAACTAGCCTAGTTTTTGTTTACAATTAATTTTTGGTCATCTCAGCCATTTTTAATATGGCTGCGGGCATTCCCCTTTACGTAATTTATGAAGTAATGAAATATCATGAAAATTACCACATTATCATTTTAAATGTTTATTATGTAAACACAATTTAACCGTGAGAATCATACGGAAATTAAACGCGTATAGGTACTCGTAAACTCCGTATCTATGCTGTCTGAATTATACTAAGATAAGGGAAACTACGTGGGATTTTTTTATTGCATTCTTTAATCTTTCTTATTGACAAATTACGCCACTGTAAATGTAAAAAAATACTAATCATAACTTTGAAAAAAAAATGTCAAAATAAAAAAGAAATAATTATATTTAATTCGGTTCGACACAACTAATATTTTCTTATTATTTGACGACTCGTTTGGTCTAGTGGCTAGTAATCCTAGCTGTTAACCAAACGGTCGCGGGTTCGAATCCCGCTAGGGGCAAATGTTTATGTGTTAACATTTTACCTTTGTACCTGAGTCATGGATGTTTTGTATTTATAATATGTATATATTTACAAAAAAAAAAGTAATCTATATAGTACGAGTATATCAACTGTCTGGTTAATACAAAGTCTGGTTAACGGTTAACTGTATAATACAAGCATGTTGCTTACTTTGGAACTGGATGGTGATGTGTGGAATGTGTGAAAATATTTATTTATTATTATTATTATTATTTATTTATTTATTTACTTACAAATTTTAACAAGAGTGTATCATACACTATTCTGGAAACGTGAAGCGAACGGACGGAGTGGAGGCTACGGACTGGCAAGCGCAGTCCACCCACAAGGTGATCAGACCACCTTATAAGAGCTGCGGGTCTGACTGCTTATGACCGGTCATATTGTAAAATTATTGGGAAGGCCTATGTCCAGCAGTGGACGACTGCGACTGAGATGTTGATGGTGATGATAAAACTCAATAACAATAACGCGTTGAGGACCTCGACGTCTTCTCTGATACGATTGGATCGTTTAGGAATAAAATTCACAAAGCATTTGAGCGCAGTAAGAATCACCGGGGTAAATATAATTGATGGTGTTCTGACATCCTGAAGTTGCATTGCATTGTATGTAACTTCTGCATGTAATGCGGCGTAGGCTATATATATATATATATATGTATATCTGTAATTATAATTATGTTTTTCTATAAAACTGTTGTAGTATAAGTTTTTGTTACCGTTTTTAAGGCAAATGCTGTATACGCCTATAATTGGTACCCGTGTCAGCCAAGATACTATGTTAACCTTTATATCATGAATATTTTAACACGTGTACTGTTGGTGTATATATCCTAAATAAATAAATAAATTTAAAAAAGTCAGTTTCTTTATAAATAATCTCAATATATTCTATGTATTATAATGCATTACAGTATGTGGCCTTATAAAAGTTCTGTTATCGGATTAGATTCTTAATACACTACCGGTGACTTCATTTGCGTTTAGTGGGAATCAATTTTTTCCTTAAATGATCACATCCTTTGACATCACTCATACAGTGTGATATCACAAATTCATAGTATATCTTTATCGTGATAACGAATTTATATTTAATTTACTTTGTACAATAAATCAGCTGTTCGGCGAACAGAAGCAAGGTGAACAGGAAATATAAGTAGAACAGATTACTTAACTGTTCCTGTAAACCTACAAGTTAAATTTACCTTATATAAGTAACCTGTAGTCATTCATCCAATAAAAATTTATGCTATCCATAATTCAGGAAATTACCTACAGTAGAGACACTAGAAAAAGGCTAAGCTACACTCATAAATTGTAATATACTAGCGGTCTTGTCTTGGTAGGAGTTTCCTCACGTTGGTTAACGCCTGTTGTTAGCGGGTTCAGTAAACGTTTTTAACCAAATCTCAGTGTCACCAATTCAGGTTTCAATTGTGAATCTAAACCGAACTGGCACCAACTTAGAGAAGAACAAAAAAAACATCAAAATCGGTACAGCGGTTATGGAGCAGCTCAGTGTGACACACACAGTTATGTACAAACGTTGTACAAAATATTTATATATAAAGAAAGATAAGCTAAAATGTACCAATATACCTAATATAACCAATACATTTTTTTTATATTCTGTAATAAATATTATTTCCAGTCAAATTGGCCTCAGTTACACTGGGAAATTGTTTCGAAATTGAGTAGGTAAATGGGTAAATAACAGGTAATAATAAGTATTTAAACTATAATCGACAATTCGTGTGAGAATACTGTTAAAAAACTTTAAACTTTTTAAACATTAAATTGCACAAGCATTGTTCACTGGCGATGTGTATTCTATTTCAAATATTTGTTTTGTGATTACTTACACATTTCTAAATCCATAACAGTACCGAAGTCATATCTTGTTATCGTGCGAAAATTTTAGGCGCCTAAGTATTGGCCTACTGCGGAGTCGAGAACACTTTCAAAAACCATTTACCTCAGGTCACTCAGGTCAGAGTCAATAATTATGCAAGTCAAAAATTTTGATTTTTAATTTCTATAGGTAATTGGGCAAGGTATTAAATGTATCTGGATTAAAATACAATTATTTAATTGTTAATATTTAATTTAAAGGTTTGCGAAGAACACAAAAAGAACAAATATAAATGAAATGATTAGGTTTTCTGTAGAAAGTTTTTTCTACAAAAATCCTTATAACTTTTTTTGTTTTTCATTTTTCTGTTTTGTAGTTGAAGCTCACAAAATTGATTCCCGTCATTCTTATGACTTCTTATATCTTATGACTACTAGTCAGCCAACAACGTCACAGGGCTTGCATGTGTACTACCGACCTTGCTAACCCACAACAATATAACACCTTTAACAACACATGACAACTGATATTTTTCGATGATTTTCAGTAAGAATGTGATTACTGCAACCTACTTTTATATCAAACAATAAACCTACAAAATTATTAGCAGAACTAGCGCCCTGAGTATTCTGAATAAGCTTAGATTTATGTAGTACTAGCTGGCGCCCGCGACTTTGTCCGCGTTGAAAAAGAAAAAGTAACCTATCCTGTGTCCCATAGGTCTAAATGTTTATCCATCAAGTTTCATGAAAAATCAGTTGATTCGTTTAAGAGTTATAGAGGAACATACATACATACTTACATACATACATACATACATACATACATACATACATACATACATACATACATACATACATACATACATACATACATACATACATACATACATACATACATACATACATACATACATACATACATACATACATACATACATACATACATACATACATACATACATACATACATACATACATACATACATACATACATACATACATACATACATACATACATACATACATACATACATACATACATACATACATACATACATACATACATACATACATACATACATACATACATACATACATACATACATACATACATACATACATACATACATACATACATACATACATACATACATACATACATACATACATACATACATACATACATACATACATACATACATACATACATACATACATACATACATACATACATACATACATACATACATACATACATACATACATACATACATACATACATACATACATACATACATACATACATACATACATACATACATACATACATACATACATACATACATACATACATACATACATACATACATACATACATACATACATACATACATACATACATACATACATACATACATACATACATACATACATACATACATACATACATACATACATACATACATACATACATACATACATACATACATACATACAGAAAAAAATTCTAAAAATCGTCAATTTAGTTTCAGTATGATGTATAGAGCCTATAAACACGATATATCTGAAAACAAAGTAAATTACTCCATGGCCGACCCTTACAGATTTATTATTAGTATTGATAATTTTATGTGTAGGACCTTATTGGTAAATTATACAATCTAAGTCCGAACTGTGATTACTTAGTTCTTCTTTTCTTGTTATACATGAACTATTATACTTGCTCAGAAAAAATCATACAACTTTCCATAGAACTGAGAACCAATGCACTTTACCAGTTAATATTAATTACAAGTTACTCATCACGAAAATAGTTTATTAAAAATTCAAATTGTGACTTAGGCACATATAGCCTGCGGCCGTGGGAAAGTGATAGAGTTTGAATGTTTACAATTCCGTCAGGTTTGACATCAACTACTTCAACAGATAATAACACAAAACTAAACTAATCCTTCTACCAACAACCTGTCACTTCGTGTGTCGAATGAGTGTTGATTATCAAGCGATAATACTCTGAATGTGGAGAGCGGGAAGTTCAAGAATGTTGGGCGAGTTCTGACTGGATCGTTCCTATATTTAGCTCTCTAGTATTGGATTAAAATCACTTCGAAAATAGTCTATTGTATGTGCTAATCACATTTTTGATTCCCTTCATCTTTTACACCGACGGGTAATCGTTTCATTCTTGCAGATTTATTGACTCTTTTTGATACACCTTTTAGTTTACCTACTTAATAATGTGTCGTTCATTGTAAAAGTGGTGTAACTCCCTATTTTTAAAAAACATCTTTTCTTGCCTAATGGTATCACATTTAGTCATATCTTTCAATATAAAAGTGAAGTAACTCCAATAGTTGCATTAAAATCCCATAGATGAAAACAATGAATGAATGCTTAATATTTTTTTCCTACACTATAATTCGCAAAAAGCTCGTTATTCTAAAATTCAGTTACAAGGAGATAATTCACTTTTACAATGAACGACACTTATGTTACCGGGGTAAAAAAAAATAGTTTTTAGAATTTTTGTCTGTTTGTCTGGTGCACGCTAATCTCAGAAACGGCTTAACTGATTTAAATCCAGTTTTTACTGATTTAATTATGATTATCTGGATGAGCATATAGGATACTTCTTATCCTGGAAAAATGTTTAGTTCCTGTGAGATTTTCAAAACACGAACATCAGCGTGTAGATACGAAGATTACGAAGTTTCGGCTGCAGCTAGTAGACAATAAAATTTATAAATATAGTATAGGTTTACAACATTCTAATTCAGCCTACGAAAATTAAAAAAAAAGTGACATTGCAGACGAGGGAAAAATAACTACAAGCCTTAATTTTTCATAATTTTTTATCATCAATACTAATAATAAATCTGTAAGTGTAGGTATTGTATGTATGTATGTTCCTCCATAACTCTCTTGGAAACTTGGTAAATAAACATTTAGACGCACGGGACACAGGATAGGCTACTTTTTTCTTTTTCAACACGGACGAAGTCGCGGACGCCAGCTAGTAATATTTTTTTTTTTATGTTAAGGTCGACAGACAGGCTGATGGTCCACTTGATGGTAGGTGGCTACCGTCGCCTATAACACAAGCAACGCCATAAGTGCTACAAGTTCGCTGCCGACCATAGAAGGATTAAGGATAAGGGATAAGGGAGGGGTGGGGTAATAGGCTCTGGCATCCCTTACTCACTCACCGAAACACAACAGCACATAATGCTGTTATTTCACGGTGGTATTCTGTAAGGTGGTGGTTACTGCCGCCAGACGGGCTGTCCAAATGACTGCGAAACGCAGTGTGCCCTACCACTACTTAAATATAATAAATTCGACAATTCGCTGTTCAAGTAAAATTTGCTTGCGATCATCATAAAGCGATCATCAAAACCTTTTTAAAGCAGTGCTAAAAAAATATCACACCATTTATGAGTCGTCGTAGTTTATGCATGACGTTGAACAGATGCGCAACACACACCCCGCTATCAGAAGTGATTATCAGCGCCTTATCGCATAACACCACCCGTCGTTTTTGTCGCGTGATCAAAGATTTCCAATGGATTCCTACTGCTTAATTAGATATATGCTTGATTGACAAATTTGATCGACAGATATAAAATTCTTGTTGAACAACTTTAGTTGCCTAGTCCTTTTTAAGACTTTTTATATAGAGTTAAACACAATTATAATAATTACCTAGTGTAAAAATCTTAGAAGTTTAAGTACCTATGCCCAAGACAGTTTTTTAAGATTTCTATTCCTATTCGACTGAACATTCCTGTTCGAGTCTGTTCACATTATTTTTCTACCTTTTATTATTTTATTTTTACATTTTTTTTTTTTTTTTTATTTTTACCTTTTATTATTTTTCTTGAACTGACAAATGTTGCCAAGTCTGGTTAATTATTCTAGAATCTAGAGAATAATTAGCTTGCTTGTAAAAGATCTACAAATCGCATTCGCAATAAATGAATTACTTATCTGTTCCAGTACTAAAATAATTGTTGACTGAATAAAGATATGTAATTAAGAATCTACCTAGTTGTAACGTATATCCTGTCGAATTCTGACCATAATAAAGTAATATGTAATTACAATTTGATGTTTCAATACTGCTTGATTGTCTACATTTACCTACAAAAGTTTTCGTGACGTTACATTTCAACGGAAAATGGCTGGCGGCTACCAAAATCCATTCACCGGTACAAAATTGAGTTAAACAACCCCACAGCGAAATCGCTTACAAGATAAAATCTGCATTAAATAACTCGAAAACAATATCTTTTCAGTGATAGGTAACTTTTAGAATATAAATCATAACACAATACGTATAAGCTCCAAAATTCAATGACAATGTTGTTTCATCCCCGGATGGAGGTCTGCTCACAAGAAAATAGAATTTTTAAATCTATGTATGAAGCATTAAGGTATATTTTTGATTGAGAAGTTGGTCTGTAAAGTAGAAAGAGGTTATCAACGAACCTTTGAAGTGGCCTAGAAGGCCTTTGAAGTGGCGCTTCTGCATGCAAATTTTAGGGGCAGGGTCGAGAAAAATTGACAATTTTCCCCATGTTGTTGCTGGTGATTTGAATATCGTTTTATTGTATACTTAAAACTATTAAAAGTTAATTTGTTGTAAGTATACATAAATAAACGTGTCTGCTTTAAATATAAATTCTTTATTTATGTAGCAATTGCAATCATGATTTTTATGTTTTTTTGCCTCCGCATTGATTCATTTTTTACTGTAATAAAATAATAATATCAGAAAATATCAAGTACATTTTTATTTCACCTAAAAGTTTAGCGCCATCTGTGTCAGTCTATTAGAAAATAGTTATACAGTCTGCCTGTCGAAATTGAAGTTTCATTTGGAGGTTAACATAATTGTGTATTTGGCTTATTTAACTCATAAAATATATAAAACAACACATTTTAGATTTTTGTGGTTGTAGTTCTTCGAATGGCAAACAAAGTAGGATAAATTAATATTTTACTATGTAAAATTAAAGTATTCAGCGCCATCTCTTATTCCAACGAAGAACTAAAAGGATTCTTCGAACGCTTATCGATCGTAACATTGACTCTTATACATTAGTACGCATTTTCCTCGTTAGATGTCCCATAGTCACTATATAACATACACTTCTAACATTTTCGAATAGATGGTGACAGTTGGCTGTTTTCTTTGAATTCCAATATTATTTTATTATTAGATTTGATTTGATTATCTGATTGATTACAATTATCTGATGTGATTGACTCTAGATATGATGGCGGATTTTGCGCAGAACTATTCTGCGCCTTTCCTAAAAATTATGATATTTATATATTTTATACTAGCTGGTGCCCGCGACTTCGTCCGCGTTGAACGTTGAAAGTTTTTGCGTAAAAGCATAACAAACAGACAAACTCATATTCACATTTATAATATTAGTATATTTTATATGTATCTTAATCCTGTAGAAAATACCTAATAGATTGTCTTGAAATAAAAATGTCATTTCAATTATTGAGTAGGTAGGTACTATCTGGTATTCGCCCTGAGCTGGGTCCGCTGAGAACGTAGCGGTGTGTAGGGATCCGAGAGCAAGGCCTCGCTGTGCTCTCGGACCCACACTTTCACCGCTGATGGTGGAACGCGGGGGGGTTTTAGTGGGTATTCCTGGGGATAAGACTTCACCAGGCGAGTCCCACACTCCCCTCGTCGGCTGTCCCTGTCGACGAGGGATAGTGCGTAAAAGTCATTTCCCCTCCACCAAAAAAAAAAAAAGGTACTATCTGGTAACTGCGACTTGTTTTCTGACTAACATTTATTTTAGGTATACGAAAACAGGAAAGTTGTTGTTGAAAATAACTAAATACAAGTACTTACTTATCAAGATAAATAGAGCTGAAAACAAAGATGCGGAGATTGACGAACTACAAACTCGACGCTAAGAAATTTTGCGTTTACATAGGTAGATGTGACATAAATTTGTTATGATCGTTGTTGAACATAACATGGAGGCTTCCTGTTTTCCTAGTTTTATTTTAGCAAATAAAAAAATCGCGACCTAACATTAAAATAAAATCATTTTTCAGTCTATCAATTCTGCAGATATTATTAGAAGAATATAGGTACATAATTATAGTAATTCTTGGTTACTGATAGCATAATGATTATTGCAATATGAATGATTAGAGGTACTTGTGGTGTTTAATGTATGGCCGCTTGTAAACAATGTTTTGCCACGTTATTGGTTTCATTTAGCTTGTCCGTTTACGAGTTTACTTATAAGTATCTGACAACATTATGATCTTCAGCCGACCGGTTTTAGTGAATGTCGTAAATTGTATACGAGTCTATTGATTGATGGATAGGTATAATATATTGCAGAGGGCGCTGAGAACCACCGAAATAATATATTTTCTGAGATCTGTAGTCATGTTATGGTCGGTTGCCAGTCCACTTGATGATAGGTAGCATGCATCTTGTTATACACAAGCAACGCCACAGGTGCTGCAAGTGTGCTGCCTATTGACAGTAAGGAGAGAGAGATCTAAGGGCTCTGGTGTCCCTTATATACTCACTCACCAAAACACCACAGTACACATGCCATTATTTCACGGTGGTCTTCTGTAAGGCGGTGTTGCTACCGCCATACGGGCTGTCGAATAACTGCAAAACGCGGTGTGCCCTGTCACTATATATACTTAAAAATCTGCGTTTAAACTGTTTTTTTTTTTTTTTTGTGAATATTATCAAATTCTAAACTGAGTAGGTAAGTTTGTGTATAGGTACATGTTCTATGAAATCCAAAATTTTATTGACAACCATAAAACTCGATTGTATCATCGATTAGAAATGTCACAGAATTTAATTGCGGAATCGGTTCAAATGACTGTTTTGGACGCTTATTTGGGAGGTGATTAATTTAATCCGAACAATGTTGACCGGGCCACGCAATATTTGGCACACGGTTTACTGTCGGGCATTTATGGAGGCGAGGCTACTTAATCAGTCTCATTACAGCCGTGGTTCGTGTTCAAACAGCGGGTGGATCAATGTGTTTGCACACCGAACGGTATAATTAACGGACGGAATTGAATGTTGGCCCCTTTATTACGTACATCGCAAAAATGTGCAACAAAATTGAGTCTAATATCAACGTTGCATACATTTATGTAATGATTGAATACTAAGTATATGTACCTATATCTAGACCTATCTGTAGACAATTACATAAGTACCTATTGTATAATTTATTGCTATTTTATTGTATACAGAAACAGCGTCCAAATCATGTTCCAATTTTTTAAATTTTAATTTAAAAATTAACCAAACATTTATTTAGTACATATGGTATCTATCATTTACCAATTGTAAAGACCCTCAGTACCTACCAACTGGTCAAACTTCTGGTGGTACAGTGGGTTCGCGATGGTTTTTTGGTATACCTAATGGCCCCGTAATTTAGGCCTCCTTCCACTTGGCTTCACTGTCGAGGATACCATGGGTTCCTAGAATGGTTCTTGTCAAAATCCCTCTTTTTATAATACGCACCACTAAGGATTGGAACTCCCTGCCGGTGTCTGTCTTTCCGAGCTCTCATATCCCAATCTTTTTAATATTCGTGTGAATAGGAATCTTCTGAGTGAGCTCGCCCCACCTCGTCTTTGCTGCACGGCTAGATGCTAGCCAAGATTAAACCCATTAATTAAAAAAAACCATAGTGATTAATTTCATGAACTCTCTGAAAACTTTGATTATAGTCAGTAAATACCCAACTGTTTTCAAGTTGTTGAAATTGTACTCGTAAGTTACAGTTGCTGCTAACTTAGAAATATTATGTATGATAATATCTTTTTAGTTACTTAAAGATTAATCATATTAATACTTAACACTCTTATTAAGTTTTAATACTCAATACTTAGACGTTATTATCCTGAACCAACCACCGAGATATAAGACATTTAGGTGTACCTAAGTGAAGCTTTAATCGCCGTGTTTGTGCGTTAAAAATTGATATTGTACCTAACTCCCCCTCGATTCTGGGCCCATCTAACTCAACCCCTGTTCCTACCCCGACCCACCCCCGAAGAGAAGTGAGGGGCGTGGCACGCTGCGGGGGGGCGGTACGCGCATGCGCCCTGTAATCACTTGCCGCCATCAAGATAGCCTTGAACGGATTGATAGGAGAGGAGTGCTCTCAAAGAAATGTATATTGAGAGGGTGTTTGACAACGTTCCGTTTGACGTGGTGATAGTTAATACCTCCCTTCATTCTTCAGCTCTGCAGTGCGGTTCTGTAATATAAGATAATACTTGGGTTAGTGGCGCTGCTTTGCTCGTATAAGTAGGTATAAGCCGTAAACTTTACGAAATGTTAGACGAAAGACGAAGGATCAAATAGCACAAGATGACGATTTTATATAGTTTTTTTTTTATAATTGGATTTTTTTGTTTTTGTAACATTAATATTTGTAGTTTATTAGCTTAATTGTAAGCAAAAATTATTTCGCTTACAATTACATTAGTCATAATGTAGTTGTTTAATTTCAAATTACATATTCACCACCTATAATCAAAAACAATCTGGTAAATTTCGAAGGACGTGTGTTTGCATTGTTTCGCGGCGATTTTGGATGATTGCATGAAATTGCGTGACTGATTGTAAAGAGAGCGAGAGAGCTATTATTAGGTCCAAAATGTATAACTAACAACGAAATGGAATTTACAACATCAAATTTTACTGTAGTCAATTTTGATGTTAATGGAGTTATGAATGCAGAACGACGGTATTCAGTTATCTTGAACCTTGAGGCAAGACACCTACTTGTTTCCTGAATATCTAATATAAATATATGTTCTCATGGCAATCTTCTATTTAGACTTCTAGATAGAAGATTCTAGGCTCTCTATCTTATCTTTACATATTATAATTTGAAGTAGCTTTCCACGTTTATCTGTATGGCCGTTAACTTCTCATATAAACGAAGCGTGAAGTTCTTACTTATATGATCCTAACTTATATGATAACATAAAACTATAATAATTACATTGATCGGAGGAGAGCTTAGGTTAAGTTAGTAACCTATAACTCTCCTCCGAATAAAAAGAAAAAGTAATAAGTAAAAGTCGACTACTAGGAATTTTCCTACAAGCTCATTTGAAGCTCACATTATAAAACTTACATACGTATAACAATATGGTTCTTGCAGTATACTTTGGTCTCAATCAAACAAAGTTTTAGGAAAAAATAGGATAAAGGTTTAGTTTCTGTAAATAATGTGTAACGTTACAGTTATGTTACGTTACAGTCTTGCCCAGTTTTACAACACTTCATCTCAATGTCAAAAGACGCAAAAGTTTGACATGGTGTCTGTGTATCTAAATGTATGTATGTAATGTATGTAACTATGTATGTATGTATTTGTGTCTTTGTCATCGTTGCTTCTAATCAAAACTGATTTTGATAGTTTAGTTTAGTTTAATTTAGTTCTTAGATACCTATAATTTACGAAGATATGTTCAGACGTTTGAAGATTATTAATCTATTTCCTAGTCTACGAAAGGATTTTACTAACTTTCAGTGACTTGGTTTGGTACAGTGACTTCGATGGTATTTCCATGACATTGTAACCTTGACCTGATGCCGCAGCATCAAGTAGTCTGCGGGATATTCAACTCCTTAGCAACTTACAGAAGATAATATCTTGTTTGGGTTAAATAGAAAGTTTGGGTTAGTTTATAATTTTTAATTATATCCTGTGTTTTTCAAATTCAAAAAGGCTTCCCGGGATGTTAAAGAATGCCCTTTGGCACAATGCCTTTTGCCATAATAATAGAATTATAATAAAATATACTTATTTAAAAAAATATAATAATAATGTGGTACCTATGCTTTTTTTTTTAATTGATTCGATTTCTTGCACGCTCAAGGAAATTATTGTAAATATCTTTATGACAAACAAGTTTTTCATGCTTTTAACGTTAGAAAAATGCTTGTGATGGTGGATAGGGTTTCAAATACGTTTAAGTATGCGCCCTTCATACCTCGAATGACAGTGTTTCTCAAAGTGAGGACCAAGAATTATTAAATTTACTGTAACCAATTTTGATTTATACGATTTTCCTACAACTTCTGACATAACTGTCATACAAACACTAATTTTAGCATATCTAACAATACATAAGACAATACAATATAAAAAAATTGTTAAGAGATTCATAAAAATATCTTATATTTATTTATCAAGAAAGAATCACGCAGTACGCAGACAAATACCAATTGGTTATTCTTCAAAATTTCTCAGTTTCAGCACTAGATTACTATTTTTAAAATTCCACTGGTGGTCTTAGTTGGAGCTGTTTTTTTAGATGTAACAATAAAATCTGTACTTTTCTTAAATAGCGTGATATCTTAATCCTTTAATGCGGTAAAACTCTAATGAGTTTGTGTTTACACCAATGTTAAATTAAATGAAACATTATATTGTAATGATAATTAAATAAATAAAAATCCCAATGGCCGAATGTATCAGTGCGCAAATGTAATCATTTCGCTCCAAATACCTAGTCTGTATCTCATAATCTTATTTAAAGACAAAAAGAAAAATATAAAATTAAGGTAGGTAAGTAGCTAAGTTTGAGAACCGACAGCAACGCTCACAATAAGTTGACCGTCTCCGCCTCCCAGCCCGTTCGTGTGACAAAAAAATAATAACTTTTCTCTTTGTGAAGGCAAGACGAAGCGACGCGAGTGACTTACTGAGCGTTTGTTTTTTTAGGCTGCCCGTGCATGATAAAGAATTTTTTGTGGCAGTAGCCCCGGCCTAGTTGGGATTTGTCGATAGAAATCTCTTTAAAAGGATTATCGATATTTTACACTTTTACTTTCCGTTTTGAAATAAAATAGAGGAAAAAGTACGTAAGTATACTTTTTGCCCTAAAAGTTTTTATATCAATCAAAACAGCAAATCTGAAGCGGTTTTTTAATTTCATACAAAGTGTATCATACAAGTGTACTTAGATAATATTTACATTATCAATACTAATAATAAATCTGTAAGTGTAGGTATTGTAGGTATGTATGTATGTATTCTTTTTCTATTGATCAAAAATGTAAACAAATATAGCGTCGCCATGGTCACTGGACCGTTCTAAAGATGGTATTTTTACATTAGGCATTATCAAAGAGAGGTGACTCAGTGATTAACTCATTTAGAGTTGGTTGGTATTGTTTGTTTAGTTCTATATCGTGAATTGTTTGTTTACCTTTTTGATCAATGAAAAAAGAATACATCTTATGTATGTATGTTCCTCCATAACTCTTAAACGAATTAACTAATTTTCATGAAACTTCGTAGATAAACATTTAGACTTACGGGACATAGGATAGGCTACTTTTTTTCAACGCGGACGAAGTCGCGGGCGCCAACTAGTACATAAATATTAGTTTTTTCGGTTTTTTTTTTCCTTTTTCTTGTCAAAAAAAAATGTTCTCAAACGCTGATGCGCTTATAGACTTTTAATCTAAATTTATAAAGATGGATTATTTTTATGATTTCAAAAAATCTTTTAAAAACCTACAATTATTTTATAGAAAGAAACCGTATTAAATAAAATCAAATTGTAATATTATACTAAATATTTACAAAGGATTATTTTTATAATGATTTCAAAAAATGTAATAAAAACTTTTTTCAAAAATAAGCCGCACTAAATTAAATTAAATGGAAATACATTCGTTTGTTTTATCGATATATTAACATCGACGATGTCGATACACTATCTCAACTTACTCTTTTTGTGGTAATATGGCATTGTTTGTAGAAAGAGACGGAGTATGGAGTTCATGATGTATCACTGAGAGAGAGAGAGAGACTACAGATTCGGAGGTTAAAAGCTTATATAATGATAAATATTTTCTTTATTTATCATTATTATGTATAAGCTTAGATTTATGTTTATTGAAAATATTATATTGACGCTTATTGTTTAAAAAAAATATCGTTTTTTTTTAAAAAAAAAGACCTTAGTCGTTAAAAATTCTATTCTAGAATTTTTCAATTTTATGTACCTAATGTGTCCATTAAACTGAGCTTACACACAAAGAATAGTTTGATAAATTTAGTAAGAAACTTTTCTGTGCACTATACCGCGTCAATTAATTTTATTAAGCTCTACAGACAGGCTGACGGTCCATAATGGTAGGTCTACCGTCGCTTAAATAACACAAGCAACGCCACAGGTGTTGCAAGTTCGTTGCCGACCATAGTAGGATTAAGGATAGGAATTAGGAAGGGATAGAGGGAAATGTTCTCTGGCATCCCTTACTCACACACCGAAACACAGCAGCACACATGCTATTATTTCACGGTGGTCTTCTGTAAAGGAGTGGATACTACTATCTGATGGTCTGCGGAAATCAACCTGAGACAGAGCGTTAAGGCACCTTAACCACTCATCCAAAAGTCTCGTTAAATGTTGTACCTACATTTTTAATTAAATCTGATGTTTTTGAAATACAAATTTACCTACATTTAATAAAACATATTTTGTGGTCCTATTTTAGTTAAGATCAGCCCGATACACCATTAAACCTAGCTCAAGAAAACGAGCAGTTTCGATTCATTATAATATAGTCCATACATGTATAAAACAAAAGTAGGGTGTCCACAAATTCGTATTTTTTGAGTTAATTTAATTTAAGTTATTTGTAATATATACCAAAGCTCATTACAACCTTTATTTTAATTTTTATGTCTGTCTATGTGTCCAGATTATTCTTCGAAACGATCTCTAATAGATTTTAATGTTATTTTTTCCGACTAATACACATTGTAAACTATAGGTACTTTTTGTTAGGAAAAAATCTTAAAAGAAATATGTTATATTCAAAAGCTGGTGAG
The DNA here is from genome assembly GCA_945859745.1 of Synanthedon formicaeformis. Lineage (NCBI taxonomy): Eukaryota > Metazoa > Arthropoda > Insecta > Lepidoptera > Sesiidae > Synanthedon > Synanthedon formicaeformis. Next base: position 5,855,853 of record OX243969.1, on the reverse strand, counting down.
AGTTATGACAAACAGCTGTTGATCTAAGTATCTATAGGTAAGTATAAGTTTATGATAAGAAACGCTATACCTACCTACATTCTTATAGTATACTCAAAGTAAGTACACAACATCGTTTAGGTTACGTTATACCTATGCTTTATCATACATATGTTTAGTTTGCCATCTCAAGAAGAACTAAGGCAAGTAAGAGTAAGCTGAATTAAATTAAAAGAGATAATTTGTCAGCTTTTTTGGGCATAGGACTGGCAGTTATGCAAATGTGCTGCATAACTTAGAAGAATTATGGATAAGGAATTAGAAAGGAATAAGTAAATGGGCTCTTATGTTAAACATACAAAATGTTAAAAAGCTTGTTTTTATGTTAAACAAATAGCAAGAAAACGGTCCACAAAAATCACACAAAGCAACATTTCGGGGACCAAAGTTACAGTTACCGTGAAAATTTAATAATGTTATGAATTGAAAGAGCCAATTGAAACAATTTTAAGGTATACATTGTGCTGACTGACTGATTGTTCGGAAGAACGCAGTCAAAAAAGCGCAAAACCCGTTACTGTGCCCGTGATAAACTTTTATTTGCGCATTTTTTTTTTTATTTGAAGTTCGTCAAACAGGCTGATGATCCACTTGATAGTAAGTGGCTACTGTTGCCTGTGGCTAAAGTAGGATTCAGGATCCGTGAAAATACATGCGTGAAAATTCTACGGTAGTTCTGTGAGAGGGGGTGAATACCGTTGTAAAGCGGAATACCGAATTTTTGACTGCAAAACGCAGTGAGCTCATACATAATGTCAAGCGATATTGTACTGCAAATTTTCACATACCAAATCCGACGAGGTGTACCTATATGGTTAACTGCCTATGTTCTTACGTTGATAACTCGTGACAGTTTTTTACAAAAAATAATCCGTCCAATATTTTATTAGCCTCATGTGGTCACCATACGCAAGCTGCAGCGCAGGCGGTCCACGCTATAAAGGCAACGAAACTGGTTTCCAGCAAAAGTACCGGCCGTCGCAAGGCAAGACCGGAGTTTAGTATAGTGCTGACATATAGAACTGTTGTAATATTTTTTTTAATTGTGATTTCTTTTTTAAATCGGTCCAGTAGTTTCGGAACCTATTCAATTCAAACAAATCAACAAACAAACCTTTCCGCTTTAATTATTACTATAGATATGAACTAGTAATTTTATTATTTTACTATATTTTGCTTCAAATAATTTTTTTTTTTTCAAAATTATGAATTATACATATATTTATAGTTTTGGAATGTCTAAACATTCAATAAAACGTAGAGGTTCGAGACGACCAGGCAGGATATTAAAACTTTGACCAATGCGCGTCAACCGCCCTATAAAGATTATTGAGTGCATTCTGGAGAAATCATAAAACTTTATTAAAATTTCAAAAGCTATAATGCAATTAAAGTTATATTGTGAGAGAGTGGTGCTTTAAATTGGAAAATTCTATAGTTTTTTGTATTAAAATTACGTAGTTCGTGTACTTATTAGAAGAGGAATTATATTGTTCTAAAGTTCTATACTAAGTAGTAGTTCCTAGTTAATAAAATCACAATGTAGAAACTCATTTTTGCTGCTGAGTTTCAGCGTGTGGGTAAGAAAAGCTACAACCTATTACCCTAAAAGGATATAGCTTTTGTTCCTAAAATTTTATCATAATCAAGATTGCGAGCCATATATTGCATTTTATGATCTTGTGTTTGATGATTTCTGAGATTAACGCGTACAACCAAACAAACAAACAAACTCTTCAGCTTTATATAATAGTATAGATTGGTAGTCTACAATCAAGTGGACCTGGGTCACCTGGGTAAAATAATAAGTTTTAAATTGGTAACGAAAACTATATAAAAATTTCTTTTTAAAGTTTTTAGAAACAAAATTATTTTGAAAGTTATATTCTTTTATTATTATTGTTATTTATTGTTTTTTGTCAGTATTATTTTAATGCTAAGGATAGAGTTCACACAATTTTAAAGAAGAGAGGAAAACATTATAAACCTTATTATTATTGTCTCTATTTTAAAATAATTTATTTTGTTAATTAAATACATTTTTTCTTCCGTGCCATGCTTAGTTCACACGGTTTTGAATGCAGTTTTAATTATATTTTAATCGTAGAAAGTGGTGGCTTGTACACTACGTTTCAGTCAATTTGGGCAGCCCATTTAGCGGCAGTAACAACCCTTCTTACCCTTATAGAAGACCATAGTGAAATAACAGCCAGAATTGTTGTTGTATTTCGGTAAGTGAGTAAGAGATGCCAGTCCATTTCTCTATACTTTCTATTAAAAAAGGATATTTATTACCTTTATTCTCAATCCTATAGTAGGATTGAGAATAAAGGTAATAAATATCCTTTATTACCATAGTGGTCCGACCATAGTGGTCGCAGAACACTTGCAGCACATGTGTCACTGCTTGTGATGTAGATGACGTTAGCCATCTACCATCAATTGGACCGAACATATAAAAAAAATGCCTAATACGATGTGTAGGTACTTTTTTTTTTTTTAAACATATTTATTCATACACGGCTCGTTTACAATTTTATTAATAAATTAATTCAATTACACAGAGAGCAACACATAGATAATGACCTACTTTTATTAGGAAACGTTGCTAATCAATTTGAAAAATGGTGAGCCTTTTCACAGACTATCGTATTCAATCGTTTTGGCAATTTGCGCCGACATTACCCAAACGTCATCTCCAGAAAAAAGTCGAGAAATCGCGTGTCACAGTGCCGTAACCGTATCTTCGGATCCGATAAAAAGGACCCCGGCACCGTTTTAATTAGGCAGTAGAATGTACCCGATGGCCGCATACGTAGGGTTGAACATCACATTTTAAACATTATTATAGTTAGTACGACTGAAGTTCTTTGAAAAGGGATAGATAGTTTTGTTTTAAGCCAGGGCTTGGCATGGGTTGAATTTTTCAAGAATTAAAAAATCCTTTTTTCGAAGATGCTTATGTTATTAAATAAACCTTTGTTCTAAATTACATTCATAATGATCTACAATCGCCTTAATGCAATTCTTAAACTTTGTGACCAGTTATCATGTGTAAGAGTTAATGTCTAAGAAGGTTTATACCTACATCCAAGCCCTCATGAAGGTTTATGTTGACTTCGTTTTAATATGAAAAAAAGTAAATGTATCCAAAATATCAAAATGGAGAGTACTAAAAGTAAATATGGTTTTTGAAGATACGTTTTATATTTTAAAGTATGTTCGTGTTAAAGATTTACCTATTTATATATAATATTTTATAAGAAACTAGCTGGTATCCGCGACTTCGTCCGCGTTGAAAATTATATACTAAAAACCTTCGAGTTTATCGAGAACAGACAGACAGACAGACGCGGCGGAGGACTTTGTTTTATAATGTGTAGTGATAAAGTAGTAGTAACTTTATATTTTCTAAATTATTTTAGTGACAACCCTATAATTTGCAACGTGTGCAACCTGCTTGCGATTCATTGGCCAGTGCCGTTCAGCTAATGCGTATCTACAATGGTGTGACCACATTAATCGCGAACTGCTTAAAATAAAGCAGTAATAATTATTTGAAGTCTTTATTAAAAATATTGCACTTTGTTGATTTTACTGTAGCTCCTCTCACGTTTTCTATAAGTAGAGAGATTCAGAATTATTTTTTTAGTTAGTACGTATTCAATTTTTTACTGTTACATGGTCAAGGAAGCAGAAAAAGAGATCTAGAGATTTTTCTATAGGGTAGCTTTTATCTAGAAAAATTTTACAACTCCCGAGGGATCATCTAAAAATAAAAATTCAACCCCTGGTAAAAGTATAACAGCAATAAAAATGTAAGGCGTTATATTGCTCATAAATATTTATCAGGCATAATTTTTTTCAACGAAGACGAAGTCGCGGACAAAAATTAGTTGACGCATCAAAAACAAAACCTTTAAGAACATTTGGTGATGAAAGATTTCAAACATACGAACATTAACTTTTTTATGTATATTATTTAATTATACATTTTATATACATTAATAAACTAAAATATGAATTAAGTTCATAGTCTTTGTGGTAGAATAGTCCGTCACAGTCGGTTGTAAGAGGTCGCCTGGACAAGACAACCGCTTCAGCGTCCGATATCACATTGCAACTTTTTAAAGCAAATAAAGTTTAACTTTATTTACTTCTAGCCTTCATTGTGATAGTGGTCGGCAAGCAGGTTTACGGTCAATAAGATGGTAACTGTGTACCGTCGCCTAGAAACACTACAAGAGATACTAGCACACCTACTGGGCGTAAGACTAGATGCCGCACCTTTGGCGTTGCTTGTGTTATAGGCGACCGTATCCAACTACCATCAACCTTGACCGGACCGTCAGTCATATCTTGACATAATTTTTATTTTTTTAGTACATATTGTGAATTAATTAAAAAAAATCTTCAAGTACCTAGCTATAAAAATAATTGGCGTTTATAATACCTACCAATTTATCTATTTTTGTATTTATACTTAGCTAGTTATTTAATTTATCAATAATTTAGTAGATATTATTAATTTTATACTAAGTAGGTATAAGTATATATTTCTACACTAGTTCTTTTGTTAGCATTTCTATTTTATTGTAACTTTATTGTGCACATTTACATAGAAGCTGTTTGCTGGGCTATGGGAACAAAACTCAATAATGTTTTGTTTATATCAATACTTATGCATAAGTAATATGTATACCTACATTAATTATCATAAATATATTCTTATGCATGACTACACCATAATTAAATGCACTAAGGAGAAATTGAAGGTTTTTGGCTGCTAGGCAATAAAATTTGACTCAACGTCACATCAGAAGATATTTGCAGCCATAAAAAACCTGTCCCAGACATTTTTTTATAATAAATTACATCGACCAATTGAATTCTTGTCTATGAATGTTCAATTTATGCAAATTGAAATTAAAAAATAATATAAGAAATTATTATATGCGTACCTAAGTCTTGTATTTGCTTTTTTTATTTTATTACTAGCTGGTGCCCGCGACTTCGTCCGCGTTCAAAATGTTATATAGCCTTCCTCGATATCGATGATGGACTATCAAACACAAAAAGTATAAAAAAATTATGATGTTCTGTAATGTATAAGATATTGGTTGGATTAGTTAAGGAGCGGAGGATTATGATCTACCTATATATAATGTATTTTACAGTTTAACAATTTACAAGACAAGAATTAACTTGAAAATAATATGACAATTAAAAAATGCCAAAAAAAAAATCAAACAAAAAAGGTTTATAATACGAGAATACATTTTGATTTTAATTTTACATCAACTACACAATTTATAATTTGGGTACCTCAGTGTAAAACTACTTATTGTACCTTTTTCTGGAGCTACAATATATTCTAAATTTCAAAAAGAAATTATATAATGAACTCTGGTTCGGTGGGTTTAAGTAGGTTTTCTAGCGACTTCCTAGTAAACATACTAAGATTAAGGTAATAGAAAAATTTAAATTTTTGTTGGTACATTCATTTGGCTAGAGTTCTTGACTGATTGAAGAACTGCGAGCAAGAATATTGCATGACTCATGTTGAGTAACAAAAGCTTTGTAATAATGTATTCAGTACGCTGACTAGTCGGCACTTGAGACGTTTTTGACATACAGATCCAAGAAAAGTAGAACATACTGTCTTTCTAAAATGACGTAAAATGATTTTATTGCTTGAATTATTTCATTATTTCGAGCAAAGATGTCATTATTGTGATATTCTGTACGCTTTGTAATAAGAAACAAAAAATTCATTTTTTGATTAGTTAAAAATATTTCTGTGCTTGACAAACTCATGTAGCGAAATGCAAACTTTATATAGAAAACAATAAAAATCAATAAAAGTGTCAGTAATTCTGTCTGTACTTTTTTCTGGGTGAAAGGTACCCTATGTCCTTTCTTGTATACCTGATACGTGTATGTAGGTATACAAAATTTCATGATTGGTTTAGTAGTTAAGGCGTGAAAAGGTAACAGACAGAGTTACTTTCACATACTAATCATTAGTATTAGCATATTAGAATATGGATTTGTCAAGCTTTGAGATTATGTCAAGCATCTACTGTCAGTTTTGTGCCAGCAAATTAGTTGTTTGTAGGGGAAAACTGTGTGTATTACAAAATGTCTGTGCTTGAAATCTCATCACGTCCGTGCGGTGGTTAGTTCCCCTGTATACGGGTTTTCCACAACTGGATTTTCGAAACTTGAAACTACTCATATTAATTTCGGTTTCAAAGCACGTGGTAGATTTACGATTATCTAGAATTGTTTGAATCCGGGTGTGGCATGAGGTGACTTGTTTTCAATGAAAATTACAATCTACTTGAATCAAGTATGCCACTTGTAAGGATAAACTAAACAAATTCGTAAACCTAATAGGTAGTAAAGCAAACCAAAAAATTAATAAAATAAAAATTGCCTCTATTTTCTACCATAGTTTAAACTTGACATAATCTAGGTTATCAACTAATAATAGGTACTAATTATTTATTATTTAAGGTCCACAGACTTGTTTATGGTTCTGGTTTGGGTATTGCTGGCGAACCAATTTTTTTAAAAATATGTAATTTTCTCCTTGCATTTTCACGTTATTCGGCTTATTTATAAAAAGAAAATCATTTTACTATGCAAAATTTATTTAATTTAATTTATGTTTTATTTAATTAACGTATCCACTATTTATCGTCATTTTCACTGTAAATCGATTATTTTAATCTCTGTAAATACCTACCTCAAGAACATGTGAATAAACAGAGAAAAATGTATTTACCATACAATGCAAAATTTTTAAACAATAAAATTGTTACGTCCTTTTTATTGTCAACTAGCTGTTGCCCGCGACTTCGCCCGCGTAACTTTGTAAATTGCTTCCTCGAGAACCACTCTATCCGTTGGTGAAAACAGCATGAATAGCTGTGCAGTAGTTATTGAGTTTATCGCGAATAGACAGACAGATGTGGAGGAGGACTTTGTTTTATAATTTTAAAATACAGTAAATATACTTACTGCAAACATGATTTCATCCCAACGTATTCTATGCAAAATGAAAAGTACAAAGAGTTAAATTCTAACTATACATATTTAAATTCTAAGTATAGTTTGGTTGCTGTCTTAAAGATCTGATAATAAAACGAGTTCTTGCTATCTTTCTTGCAAGCGGCATATTTTTATTACGAAATACAATAATAGAATTTCAATGAGATGAAATGCTAACCAAAATTAACAAATTATTTTCACAGCATAAATAGATTTATCCGTCAGCCAGCAACTTGCTCTACAAAATCAAATTGTTGATGTTGACTCCTGTGTACCGTTATTTATTGGGACCACTCCAATACCGGACAGGACCATTGTTGCCCATAAACCTGGTCCCACAGTACCGTACGATGCTTATTTACATCGCTGCTTCAAATGACAAAAACCTCGTGAAAGACGAGTATAAATTTGGCAAGTATTTAGGCTAATAAATAACTAAAACCAGTTTTAATGACATGACAATCCGTTTGAAGGTTAAACTTGTAGATTTTTGCAGACTATACTTAGATACTTTCATTCACCTTATTTTGTGGTAGATAACTGTTTCATGTTATTAAGTATAAAAAAATAGATTAATAAACAGCTAGCTAAAGGTAGTAAAGATAGTAAGCTAGTAAAGGTATTTTTCTAATTATTTGAAAAAGGGCAACTAATGAGGCTTTCTCACCCGTAAGACGTTTGTAGTTCGAAAATTATTATAGGAAACACATTGAGCACGAATATCTGTTGTAAATACGGATTCAATCTTTGGGTTTGAGTTCATTCTCTAAGAATTTAGTGTTACAAATTCAATTAGTGAACTAATTGAAATTAAGTTAGCTTTACAAATTGACAGATTAAATTTTTTAACATTTTGTGTTATAACAGCCAGGGATTAATATTATAACACAATTTATTTCATATTTTATTTATTATTTTATAAAAGTATACACAGTTTATAAAATAAAGTCGCTGTCCGCTTCTATCTGTTTCTCCGCTATCTTCTTCTGAAACGTGCCAACACATTTTAATACGGTTTTCATAGCGATGAGGTTAGTTGCTCGCTGAGTTCTAACCAAAGATTAACTAATGGAAAAAGCGATAAGCGAGGAAGGTTTGTGTTATATACACAAGTTTTTTGCAGGAAAAATTACATCCGTGAAAAGACGGGGCCGGTTCGCTAGTTAGTATTAGTGTATAAATAAATAGAAGCATTACACTGATTCCCGGTAGGTATAAACGCGAGCGATGTAATTGATTGCTACTACATATGGTGCGATGCTTTCACTTCGAATCGACCGGATTAAAATATCGAAGAAACGACATTCGGTCGTAAAAATATTTTTATAATTTTTTTTTATTCGGCGGCAAACGATTTGCATAAACTCCCAAGTAGCTGTCGGTGACTTTGCATCAGGGTATACAAAGCGTCCAGTAGATGAACGCATTTTATAACTAAGCTTAGTTGTGTACAGCACAATGATTTCTGGACAATAGCAATATACTTTAATTTGGTTAGTAGGTTCAAACACTGGAGTTCTTATACATAATTTTATATAAACCAAACTAGAAAGGTATTATACCTTTTTATGTCTGCTCGTAAATATTCAGGCTCATTTCGTAGTAGTATATGTATATGTATAACAATATCCACTGTTGAAACAAATCTATGTCGATCTTTGGGTAAGCAAAATAGTTTTTACAGCTTAAAGAAAAAATAATGCCTTTATATTATATATTATACTAGCTGGTGCCCGCGACTTGGTCCGCGTTCTCTATAGCCTATAGCCTTTCTCGATCAATAGACTATCCAAGACAAAAAGAATTTTTCGATTCGAACTAATAGTTCAACAAACAAGAGTTTGTTTGTTTGTTTCGGTTACAACCAAACAAACAAAAAAAAACAAACTCTTCAGCTTTATATATTGGTATAGATTGGTTGAGCTTTAGCACAAGTCATTTTTATAATTGTCATAGCTGACGCAAAACTGTACAAATTTGTGTTCACAAGTATGGAAATCTGTGTTAGATATGCGAGCTAAGATAAATTAAATTAGTTTAGCTTTCGCCTTGCATCCCGCTTTATGATTTTTACTCCTCATAAATGTTAAGGTACTCAGTTAGGTGTTAACTACTAAAAAGAAAAGGATGCACAAGGACCCTTGTTATGAAAGGGGTAATTGTCCCCCCCCCTCCATAAATGTCTAAGTATAATATTGGATAAAAAAAATGGTGTAACCCTCGGGAGGAATTAAAAAAACTACTAAAGATACAAGTAAGTACATGACCATTTTTAAACTCCCTGCTGTGTTTCCGTGCTCATATGAGCCAATGGCTAATATTTGGGATAAATATAGGAATAATATATCCCAAATATTTTCAAAGTTCGTATGAATAGTTCGTGTGTCACCCATCTTCTGGGTGAGCTCGCTCTTAAGATGCAAACCAATCTTTAATTTAAATAAAATAAAAATGACACTTACGTTACCTACTGATGTTTCCTTTGACTGTGGGTGATGTCGGAGTGACCGTGTGAAGTCGAACGGCGCGCGTCGTGTCGTAAAATGATGATCGTAAAAGAAACACCTTTTTGCAGGAGGTTGTTGTTTTGTGTACACTATTTGTGATTGGCCGTTTTGTCGGCCATAGCGAGGTGGACCACTCAACCACTCATGCTAAATGCTGTCTGTCACATTTAAAACACACTATAATGTCATTTGGATTTTTTTTAATGTGGTTTATACTTTGAGATTAAAATACAAGATGCTATGAATAACATATTTGAAGTTATCATTATCGATTGAACTTACATAAAATATAGAATTTTGGCAGTTACCTGTATTGGATATAATAAGAATTATGTTAAAAGGAAAGTCTTATCTATCCTACTAATATTATAAATGCCAAAGTTTATTTTCCAAAGCGGACGAAGGCGTAGGCACTTGTAAGTGTCTAATAAAATTGTTTTTGCTACATATTCCTCATACATTTGCAAGCCTTAACATAGTATTGTGATTTTAAACAGAATTATTTGTGTAAGTATCGTATCGTAAGTATATGAAAAATTATTTTCATGAAAAATAAGTCCTAAAGTTAGAAAAAATGTGTTAAGGATTATTTAAAATTTACACTGACATTATAAAGTTTCAATAATGTCAATAATGCATTTTGAAATAATTTTTACTCGGTTTTTTGTACTAATGCTATTTCTATTTGAAAAATTACATGTTTTTCCTTGTATTGTAGTTAAGTTAAACAACAATACTTCTAAGAATTTTACTATACACAAATACGTTCCATGCATACTCGTACCTACTCAATAATATAAGGTACTAGCGACTCGCCCCGGCTTCGCATTGTTGCAAATTTCCAATTTTTCTCTCCATAAGAACCTTCCTCGGACTTCATGAAATATTTGAACAAAAAATATTGACAAATTGATTCAATAGTTTTTGAGTTTTGCTCTTAGCAACACATTTGGGGATTGTATGTTTGTATGTAGAAGGTAATCTTCGAAATTACTCATCCGAAAGATTAGAATTAGGATGGACATAGGCTAAATATTCTACGCGGGCGAAGCCACGGGCATCAGCTATCTAAAGATAAAGATCCAATTCTTGGCGCTAATATTGGTTAACATATGTATTTTATCAGGCGTTATATCTTTTATTTTTCATCCCGGACGAACGGGCATCAGCAAGTAATTAAAAAAAAATTGCATTTGGTGCCATTAGAAGTCAAATTAGGTGAGAAAATGCTTTTCTGCCAAGTGCTCCCCTTCTAAATAAAACCACAAAATTATTTCGAGAATTACAATTTATTTTACAATACAACTCGACATTAATCAATCTATCTGAGCAAAAACATTCTATCGGTTGATGTTCTAAACCCTTATATAATTTATTTATAATAGGTACTTAAATATTTGACATTTTTATGAAATCATAAAAGTAGAAATTAACTACAGAAATTGTCATTAGGTACTTGAAATTGGAAAAGTATTGACTTTTTTTACAGATGTTTTTCCATTATGTTATTTATGTATAAACCGTATAAACCCGTGATTTGGTGATATTACATGTAGAGACTGCTCGAACCTATTATTATTAAAGATTTAGGGGTAATTATAAAAATAAAAAAAATCTCAAAAACATGCAAAAACTTCTCTAAATTTATAATATAAAATAAATTAAAAAAAAAACTAGATTTTTTGTTATATTTACTAGAAATATTATCTTGTGTGACATTTTAGGTTACAAACTATGGCTGGCTGGTTTCAGAAAGGATAACTTCACAAAAAACGCTTCTTCCGTGTTAAGAAAAACAGTGACCAACTTGTACATTTTTGTGCCGTTCATGGAAAACCACATGAGATTGTTAGAAGTTATTAGCTTTAAACCAAAACAGTCATCTAGACAAAATATTAACTTCAGCAATCTGGTGAAGTAATGGGTAATTAATCATTAAATCTTCTTATTAGACTAATTGTGGTTTGATTTAAAAAATATATATAATCTGAAGGGTAGAACGACATTGCCTTGCCAACCTTGGAACTTATTTAATGCAATCTTCAAGCTAAAAGTCAATACTTTTAAATTTCGTTTTTTGGCATTTGTAATAAATGCATATTTATAGAAAAATTAATGAAATTTCTAGCAGTAATAAAACAATTTTTAAATAATAAGTTTACATAAAAAAATCTTAAGTAATGAGTTCAAATTTTAAAGGTAAAATACTTATTTTAGAGTAGGTACTAATCATAATTTTCAATAAGATTCAGGATTTATTTAAAAATATATTTTTTACATTAAAACATACTTATCTAATTACACTAAAACGGGATCACAAAATATGTTTTATTTTTAAATAATATATCCTTTCGTATTCAATAATATTGCTAAAAGAGGACTCCTGGAGTGCTGGAGTCCTCTTTTCATAGAAGAAAATATTATAATATTTGCACAGAAGCAATTGCAGAGAAAAATCGATATTGCGATAAAATATTCCAAATTCAGACTTTTAGAGTTTTTAAAACTACAATAACCATTTGTATAATTGACTTCTGTTAGTTAAAAATTAATTGAAGTCATGTCTAGATCCAACTAGTTTTATAAACTATAAAATTGTTTTTTAAGGAATATATACAATATAAAGGACAAATGTTACATGTACAATTGTACATACAAAAAGAAAAGAAAATAAGGCTAGGGACACATTAGTGAGTTATGAATTAAAACCCTTAAAATAGTCCCGTTATTTCATCCTTTTATTATTAGTCTAATATGACCTTAGTAATCACTAACATTATAACATCAAATTACATTAAAATTAAAGTAAATTAAATAATAAATAACATTTGCACTTTATCTAAAAAAACAGTCACTTCTTATTTCTTCTAATTACACATTAATCTTAATATTATAATTGTTATTAAATATCCTCACATTGATTTTTTCTAACCAAATTGATACTTTTTATGTTGTAATTTACAGAAATTCAACAATTATAACAAATAGAAAGAAGTGCCTAAAATTGTCTTTACAACATAATTTTTAAAATTTGGAGGTAAACAAAACACTGCACAAAACAAACCTTATGAGATCGTCATGAAAACCAAATACACAATTCATACACCATACCTCTACTAATTTTATATAGTATAAACCATACTTTAACTAATAATACTTGTTTTTATAGATAGAAACACCAATGACGCAGTAAATACCGTTTGCTGTTTATACTGGTCTTTATAAGATCTCAGAAATATTCATAGATATTCTTTTTAAAATATTTTCTGCGCAACCGACATTTCCACACAATTATTATTAAGCTTATTTATACATTCATCTCTTATAGATCTATGTTTAATGGACAATTTAGTTTATAAACATAAATTTTGATGCAGTTTAGCGCCTCATAATGTCCTCTATACTAAATCCTTTCTTAGGTCCGGTGGATTGACTTGTTCCTGGACTGGGATTAGCACTTGGTTGAATTCCCATTATGTTTTTAATTCCCTCAGGGATAAAATTTGAACACCCTTCATCTGGCTTTGATAATGTTGGTGCAACATCTTTACAATTTGTAACAGTTGTTGAAGTACTTGGAATTGAGTCTTTAGGGGGTGCATGTTTCACTATCAGATCTTGAGCCACAGTTTGCTGTGGACCAAGCATGTTATGTGACATAGGGCCATAAGCAATTTGAGGATGCGGCGGTGGCATAGGAATTCCAAATTTGTGATAGGGCTGCATATTTATAATTGTTGGAGCCATAGCTACACCCATATCCCCACTACCCAGTGTTTGTCGAGGCATTGTCAAATTAGTGGGTTCCGGTGAACGACTTCTAAATAAAGCTGAACAATTTCTCGCGTTCTCTCCAACATCTAGGGGTAGCATCCTTTTGCGATATGGACTTACATATAGACCCGAAGGCCCTGGTTCGATTGGGGGACTTGCAGTTTGATCTGGTGGAGGCACGTGATGTAGATCTCTACGAATTTGTAGCTGAGGATGGCGTATTTGCTGATCGGGCATATCGGTGTATCGCATTTCTTTTTCCACAATTTCGTCTGATGTGTATCGCCGTTTTTCAAACAAATCTGAAGTTTGCATGCGATTTCTTTCAATGTGTTGTGGACGCATAGTGTAAGGACTAGCCCTGTCTCTGGGCTCATTATGATGACAGTGAGTGCGTTCTACAGTAGAAGGTGAAGCTCTTCTTGGACGTTCTTCACTTTGTTCTCTGCCGATACTTTCAATAGAAGACGATCGTGCTCGTCTAACTGGAGAATGTTCAGGGGACGATAACTCAGCATCTTCATCATCAAATCCGGGTTCAATAGGCGATCCGGGTCTACCAATATCTTCTTCGCCAACATCTAGTACATCTCCCGGGGGAATGTCTCCAACTGCGTGAGTCAAAGCGTGCCGCCGTAAATCGCAATTTCTTCGGAATACTTTTCCACATGAATTGCATTCGTAGGGTTTGTGATCGGTGTGTGTGAGCAGATGAGTTTTAAGGTTGGACCGTTGGTTAAAACTACGACTGCAAACTGGACACTTGTGAGGTGACTCTTCCATATGCAGAATTTTGTGGACTGCAAGTGTCCTGGACTGACAAAATCCTTTTCCACATTCTGTGCATTTGAAAGGCTTTTCTTTTGAATGTATATACCTGAAACAAATAGAATGAAATCATTGAGTTATTTTTAAATGTATCAGATAAGATGGGTGAGTAATGTGTTATTACTTTTTGAACGCTCGCCGGGATGGATTTAATGATTCGTACCATAAAATATCGTGGTTTAATTAAATGTCTGCTGAGAGGCGGAGTGAGATCGCATACCTACAGGTTTTGTCAGATTTTCCTAATGAAGATCTTTTATTTATTCTTTAGAACAATTCTTATATAATATGTGTTTATTTAAAAGTGAAAAGTCTCTCGATCGTAAATTATTTGTAATTTTCTGAATTGTCAAAAGTTTTTGTTTCTTGTTAACCTTACAAATTAACATATTTTAACCTCAATTGAATAGACTACTATGGATTGCTCAATTTAGTAATTATTGGGTGTAGTTCTAAGTCAAAAATTAAAGTTTTAAATCCGCGACCACTATTTGTGCTCAAGCGCGCCTTGAACATGATCCGAGTAATCTGAGCTTCGAGACTCAAGGCGAGTTCGACAACGACGCATGCGCAGTAATACAGAATGGACCATTATACATAGATCTTCGATAATATCACAGACTTCCTCTATTTCTTAATTCTTGCGAGAAAAGGATTGAAACGAGAGGTCATTTTTAACTGGACTAATTCCACAAGTTCTACTTGATCTGAATCGCATTACGTTAAAAGCATTTTGTGGCCAGCCGTTGCGATTATTATTATTATTAAGATCGATCATATTGGGTTACTGGTGCCCGCAAGTATGGTCTGTGTGAGTATGAGTGACAAGTCATGATGAACGAATATGATGTTATGTAGACCGATCAAGATCACATTATATTTGCATCAAGATGAGTATCGTTCATCGAAGTGTAAAAACACAAGTGAGCAGAAAAACTCGCATAAAATTACCACAGAACATTTGTATGGTAAACTTTTGTCTAGTTTAATTACAGTGACCTGACAGTACCTGACCAATAAAAGCCAACTTTTTATATTGGTGCGGTAACCTTTTATTATTTAAGTAGCAGTAATTTAGCCATTTTCAGTCACATAGAAAAATCTTCAAAAAGCTTTATATTTCATCTGTTTATTGAAGATAATTATTTTTATTAGGGACTTATGCCGCCTCGAATTGAACAATTAAGAATACCGTTTATTAAGGTGATACAAGTCAGCTTTCCTCCATACAAAATGATTATTAGATACTCCGCTGTTATATGTTTAATTTACAAAAGTAAGCATGATACCGATTTATCTTGTCATTAACTAGGTTTTTTGGCATACAAACTTAAAAATAAGTATTAATTTAAAAGATGTGATCCTTGAAAAATCCATATTTTAACATAAGTTTTAATGCAACTTTGAAGTGTACAAAAACTCCAAAATACTTTGCCTACAAACATTGATTAGTTATTCAAGAGTTCAAATAACTTTACACGAAATAGATATATGCAGTAGTTTTGTCAAAAAGAGTATATGCCCAAGGGTTTATAAATTTTTTTTTGTATGAATCATTGTGCATCTCAGTCGACTGCTCTTCCCGCGCATTGTGCTGTGTGAGACAGAATTAATTTTAGCTACACGCACCGATGAGTTCGAGCTGCCGACTTGTGTCATCTTGATATAAACGTTTGTTACACGGAAAGGTAGAGGTAGAGGTAGACCTCCCAGTCCCTCTCGTGACCCATAGTCCCACATACCCTATGAAATTAAGGAGCCCAGAATACTAGCTGTGTTTATCTCTTCACAGATTCACAGGTATTTATGAAGCAAATAAACTACTTAAGTATAAAATAAAAAAAATACTTATAAATAAGAGTACTTTCAGTAAAATAATGTATTTTATTTTTACTTTTTGTGATGTAAAATAATTTAGTACCTACTTAAGTAGATGTACCGAATCATGTGATAGGTACATTACGTTAGAACCAATAAGAAGTAACACACTCAATCTAATTCTCACGGTCTAACTCCGCAAATTTAATCACGCATTCCGACAAGAACTTAACAAAAACCTAATTGAAGGACACTTCATCACAGTCGGCGGCTTTAATGATGATGACTCCAGTTATTGCGCTCGTAGCCAACTTGGGGAATGTGCTGTAATGGCCTCAGAATTTTATGTAGGATTAAATGACAGAGCAAAGTTAATATTTAGTTTTATTTTGTAAAAAAATTATTAACAATGTTAGTCAAGTTTAATCTTAATTTTTTTTCGTACTTAGCCAACAGGATAAAGAAGATAAAAGTTTTTACAAAAACTTAGAAAATTTATTTAATAAAATTTAAGAGTTCAAGTCATGTACGTGTTAAATTTAGTCTAATATTTACTCAACTATCAAAGATTTCCGCAAAGATCACGAACGACCTTACATTTTATGTTCACGATGACGTTGGCACTTTATATGCACCTAGGAAACACAATATGCAATATTTTATGAATTGTTGTTGTAAAATAAATTCATTACAATAACTACATTTTTACCATTAAGATTATTGGATAACGTGTGGTTTTGGAAACAATGAATTTTAGTAACAAGTGGAAGTTATATTAAAATTTGTTTTTAATTTACCTTTATTTATTATACGATATGTTGTTACTTAATATATCATATCTTTATCGGTATGATAAATTCAGACATTATTAACACATTATTTACCAAATTTATTTGGAACAACTATTTTCGATGATGGCACAACATATCCACTTTTTATAATACGAGTACTCTTTAGGAAAAGCCAATCTCATCAATGGTTTCTTTCTATGTGTGAGACACGAGTCTCGCTAAGAGTAAGAGCAAATATTGTGGTTGAGGCCGACGAACCGGTTCTGTCCAGTCACAGTCAATGTACACACGACGCCTGTCACTGATGGGGCAGAGGCCAAAATTTGGTGTTACTGATACGACTTTTAAATCCACGAAACTGGTAATAAGGATATTTTTTCATTCATATTTTCATTGAAAGTTCAATAAAATAAACAACCTGATTCAATTCATTAAATCATGAATATAAAATTTAGACATTAAGAATGAGTTTACATGAATTTGTATATAAGTAAATTCATTCCTTGGTTTTGGTTTTATTTTCTACTGAAAACGCTAAATTATTTTAACTTTAAGTCGTTAAGTATTATGATATTTTAATAAAAATGCAGATTACATTACTAAATTGAAATGGAAGTGAGAACTCTATGCAAGATGATGACGGATTCGGAAACACTCGTCAGACAAGTTTACATGAGATCAAAGCCACCGCCACCAGATACAAATTAACAAGGTAATTACTGAGTTACTTTGAACGTTTTCTCATCTCGAACACAGCCATAAAACTCAAAATTCCCACTGTTGACTATACTACGAAATATAGAAAAAAACGTTTAGAAGATTGATAACAGCCACGTGACAATTAATAAAGAAAACGTTTTAAATTCTCCAAACAGAAAAAAGTCGTTAGGATAATCATAAAGAATACACATAATTAATGACATAAACAAATCTTTCCCTCCCAACTGCCTTATCGCACCAGTTCGATCAATCCTGACGTTAAATAAAATATAAGTAACGTCTGTCTCTTCTTATTATACGCCAAGATAAGGATCACGATGGACAGTCGCTCAGAATCCCATCAAGGCACGGTCGAGATTAAAAAAAGTGAGACTCGAAATTACAGAGAGGACCGGAGCTCGGCGCTAATGGCATACATTAAAAAATATTTTCCATTATGGTTACTGAACGCATTACACGTTCTGGTGGATGAAACAGACACGAATGGCGCCGCTAAAGAAAATCGGGAAGTGACTCATAATTCTAAAGAATAATAATAAAAAAAAAGAATATCATGTAAAAGCTGTAATAGTTTTAGTCTGAGAAGTGTTTCGACTCGATAAGGCGTTCGGTTATTTAAAAGAAATGAAATTCATTGAGGAAACAAAACGACATTTAGCAGAACAAGAACAGGTTCTTCAAGACGTCCTCGTTTCGTTTAACAAACAGAGTTGTGACAGCATCGCGAATATAAAAGTCAAACAGATCTTGACACGCCTCATTAGACAGTTGCAGGATTCACTGTAGGTATTATGGAACTTTGAGTGGTGTATAATAAATTAAAAATTTTAAACATTCAGAAGAAAATTCCGCATGTCGATGTTCCTTGTAAACATGTATTTCTTTTTAAAAGTCACAATATATTCAATGGGAACAAAGACGAAAAGTGCCTTTGTGAATTAAGTTTTTTACTAATCTTTATCTTGAAACTACTGCCTTTAATATTAAACATCTTATTTTATACTAAACGAAAACCAATGAATTTGATACTGAAGAAATATATTTATAAAATTAAGACATTAAAAATTATTGCTTAATTGATACAGCTTAAGATTTCAAAAAAAAAATCCCATAATATAATAGCTGATAGCTGAAGTACTATTTGAAATCAACGAAAATAAAACGTTTCAACAATTTTATCTGTCTAATACATTATGAAGTCTAATTCTTTGCAGAGGATCAATTGCACTCCGTTGAATTTTTGAGAAGACTAGATAGTATCTTTAAAATGGGTTCCACGCACACAATTATTCTATAAAGTATTAGACGGTTCAAAAGAAACATCTAATTCAGCTTATTTTATATTTTTAAAATAATACAAAAGAAAGTCGTTTTGTGCATCTGTCTGTTTTTTGTCACTAATTATTATGTGTTTTTCATTATCATTTGGATCATCTTTTGGAAGGTATTAAACGATTTTCAGTTTTCAAAATCTCACTTTTTTTATTGCAACCATGCGAAGCCAGGTCCAGTCACCAACTGAGCATAAAGCAAAAGCATAGTTTTAATATTAGAATCACTACGATTGAAACTAAATATGTTAACCTCTATTAGGTTAAGATTATCTTAAACCTAACCTAACCGGTCTACAAGGATCACTATCAAGTTGTAGGATGTCCACTCCTGGATATAGCCCTAGCTCCCGCACAATTTTCCAAAGGACCGGTCAGAAGCAGCCTGGATTCAACGTACAAGGATGCATATACATATTTATAAATTAATTCAATCAAATTTCCATTTCCAACCACAGAATTTTCTACAATTTCCTACTTAAACGTAAAGAGAGCAGGTACACTGGTTGCGCGCGTTGGAATGCTGCGGCTCGGGTCACTGTCCGAACGCCTCTCTCCGCCTCACTTGCCCCCTCAGTCATCTTACATCGAAGCCTCCTATCGCCTAGATTAATCGTACCAAAGCACTGCTTATTAAACTAGGAGTATTAATTATTTCTCATTTCAAATTACTTTTGGATTTGTTGATCCATTTTTTATATCCTTTATTCTTTATTGTACATATTTTTAAGTATGTAGGTACAATCAGTAACAAAAGCTTTAGTGGTGTAAAGCGCTCATGATATGCTTGAAAAGCAGATGACTTCACCGTTTCAATGGAATCCACTCATTTGGTGTACAATAACGGCGAAGAGCAAAAACAAAATGCATTTATGGTAATACGAGTAAGTAGCGCAGGCTTAATGAGGTGTCTGCAAAACCCACACAAGAACAAAACGGTAGCTTAAATTTTATTCGCGGAAAATGTTTACAAACTATGTGAAGCGTCGTGTAAGTAAATCAAAACTGCTTATAAATAGCACTTATTAACATAATCTATCGATTTGTATAATAAAGTGGCGGATTTGACTAAAGAGAAACATTCTGTTTTTAAGGTCTTGCATTGAATTATGTTTAAATTATTAACCATTTACCTACCGAGTTTGAAATTGAAAAGCTGAGTGAGATCACATAAAAATTCAAAACAGAAACACTTAAGAATAACTCTGAAGTTTGTATTTCAAATGCATCGAATGGAAATAATAATAATAAAGTATCAGTTGCAGCGAAAAAGGTAAAATGGTAAGTGGCCAAACGTACTGTAGATACGATCAAACGTTTAAATAATACTCGTACGGTCTGTGGAGACGGTTCTACCAGGTAAGGACACATAAATGGCGTACTTAGGCAACTGTTCTCGTCTCGTCGTGCGAGCCCACGCAATGTTTTATCTCTTTACAACCGACTAAGCTGGTTGCCTTTGTGTCGATTTATTGTAATGCTACTAATGCCCCAGCATCAGTAGGAACAAACGCCAATGCGGCTTGCGACTCTCCGCTAATTAACATGAGAATAGTTGATATTGTTGGTACCATATTGACTTCAGAAGTTCTTCAGAAATATTTACTACAAGACATTCCTAGTTTTAGAGAAAATTTAAAAAGTTAAGTAAAGTTAAAGTTAGTTAGTTTAGTTTATTTCGGTTAGTTTACTTAAGACGAAGTTTTGGTTCTATATTTGTTTAAAATCAATTTAATAATATTGGGAATAATGTTTTATATTTGATGTACACATAAAAACTACAATATTTTTACTACACAAGAAAGCAAATGTGATTCAGAAAAAAAAATCACAATCTGATGATGATAATATACTGTTAATTTTACATGATTTTTTTTCTTATTTTCCTTTTTTGTCTGTTGAATTTTAATTAATTATTAACTTAAATATACCACTATGAGTATTATATTTAGCTAAAAATAATTACACTAGTTACACCCGTGGGTGAAAATAATATTTCAACCATGTTCGTAAATCTGTTACTTCATCTCTTAACCAGGGTTCTTATTCAAAAACATAAATATAGTAATTGAGGTAGCAAACTGTCTTTTTTTATGTATATGGCGCAATGCAAATGAGGACATGAGTGTTATTCACGTGGATGGTTTAGTGGCAACTTGATGAATATTAGCATTCTCATTAGAAACTTCATTCGTCGCCTTCTTGACAAAATGAGAAGTCAATAAAGGGAGCTGCTTTTTATTTTCCTGTTATATTTTCGTTAAAATTTATTACTTTAAGGTATAAAAATGTTCAAGATTATGTATAAAAAAGGTATTATGTTCAAGATTTTTCTAATTATTATCCAAGAAAGTCGATCATTTTTTTCGAAAACTGTCACGCTTTTCATTTTATTTTTTGTAAATACAAATAATATGAGACTTTAAAGACTCAGATTTCAAGTTTTAGTAAGACATTTTGGGATTCTATGTTTTAAACTTGTCTAATATTGTTTTACATTAAAAAGGCAGAGTTAGTTGATTCCATATTAAATGTTCGTGAAAAAAGTGGATTTATAGCAACTATTAATTAATTTACATCTTCAATATTCTACATCTACTGATAAATTTGTAATATCTGCTTTCGAGTTCTCTGAATTTCTATCAAGCGTTACGTCCAAAGACTACGAGTATGTAAAATAAACGAACAATAGCGCCACAAGTTTTCATGCTCTTAATGGGTTCTGTATTACTATGTAGGCGTACGGTTTTCAATCATTACTGGGCTTCAATGACTCATTAGCGAAATAGACGGACAGTCTCCGTACAGAGGCTTCCTACGTCAGGAGCCTTTCGCTTCGCTTTATATGTTTAACAATAGATCATGCCTAAGTACCTTAATGAGCGTGGGATATATTGAAATATTTGCTTTCGAAATGGATTCAGAAGTATTCTGATACTACTTTTTCACGAGTGAGTAGTTATAACCTTAATATTGATAAATATTCTAAGTATTGTATTTTGCCTATATATTACAACAAAAATCCTAATAATTTATTCACTTCAGTAAATCCATTTAGATTAAGAGGTTTCATTAATTGTTGTGTGTGAATGCTTACAACAATGATATTTAAAGAACCTATAAAAAGGTTTTTAAATCTATTTACCCACTTAATACTATATTGGGCTTTCTCTAAGCTATCTTATATTTACTATTTATCTACTATACATATTAAGATATGCTATCTTATGCTATAGGTATCTATACTCTATAGTCGGTCATCTGTTATGGTGCTGACGAGTTTCTTGTTTAAATTTGATCGTACATTCACCCTTATTCGAATTACTTACTTCCGGTAAGTAATAAATTCATCATCAGCAGTGTCCGTCAAAAACTCATGAATGTTTCTTGTCGAGTTTGCTACTTGCTAGCAATACCATTACTTGTATACAAAAGGTACATCTTTGTTTATGAAGTTTAGCTACGCGTACATTAGGTATTATAAGCGCCTCTTTCACTAACGTCAGGTAGGCTAAACCGTCACTTAAAGTCACCTGTCACCGGGAATTATTTAGCTGATATACCTTTGTTTGTAAAGTAAACGTCCCAAACATTTAATAGAAAATAATTTAAAAAAATCGCCTATCGAATGATGCAGTAAACCGAGTGCATAATTCAATAAAACAGAAAATGATTTCTAAAAGTTCTTTAGTTAGGAGCATATGGTAAACAGGCAGTTCAATGACGCGGTTAATGTTACAAAGGAACATATTCACAGTGAAATTTTAGTGGGTAAACATTGTGAATTTCTTTCATGCACAGCTCAAGCTTCTTTTGTATTATTATTTTTCGACCAAAAAACTTAATCGAAAAATAATAAAGTTCACATTGTTGGGTTACGCTATACGCTACATCATTTATTTTCCGTTGTGCGGCAAAGAGAATTTTTGTGTTGGTCGCGCTGCGTATAAAAACTCAAATCCCCAAAAGTCGGACAGGTACGTGTATAATACGTGGACAAAAAATAAATGGGAAATGCTAATGGAGCGAGACGAGGTTGGACTGTGTCGCGTGGTGTGGTGGTAAGTATAGTGGATTTTTTTATTAAACTTTACTTAGAACTATTTATGTGGTGAACACATTTAAATATTTTCTTCAAAATCATTGGTTACTTTAATCCCCTTATGTGATGTAACAAACCATGTATTTCGAGCAAAACGTTTTTAATTTTGGATCTGTTTCACATATTTTTTCGATTCGTTAGCAATTTATGTCTGATAGCCTATAAATTTTCGTAATCCTGGCTTCTAATACATGTGAAATAGATCAAATATTTATTAAAAACTGTGAATTTTACAAATACACATTTATTTTTACAAGTGTGTGAGAGAACGCTTCTCTAAACGGTGTCCGAGACATCATCTTACTGTCAAACGTCCGCAGCCGGTTTAACTGCGCGTGCACAGTCCAAGCGACGTATTGGGAGCGACTGCTGGCCGCTGTCGCTTTACACCCAATTTCACCTCTGACTGACGCAAACAACATTGTTCTTTTGTACTTCACTTGCATTTTGTTCGAGTCTACATTACCTACATCATGGAGAATATTAACACTTGAAATATATGGGAATGCAGGCAAACGCATTTTGAGACCGGAAAAATATTTCCTTAAGGCCAAAGGTCTCTGCATCGACCAGTGAATAAAAATATTGCTTGAATTAAGTAATAATATATATTATTGAAAATCACTCGCAAGATTTAGTTTACTTAAATCCTAAACTTCATTAAAAATCTAAGATTCTTCATTTAACTTCTGATTCATTAACATTAAAATTCATTCTAGATTTAAACGATTCAGATCTCATACTACGTTTAGTTATTATGTTTACTATATCAGAAGCTCAGATTATTAAAACAGAAGATTTGAAACTGAGGAAGTGTAGGTCTATATTACTGTAAATTTTATATTACCAATATGGCCTTCTAACTATAAAATTTTAAAAGCTACAAAAACTTGGCGCCTCCATAAACCTCGAATATACACATTGTGCGATATTTGATACTTGGACGAGCTTGACTAGTTACAAAAAATTAACAAATTATTTCACGGTCCACGTATTGTTTGAGGTAACTTGATACAGTATAAAATCGACTAAAATAAATTCTATTCGTGAAAAATTCTAAAGAAGAAAAGAGTTAAGTTTTTGCTAGAGATACCAGATAAGTGTCTCTCCACTGCTGAATGTAGACTTCTCGCTACCACGCAAGATCCTCTGCGCTTCGTATCCAGATTAACCGATGGGGTAGATTAATAAATAGTTCTCGAATGGATGCGAGAACTATTAATCTACCCCATCGTTTATGCACTCTGCGACAAATGTGAATAATTCATTGCCACTTCAGCTATATAGCTGATTGTCGACAGCTTTGGTTCTTCGATGAATTTCAAAATTTCTGATTTTTATCCACCAAAGAAACTCCGAGCACAGCCCGCTCTATAGCACCCTGAGCGCCTTTGAACTTGTTGACCAGTCCTGCTGTGAGACGCCACGTTCTGGCACCATAGATCATTATTACCGGCAGGACGTACTGTTTCAAACCATACTAAGTAAAATTCAATTTTATTGTCCTCATCCCATAACTCGTACACGTACAAAAATAAAAAGCTACCTGTACAAGAAAACCGATAACACTGTAAAGATTTAAATGGAGTACACGGTAGAAAAACAAATAAAAGTGGATCGAGAGAAGTTTGTCTCGTGAACATGGTAGCATACAAAGTAATACATTCAACTTGTTCAAAACTAGTTCCACTTATCAGATTTATAACTCTAGCACTTGATTCATGACGGTCTCGGCTAGCAATTATACTGAAGTCTCTCGATACCATTAATCAAATTATATTGATAGGTCTACTCTACGTATAAATCCAATTAGAGTTGGAATCCTTGCTACAATTTTGTTCAATATAGATTCGTTGGATTATTTATTAGAAGAGAAGGTGCAATTAGGGCAAGTAAAATTGTAGGAACCATTCGGGGTAAATTTATTTCTAGTAATAGGTCTAATTGTTATAATGGAAAATAGTCTGTATACATATTGAAATACGGTACATATTAAAACAAAGTTCTTTAAAAATTACTCGCAAGTGTTAAAATCGTTTCTTTTTATTATACACACTACTCGTGAAGTTGTTGCGCCTACTCGAGGCGTTATCTAGAAAATTCTCTCAGTAACTAACACAAGCAGATTAAAAACTTCTAATGCTGTCATTTACAACTGTATTGGTCTCATTAAATTTAAATCTAGTTTCAATCCTGTCTCGACTAATAAATATTTATTGCCATCCGAAAAACTTCTTAAAAGTCGATCAATGCTTTTAATCTCCCATAAAATCGGACTGTACGCGCTTAGAACAGATTAGAGATGGTTGCTCTCAGACAGTGGTAATAAATAACAAGATTATTTCCTTTTCAAACTGGCTTCAGTCTATTTTATGTTGTCTCTTTTTTTTCAAAAGAAATCGACCGAAAAAACTTCTTGTCAGTGGGATTAAGTTTGAATTAATTTTTTTTTTTTTTATATATACTCATATGTTATATATATACGTAATTTAGTAGTGAAAAGACACACAGCGTTTCACAGTCTTAAATTGGGCAGCTCTTTTGGCTGCAGTAACCTTTTAGAAAACCATTTTAAGTATGCTGTTGTTTCGATGAAGCCTAGAGCTAGGGCAGTGCTAGAGCCTATTTCAGTCCTAATTCCTACTGTAATAAGGTTGGATAAGCACCTGTTGT
Organism: Synanthedon formicaeformis; assembly: GCA_945859745.1. Classification (NCBI taxonomy): domain Eukaryota; kingdom Metazoa; phylum Arthropoda; class Insecta; order Lepidoptera; family Sesiidae; genus Synanthedon; species Synanthedon formicaeformis. The sequence goes on along the minus strand of OX243969.1, from coordinate 5,830,214 downwards.
TAATAGGGGACCGTAGCCATCAGCCACCTACTCGCTGGAACCGGCGAGTTATCATATTTGATTTTTTACCTATTATTTCAATAGACAACGGGACATACTGTGCAGTCCGTTACATAAACTGCTTGCGAATTTTACGATAATGTTTTATTTAACTATAAATATATAATAGGTATAATTTATATATAATTATAAAATCATAAAATCATAAAATTTGTACAGAATATTAAATATTTTTTTCGAAAAAAATAAATTATACATCAAATTGTACTTATGTTACCGAGTTAAAAAAATAGTTTTTAAATTTTTTGTCTGTTTGTCTGTGCATAATCTCAGAAACCGTTTAACTGACTGAAATGCGGTTTTCGCTGATGTATTGCATCAGCGTTATACTGATATAAAAATACCTACCAAGCGTACGAAAACCGCGCGTACGAAGTTGTGGAAACAACTAGTATTGATTATGTGGTGAGGACTATGTTAAGATGACAATTTTACTTTGCGTTACGAAAATTTAAAAATCACTCAATTTAATCGATGTGTTATTTTCTCTTTCATCTGGAAAGCGATTGACTAAGCGAGGCAAGGGCGACGCCACCAAGGATAACCGGTCCTAAGGCAATAACTTTAAAATCCCTGGGATATCTACTACCAGCCACACTTTATACTTTATAAACTTTATCATTTTATCATAAGCATTTTCAGTCGTTGCTACTCTTTTGTTTTTTAATACGTAATTATGTCGAATACATTAACATTAACATTATGTCACATTAAAAGTAACAAATGTATGAACAAGTTTTTTAGATTTATTTTTATTATTAATTATATGCAACTAAGAAAAGTGAATGTTTGTTTTTTTTTTGTTTTCTGCATGAACTTCAAACTTAACAATTATTTTTTTATTATTATTAAATAATTGATGTAATATAAAAAATATGCAAATTACAAAATTACCATGAATTTTTAAATGATAATACCTACTTGTAATATTACTGTGATTATTATTCATAATTAACTAAGCTTTTACTTTTCTTTACAACAAAGGTTAAAGCTTATACTGAATTGTTATAAGACAAACTTTTGTTAAGACTGAAATACATATAAAAACTTCTCCGAAATCTAATCTCTTTAAATCCATTTTAAAAGTAATATTTCAAAAACATATAGATAGGCACATTATTTACTACCTATTTTATAAAGTAGGTAACTAACATATACATACAATACACTGTATTACTAAAAATCAGTAAAAATAATTGTTTAATAGTGGTTTTAAGAGGAAAATATTTTGTTGAAAATATGTACATATAAACTAGTCGTGTACCTACTTGAAGATGCTAAGAACGGTTTCTAGTGATATACCTATTCGCTTTTAATTTATAAGGGGCTTTGTCAAGCGAGTTATTTACCAAGATTATTTCTTTATTTACTCGACAACAATCGAGATTAAGGATCTCTACCTGGTTGAAAAGCGACTAGTTGTATGTGTGCGTGATTTTATGTCTACAAACTTCTACTGTGTTAGTGTGTTCAACGGATTTTATCTAACTTAGACGTCGTCATATGATTAATGGTCATACAGAAAGTCGCCCGAGATATTCTTTCTTACGCACGTTCATAATAAATAACAATGGTATCTACGGTTTCAAATATTCAAAACTCGTTTCTGTGACGTGCTGCTCGCTGTATTAAAATAATGTTGATAATACCCACTAGTCACGGTTTAAAGGATCTCCAAATAGAAACTCTAGAAATAATTATAAAATTCACATACAAATATTGGAGACGCAATGTAAATATACTTCGTGCTTATGGCTCGAGTTTGAAGGCCGTGTTGTAAGCACAGCGGTACCACCGACGCGTTTGTTTGGACAACCGACCGGTCACTGTTTACTCCGACAATGCTCAAAAACCACTCGGAAATATTTTAAGCGAAGCGTGAACGAGCTAACGCAATAAAGTGCTTTTCGTTGATTTCAAGATGAATAGAGGCAATCATCAAAATCTATTCTGTAACGTGCATGGGATGTATCTTATGGGATGAGTAATTTCAGAAGTGGGACGGTCCGATTTGCGGCAGGGTCAACTTTGGAAATGAACTTTTCAAGGTTGATTCTGGTCTGGATTTGGAAAGTAAAGCTTTTCGCAGTCGTTTGGACAACCCGTTTGACTACGGTGACCACCTATTTACAGAAGACCACTGTAAAAAATAGCATTTGTGCTATTGTGATTCGGTGGGAATGCCAGAGCCCGTAGACCTATCTTCCTAGTTTTATCTTTAATCCTACTATGGTCGGCAGCGCACTTGCGGCACCTGCTATGGTGTTCTAGGCGACGGTAGCCACCTATCATCAAGTGGACAGTTAGCCTAGCTGTCGATCTCAACATAAAAATACACGTTAGGCCTCCACGGGTCTGCAGGACTGTATGTGCCTTCAATGAAGACTAGCCTATTTACTTGTCTCCTGATAAGTTTATTTTCTCCTTTACGTTAGGTGATTATCTGATTATAAACTCGACTCATAGGGGTTCTGGGATTCTAGACTGCGCGCTCACAATATTGGTATGCGAGAGTCCCACTGGGCTAACAATTAACAACAATTTAAATCAATAAATATTACAATACAATATAATAAAATGAAATTTCTCCGCGTGAAGTGGCACTTCACTTTGCTACTACAAAGTTAATGGCATCAAAAACTGGATTAAGTAGCAAAGAAATGCCAAAATGTCGATAAGCATACGTCTTGTCAACCCACGCTTTGACTGACAACAGTTTCTTTATTGTCTTATTACCAACCGTATGAATGTAGACTTAAGGTTCATTCTCATAAACAATGATAAATCTTGAGTCAGTTTTAGTATAGGACATTTTGTATACGCTTTTCTAAATTGTTTTATATTGAGCTTTTACAACAATAAGAGATAATTTAATATTTTTTAGATGATTTATTGGCATTTATTATACCTACAATAAATAATTCAACATGATTTGAAAACATTGTAAATAATAGTTTTCTGGATAACATTTCTTGTGATACTTTCGAAATGCCTATATAAAAATAAAAAGTTTTATAAAAATAAAACTGAATTTAGTTTGATGAATTAAAAATGTATACTACATTCTCTAAGCGCCTCTTTCACCAATTTCAAGTAGGCTAATCTGTCATTTAAAGTCACCGGTAACCGGGGATAATGGAGCTGATATAGTTACCTTTGTTTGTACAGTAAAAGTTCCAAACATTGAAAAGAAAATAATAAAAAAAATTCGCCTATCGAATGATGCAGTAAACCGAGTGCATAATTCAATATAACAGAAAATGATTTCTAAAAGTAACTAATCAACACTTTACTTTTAGTTCGTGAAAGAGGCCCTAAGTATATTAGAAATTGATTTTAGTAGCTAGAAAGTAGCTAAATATACATAATTAATTTTTATAGTTTTAATAAAAAATGTCCTTGAGAAAAAATTCTTTAAATCAAAATATTCTTAAATAATACGCTAAAAAGTAAGTATGAGTTATAAAATGTGTACAATTTACTTAACTCTTTTAAAAAACGTTGTAAAAATTTTGAAGTTTATTTCAAATGAATGATTTGATAAAACAGCATTTACTATGTGTAATTCCATTGATATAATGCCATTTGTTGACTAAAAAGAGAAATAAGTAATGATATTCCAATTTAGTTTTAAAACAGGTTCTGAACACAAATGAACGAACGTTACTCCGTTCTTACGATACCCGAAGCAATGATTAATTCATTCGATGGAATCAGTGGTATTAATTGAAATTTAACTTTATTTTCATTTAAACTTACATTTAAATTTATAATATTACATTAATTTTACCATACGCTTGTACAGTAGAGTTTAGTAACAGGCAACATTGATTAGTAGGTATTGTTCTGTCAAAATATTACTATAAACATAATTATGTGAGTTTTGTTAATGATTTATGTTGCAGTTTTTTGCTTTGAAATAATAAATTTCTTGTGTAATATTAAAAAAATTAATAAGTTCGTGCTTTTGTACATTATACCTACTATCTATTTTTCTATACTTAATATTATAAAGAGAAAATATTTGTATTTTTGTATGTTTGTAATGAATAAACTCAAAAACTACTGGACCGATTTTAAAGCTACATTTTTAGCGAGCAACATAGACTATATTTTAAAAAATTACGCGGACGAAGTCACATGCAACATGTGGTATATTATAAAGCGGTAGTTTGTATGTATGTAGGAGGTAATCTTCGAAACTATCCAATTTAAAAAAATTCACCAATAAATTAGAATAGAAATTCAGCACGGAGAATTTTGTTATAAATATTTATTTGGTTGGTTGTTGGTCAACCTAGTTTGGTCTAGCTAGTGGCTAGTAACCCTAGCTGTTAACCAAACGGTCGCGGGTTGGTTACTGTGGAACTATATGGTGCTGTGTGGAATGTGTGAAGATATTTATTTAATTATTTATTTTACGGGGGTGAAGCCGCGGGCACCAGATATGTAAAAATATAGATGCCAACTCTTGGCAAAAGTATAATGTCAGGCGTCAATATATGTCACATGTTACACGAGTATTGCTTTGCATATTTTGTCAGGCGTTACATCTTTTATTTTTCAACGCTGACTAAGATTCGGACACCAGCCAGTGCTTTATTATAATGGCGGCATTGCTGCTTTAAATTCCAAAAAAAGTCAAATATCGTCATTTTTATCTAAAACACTAAGTTGAATTATACATTCAAGAACCCGTATCACGCGAACTTATGAACTTAATTGGTTCCTTAGAGAGACAAAAAAGTGTTTTGCAACCAAACACGCGAACGAATCGAGTATCATTTGAATAATACCTTTACCTGTCTGCTGTCTGTATCGGTTCGACAAAATCGAATTTAAAATGGCCTCTACTATAAAAGATTGAAACGATAGCACGAGTCGCTTTTACAATTGAATGACTAATACTTTTAAATATTTTTCATGCGACTTCACTTATCGTGGACTTCGAGTAAACTGAGGCACCTAATAATTTAATAAATTGCCTTCTATAAATTCGCTGACTTCACGACCAAAGATTCCTTCTCAGATACCGGTCGCCCGGCGGGGTTATATTGACTTATTTCTTAATAAATAAACATCAGTGCTTATCTTTGAGCCGCAGGTGTGCAGGATACATATAAAAATAGCGTCCTTTAAACGTCATAAAGCGATATGAATGTAGGCACTGTACGGCGCTAATTGCGCAACAGAGTTTGAGCGCGGCCAGAAAGAACTTTCAAAAGATACTGTGAAATCGTCGAACGGTCCGCCACGTATATTTCTGGCTAATTATTCTACAGCCTCGGTCACGATTATTTCAAAGCGTCTGTTTGTACTTGTTTAGAAGAAACCAGTACAACGATTAGGTTAATCAACTTTTCACCACTAACGAATTCCGTGATATAGTGGCCAATTAAGCAAGCATGGGTGAGTAGGTTGAAAAAATAATAATACATTACTTAACGTAATAAATATTAATTTTAACACTGTATTGGTTAGTTCATGATGCAGTTAAATCACAATTTCAACATGTAAAATGCTGTGAGCACTGCCATGTAAGATAAATTTTGTGCAATTTTATACAAAAACTATAGTTGAACCCGGCCTCATTATTTTTTATTAGTAGCTAAGTTAATATTAGCTATCTGGCAGTGAATGTCCCATCAAAATCGGTCTAGCTGTTTCGAAGATTAGCCGGAAGACAAAAATTAAAAAAAAAATTTTTTTGTTATAATTACACTATACTTATTATACTTCGGTATACATTTAGTAAAGAGCTATTTTGACATTGTTTACAGACGTTTTGATTTTATTTATTATAGATTTATTAGGTACAAATCTGAAGTTTTAATACAAAATATAATATGTATCCTGTGAGGAAATTAATAAGAAAGTAAAAACGATACCCAAAACCTTCTTTATATCCAAATTAATGCTAATAAGGCGTCCATTGTGTCCAAGAAGATATTTTTCTTTAGAACTCAGTTGCGTGACAATCTCGCTCGGAAATATTCCGTAGTGAAATACTTTGGAAGGCATTTGAATAACACATATACCTATACGAAACCAATTTGAGATTTTTATAAATCCAAAGGAGCTTGGCGTTACGACTAAATTGCCTTGGATGATAATTTCAAGTTATCCGTAGGCTAAACTTTTACTCTCGCGACCGAGTCCACCTGCCCACTTTGATTTATTATGAATTCAGTATTAATTTGATATTCGTTTTTGCCGTAGCCCCTTGAGCGATCGGAACAAGCGTGGAGAGGTTTGCCCGGTCCCCATTATATGTGGTCTCAAACGAATCATAATTGCATATGAGCCTTCAGATAAAATAAATTTCAATGCAAAAACATCCTTTGCAGACGAGTTTGGCGTTATGGTAAGAGGAAATTAATGACAAATAAATAACAATCGTAATAGTCTGAAGATATTAAATTAATAAAGTGTGTTTCATATGTAATCAATACTATTAATAAATATGTAAGGGTTGGTCATGGAGTAAGTTATACTTTGTTTTCAGATATCGTGTTTATAGGCTCTCTATACATGGTACTGAAAATAAATTGACGATTTTTAGATTTTTTTTCTGTATGTATGTATGTATGTATGTATGTTCCTCCATAACTTAAACGAGTTAACTGAATTTCATGAAACTTGGTAGATAAACATTTAGACGTACAGGAAAGGTTACTTTTTTCTTTTTCAACGCGGATGAAGTCGCGGGCAGCAGCTAGTATAATATAACCAAAAACCCGTGTCTGTACAATAAATAATAATAATAATAATACTTTTTCAAAAAAAGACAATTTCTACACGTCGTACTTTATGTTACCGAGTTCAAAAAAATTTTTTTTATAATTTGTATCTTGTCTGTGCTTTTGTGCACACTAATTTCAGAAACAGATTAACGGATTTGGATGAAATTTGCCACAAAATCAGATACTAAAATGTCATCCAGAGACAAAAACTTAAAAGAAGTCACTAAATAATTTAAAGCGTTACAATTTAAAATACTAAGAAACATTCTAAACGTTTCATTAATGGCAGTTTCTCATAAGCTCTCTTAAACCAGTTTTATGTAAGAAATTGCTCCAGCTTGCAGTGTAGAAAATTAATGATAGTATAATTTTACATCTACTTATTATCGCTGGAACGGCTAAAGTATTTTCTGTATCTCGCAACTTGAATTCACGTTCAAAATAAGTAAGTAAATGTTGTCGAGGTTTACTTGTTGTTTACGCATGTCTCTTGATGCGAACGAGCCAATGACGCAGGTTTTCTTTTCAAATTTTAAGGCTCATCAAAATATTTTTCTTGAAGTATTTTGCTTTGTGACATAATCTTTTGGTCTTGGATAAGTTTTTATTTTATATATTAGACAATTTTCATTTATCATCAATACTAATAATAAATCTGTAAGTGTAGGTATTGTATGTATGTATGTATGTTGCTCCAAAACTTGAACGAATTAACTGATTTTCATGAAACTTGGTACACAAACATTTAGACGTACAGGACACAGAATAGGCTATTTTTTTTTCAACGCGGACGAAGTCGCGGGCGCCTGCTAGTAAATGATATATGCTAGTAAATGATAGCTTCTATACACTGTCTACTAAATACAGTCTGGCGTGCTTTATAAAATGTATGAAAAAATGAAATTTATTCACAATTTTTTATTTTGCAAATTTTAAAAATTCATAAAACATCGGTCCAATCGTTAGAGCTATAAAAATGGTGAGTATTTTTAGTAGATAGCTGGTGTCCGCAACTTCGCCCGCTATGAAAATATATTTCCCCTTGTGACATCCTTATCATAAGTTAGGCAAAAATTTGATTAATTAGTTATTAAATATATTAATATTTTAACTCTTTTTCAAACTAAATACCTATTTATTGTTAAGTTTTGCGTTTGCTGAATGATAAGAGGTTTAAAAAAATGTATTACCACATCCTGTTTTGTAATAAGTTTTTAAAGAGCACCGTTCATTTGTGCCCGTAATTGAGCTAACCAGCCTTTTGAATATTAATGTTGAGAGCGAGTGGAGATAGCCTCATTATTTGTTCACTTCGTCTTTTTTCAATTTAAAAATTTAAGTGCCCGAAGTATTTTGATAACGTTCGAATTTTTTAGATCGACGCCGGATAAGCTTCGGTTATTTTACTCAAAACTCATTTACGCGATTGGCTTCAACATATTTTAAATATTGATGTCTATATTTATTACTAGCGACTCGCTCCCTGCTTCGCACGCATTAAGTTTTTGACATTATAGGGATTTTATTTTATAATATGTAAGGAAGTATTTTTTTGTCAAAAATACAAATGTGTACATCGACCTTAGTAATTCTAAATTACTTAAGTTATTACATGTATAATATATTATATTTATTAAAAAATCAATATTATCACAGACACCATTATTTGCGCATTACATATTAGGTATGTAATATTTTTAATAGTTTCAATGCCTAAATATTTTATTATTATAGGTATCTACTTTAAAAAAAATATTCTATCGTTTTTAAAACCAGTATAAATTCTGTTTCACATTTTGCTACGGTTTCGTGGATCGTGATTGAGTATCAATTTTTCTGAGAATCGTATAATAACCGTGCATGATATTATATTTGTCCTTGATAGGTTAAAGCCATAGTTTTTTATCAAATCGAATACGAAAAATTGGGGTATTAATTGCAATCTTATATAAAACCTACTCTTACGCCTTAGTTTAGACTTTAAATAATAATTGTCAGGGAAAAATTTCTACACAAAATGACGAATATTGAAATGATGATTTCATGTGCTACTTTTGTGGCATTATTTTTCCTTTTATCCAATATTTAATGTAATTGCAACTGTTCATTTTTCCTGTCTTATTATAAAATATTAAGAGGCCACTTTCCAACATTAGTGGCTTACCAATTCCATACTACGTAATTCCACGGTTACTCATTAGTTATTGGTCGTAGTAATACATGAAAAAACATGACTTTTCTGAGACATAATATGAAGGTTTGCATCGAAACAAAAAACTAAAATTTATTTTATATCTAGTATAATTAATTTCTAAAATGTGCAGAATTTGTCAGTTTCGCTGGTTGAATTCTCGTAATTTTTGACTGAAAGCCAATAATGTTTTTCAATGAAAACATCCTAGCTATAATGTACATTAAAAATTGGGATGTCAATAGTTACTATGTATAAAGGTTTTTCTAAAATATTGGAATTGCTGGCGTATGTTTCGCTAGTTGAATAAGTGCGCGAATGTGTTGCTTCGCATTCTGTCTTAGGTTATTAGCATAATAGTAAGTTGAGACAACAAATTCTCCCAAATACCTATTACTGAGTTCCCACGCTCGTCCAGCGCCACCTTAAGTGGGATTACGGCTTATGTCATGTCATGCACCTGCAACGTATGCTATACATGACTTAGCTGTGGATCTGCAGCTTTACTCGCTTTCAAATTAGCATTAAAATCTCCTTGAAAAAATATGTTGTCATCTTTACCGGTAATCGATAAAACGGTGGCGCAGTTTATCGCTTTCATATCAGACTAACTTAGTATTAACTTTGGTCAATACTCTAACGGAGTACCTACTAGTGAAACTACGAAAGAACTGCGCTAAACTTAGTTTAGTCTTGGACTAAATTTTAGTCAGTGCCAAGTGTTACCTAGTTTAACAATGGACTAAATGCAGTTTGTTTTTCATGTAAATTCGTTCAATGATTCATTCGCTACTACTCCCTAGGTATATTCCCGTGGTAAATGATAGTTTTGTTATTATATGAGAACAAAATAATTTATTCTACTCCAAAATAATTTACAGCTTACTCAATTTTTTAATTTTCTTTTACACAATTTGCGGTACCTACTTCATTGTCTTTCTTTCATTGGACCTCAAGTTTACAGTTTTGCAGTGAATGAGTCTTCACTATATATCTATACGTAAAAGCAAAAAAAAACTCGAACTGTTGGTCATTTAGTCCATCAGAGAAACGTTAAAACGAGATAGATAACCAATACTTGGAGCATGTTTCTTTAAAAGTTGAAGTACGTGCACAGTCAGTCAGGTGTGATCGGGTACTATCAGCAAAAGAAAATAAAACATTTAGCTTTCTCAAAATTAGCCGATAAATAAGTTTCATTTTGTATACCATAAATACACTAAGGTACATTGGGCCTAATTATCTAGCTGAAGTAGAAGTTAATTTTAATAATAGATTAAAGTTCACACACAAAACAGATTTTGAATCCAAGAGACATACACAGAAAAATTTTAATGTAAAGAACTCATTTTATGTTGTTTTATCTTTAATTGTATGAGGCTTATAAAATTATATAGGTATAAATAAATTTTAAGTAAAGACGACGAATTTATACAAAAGACCATTTGACGATCGATAGCCTATCCCTATAGAGATTCGCCATACTATTGTGCTTGGCATAGATTAAAATGTTAGATTGACTCTATGTTTCCCACATGTTCATATATCTTATATTTTATAAATCATTAGGTTGATATAAAAAAAACGTAATAGTAAACGCAAAATTTTTATACAAGCTTTGCTTATTTTTTACTTTCTATCCGTACCAATCTTCCTTTTATTGCCGCCACCAATAGAATACGATGATTCATCAGAATTTAAACTAATTACGAGGCTATAGGGAAAAAAAAACTTTATGTGAAACGAATAGCTTAGTCGTCCATTTGGTTGAATCAAAAAATACTTTGAACTTAGCTTATATTTTTATACATAAACATCTAATACATTCTGACTTCATTTACATACTTAGTTCGACGTAATTATTTTGGAATCAGTGTAGCATTGTTGAAATTTTTGTGTTTTCCAAATTTTAGGTATTTTATCTATTATTTATACTTAGAACCAAATTCGATATATCAAAAGAATTATTAATATGAAGGCTTTTATGATTAAACAAACCGAAATAATTATTAAATTTATTAGTGATTTATCGATGACTAAGTAAAGTTTTGAAATATAAATATTACATGTATTTCACATGTAATATCTGTTACACTATTCATATTACATAAAATATTATTGAATTATGTACCAATTACTTTAGAAATAGTCAACAATGCGAAATGTAGATCGATTTGATAACACCTTTTAAAATTCCTTTTTATTGATATGTACAAAAGAGTAAAAAAAATAGTTCCAGTTGCTCTCATGATGGGCGCTAAAAATAGAAACAAAAAATTAATTATAGTTACACGTGTAACCTGTTTTGCTGACCGTAGGCAAAAAATATCTTCATATTGATCGTATCCGTTCACGTATTAATTTTATTGGCCATAATATAAAATGTAGTATCATTAAAAATTCTACATGTTCAAAACCAGCGAATAATAAAGCGAAGAAAAAGTTTATTTTCAAATGATAAAAATTAAAAGACAAAGTGAATAAACCATTTTATCGTCACATTCTATAGTTTAAAATTATAGCTCTGAATGATTTATTATTTAAGGCGTATTTTTTACTTTCATTCTTATTACTTATATAATTTTGGGAAAATCAATTGAAAAGGATTTTTAAAAAGCACATAATATTTTAAAAACAAAACTGAAGACCCAATATGTAAGAAGGTTTTTTTTATAAATGTAAATCAATACGTTCAAGATATCTATTTAATAATAGTCTAAAATAATGAGCGAAATGTGGCGTCATATCCATCAAACAGTTTTTGGCTGTCATAAACATATTCAGGCATCTATACATCACGCTACTTTATCTGTCAGTATAATCAGAACGAATCACTGGCCCGCCTCGATTATTATTGGCCAGTAAATAGCTTGATACTTATATATCCAAGACAGGCTCCCACCTAATTATTCCATAGCTAAAATATAGTCGAGTGAAATTACGATTACAAATAATGCTCATTGGGAAGTGTTTTTATTTGTAATTAATAAAAGAATTCTTAGAAAGCCGCCGCACGATCGAGAAACTTTTATAAATATTTCACTTCCAAGTAGCCGAGCGGATGCCGACACAGTTGGCTTCACATCTGCAACTTGAGTTACACCGGCTGCATGTTACGTGAATGTAAATTAGGTCTTTAAACTATGATCAGCCTAGTAGAAAATTAAAATGTGCTAGACAGCGGAAGTTAATTCAACAGGTACCATAATTACATGCTAGAACATTAATCGTAAAATGCACTCACCTGTGGTCACGTAAGTGGTCTTGTCTTCTAAACGCTTTGCCGCAAATGTCGCAGGAGTACGGCCGCTCGTCTGTGTGAGTGCGCTCGTGGATAAGTAGATTGTAAGACTTTGTAAATTGTCGGTTACAGAATTTACATATAAATTGTTTCTTGGGCCTTGACGCCCTTCCTGGTGCCCTTAGCAACCGCCTATCTAAATGCGGATGCATTTGATGAGGCCCCGCTCCAGGCTGAAAAAGGCCAGCTCCTGGGAATGTGAAACTACCAGCTGTGGTCGGTGATGGGCCTGGTGCGGCCAGAAATGGTGCGGGTGGACCATAAATTGGGGGCTGTGAAGAACCGTCCGCAATTATTCCTTCCATAGATGGCGTTCTGTGGTGAGGCAAAAGCATAGCAGCTGCTGCTTCCCGTAAAGCCATCTCCTTTCTTTTGTCAACCATCATAGCCATTAACTCAAATGAGTTTCTCTTGGGGAAATTTCCTGAAACTCTATCGGGTGACCCCTTGGCTGGTTCGTTTCTATCTCTTTCGAGCATTCTTTCTCGTTCCATTAATTCCGCTGGTAGTAACGCTGGATGCATTTCATTTGGATACATCACAGGATGCATGGCTCTTGTAGGTACAACTGGTACGAAAGCGGATGATTCGCGATGAGTCGAGGTAAGTGAGGAGCCTGTGGTCATCTGACGGTGGTATGGTAACGGTGGAGACTCAAAATTTCCATTCGGATTCCTGCCACCCGATGTTGTTCGCTGTTGTGCTCTCTCAGCAGAACTTGCCAGAAACTGGTCATGCCGTGAACGTATTGGAGCGTTAACCGGAGGATCGGGAACTGGACGTGGTGTAGACGTCCGAGACACAACCGCCCCGCCATTGTCTGACATCTCGGTACATCTGAAATTGAAATAAAAAAAAAATGGATCAAGTGAAGACGCAAAGCTATCTAGAAATGACAAAAAAAAATGGAAATTAAGGTACAAATACGATTCGAAAGCAGATATTCCGTTCAGCATTACTCAGCATTAGGAGTAAGGACTAATGAGTGTGGATCATAATTATGTGGTGTAATTTTTTTTAAATAAAATTTCAACACAGCAAGTAAAAACATTGTAACGTTTGAATACAACTCAATGTGATCAAATAATTTAATTCTTATCTTGAATTTACTAAATGTACACTATCGATTCTTATCTTTATGGCTTTCACTGAGTCGTAAGTTTGATATAGTACCTACAATTTGAATCCGGCTGTGTTCAGTTTCTAGACACTTGTCCGCTTGAACATTTAGATTTATGGACCGAGAAACGTGCTTAATTAAGTAGCTCTACATTGTTTTGTCTTATCTATTAGCATACGATAAATTTTCATTCGACATTACAAGTGCTCGAAAGATCACAGATTGGTGATAGATTTGGCGGTCCAGATATTGAAATCAGATCATTAATTATTTTTAATTATGTTATCCGTTCCTGCATATATCTGAATAAATATCGTAAATTAGAACAAGGTTGTTAACCTTATACTCAAATGATACATTCGTCCGTCTATTGGTATTAGTAATTACTACTTGTCACACGAATTGTCACATAATTTGTTAAACTTTTCTAAGTTTTCTTATCAAACACATGAAGCTGCTAAATTTTCTGGATTTGCTTTACACGTGTTTTATTTAAAAATGATTGTACTGTTTGTATAACACAAATAGTCTCGCACCAGATTGCTGGCTGTCTCGAGATTTACGATTGTAGTGATTATATTCATCTGAAATTAGTTTCATGGCTTGGGACGATAAAAACTTTATATCATACTACCCCGTTCGTATATTGGAATGTTTTCACGAGGTTTCCGGTGACTGTCACTGGTAGTTTTTTATGTCCTTTTGGTTTGAGGAAACACAAACAAATTAACTACTTCTTTTGTAAACTATCACAACTTGTCGTCAATTTGTTTTTGTTTTTCCATGTCTTATTTAGTTCTATTAAAATCTGCTATTTGAAACTATTATACTTTGATTCGAACGCCAGCCAATGTTAAGAGAAAAAAAAACGATTCTAGCCGTCAGTTATAGTAACTACGAAAGATTAATCTCGAAATCAATTTATTCAAGCGAGATCGAAAAAGAAGGTGATCGCGCTCGGCAACATTTCACTGCACGTTGCCCGCTCTACCGTAAAAGCCTTCTGGTTGCCTGTCCTTTTCACGCACACTGTCAATTCTATATCTGACCTCTTGCTTACTCTTATGTTGAGCTTGATCGAGTTTCTACCATCTTACTCGCTCCGCAGCGGTAAAAATACTTTTATCTCTTTTAGTTCGAGAGTTTAGTTACATGAATATGTATGCAGTCACTGCAGTAAGTAATGGACTATGGGATGTAATACCGGTCATTTCAATATAATAAAATTATTTAAACCAATCACTCTCTAAATTTATATTTTTTATTTATTCTTTAGTGTTCAAAAAGTGATATTTAAATAAGCTATGCGTGTTTGTATTCAATGATCGACTCAAAATGGGTACCTCATAGATTACTATGAATTTAATTAAAAAAAAACATTCTATGATATTTACACTGTAACTAGAAGCAATGTCGTCATAATGATTATTGTAATTTATGGATCGAGATTCATGATTAATAGATGTCTTTCATCGTAGTGCTGTCAATACACACTGAATATTTCATTGCGATCTGGATATTATACAATCAGATGGCGTTCATTAACAACTCATTACATTAGATCTTGACTAGGAAGAAAAAATAATAGTACCTACAGCTAAGTACTTTTCAGTAACAAAGTACAAAAGAGATTTATGATATTCGTTGGGTGACTTCAGAGTACCTATATGCATTAACTGAATAATTTCTTTGCTTTTTATACTAGAAAGTGGCTTCGATGGCTTAGAAAGGCTATCTTCTCAATATACAAGAGTACCTATGTAAATAATAACCTAAACACACTAGATTACATGAGTGTTCTTATTAAGCACTTTGATGATCTGCATTGGATTTAATATGTAGGTAAAATCAATACAGAATCCATTGATATAATATAGAAGCTAGATCCAGGCTGCATTCTAATCGGTTCCACTGGAAAAATATAGGGAAGACTTACGTCTAGCAGTGGACGTCCTACTGCTGAGATGATAGTGATAATTTCTAAACTAACTTGTGTGGTGACATTTAGTATTGACATAAATTGGAATCCCTCTCCTTTCTCATTTGTAGACTCGCTGTCAATGGATATTGCTGTCAATAATATGTAATTTGGTAGTAGGGAATATAACATCGGAGCCGCAAGGTTTTTGATAATTTATCATTCGTGCCTCGCATGTGCCGCGATTAGATTGCGTACAATGTTTATCGCTTGATTGTAAAGATTAACTACTATTTGTGGAGCAATTAAACAACCTGCCACTTCTGCTCCGTTATTGTTACGCGTGTGATGATAACAGACCGTTTATTGTAACGCGTGTTGATATTATTAATGTTGTGAACTTAGGAGTACTTATGAATATACAAAGAAGAGAAATCTTTCATGATTCTGATCTGAGTAATCAAATCAGTTCAATAAGATTTTTGGTCGAATTTTTCAGAAATAAATAGGCGCTTTCATGATTTCTACAGTAACTTGTACCTACTTACTTGTTGGGAGATATCAGTAATACCTACCTATCATAATTTTGCATTTTTATTTAGGTAAATTTAGAGTACTTAACATATAACAAACATATTACTATTCAGTTGATAATAATATACATTTTTCTGTGAAGTATTTTACCTACTAACATTTAGAAAAAAAAAAAAAAAAAAACTAAAACACAAGACGTATCTTTTTTCTACACTAGACTTGGCCCATGTGCTAGGACCAGAATATTTAGGTACGATATGTTTGGATGTGTATTTTCAATCATGCAAAACCTATTTATGGTTAAACCATGAACGAACAGACCATGTCCTAAATTATTACTAAACTTTATACTTTTTATCCCAAGAATGCATTCTTGTGGAATAACAATGCAACCTTGTGCGGCTAGTCGAGCAGTTTAACGGTAGGTACACGAGCAAAGCCCAGCAGTAGAAGTCAATTATCAAAGAAACATCAAAGAAAACTCTTCTAACTATAATTTACTGAATTGTTAAGAATCATTTTGAATTCTTAATTCTAGGTTTACTTACGCATAAAATTTAGAATAATCCATTGGTAATCCGTGTGTCCTTAATAACATTGATTCACTATTACATGAATTTTGTAATAAACTGTTACTATAACCGTATCCATCATTACTAGAGTTCATAATTAAGAATTTAAAGTCAACAATAGACACAGTTTAACTGTAAACGGAAGAAATCACAACTGTACATCACTGAACAACTCTTTGCTGAGACTGATTACTAAGGAAAAAATACGTTTTACTCAAAATGCAAAAATTCTAACGGTATTTCGGGTACAAATCCAACAAATCCTTTCTTCTATTGACAAACGAACAAGTAGCAAGTTATGGGAATGAATAAATAAATTTTTATGACAGATCCTTTGTTAACAACAAAGAAATATTATTCTTTCATTTTTGGGATCTATTGCATTGTCAGTAAACCTACTAAAATATAAACCAAACCTTTTGTCAATATATAAAAATGTCAAATTTCTTTTTTGTAACAAAATTGGCCCAGCGTGGTGACTGTTACATCTTGCTAGGTAACGTAAGTATATAATCAATATATCTTGATGGATATATTGATAGGTAGATCAATATATCCATCCAATCTATCAACAACCGAATACGCCCACTGCTGGACATAAACCTCTTTCATAGGCATAGGGCATCAAAGCGTACGCAAGACTAGCAGCAGCCGAGATATAGGTAGGTAAACTGTTTTCTCGCAACTTTACCGTGTAATTTTATTAGGTAACGAAGATTATTTTCATTCGTGAACGCCACAAAATAAAAAAATTCCTTCTATGTAGGTGACTTATTACTTATCCGGATCAGACTCTCAACAAAAATAAGGGCCACCTCTACCTTAAGTTACCTCTTCTTTAAGGCATCATGACTGAAATAACTTGAATATTTTCATATTTAAAAAATTGATAGTATAACTATCTATAGTAATCAAATTTATTGGTTTATTGGTTTACTATATTTATAGTAAATTCAACATAGATTTAAAGGCAAATGTTGTTGTAGGCTTTTTAAAATGGTGCACTTATTGGAACGTAACAAACCTCTTCGAAGAGGGGTGAAAGTGCATTTCAGACCTTGCAAGTTATTGCCTTCATGTTTAGGATAGAATCACCTCAGCAGAGAGTTATCCCACGGTTCGTTAGGCATGAGTCTGCCTGATAAAATTTTATTCATATAATACGAAATGTGCTTAGCGGGGTTAAGCAATAAACATCATTATTCATCAAAACACGTCTTTGTACAGCCAGTAGAACATTTACATAGTCGCTTTTATTCTTTTGTGATACTAAAGCGTATTCTATCTGGCGTTGTGTCAGCATTTAGATCGTTAAAGATCAGAACAATACAGATTAAATAATTGAATTCAATCTGTATTTTAGTGCACCAACCCAAACCAGTATGTTCGCGTTAATCTCAAAAACTACTGGACAGATTTTCAAGCGGTTTTCACTAATGGAAAGAGAGTTAAATGAGGAAGGTTTTTATATATAATTTGCAGGCAAAATTGTACCCGTACAAGGCCGGCAGCGGGTCGATTTATCAAGCATTTATCAAGATACAGTTATTGTGTATGCGAATTACTTACAGTTATTAGAATTAATGATTAAGTATATTATCAAATAACTCCGTATGTTTAATTCCAGTCTCGAGATAACAATGTTAGATAAGAAAATTGTTTAGAATAATCACTGCGAAACACAGTGGCAGGAAGTGCGATTGCAATTAGCAACGAATGCCAACATCAGTGGGTGAACCGTCAACCGTATGGCTTGTTGCTTCCCAGAATTGTTTCAACACGCATTACACAGACACAGATGCAGCTATTGGAAAACAATAACAAAGCATTAAGACAAAAACAGGCGCATGTGTGTTAAAAATAAAACACAGGTAGCGAAGTCAAAAGCGCACCCTGCCTACTCAATTTATTCCACATCCTGTATTAAATTACCCTTATAAAAACTCACCGACGGGTCACCCGATCAATCGTCCGACTGCCCTTCCAATTCCAACCCTCAACGTCAGCAGCAGGTAGTCCCCGCAAAGTTTACAAACTGGCTCTCCGCCTATTACAATAGAGAGACATTGCAATTTTTTGTCACATTTCACAGTTCAACCGCAGTTACTTTGAAAGCAGGTGAATAAAAGATGTACAAATAACAATAGGCTCACTGTACAAGTAATAAAACAGTTATTTATTGCCCGTCTTCAAAACTGTAGTCTAAATTATTACACCACTCGACACAGTCATGTATTTATCACTTAATTTCACAGCTTTTAGACCACTGTAATCCATATGTGTGTGACACGAGTTCTTTTTTTAAATTTTGTTGGGCGCGAAAGCTGCGCGAGCGCAGGTGGCGCGCGATTGGTGGGAGAAGTGCGCGCGTACTACTACGCGTGCGGTGTCAGAGGCAGTAGCGCTCCTGTAGGTTCCCCCCTCCCCCGCGACCGCAAAGCCTTCCTCTGGGCCCTTTCCTTCGCATCCGACAAAAACTGGGAACAATAATATTCAGGGAAGTCTGATGTTTATTTTTAATGTTAGTAGTTTCAGTTAACACAGCTCTTGACTCTGTCGTGTCAATACGTATCGAACTCGCTATTAGTATTAACAGGAAGTATATTTATTCATATTTTTTTCTAAACAAAACTATTTCTGGATAAAATATTTTTATTAAGCTATACTAATGAATGTAATTTAAATAATTTACTAATTGCCACCTCTCTGACCGCCGCCTTCCTGAGCCATTCATTGGCCACGAAAACAAATATATAATAAATAAATAAAAAACATGTTTTATTTGATTCTTTATTACAACGAATTCTATCAATACAGTCACAATAAATAATTTACTTAAAAAAATGTCCGTTACCGTGATGTCACTTTACGACTCCTCATGAAAAATGTCTGAAATACAAATACATTTCTACAACTTGGCAGTGACACTACCGTGCCCTTAATAATAAGTAATTTGCGACAAAAACATACTATTTCTTACTATTTCATATTAAATACATAATAATTTAATAATATACTTTGGCATTGTTAAGATATACATAAAGAAACAATAGAATACTATCATTAGGTAAATCATCTGTAAAACCAACTATTAAATCCATTTCTTTCCTGTTTACTTATTTACTGAACACATCATAATAACTATTTATTCGAGATTTATTAATCAAATATTCTAAAATTTACCAATAAATTTTTAACTATTAACTCATTTAACGTGCGTTTATATTTTTTCATTTGGTTAATTTATTTTTAATTTATTCAGTGTAATCACTTACACCACACATTTACTAATTTACAAGGCTACTCTATATAAGCTATAATCGTAACCCCTACCATTTTACTAAGTTTAGTTCTCACATTAAGCTGAAGAAACTGATTCCCCTTACAAAAAGCTTTATTGCCAGATACCCTCATCTGGTATTTGACGATGATAAAGACTATCTGGTATATAAATTACAAATGGGTTGCTTAGCTAAATCGCGTACTGATGCTGTTAAATATTATAAATTACTAGTTGGCGCCCGCGACTTCGTCCGCGTGGAAAAAGAAAAAAAGTAGCCTATCCTGTGTCCTGTACTTCCAAATGATTATCTACCAAGTTTCATGAAAATCAGTCAATTCGTTTACGAGTTATGGATACAACATACAATACCTACACTTATAGATTTATTATTAGTATTGATTGATAATTACAGTACTTAGTACTGAACTAATATAGCTTACCGATGTACCTGCGAAAAGACGAATTTTTATAAAGCGTGGAAAATGCTATCGACCAATCAACGCACTTCGCGGCTTTTTCCAGTAACGCTATTGGTCGCCAGCTGCCGCCATGTTAGCGTGCGTCGCTTGGCAGCTTACGCGAGTGCGCATTGTTAACCTTATAGATATTGTATCTGAGGTTAATTACAATTAGCTTTATTTAAGTAAAATTTAAACATTTATATGAAGTTTTCAGTGCGAGCGTGTATGCTCGGATGCGTGGATGGATCATTTGGTACGGGAATTTTAATTTGTAATTTAAAGTATTATCTCCCAGATAGTCTGTGGTCATCATTAAATAACAGATGAGGGTATATATATCTCTTATGCCGTATCTCGTTCTATAAAAAAGCTTCTCTCACTATACGTACGAGACGATAATTTTTAAAACAAATGGTAGGGGCACCGAATAGTGTTCAAGTCTTTTATTACTTTATTATATAATTATTTGAGCTTTTACATGATTATCTATTTACATGACTTTATATTTTCATTTTTACTATTAGTTTAATGCACAATTTTAAGTCACCTAGTATGGACCACGTTCTAAGGGGCAAATACATTCAATATATTTTTGAAGTACAATTTCTAATAAATACCTATATCTAGTGATTAGATGAAACATAATATATATTATTTACAAGTTTTAAATAAAATTATTAAACATAACATAGATATTAATTGTATCATAACTAATATCATAATTATATTGAAATTTCACAACATTGACACAATTAATTATGCTGTAATATGGCACAAAATATTAATACAATATGCTCAATAGTTTTTGTTAACATTGTACAAATTTAATGACATTTAAATTTATAATTACTCCATTGTGCAATTCAATACATATAGGTAAGCTAACTACGATTGCTTCTAACAATGAAGCATTGGCACATCAATAATAACTAGTAACTAGTCTATTCGCATAAATACCTTAGGTATGAACTATATCTCTACCTCGTTACTTCTAGTAAATATTGTAATACTTAGGAATATCAAATATGAATCCACGTTTATTCAATAAATCATTTAGATTTTGATATATCTAATAATAAATTGGATATAAGTAAATATAAAATATAAATATAGATATAGAAAAAAAAACATATAAAGTAATACGTTATATTATATATTTAAGTAGGTATAAATTTTATATATAAGTATGTATATATATACTTACAATTTTTAAAACAGAACGATTGAAATTAATGTTTGGTGTAACACATTTGACGATATTTTTTTAAGTTCTTTAGAAATCCAATGGGTACAAAATTGCATGATTTTTGCAAAATATAAAAATAATGCAAAAACTATCGCGTATGTTTAAAATTAAAATTCATTTTAATTTAATACTAATAAAATTCGTGTATGGAAATTGCTATTTGAAATTCCTTTCATGATGTGCACATAATATTTAAATATTTAAAAATGAAACTAAATCCAAGGATTTGAAAAGATCCGATCCGATTAGGCAATGTACATATATTTTCGGTTTGCATTATCTTTTTATGACACAGGGCGTCACACAGGCAAAAGAGTCCACTTGATGGTAGGTTCTACCGAGGCCTAGAACCACAAGCAATACCGCAGGATAAAGCTGCGTTGCTAACTGAAAGTGAAGGGTAAAGGAATAGTTAATTGGGTTCCATATCTAAGTTGAGTCTCCACTTAGGTAGGTAGGTATATTGTCAAAAATCCTTTTACATATTCCAAATTATAATATGTGCAATACTTTTGAAACTCTCCACTCCCACTCTCCACTCCCAAGTAGGTTATATCTACTCCCAAATATGGTTCAATAAACTTTTCTGCTTTATACAATAATTAACAAAATAGTGTCTTTATTCTCAAGCGCCACGTGATTTTGGACCATATGAATATAGTTAATAAAGTCCTATTTGTAATGAAATACTCATCAAAATTTAGTTCTTCTTTCTGTAATCCCATATTAGATACTGAAACATCAGCCTATTATTTTTATTCCAGTTAGGTAGGGTACCCTATGTAACTGCTTAAGACTGTAGATAAGACTTATGATCTTCAATAAGATTATGGATTTATTTAATTGGTGTAAATATTTGTTAAACATACATTTAATTTTAATTATTTATAAATAAACAAATATAAAATTTTATTATATCTACTATCTTTATTTCGAGTAAATAAACCATATATCTTTTTCGATGCTCTGTTACGTTTGTGTTGATGAATAAGTAATAACTTTAAATCCTTAATGACAATTTAAACTTCTCCTTATAAATGCATAGAGACAATTATTTTTATTTCGCTTTCCATAATAACGGGCTATATAATATAATATATTAGATACGTCCGGACTTTAATATATTGTATTTTAAATAAAAATTTTACTCCTGAATTAATAATATAGCAAGCATACTATTCAATGCGTTTTATTAGGCGTCAAAGGCAGAACATAAAAACACACTATTCTTGTGGTGCTCTTTTATCAAAACACAATTATTGTTAGGTACTAAATTCTTATACCGGGAACTATTTGAATATGACTTATTATATGTATCAGGTTCTCTGACAAGAATTAGCTAAAACTTGTAAATTCCACTGTGTTCCTTACGGCCACAAAAGTCCGGTAAAAGTAGACATTTCAATTGACAATACACTATTATATTATAAATATCAAAAATTCCCATCGATCCTATATCATGCAATTGTTAAATGTCAAAGGTGTGAGTTTTTGCATTTTTCAAATAAACTTGAAATAAACGGTAAGTTTTGCTATAAAAAATAAAAATAGATCGGACGAAAGTTGTAGATCATTTAACAAAAAAAAAATATATTCTACTTTTTTCTTCAGAACCACCTTTATTTAAAATATTTAAAAGATTTAAATAATCAATTGAAACATCGAAATTAGTAGCGCACTTATGCCGGGTTTGACGGAATTTGTCTACTTCGCTTTTTGTCACATTTACTATTTGTCAACTTCCGCCTATACACACCACTGATACACGTTGTAGGCAATTATGCCATTGTCAGGCCGGTGTCAGTGCTCTCCTGACGGTCAGTCCTGACGTCAGGCAAGTGCGCGTGCGGTACGGTCAGGCGAGCTCTGTAACGACTTGTGAATTTTCATACAAATGACAAGCGCGTCGGTCGCGCGGTCGGTCGTGCGTATCGTCAGGACTGACCGTCAGGACAGCACTGAAACCGGCCTCAGTGTTAAATATCTTGTCTCTGAAAAAAAAAAAGTGGAACCTAATTAAAGTGAAAAAAAAAAAAAAAAAACAGATGATTAAGATTCTACCTACTACCAAGTAATTGTAGCAGTATACAGAAGTATATAATTTATTATAAGTAATAATATAAGTAATTATAATAATATACTTATTTTATTATAATAAAATATGTGTTTTAAGGGACGGGCATCTGCGTTGTATATTTGTTTTCTATAACTATGTTACGGTGTAACGATAGCATTATTCTCCTCTGAATACTGAACAATCAAGAAGGCGTAAATCGCGCATGGAACTGAGGCAGCAGAAACTACTCATATTTGGAGTAGTTTACTTGTAAATTATTAGTCACTTTTTGGATTGATTTCTCATGACATTAAGTATATTTTATTAAAATTATGCCTTTTTTATTCTAGCTACATGAATTAATGTCCATCTACTTGCGTATTGGAATATATTATCTACTGACATAATATTTTGTTGCACAAAGTGTATCAAAAGATACTTTAGCTATTGTTAGTTTTCAATTGGGAGTAAAGGTATAAAGGTCATTAAGAAGAACAGTCAATTCCTAATCAAACAGTAAAGTACTGTACTTTTAGGAATATAACAACCTTTATAGGTACCTACTATCGTTTTATATTTATAAATTAAATATAATTTACTAGACTAGGAGATCGCGGTGTGTAGGTAAGGTAGGTATGTGTGACATATTACTATATACATAGCATACATAGCAGTGAACGTAGTCTTCCAAGGAAGAAGTAAACAACTGCACTTATAATTCGTATAAGGCGCCAATGACACAACTACTTACTGTGCCCCAGTGAAGCGGGGCTTAACAGGAGACAGCTGTGAGAAAATGCAGGTTTGACTTCCATTGAAGATATACTCCAGCTGTATACATTGTTTATGCATCATAATTATGATATTTTTATAAATAAATTGTATTTATTCTAAATAATAATTGACAAAAATGATGAATCTTCAGGGTATATTATGTTGTTTTGCCTTTAAATCAAACAGTTTAAGCTCTTAACCGAAACAATTATTAAGTATGGACATTGCTTAAAATTTTTAAGAAAGGACCCAATGAACCTAAATACAGAATATGTATTAAAATGTTTAATTACGAACTAAAATACAAAATATTTATTATACTATTGTTCTCTTCTAATGGTTAGTTCTGTCGTCAACCAGCCTTCATCCAACGGTCTATGGAATATTCTAATGCTGCCATCCATCTGAAATTTAAAACAAAAATTGTACTTATACGAATACGGTGCAAAAGTAATGCTGAGTTCCTCTATCTTTCCCATTTTATCTCTTATCATATCAGGGACGACATATTCTTCTAGTAAAAACATCGAATAATAACAATTGTTACTTAACAATTTGTTAATCAAATTTATAAGGTTCTCACTTATCTACTTAATTAAGTAGATTAAGTAAGAACAATTGAGTAGACCTGCTTGCCAAACATTCAACATAACAGTCATAAAGACTTAGTTGAAAGAAGCCTTAAATTAAGCGCCTCTTTCTGAAACGTCAAGTAGGCCAAACTGTCATTTAAAGTCACCGGTAACCAGGGATAATGGAGCTGATATACCTTTGTTTGTACGGTAAATGTGCCAAACATTAAATAGAAAATAATTTAAAAAAATCGGCTATCGAATGATGCAGTAAACTGAGTGCATAATTCAATATAACAGAAAATTGTTTCTAAAAGTAACTAATCAACACTTTACATGTAGTTTGTGAAAGAGGCCCTAAGTCTTATGAATAGGACTAAATTAATAGGAATAAGAAATAGTGATAAATTAATATGTATCTCACCGTTTCCTATCCATTTCAGATTCGGTATGGAAATAAAAGTGTCTTTGTTTGGGTTCGGTAGGCATCACTTCGAAGGCGTATTTCTTACCACCTGGAGCGCACGTCTGCACTCTGTAGCCGTGGAGGCAAGCCATTCCTGAAAATTATATTTATAAGTAAATAAATTAAAAATAATAAACAACAAAATTGCGTTTAGAAATTAAATGGAACAGTATTTTTCGTAAAAGCGTATGTAGTGTTTATTGTAGTAAGCATCTATTTTATACCCCGTAGAGTAGTAGCATTTAGCATTCAATAGTATTGAAATTACTAAAATTATATAATTATGAATGACTGAAGTTTAGTCCTGGTGGTAACAAGGCAACATTCCGAAGTTATAAAGTGGAAAGCACACAAAATAAGTGGCACACGGGAGAGTGTGCTTTTGTGTTGTGTTCCCATAAATAAGTATAGGACGCGAGACTCATTCCTCTATCAGATCTAAACATCGACAGCACACTTGCTTTCGACCTAAAAAACTTATTACCTAAAACTTTTGACCTTTTCATATTGAAAAAGATTCTCTAGCATTTCATGCTATATGTATTCAATTGGTTCTCTATTACTTCTGCATAGGAATAGCAATATTAATGCTGTTTTCAAGTTTAATAAGTCGTTTTAATGGAAATATTCTGAATATTATGCCACATAGTACATTACTATACAATTTTAAATGAATACTTACCGAATGCACTTTTGCTATTGCCGTCGTTGTAAAAATAGAGGCAGGCGTCTTTCAATACACAATATCGTTTCGCCCAAGACTTCCATTTGGAACCCAACTTCATTAGATAGCCGAAGCAGTCTGGACGAGGAATAGAAGAAGGTGGTAGCTTCATGTTCCTCATTGTAACGTCTAACCAGCCATCTCGCTGAAAAATATTACCACAAATTGAAATCGTGTAATAAATTTAAAGAAACAATGCAAGTAAGCTTCGTAGTCTGCGGATTTCTGATAACTTAGTAGTTACTACAGTTGAATAGAATACTTAAAGCTTTTTTTAGACATGTTGGGCACTTATAGTATGGGGAAATTGTGACGTTTAATTGTACCGTCACACGCCAGTTACACAAACTGATTAAATGTTTCATTTCACGACCGATAAATACATTTACCTAGTCTAGTCCGAAATTTTCAAACCGCCGACAGTAAGGGTAGGCCCAATCTACGTGTGGATAAGGTCATAGGCCCCTGCTCAATGATAATAGACGCCGTCACAAGTAGTAGGTAAAACCTTCTATAACAGTCTATCAATGCAGACATATTATATAGGTAGTAGTGGAAGTTTTTCGATATAAGCGTTCGCTGAGATTATCAGGGTAAAAAATTCATAGCTCAATTTAGAGCCATCTAACGAGAAAACTAGGAATGAAAGTGCTAAAAAGACGTGTAGAAGATAGTCCCATGGAGATTCATATTACTTACCTGATTGCTAGCATCAATGGCGTGCGCGAGAACGGCCTGCCATCTGGCGGCTGCCTCCGAAGTGTCGGCCGCGAGTTGCAGCCTGTTGCCGCCACCGCGCTGCAGTCGAAACCCGTGGGGTCTACCGGCGTCTTCCTCCGTCAGTTGATAGTTCACCAACATAAGCGCCCCCACCGGATGGATACTCTAACCAACAGATGACATTTTCATACACAAAAGTTCAGTTCAGAGAGTTGTTTCATGAGAAATAACCTGAAAATCGTCCCAGATGTATGGATAATTTTTAATTAAATTTAATTGTGAGGCTATTGTAAGCAGGATCCTGTGCAGGACACAGGATATCATAGTACATAGAAAAACATTCACTTACAGAATCCGTTTTGTAGTAGTAGAGGCAATTGTCTCTTTTCAGGACAAACCAACGTCGCGTCCAACGAGGTGGGTGATGTGGCCTTAAGGGTGCTGCTCGCCACAAATAACCGGAGTACAAAGCGGCTGGGCCACCTTCGTGTGCTAGCGATGCTACAACTTCACATGTTCTGGCAACCTGGTAGTAAAAATAAATTTAATAATATCATACTTAAGTATCTACGAGTATAGTAAATTTTACACGCATAGCAACAGTATCAATGAATGTTAGTGAACCATATAGAGAATATTATACATGAAATTTTGCTCATAGTAGGTATAATATAGATTTAATCTTTGTCTACAGCTAGGTATATAAAATTATGACAATTGGTACTTTGAAGAAATCTGCACATCTAGAAAGACTAAGGTATCAGAAATGGGTGAGAGATGGCATAGATAGTAGACAAATATTGACAATATAGACAAATATATATACGCTTACGCCCAATAGTGGGACCTGTTAAACTATGTAAATATATACATAGGCCTCTATAGATATTTTGCCGCCTACGATCATACCAACCATTAAATTTAGATTCGTGACTTACCTCTAGTTCTAATATCTCTGTGCCGGAATGAGCTATTTTTACTACTTCGGAGTGAGTTTTATCCAACACATTGATCCCTGGAACAGAATTGATTCTCTGTATAATTTTCAGATAATTTTCTACATAAATTTTATTGCGAACACATCGAATTCGAAATATAAATGTCGATAGATATCAAAAAAATTCACTATTACGCAGCAAACAGCAGCAATTTTCGGTACAATAAAGTTCGTTTGAGATTAAAGGTAGCGATGAATAGGAAAAATACCTTACCATTAACTGCTATGACGATATCGCCAACTTCAAGGCCAGAGGTTTCGGCTGGTGTGTCGGGTTCGATGGCGGACACCACGACCGGTTTGCTGCCATGGATTCTGAAGCCAAACTCTTCATTGCCACGTCTCACTACCACTGTCTTGTCGCTTTCTGCAACGTATTGAAAAACAACAGGAAAATTAATTGTGATAAATATTACTCGTAGTTTCATCTGTCTTGAAATTGGACAAGATAAAACTTACTCCACGAAGTAAGTGATCATTCTATTATACACTTTTTTAGATATATACATTTAAGATAAGGTATAAATTATAGGTAATTTCAAACATAATCGTTTATTATTAAAGTCTGTAACGAGTTAAATTATTTTTTTTCTGTTGAAAGATGTGTAAGTAGATGCAAATAATGAATAAACTACGTAACATAATTATGGAATTAAAAAAAAAAAAGTTTAAAAAAATTTAAATTATGTAAAAATATTTAAATAAAAAAAGAAATATTTTTTTAATTAAAATATATGGTTTTTAGGAAATAGGAAGAAAGTGAGCTTGGTCGATATCTCATTATAGGGATTACATGGACGATTTAGGAAATGAATAAGTCAAGAAGTTGACAAGTTAGGAAATGGCGAATTTGGAAGTTAGTTAGGAAGATGGGATGCTGTATGCAGTGATTTATGTTAAGTACTACATACTAGATGGAACACTCAAGACGCGATGAGTGTTCCAAGTGATTGGAGTTCCGACGTCCTACCCGTTCACAGTCTGTTATACGCGCTCGTAGAGATGAGGCGCGTTATTATTTTCAAAATCAATAAAAATGCCGTATTGTATGATGAGATATTGCAAAAATAAAACAAAAAATATTGGTAAAACTGCTGGTATGACGTTCCATAGGTAAGTTTTATTAATATTGAACCATTTAATAGGTTAATATTTAATTTGTTAAAACCGACGTGCTTATCGGGTCGGCCATATTAATATTCAGTTGTCTACGACTTGACGTATTGACCTTGACACTACTGCCACGCCGTCCCCCGCCAACCCCCGCGCACCTTCCGCGTTGGAACATGAATTTAGCAAGAAATCGTAGGGAGTGTTCCATCTAGTACGTAGTACTTAACATATCACTGGCTGTATGGCGGTAGTTATTGTGTCCATTAAATTTATCTGATACAAAAGTGAAGAAACTATTTAATAATTCAAGACGTGAGTGGATGAAGGTGTCGCATTTTTGGGTTTTTTCGTTTTTTTGCCTTGATGAAGGTAATATGTCCATATGAATGATTACAGACCTCTTTTTTTAATTAAATAATAGAACTGTTTAATTGCTATCATACCATTAATATTTTAGGTTGTTTACACAACTTTGCATCATAATTTAGTACAAAAATCAGTCCCGTGGCGACTTATCTCAAAAATTAAAAGTAAAACTTTATCCTCGATTTATTCAAAATTGGAATTATGCGACATATTATACCACCTTCATCCACTCACGTCTTCAATTATTCAAGACTTATCTGAAGAACAGTAGTTTATTATGATATAAAAAATAAATTCAGTACATTTTATTTTAACCCCTAAAACTCAATTGACCTAGTATTTGTTACATCTAAATGGTACAATCCACTGTGACCTAGAGACCGGCAATAAACTTTAGGGAATAGTGTGGCCCTGACACACATCGTAAGTACAAAGGCTACGTAATAATTCGTATCTATCATTTTGTATGCGCTAGTGCAAATAGTTATGGACACTTGAGACTTTCGCTAAATGCCTTGGCAACATTCCAAATACCTAACAAAACCAGCTTATTGTTTCATTCATCTACGTTAACAAAGTTTATGTAAGTGTACACAATAATGGTGTACGTTAGTTCATTCTAACTAACGACGCTTTTAAAGCTTTTAGGGGTACCTACTAAACAAGATTATAAATGACTAGCGACCCAGCCCCTGCTTCGCAAGGGTGCAATTTTGTCTGCAAATTATATAATGCAAACCTTCCTCCTCTATCACTAATTCCATTAATCCAAAATGAAGAACTTTATATGCCACTAGCTGTTGCCCGCGGCTTCATCGGCGTTCAAAATGTTATATAGCTTAAAAACTTTCTCGATAGATGGTCTATCCAACACAAAAAGAATTTTTCAATTCAAACCAATAGTTCCTAAGATTAATGAACCAAACACTCTTCAGCTTAATCAATACTAATAATAAATCTGTAAATGTTGGTCATGGAGTAAGTTACTTTGTTTTCAGAGATATCGTGTTTATAGGCTCTATACATGATACTGAAACTAAATTGACTGTTTTTAGAATTTTTTTCTGTATGTATGTATGTAAGTATGTTGTTCCTCTATAACTCTTAAACGAATTAACTGATTTTCATGAAACTTGGTAGATAAACATTTAGACGTACGGGACACAGGATAGGCTACTTTTTTTCTTTTTAAACGCGGACGAAGTCGCAGGCGCCAGCTAGTATTAGTATAAAGATTTAGGCCTTGCTTGTGTTATATGCGACGATAGCTACTTACGATAAGGTGTACTCTCACCCTGTCTATCGACCTTAACGAAATTAAAAAAATAAATAGTGAAAACCGTATAAAAACCCATTGAGTGGTGTAAAAGCAGTTTGTGAAGAAACTTTAAACTTTTTAATTGTTAAAACTCGGCTACGCTTCGCTAACTCTGTGCAATGGTTTATTTTAGAAAAATAAAAGTAACCTAAGTTAGTTCTTATAACATCAGTTATCTGTCAATGAAATTCCCTTCAAAATCGATCGGAGATCAGCCGGAACAGACCGACACACAGACAGACGGACAACACTTTAAATAATTTTCTTTTGTTATAATTAACCTACTTATATATACTTTGATATGCTAAGTATTAGTAAAAATCTGGTATAAAGCAGTTATTTTAACATTAGAAACATACAATTCAATTTTATTTATTTACTAGCTGGCGCCCGCGACTTCGTCCGCGTTGAAAAAGAAAAAAGTAGCCTATCCTGTGTCCTGTACGTCTAAATGTTTATCTACCAAGTTTCATGAAAATCAAGTAATTCGTTTAAGAGTTATGGAGGAACATACATACATACACATAGAGGTATAATTCCAACAAGTTTATTGTACCTCCATTGTACATACAATACCTACACTTACAGATTTATTATTATAGTATTGATAGGTATAGATACCTACTGGTATTTAGAAATAGAGAATATGTAAGTCCTAGTAATAATGTTCTAGGTAAAAATTTCTAGTGATCTTTATTAATTACTAAGTGGGGCATGTGACTTCGGCCGCATATTAAGGGAATGTAAAGTATGTAATGAA
The DNA here is from genome assembly GCA_945859745.1 of Synanthedon formicaeformis. Taxonomy (NCBI): domain Eukaryota; kingdom Metazoa; phylum Arthropoda; class Insecta; order Lepidoptera; family Sesiidae; genus Synanthedon; species Synanthedon formicaeformis. The sequence goes on along the minus strand of OX243969.1, from coordinate 5,798,919 downwards.
CTGGAAAAATAATAACAGCTAGTAATATAAGCGCATATACCTACAAAAAAAAAACTTTTTTACAAAAATATTAAAAAACCACTTTTTTAATATTTTTTTTTAAATTGAGTTCTACTGTGATAAATATAACAAGATTGCTCATGGAAATTATATGCGACAGAGAAGTCGTGACATGAGGTTAGAAAATTGACGACGAGGCGTGCAAATTTATTTTTAAACGGAGTTCAAAAATTTATTCTATCCATCGCTAATGTAATATAAGATCTGTGTGATTTGTTAGCGAAAAAATTTAACAAATATACCTAATAAATGCTAAAGTTTGATGTTTCACTCTTTCACGCAAAAACGCCTCAACGGATTTGGACGAAATTTTGCACACATATAGTTTATTACCTGAATTAACTTATATGATAGTTTTCATTTTGAAAAAATATTAGGTTCTTGTATGATTTTCAAAAAACGAACTACAGCGCTAAGAAGTCGCGGGCACCCGTGCTTAATAATCTATCTATACCAATATAATAAAGCTGAAGAGTTTTTTTGTTTGTTTGGTTGTACGCGCTAATCTCAGGAACTACTGGTTCGAATTGAAAAATTCTTTTTGTGTTGGATATTCCATTTATCGAGGAAGGTTATAGGCTATAGAGAACGCGGACGAAGTCACGGGCACCAGATAGTAAATAATAATTGTGCAATTTCTAAAAAAAAAATTTGTTTAAATTATATTTTTTAGTTAAGTAGTCAGATTACTGAGCCTAATTTACCGCAAGGTTCCGAAGCCACCAACTTGTTAATCTGACACTGGCGACACCACAATATCAACATCAATTTGAATATTTCCTCCAATTTCTGTCTAAGGCTTCCCTTTGGATTCATCAGAACATCTTTAACTACAAAACACAAAAAAAAAAAATGAAACAACATAAAACACTATTTTTTAAAACAAAAAAGACTAACAAATAAAATAACTGAAATAAAAATATTTACTTACACGAATGCCCCATTATGCTAAAACGAATTTACCCTAAAAATTATACACGATCTTGAACTTCAAGCGCAAGTGACCCGGTTATTACACGAAAATACTAAACATATTATGCGCACAGTTACGCTAAAATTACGTCAATGTAAACATGTAAATCTTGTCTAGACATGTCGCCTGTATGAAATCAATAAAGCTACAACGTACTGAAAACGTTTCAAAGCTATTACAACATCCGTACACAGTCGCGTGTGTCCAATAACTGAGAGCTGACGTTACGATTGCTTACAGAATTAAATTTAGTCGGCTTCCACAAGTTCAGTCGGTTACTTTGAGTTGAGTTTTATATAGAATCGACTTTCTCCGATTGTAATATCGCCGTTGTCAAACCGAAATCTGCTATGTGCAAAACGTATTTTTTTAAATATATTTACAAAAAAAATTACAAGGATTTTTTTAAAATTTTATTATTTAAAAAAGTATTTTATTTGAAATTTAGGGTTGTTATACGTAAATTTATTTTTCTTTAAAACATGAATATTTAATTATTTATTATTTTGATAATAGAGTAAAATTTTGCACATACATAACATTTTATTAAGAGGTCATAGTTCGACAAAATTAGTGCTTATAAGCACTTAAGAGTCTTTTTATACGATAGATAAGGAAGTGAACTATTCACAAGGTCAAAATGTTGGAATCTCAAAAAAGTGGAAATAGCAGATTTTGGTTTGAAAACAACGTATACCAAAATACACAAATAAACACTAAACTTAATGTCAAGGACATACTGTTATAATAACGCTATTAAAAAAAATAACAAAAATTCAAAAAAATATTTTTGTATTATAGTTTAGTCGAGAAACCACGCAACAGACAAACAGATAATATAATTTATTCGTATTTTAAAAACGTTTAGATAGAGTTTTAGAAAACGTTTAGACGATTTTTTATAATTCGTTAAAAAAACGAAGGAATCCACAGATACATCTAAAATAATAACACAAAATAAAATATAAAAATAAAAGACAATTTTATTTTATTTTATTTTATACAGTTAGACCATTTCTTATAAATATGCCACAGGAAGTTATTTTTCGGGTGCCAATGTCGTTTAAATAAACGAAAGAATCCACAGAGACATCTAAAATAATAACATGACGCTATTTAAAATAGTGAGTGTACTAGAAATAGGTGCGGTACGTCACTATTTTAGAAGTGGAGCAGTTAACACGTGCTCAGTTAATGACTGTGATGCAACAAAAGGTAACCAAATTAAATAGCACAGTAGACAGGAATAGTAGAAAATTCTCCAGTATATTATAAAAGAACTCCAGTATATTAAAAAAAGAATGAGGGAAATATTATAGTTTTCAAGTTTATACTCAATTTTAATTTTAATTGCTGCTGCTTTAAAGATTTATATATAACTAGAGCTAATTAGTTGGCGTTCTGTGAAAAGTTATTGGACTGTGGCAGCTGAAGGGAACACTGTATGGATCTAGAATCTTTTTGTTTATGTTAAGGTCGGCAGACAGGCTAAAAGTCCACTTGATGGTAGCCACTTGGTGGCTACCGTCGCCTTTAACACAACAACGTCACAGGAGCTGCAAGTGCGCAGCCGACCATAGAAGGATTATGGAAGGGGATGGGGTAAAAAAAAGGGGGATTATACGTTTTTCGGGCATTTTCCTCTTCATATTTATGAACCTCCTTCAAACTTTTAAATGTATATTTTAAAAAAATAATAATAACAGAAATTGTCCCGCCGTTGTCGAATTTTGCTCTTAGCAACATATTTGGCAATTAATTTTTATTTGTATAGATTTCTCAGAGATTTTCTGTCTGGCGGCTGAAGTGCACGTATGTTTTTCCACTAACATAGTATGTCTTGCCACGGTAAGATACTGAACAAAATATGATTTAGTGGGATTATGTCACTTATCGTAATCAATACTAATAATAAATCTGTAAGGGTTGGTGATGGAGTAAGTTACTTTGTTTTCAGAGATATCGTGTTTATAGGCTCTATACATGATACTGAAACTAAATTGACCATTTTTAGAATTTTTTTCTGTATGTATGTATGTATGATGTTCCTCCATAACTCTTAAACGAATTAACTGATTTTCATAAAACTTGCTAGATAAACATTTAGACGTACGGGACACAAAATAGGCTACTTTTTCTTTTTCAACGCGGACGAAGTCGCGGGCGCCATCTAGTTGTAAATAAACTCACCAAAAGTATTATCCGTTTGCCGTCTATTCAGCTCAATGCAGGCTCGGCGATGGACCAATCTGTGCGTCAGTGCTACATATTTCTTGTTGAATTCGGTTTCTGATTCTGTTGGATCTTCTTGCATCGCATCAACTGGTTCTATTGCATCTATTTAAAAAAGATTAATTTCAAATGCAGTTTTTTTATAACTAAACTTTAAATTCAATGTGATCTTTTGTAAGGGTAGGCTGTCCACTCTGCCCATTGCTGCGGAACGCAGTGTGTGCTGCCATTACAAATAACTTGAATTGAGAGATGTGTTTTCATTAACTTCTTTAAATTTTATTTATTTATTAGAGATGCTGGGTTTGCTCATGGCCAACAACCAATTGTGTAGCAAAAATGAGGCCTAAGCTGGAGAAGATGCCTATTCACTCGAACTTTGAAAAGGGTTATAGGAGCTCGGAAGTACAGAATTCTCCATAATACATTAAATTATGTTCTAATAATTATACTTAATTCAGCTAGGTTAATTTAACCCAAGTGTATTAGGTATAGTGTCCCTTGTAATGCTAGACATTTTTAACAAAAACAGTCGATTGGTCCAGCACAAAATACATTATATTCATTGTCTTGAGTAACTATTGAGTCAATGTTTGTTCTAAAAGAAGCAAGAATGTGAGAAGAAAGCATATTAATATTTTAAATACCACATTCATGCCTAGCTAGAAAAGTTTTGGATGTTTTGCCTTTGTTTCCTATTTTTTAATTAAACATTTTCAGATAGTTACAGATAGTTACTAGTATTATCCGGTTAAACTTACCAGGTGGTATTCTTGTCCAACTGTCATCATTCTCAGTCAACAAAATCCAATTCCCGCACCACCACGGTGCTGCGTAAATACCTTTTTCATCACGACCACCTTCTGCTCCTTCAGAACTACCTGAGCACTCCTCGTGTTCTATGAATAAAAAAGATTCTTTAAATAAAATAAGTAAGTAAGGAAAAGCATTAACGTGTGTTATGGTTTCAATTTCTTCATATTGTTCTGATTTGATAATATTTTGTTAATATTATTTATCTGTGCATCGCAAAAATAAGGCGCCTTTTGAAAATAGTATAGCAAACCCTTTATATTATGTTAATGTGAATAAATATGTAGGCTTTGTATTTAAAGTTCGAAATAAATAGTTTGGACAGTGAAGGAAAACAATAAAAAGTACTATACTCTTCATATTACATATTTAATATACTTTAACTGAAATATATAATGCGAAATAGATGAATATGCATTGTTGAAGTTTAAACATACCGTCGGGGTCAGCGCCTGCATTAGATCCCCCCAATTTATCAAGGCTGTTTCCTGCAGAGCGAGCGATTCGTGTGTCTTGTGGTTTTTCGCTAGATGCATACTCTTCTTTGCCACGTTCCTCGGACTGAAAGATAAGAAATGATCAACCATGTTATATTACAAATTAAAAATAAGAGAAGCACCTATATGTCATACAGCTATGACAATTAATATAAGATATACACAGCAGCTGACGTTAATGCACAGAACTCAACAGAATTAAAATAAAACAATTGGATATAGTTGGACTAGTTGGTTTTCTAGATGGCTTATTATAATGTGTACTATATATGTATGATGTACAATTTTTTATACTGTAGTTGGACTATACCGCAGTGATTATATTCTCTTTGGGACTAGAGTTGGCTTACTTTCTTCGCTAGAGAATAGTATATTCATTTCATATTTAACCTCTTTCTTAGGTGCAACATAATAATTTTGATTAAAAGATTTGTCATTAAAATCAAATTTTTATTTCCTTTAACATGATAAATAAGATATTTGGACTCATTTTATTTTTGAAATACAGTGAGGCCACTCAAGAAGACGTATTGCAATATAAGTTCAAAGAAGACTCAGACACTTCAGACATTGAAACAGTTTTATTAAAAGATGAAGTTCGTAAGACGTCGTTTCAAATTCCTGATGAGAAATGGACAATGTTGGCCGTTCAGGACATAGCCTACTTTTTAAGGAACTACAAATTTAATGAATGGGATAGAAGGCTAAGTTCAACTAGACCCTACAATAAGGTAATTGGTTTTTATAGTTCTTTTCCTACTACTCCATTAGAATCACTACACTGGGAAGTATGGAATAGTTGTCATAACAATTTTTATAAGTGTATCATTTATTTACATCGTATTATTAATAATACACAATCAAGAAGAGGAGAAGACACCATGGCGATTATATTAAAAACCTTAGAATCAAATGTAACAGAAATCGAAATCGAATACAAGGAACGTAAAAAGACGGTTTTGAATACAGAAGAAAGTGGGTTCCTGTTTGAAAGTACTATTGAAAAGTTTTTATGGAGTACAACTGCGTTTTACTTCATGTGTTGGTACACTTTACTGAGAACACCCGAATTATCGATGCTTGGAGAACCTTGTGATAATTTTGCTAATTGCTTAGATCATTTCGGTCCAAGGAACAATGACCCAAGAGCGGAAGATAGATTACCATTCGCTTGTGCTTTGTATAGTTTTTGTCCCGATCCATGTTGTCCACTAAAACACGTAAAAGTTTTAAGTGAATGTTTCGAAAATATAAACAATCCTTGTTTTAATCCAAATAATAATAACCAAATATCAAGTAAACATTGCAAACTGAATCCGAAAGTAAATAATGATTTCGAACAATTGATCGCAAACAAATGGAATGTATCTTGCAAATGTAAAAATAAAGGATTTGTATGGAAATCACGATATGTAATGTGTATTGACATAAATGAATGTAAAACAAATAAGCATATTTGTGACAATATCACTGAAAACTGTTTGAATTTACCTGGTTCATATATTTGCATTTGCAAATGGGGATATCAGCACGATAGGAAAGGATTTAAATGTATTAAAGTACGAGAAATACTGGAAGATTTGGACAATAATCAAAGTCAAGAGAGTAATAGTTTTTTGGCTGTTTTGGTAAATTTTATCCAAAATATTTTTTAAATTACCTTAGCTCGAACATCTTGTCTGTGTTTATGATGATGTTTTGATTTATCTTCAGATCTAAATCTTTTATCCAACTTCTTATATAATCGTACTCCACTTGAATGTTTTTTTGAGGAGTGGCATGACGGAGAATCAGCAAAACCGGCTGGTGCAGGAACGATGTCTGGCGTGCTGTTAGCATCAGCATATGAGTCCTTTAAACAATTAATATGATATTAGTTCCCAATTATACGAGAACATTATGCGTTGTAAATACGAGATTGAATACTTACATCAGTGTGAGATGTTCTAGATATTCTTTCGTGATCGTGTGTAGCTGTTACTATGTGAACTTCTTTTCCGCAATGCAGACAATGTGCTTTGGCTTCACAGTCAGCTCCAAGGCTTTGCTCTGTTTGCTCAGAATAAAACACGGAATCTGATCCTGGTGATACAGATCGTAGAGATTCTGCAGAAGCTGCTTTTGCAAACTTTCCTTCTGAAGAATCGAATTAAGAATAGATCGAATTTAGTTCATATTAATTAAAAATTATTTTAGTAAAAGATTATAACATTAATATTGTGTTTTTTGAATATTTTATATTAATTTTAATTTTTAATTTAAATAAGTTTAGAAAGTACCTCGATCTTGTTTACGGTGATGTCTTGGAGATGATGTTGGACTTTTAATATAACGCAAAGGTGTAAGTCTTGACCCTGCAGTAGTTAGAGTTCTTGTAGTCTCTATATCTTCAGCTTCGAGAGAACTTAATGTTGGAACAGTAGGTATTGATTGTTTTCTCCGTGGTAAACTACCTGGAAGTGATATGCTTTCATTGGATCCGCTTTTTTTCCTTGGTCTGCAACTGAAACCACAGTGGAACTTGTAAATCTGATAATATAATATTATTTAGTACATTGTTTAAAAATTTTATTTAGTATACCCATATCCTGAATGAGTATTTCCCGAAGTAGGAGATTTCGCTACATTACTAGCACCATTTTTTCTACGGGGGCTATCACGTATACGTCTATGCTTTCTAGGAGAAACATTTCCATTGCCAGTACCTGAAAAATTGTATAGGTACATTCATTTAAAGACTAAGAAGATATTCTTATTACTTACATTGATAGAGTTTGTTTTATTATAACAAAGATACCACCATAGAATGAAATACTGACCGTCTTTCCTGTATTGTTCGCTTGAATCATCAGAAGTAGGAATATTTAAATGTAATTTCATATTTGGTCCCGTACCTTCTCTCCTATCATAGTGCTGTGGCCTATAACTATGACTACCATCTAATGCCTTATTTTGAGTTGGACTTTTTGCCTTTAATTTTGTGCGTTTTACATGCCGCTCTCTCTCGAGTGGTCTCTTTGATTCCAGATCTTTTTCTTTGGTTTTTTCTTTAATAGTTTTTTCAATATCAACAGGATCTCTTGGTGTCGATTGCACACTTTTAGGCTTTTCTGCAAAATGTGTTTTCTTTTTTCTGGGTTCTGGTCTTTCTTCTATTGGTGATTTAGTATTTATTGGTTTAAATGTAGCTCTTTCGCCTATGCCATTACTATCTGGTTCTCTGTCTTTTCTACCCCAGTCATCTTGTGAATTGGATATAGAATCATCGTAAGACTTTGAAAATTCCAAGGTAAATGCGGCCTTCTTTTTTCTACGTTTATCTTCAGATAACCAAGTTTTTTGTCTAGTAGTAGATCTATATCTTTGGGAATGCTTGTAGGCTGAAATTATTAAACAAAGTTTTAGCAAAAAACGTTTGATTTTAAAATTGCAATATAAAATTTAAAAAATAATTAAAAGATGCTTACTTAAACCGCCGTCATCATCATCATCGACAGGACTTTCGTAATATCCTGAAGATGAATAATGAGCACTTCTTTCATCATCTGACAGAGAAGCCTATCAAATAAGAAATAATAAAAATTTAAAAATAAAACCTTAAGTTTTATTTAACTCAATTATTATAATTTCATATCGCAAAGATAATCTTACCGTCATTTTAGGTACACGTGACTCCTTCCTATTAATGTGATTATTTTCTTTTGTATTTTTAGGTTTAATTTCTAATTTATCTAATTTATCGGGTATATCTTTTACTATTTCTTTTGGAATTTTTTCGTCTACATTATCCGTTACATTAGGATTTGAACCTCCTATACTGTAACTTCCACTTGAACTGCTCTTTCCACTAACTGTATCTCTGGAACTCTGTAAAACATATTGAAGATTTTTAATAGATATCGTATGCGTATATTAATAGAGACTTAATTTTAAAATATCCACTTAACTTACAGGTTTAGAAGATTCTTCCTTAGGTTTACTAAGTTCAGTCTTATCTCTCCTTGAGTGTTCCATAGTCGATATAACATCAGCTTTAACTTCAATTTTTTCTACAAAAGGTTTAGGTGGTCTCTCTGGTAGCGCAAGTGGTGGTGAAGATAAGTCAGGCACTATAAAATCATCACTGAGCTGTAGCGGAGGAGAGAAACTCGGCACCACTAAATCTTCCGCTATATTATCAGTTCGTGTCGAAGAGTATAAACTTGATGCACTTTCAAAAGAAGAGCCTTCCTGTGCCTTATTATTCGTTGTATCTAAAAACGAAGAAAAGCATTTAAACAAAACCTAAATATGTGTAAAAATAAATGGAAAATATACATACTTTGGTTTTGATTTTTACTATTACTCTTCTTTGAACTATCTGAATTGGCAGTTACATAATCCTCAGTGGTTGTCGTACTCTCCGAAACGTCAGTAGTGTTTGTTTTACCAGAATCAGTTCTAGCTAAATTAGTTTCACTACCGACTGCCTTAGCTAGTGACGGTTCCGAAGGTGATTCTATTAATCGATTTGGAATAGTTCCATTGGGTTCCTTTTGTTGTGACTTCTTTTGTAAATCTCTCCTTCTTGATGGACTTAAAGCTCTTTCACGTTTTTTATTTATAAAACTGGGTGTTCTTTTAAAAGGCACATCTGCTAAGTCTAAACTGGGGTGGGTGATTGCTATTGCAGGAGTATGATTCACTTTAGATGGCCCGATGGGAGATAGATTCTTCGATGTAGGTTGTTTTGTTATTGGTAAAGTTATATTTGGGACTACGGCTGGTGGCGATAAAGATGCTCTTGCTTGAGAACTTGAGCTCGAAGTTTCCAATTTATTTCGTGGTGATGTTGGTGATTGACTCTGTTAAAATAATAACAATGACTATTACTGTAGTTACTGATTTATTAATTGCATTTATTCCAATATCTAGATTCTTGCAAGTTACCTGTGATGCGTCGAATTCCTCGTCCAAGGCATCTGTATCAAGTGAAGACCGTTGTTGATGTTGCAGTAACAGAAGATGTTTTCTTCTCGAAGTAGGTGTAAGTAACGCAAGGGCACCAGGTGAAGCAGCTAGCGAACTAAGATCAGATGAACTGTAAGTAATTGAAAGTATAAAGTGATACATCTACTATCTACAGACTGACACACCTAAAACACCAACAAGCAACTACTGAAGGTAAATGATACCTTATAAGGGTCCCATTTTCTGTGCCGGAATCAAGCTGTAGAACAGTCGCTTGAGATTCGTTCCAATTTCCATCAGAATGATCCCTGAATTTATTGAACCTTATTTTTATTTTGCTGTCACATAAGAGTTACAAAGACATACGATTTGTTATTTAAAATTTCACAAATGGTAATCACAATTACAGCCTTAAAACTGTTAAAAATAACAACTCTCAAGCTACTCATAAAATTAATTAAAACCAGTAAAAAATTGTAATTTAATGCGTGAACAAATTAGCGAGTTAAAAAATTATGATTTTAATAACATTGTAAATAGTCATTTTAGTCTTTTGTTACTGAGAGTAGAATGGAGTAGATCTGTGGATCCAAGTGGATGGAGAGGTTTTGTTTTGTAATAATTTCATAATTTCACATTGTGCACCTAATATTAGCACATCTATGGTTTAATCGTTCAGTGTTCTATTTGAGTTATTTTAGACCAGCTTATTCTTGTGTTTATTCAAGTAATTAGTAAATTTAGTACAAACTTTAGTACAATGATAAAAGTAACAAGAGGTTCATATTTACCGGCTATGATCAACGGTAAGTGACTCGTTAGATGCTGAAGGTGATATTTTCTCCAACGGAGTTAGTGTTGTTGTAATATTTTTAATATTCCGCCTAGTTTTCTGTTCTACATCCACATCTGCGTTTTCTGGCTCTGGTGATCCCGGGCTGGATTTTGCAGTACTGAAAATAAATAAATATTTAATATTGTTTCCGATTTCTTTCCTTTTGTTAATTTAAATATAAAAAAAACAGCGGTATTAATATATTAATGTACATTACTACTTTTGTATTCTTTTAAAATTTTCTTACCGTTGGGATTAATATAATGGTGAGGCAATTGGGTTAGGATTTAAAATATGCTAGGTTGTTAATAAAGTCATAGGACACAGAAATAAGGTTTAGAATTCAGGGTTTCAGGAATGTGCTCCTAAACTATAAAATCATTACTGTTAAATTTCAAATTTAAAAGTCATAGCTAGAGCAAAAAAGCAATAGCTTAATGTACATCATGTTTAAGCATACCTTGTTTCAGGAATGTCTTCCTTTTTAATACCAGGTTCTGATTGTTCTTCAAAACTAACGCTTCGAAGTCTAAACGATTCATGCTTGTAACTAATGTATTTTTCATGAAAATCTTCGTATGGTGCATTCCCGTCTGAAGAACTATGAAGATAATTTATATGGATGAGAGTGGTGATAGCACGACGTATAAGATAAGCTTTAAATTGCAAAGTTTACCTAAGAAAGAAGCCTTTACATTAGCCATTAAAATGCTTCTTAACCGCTAACTTATAAAATTTATTATAGCAAAGACGCAGTGACTAAAAAGGGTGTGAAATTCGGTTTTGAAAGTGCATTGGCTACTTTTTCTAAGTGTTAAGTCAATACAATTTGTATATTAATTTCATAGCAAAAATGTTTACCTAAAGGAGCTATCCGGTTCAAACCCAAAAATACCTTCGTCTTTAATTGGAGTTTGACTATAATTTTGGGTAATGTACTGTTTATACATAGCTTCAAGTTCGCGGTCCTCTCTGATCATGTTCTCTTGACTTGTTGACATCAAAAGCTGTGCATCTTTTATAGTTTCGCCATATTCAGCCTTTCGTCTAAAATTATCATAAATTTTGTTTCCGAGAGTAATGGCATGGACATGAAAACAGTTTTGAAAGCAATTTTTTATTATTATTTCTAGGTAATTAGTTGGAATGAAAGATATTATTTCGATGTTTGAAATGGAAGTGTAGACCGGTTTCGGTGCTCTCCTGACGGTCAGTCCTGACGATACGCACGACCGACCGTGCGACCGACGCGCTTGTCATTTGTATGAAAATTCACAAGTCGTTACAGAGCTCGCCTGACCGCACGCACGCATATTGCTAACGCGGTCGGTCGTGCGTATCGTCAGGACTGACCGTAAGGAGAGCACTGAAACCGGCCTACACTTTCGTTAATACGTAACCAGTTACCAAAAACAAATGAAATAAGGTTAGACTATATACATTCTTCAATCGCAACTACTTAGCTACCAAGAAAAATACGCTAAATAAAAGTATACTTTCACAATAGGCTGCGAAAATCATGGCGATCGAAAGCAAAATGCAATAACTTGTTGGTTGATTGAATTAATATCAAGCTACTTGAAAATGGCATGAATCTTCCAATAATTCCAAATAAATAAGTGAATCTATTCAAATAAATAACTAACGCATCTAATAGAATTTCTCCTTCCGAGAGAGTTTTTTGTAGTATTCGTTTATGTCTTCGTAATGTGGTGAAGGGAATCGCTTCGTCGTCTGGCCTCGGTTCAAAATCTATTATTATTTCCCTTTCATTCTTTTCACTGTCATCTGTAGTCGTGGCAGAAGTTTCCGTAGAGTTTTCCGATTGGAATGTTGATGTCTTTGAAAGTGGATGCGAAGGAATAGTTTTCTGTGATGTGTCGCTAGTACTTTTAGATAGGATCGATCTCAGCGATCTATCGCCTTTTGTTTGTTTAGCTATTTCTTGTTGCAAAAATTCCAAATTTTTACGATTTAGCGCCATACTTTTTTCTAAGTTTTCTATATCGTCATCTATGGTATCATCTCTGTCACTTTCATGGATAAACTGAAAATTTTGTTGGAAATACTCTTGCGCTTGTCTCTGTAAAGCACTTAATTCAGAACACCGGTCTATTTGTGACGATGCAACAGATTTTCCTGGCGATGAGGTGACATCGTCTGAATCTCCCCTTTGTAAAACTGGTGACGTTGGTATTACCGATGTTGGTGAACGAGGTGAGCGTGGTGGTTCTTCCGATTGGGTTCTGTGTAATTTCTCGTGTTCTAGTAAACTGAAAAATTTAGAAAAATACACACATACAACGTTTGGAAGAAAATAATAACTTCGAAGCTGAAGCTAACGTGTAATCTCTATGACTGCTTTTTATTTACATCTTAATGTGTAATTCCTAATGTAAACTAATGCTTGTTATAATTATATATAAATATTATAAAAAAACATACCTTTCGATGTCAGTGCTAATATCATTTTGTGATTCTCGTCCAGCTAATCTATCACCTCCCACTTCTGAAAAAGATTTTGTTAATCTCCGTGTTCCAACGGTATATCCATTCGTTTGCACACCAGCTGCTACCATTTTCACCTGAAAATATATCTTAAATATTTCTGTTGGCCCGTCAAATAAATAGATTATGTTTCAGCAAACAGGACAAAGAGAAAAAAACGAAGACAGACTAGTTTGTCTTCGTGTCTAAATGAGATGAAAATTAGGATAATCTTTATATAATTTAATGACGAAATGATAATTTCAGGAGAATTATTAATATAATATTAATTACCCTTTTAATTGTTCTTGGACTCAATGACAAGTAATTTGGAGGTAAAGGTTTCCTCCCTAAACATACTTCAGTTTGCGTCGCTTGGGTTCTCATCACACCTTTTTTTATTGAATCTGAAATTAAATAACTTCAAGGTTACTAAGGTACTTATTCAAGGTACTTATTGGCCATTTGTCAATATCGCATTAACCAATTAGCGCCAAAGAAACACGTTTCGATCTCATGTAAAGGTAAATTACCTAATACTAGAACTTTTGGCTGCTCAGTCTGCGTAGGTCTTTGCATGGTTGCGGTTTGATGTGTAGGAAGTTGAGCCATTGGTGGTGGATAATGTATCGCTGTCGGCACACCTTGAGTCATGTACTGAGGGTAGGGTGGGAATGGCTGGAACATCACTGGCAGAGTTGCGTACGGCTTTGCTTCTGGCTGAAAGGTGAGAGAATAAAAAAATAAAAAATATATAATTTTTTCACAATTTATTTAATTTAGATCGAGGTACCAACATTAATAGAATATTGGAGGAATACACATAGTTTCTCGATAAAACTGTTATTACGATGATTTAGCTCACCGAATAAAAAGTAATGTTACAAAACAATAAATAAATAAATAAATAAATCGGAGGCAGTCATGAGGACTGCCGACAGAAGTGAAAACTTAAAACTGAACGTCCAACGCACACACATACAATCGGGTATATGCAAAGTGTTGGCGTGATCGCGTACGTAAGCAGCTGCGCGCGCATTAACTATGGGCATTAGCATGTTGCTGACGCGAACCCATACATTTGTTCCCTACCCAAAGTCGTATAACGCGGCTATAGCATTTTTCACTTCAAAAATTCAAAACTTTCCTATGTTAAAATAAATTGTCCCTCCAATGATAATACAGACAATCGATGATTATACTATTACCGTTCGACCGTCGATCAATCTTTCGCAGTCGCGTCTGAACCGACTACCTCCCACGGCGGCTGGCATTACGGAGTCATCGAAAGTTGTAAGCGTATGGGATCGAGCAAAAGAGACGTGTTTGGTTCTGAAAAGGTAAACACTCAAATTAGTTTCTCAAAGTTATTATTAATAATAAAGGGCGGAAAGAAGGATGACGGTTCACTTGCTGATGGGCGGCTAGCTTCGATTTTTGAACACAAAACAGGCATGCAAGTGATTAACCATAAAGGGATAAAGAGGTGAGAGATGAAGTCAGAATGAGAGAATGGGCTCTATTTTCTTTCATATTTCGTTTTGACGAGCCCTAATGGAATCGATTCCAGCAGCAGGGCTAACTTTGGAAATAAACATTTCCTAATTGCTAGCTTTGGTCTAGATCTGGAAAGTAGTGGCAGGGCACATTGCGGTGAGCGATTGAAGTATGCTAAGTAGAGCCTATCTCTTCCTAATCCCTTAATCCTACTATGGTCAACAGCGAACTCGCAGCACCTGCAGCATCTATTTTCCTGATACTGTTGTAACACTTTTGACACACAAATTTGACTTTCTAATCATTTATTTTTTGTTTCATCCACACGATTTTAAAACCAATTTCATATATAATCAGCAAAATTTTAATATCACTAAAACAATATCACTACCTAATTGCCGAGAGGATGATATACCTACCTACACCCTTAAACCTGAATTTATACTAATTTTTTTACATCACATTACTAGATGAGCTGAAAACACGAGGCGAATACATTTTTAAAAAATAATTTTACTAAGAATAATTTTCCCCTTTCATTTTAGCGTGAGACAGACTCTTCGGCGTCTTAGTGGCGGCACGACCACATTTTACTTCATTTTAACAAGTGGCTATACAGAGTTGTTAAAGCTGTATTTTCTAGCCTAATTCTGCATACAAACGTTCGCAAATTACCTTTGAGCCCGAAATTCGGGTCAGGTTACACCATTTAATCGGAAGATGGTTGCTAATTGGTTAATTGGCTTGCTAAACTGTAATACGATCGCTGCACAAAGGCAAATGAAATTCTGTTCTGAAATATTCAAAGACCTTTAACAACTACGTAGGTAACTGTTTTGACGTGAACTACGAAGAATATGACTGTACATATGATTAAACATTTAGACGTAGGACAGGACACAGGATAGTCTACTTTTTTTTTCAACGCGGACGAAGTCGCGGGCGCCAGCTAGTGCTTAATAAATTCACATTAGTATTGATGCTTAACATGCTTGATGCTGAACACATTTTTGTTTAAAATTTACACCGATGCTTAATAAATTCAAATAATATTGTGACACAAAATACGGACAAATTCGCCAATTCATTCTTTAAATTTTCCTACCTTAGATATGAGGTACATTCAGACCTGTACATTAAATGAAACTTTTAAATTTTAGTAACGAATGTAATTCATAGATGGCGGCAGTGTACTCATAGCTGCGCTGTTACATTTTTGGATGAAGCTAGTGTTTTATTGCTATAAAAACGATCGGTGAACCTGGTTTTGTAACCTATGGATTCTTAAGTTTTTACCACCGTACTGCGTACAACAGATGCGGAGCTCATCCGCATTACTTGGATAAGGTGGCGCACAGTCCAATGATTAAAAATTTTACCTCGCGAACTTAAGAACAATTTCCCTTCTGAGGTGTTGTGTTCCCTTGAATATTGTAGCTAGGTTTCCACCTAGCTACAATATTCAAGGATTCTTCAAGCGTGTCATAAACACATTTCTGCAGGATCGGCAGTACCACTCTTGTATATGTATTTATGTGTAAGTTATGTAACTAAATGCTATTCTTTGAATAATATTAAGAATGGGCGTCCCAAAACTATGCGAATTGCGACATGAAGGGAAAGTACCATGAATATCGTAGATAGGATATTTTGCTAAAAGAAGAGTTTAAGTATGTTATTTTTAAAAGTTAGTAATAATGCATTCAAAGTTTTTTCTAAGAATTACTTGTTTCGTCTGGGAATCGAACCGACTTAAATGTGAAAAAAATAATCACCCGTAGTTTTATGATGCCAATCGAAAGAATTGACAAGAAATAATGGTTCTTCTTGAGTAACATAGTATCTCAAAAGAAATGAAAGGAATAACGAATGTTTAATTCAAATTTCAAGATTATTATTTATTTCCGACTACGACGTTAATTTTTAGAAAATCTTTGAATGCAGTATTACTAACTTAAAAATAACATAGTCTTCTTTCAGCAATATGTCCTATCTACGATATTTAAGGTACTTTCCCTTCATGTAGCATAGTTTTGGGCATACCCGGTATATTATATGCCAATAGTGTCAGCGTAACCGCAAGCAGCAGGTGTTGCTAAAATGCAATTGGAAGTGTCATAATAAAATGAAGCCTTACCTGTGTGGCGGAATAGTTAGAGGCGGCGGTGGTGGCGGAGGCGGTATAGGCGTGTGGGCGGGACAGCTGAAAACAATTTACGTCATTATTTTCACAATGGCCTTCTTCACAAAGCGACTTAGCAGAAAAGCGTTATTTTCGTCGTCTAATTTTAACTTCTTGGGGTAAAATTTAAACAGCTAAAAATAAAGTGCATAATGGACTATATTTAACAAAGTTTGAATCGAGAGAATTTTTACAAAAAATTCTATTTTGTGAGAAAATTAAATTGTAAATTACTGCCTAAAAAAACAAACATTTTGGTGACACAGTAATAAAAAATTTCAGCGACAACTATCTTTTTTTTTGGGCTTATTAATTAACTGAAGTTTTAATTAACTACTTTTATTTATTTTTTCATATTTTATACATTTTCAATTTTCAAATCTGTTTTTTTTTTATCTCCTCAAATGTGATTTTTATTAAGGTGCAATATTGCACAACAAATTCCGAAGCTACAAAAATTTGTTGTGCAATATTGCACCTTAATTCATAGTGTAGGTATTAGGTTGCGCTCATTTCGGTAAAAATTGTATTCAGTCTGAAGTTAGTCCTTGTCTTAATGAGACTTCAGGAAAGTCATGATCTCAAATTTCTCATATTCTAGTATTAACTGTACAAAAAACACAACGTTACATAAGCACATACGAATGTATTGCAGAATTATAAAGAAATCACTGGGATTTGGATTTAATCAAAACTTGGATTACACCGGCCATATGTGACACTTATTACATAATCTTGATTGATTAGTTGATCAAATACATAATATGTTTATGGTTAAGACATTATTTATATTAGTATTACATGTTTGCGTTATAAAATCACTACATTAGTCTAACATAGACAGACAAATACATATTAGTAAATATTATATTAAAATAAAACATTTATGAGTTTTTGCGTCTTTAGTATCAAAAGCTACACTTAAATTTTATACATCTACGAGTATACATGTAATAAAACAGAAACAACGCTTTTAACAAGTAGAATCTGGATGAGCAATATTTAAAAAAGCAACGTTTGGTTAATCACAGGATAAAATGATGCGTAACTCACATTATAATAGTATAAGGTACAATACGCAGTATAGATACATGGCGTTAATAAGATAAGGAATAAAAATGAGGGTCAATTTATAACAGTGACCTCGCCGCAGGTCGTTACATGTTCCAACATTAACCTCACACTCAGTCCGATTGTAGGCGTATTGTTCAAACTGATTTGGGATTTAGGACAAATTTTTACTTTTATTTGACCTCGCATTGGGTTTATTTTACATGTGAAAATAAATTCGCATCAAATAAGTTCAGACCGTAACCCAACGGTGACCACCGCATGGAAGAAGTATAAACAGCACAAATGCTAAAGTAACATCACTATAAGTAAGTAGTGATTTCGGAGCAAAATTTAGAAATGCCACAACCTATTCCGATCTTATCTTGATTTATCCTATCCATACTTAAATCTTTCAGTGTCAGTAATGCTTTTCCTCCCTTGATGTTGCTTCCGTTTTAAAGAAGGTTGGTTACCCACGAGTATCATCAATACAATGAAGCTTAAATCCTAATAATATTATAAACGCGAAAGTTGTTTGTTTGTTAC
Organism: Synanthedon formicaeformis; assembly: GCA_945859745.1. Lineage (NCBI taxonomy): Eukaryota > Metazoa > Arthropoda > Insecta > Lepidoptera > Sesiidae > Synanthedon > Synanthedon formicaeformis. Next base: position 5,780,794 of record OX243969.1, on the reverse strand, counting down.
GCTTTCACGCCCTAATTACTCAACCGATCACCATGACATTTCGCATACACGTTGTCTATGATACATAAAAAGATCTAAGGGTTCATTTCACCCAAAAAATTACTGTTCTCGAAGGATCATCTAAAAATAAAAAATTCAACGCTTGGCTAAAATATAAATATGTACAATAAAGATTGGATTTTTTTAATGCCTAAGAAAAAGAGGTACGGGGTGAAGTCGCGGACAAAAACTAATTACAAATAATAGTTTTTTTTAGAGTCCTTAAAAAAAAATCTTGCAGATATTCTAAATTAAAAAAAATTATATTATTATTCTGTACCTGCATTTACAAATAAAACACATTAAATCAATCCCTTTTTCCATTTTTAACACACAATAAAACAGCGAAACACTTTTAACAAAACGCCTGAATAAGAGTTAACTAAATGGCCACTAAAATTATTATTCCAAACGCGAAGTGAAAAGTCGCTGTGGAATCGTGATAGAAAGCCGGCCACTTCTGCGGTGTAGCCACTAATTGCGAACAAAAACCCTACTGAATACGTTGGCGAGTGACGGTTGACCTTTGGGACTAACCTTTATCTGCCGAGATGAATCTGTGATAATAGATTATAGCGTGGCTTCAGGGAGACTAGATACGTTCTCTATTGATTTAAAAATATGCATAATTTTTACTGTACATATAATAAACTAGCTGGCGCCCGCGACTTCGTCCGCGTTGAAAAACAAAAAATAGCCTATCCTGTGTCATGTACGTCTAAATGTTTATCTACTAAATTTTTATGAAAATCAGTTAATTAGTATAAGTTATGGAGGAACATACATACATAGGATACATACAATACCTACACTTACAGATTTATTATTAGTATTGATATATTGATGATTAAAGTCGCTACCCACATCTGTTTCTCAGCTAACTTATTCTAAAAAACCCTATTAATATTTTTGTTTTCTTGAAAAAAAATAATAGCTGATTTATTGAAACTTGGATAGCTTAATTCAGCAATATAAAAAAATTACGCCCGTTGCACCTATCCCTAAAGTGATAATCGTTAGAAAAATATTACGGTTGCTCAAGTTCATGTGCTATCCCGATCAATAATAATAATCTATGTTAAATGTGTGCAAGTACTTCCAGTGTTTTACACAAATACGTCATATAAAAGGATACCTTATTATAACGTCGTAAAGGTCATACTTGTACGCATGAACTGCTTACAAAAGTTCACAGACAAGTAAAATAGAAATGTCAGGAGGTAGTCAACCGCAACGTTTGTGTGAAAAGATAAAAATGGATCGGTACCTCTTTCTATTTATCGCTTACACAACATATTGATATGTAAAGCTTTCGTATACTTAGGTCAATAAAATATTTACGCAACTTACGATTCCTTTTCCTTTCAATTCTAATCTATTTATGTCGATGATTTATGTACCTATTTATTTGACGTTCTTTATATTATACATACGGATATTTGAGACTTTCAGAATGTAAGAATCAACGTGTCAAAATGTCCCGGACGATGATGAAAACTATAAAAAAACGCTTAATTTAATATCTTGGCCACGATAAATGTCTGCTCCAATTATTTTGATGGGTAAAATGGAAGGGAAGAGAGACGCGTTCGGCGAAGAACAAAGTCATGGCTCAGAAATATCCGAAAGGAGACTGGAAATGCCTCGGTCGAGCAGCTATTCCAGTTGGCTCTTGAAAGAGACCGGTTCAGAAAGTTGACGGCTAACCTTCAGGCCTGAAAAAGCAACACACAAACACACACATACACACACACACACACAGAGAGAGAGAGAGAGAGCGACACAGAGAGAACCCGATTCGTTAAAACTGTGAAGACAAAAGAGTAAACGTTAGAAAAATACGAAATAAACTCTAATCTCCTTGTCTGTTGCGTTTTCAAGTATAAACCGCTGAAGATGGAGAGGTTTAACTTTACTTTCCACGCAGACTAAGACGTGGGGCAAGCTAGAGTAAAAAGAAACATATACTTACGGTATAATGGAAGGTGGTCTGGGTAAAGAGCCTCCTCGGCTGACTGACGCGATTTGGTCGACATTATAATTTTGCGGCCAACCCGCGTTATCTTCTATTACCGATCTGAAAAAAAGAATGCATACTTATGATAAGAGCCAGTTAACATTTCTGCCAATAAGACTGTTTTTGCTATAATACGACCAAACTTACTACACCAACTACACCAAAATTTAATGCGGGTTAGAAACCGAAGCCAAGTTAATTATAATAAGACTAACAGCACACAGAATAGTAAATCGTTTTTGGCTTAATTACTGACACATATCAAATCACACCAATTTTACCAATTAAGGTTTTGAAATTCATAACGTATTAGCCTGATTTCATTAACAGAAATTATTGCGTACTATTGAACAAATTTTATGTTGTTACTTTTAAATCATTATAGTCGATGGACTTTATCTTATTTATTTATTTTTTTGCAAAATGAAAATTCGGACCGGTAGCAATTTAAAACATAATTGGCTTCGTTGAAAGATACGAGAGCATGGAAAACCGAATTTATTTTTAAATTTTTTTGAAATTCATATCAATTGAAATTGAAAATATTATTTTGTTAAAATAATAATTTCCAGTTAAATCCTCGGTGTGATGTATTTTTAAAACTATTTATTTGTGAACTTCACCACTCACAAATGAAATACATTAATCATTCATATTATGTTACACCAAGAAAAACCATCTGTTTCGTGTAATTTATGTTCTCAAAAATTGCTAAAATGCCTATTAATTCATTATCTTGTACTGTCATTATTGTCCTTATCTTATATTGTCCGTTTCGCGCCTTTAATCGCACGCTGCATTTCGCAGTTATTTGGTCAGTTCGACTGGCGAAGTGCACTTGTGACGTTGGTTGTATTATAGAGCCACTTACTATCATGTGGACTGTCAGCCTGTTTGTAGATTAGTTAAATCATACATAGTATAAAACAAAGTCGCTTCCCGTCTGTTTGTCTTTAAAACTACGTTTTTTTTTAATAAATAGATTCAAGAGGAAGATTTCAGTATATAGTTTTCAACGCGGACGAAGTCGCGGGCACCACCTATCTACTAAAAATAAAGATACATTCCTTGAAAATTTTATAACAGCAAAGATGTCAGGCGTTATATTGCTTTACACATTTAGTCAGGCGCTACACATCCCTTACTTTTAACGCGGGCGAAGTCGCGGGCACCAGCTAGTAATTTACAAATCTAAGTATATAAGTATACGAGCTTTACATACGGGCTATAAACTACCGATATTATATAGCGTTACACCCAGGACATAATCTGCGTGCCTAGTTTCATCTAAATCCGATTAACGACTCACGTGTGATTGAATAACCAATGTTCAAACCAATCATCCAAATATAATAATATAATACTAAGTACATACTTCAGAAACATTCACACCCATCTAAAAGTAAGTAATTGTATGTCTGTTACATTTCTTTACTAAACCACTAAACGAAATCTGATAAAATACCGCTTGAATTCTGGGGATGAATATAGCCCACTTATTCACGAAAGTTTTAAGGGCCAGAACCATCAAAATAATGCCACTGACTGCAGACTGACGGTATGGCACGGCACGGTACAGCAAACAATTTTTCCTAAACATATTATTTTTAACCTTATTGCAATTATCTTAGCACTTATTTCAAAATTAAGAAGCTGTAGCGTTGCGCAATATAGAGCGGCGGTGGAATCTCAAAAGACTCCTGCTTTCAACGGTTAACGGCATTTAGTGAAACTTTTTGTCACCGGGTCTTTTTAGACTAATTCGACCCTGCTGATCACGATTCTGCCCGGTGTCAACCCCTCCCCCGCTCCCTTACCCCCCTTGCCTCCCCAAACGTGTCCCGATCTGCGGTTTTTTCAATTTATTTCGGAATCTATTAGAGATAAAAGAAAACTCTCAATGACAAAAACAATCTGCACTAAATTCTCTACAAAATGTGTATATAAATAATTTGATAGACATAATAACTTAAGAAGTAATGTGTGTCGAAACTATGTAAATTTTTATTTTTTTCAACATTTTTGTATTTGTTGTTAATTTATCCAAAAACAAACGAAGATGTGATAAAGTAGTTAAGGAGTGAATTATTCTTGATACTTTTAGCTAATAAACAAGACCTTACTTACCCTCGTACGAGTATTCGTTCACGATTTATAGGTCGTAGCGCAGACGCAGCCATTAGACTTTCGGAAAAATCTCAAAAAGCGCCTGCTTTCAACAGTTAACGGAATTCAGTGAAACTATCTGTCACCGGGACTTTTTAAACTAATTTGACCCTGCTGAACACGATTCTGCCCGGTGTCATCCCCTCCCCCGCTCCCTTCCCCCCCTTTCCTCCCCAAACGTGTCCCGATCTGCGGTTTTTTCAATTTATTTCGGAATCTATTAGAGATATAAGAAAACTGACCATTACAAAAATAATGTGCATTAAATTCTCTACAATATTCGTATATAAATCATCTGACAGGCGTAATAACTTAAGAAATAATGTCTGACCAACCTATACAAATATTTTTTTTTTAACATTTTTGTATTTGCAGTTAATTTATCGAAAAATAATCGACGCTGTGATAAAATAGCTAAGAAGTGAATTATTCTTCATACATTTACCTACGAAACAAGACCTAATTTACCCTCATACGAGTATTCGTTCACGATTTATAGGTTGTAGCGCAGACGCTGCCATGCCGCGCACTATACTCAAGTACCTACACTATGCTCGATACATCACGTACCTACTTAAAATAACTATTTTTATAAACATTTCGTCATCGTCATCATCTCAGTCAAATGACTTTCACTGTTGGACTTTAATTTTTACTAAAGAAAATCGGAAACCACGAAGAAACAGACACAAGGCTGATAGTATACGCTTTGAACAGTCCGTTTGAGGGCGTTATTGTATTAGTGAGGGGTTCTGATAACTTTTTCTTACTTCTACATCATTGGGGGATGATTGCCTCCAAACATCTGTGGATGATGGCACAAGGCTGTACTACCTACCAGCCTTGTGTCTGGTTCTTCGTGGTCTCCCGTTTTCTTCAGTAAAACTTTAAGTACAGCAGTGGAAGTCATTTGACTGAGATGATGATGACGAAATGTTTATAAAAAGTAGTTATTTTAAGTATATACGTGTCTATGTGATGTATCGAGCATAGTGTAAGTACTTGAGATTCATGGGCGGCATGGCGGCGTCTGCGCTACGACCTATAAATCGTGAACGAATACTCGTACGAGGGTAAGTAAGGTCTTGTTTTGTAGCTAAAAGTATCAAGAATAATTCACTCCTGAACTACTTTATCACATCTTCGTTTGTTTTTGGATAAATTAACAGCAAATACAAAAATGTTGAAAAAAATAAAAATTTACATAGTTTCGACACACATTATTTCTTAAGTTATTATGTCTCTCAAATTATTTATATACACATTTTGTAGAGAATTTAGTGCAGATTGTTTTTGTCATTGACAGTTTTTTTTTATCTCTAATAGATTCCGAAATAAATTGAAAAAACCGCAGATCGGGACACGTTTGGGGAGGAAAGGGGGGGAAGGGAGCGGGGGAGGGGATGACACCGGGCAGAATCGTGTTCAGCAGGGTCAAATTAGTCTAAAAAGACCCGGTGACAAAAAGTTTCACAAAATGCCGTTAACAGTAGTTTTTAAAAAAAAAAACACTGATCTAATATGCCACGCGTGATGCTCTCGGACAAGGAACGTGAGTGCTAAGATCATTGCAATAACATTAAAAGTAATATGTTTAGGAAAAAATTCTTTGTTGTGCAGTGCCGTGCCTAACCGGCAGTTAGCGCTAGTCTTAACACGAGTGACATCAAAGACGAAAGTATTACTGAATTAAGAGGTAGGTAACTATTATAATATCCTAATCCTTACTGTGGCCACTCCAGCCGGGTGAAGTCCTCATCCTCAGGCATCCAGGTGTACCGCTTCGGGTCTGGTTGACTGCACACGGATCTTGGACGTCGCCGAAAGTACGAGCACTCCAGGTCGGCGTCGTAGGCGCATAGCTCAGGTGGTGCCGGGGCGGGTTGGCCAAACCTTGTACACAATGTTTGCTCAAACATTTGTCGAACCATCGGGTGATTTATTAATAAGGATTAGGTCAGTCGTTTGAAATTATATCATGTACAGGAACATATCAACCCAACTTGAAAAATCAGCTCGTACATGTATAACTATTTATATCTATTCTTAAAGATAAACAATCATAAAGGAATTTTATTAATTTAATTTGAAAAATTCCAAAATTTATGTAACGTAAATTCATCAAGACTTGTACTTTACAAGTAAGATATTGAAATAAATCTTGACTTTCACTCTAGAGAATAAGCTAAGCCCTCAGATAAGCTATGAGAATTGTTTATTTAAATTATCTGTTATATAAAAAAAAAGTGATTTAATCTTCCTCCTTGAAAATTTAGCGAAATTTACCTGGGATAACGTTGTATCGGTGCATAGTCGGTGTTAAGGTTCTCATCTGAGGGCACCCGACGACGGACACACACGGATAAAAATGATGCTCTGTAAAGAAATATACAATCTTATAATATCACCAAATAATTTACAATTCACCTTGCTATATAGTTGCGAAGTTATGTTATGATGAAGTTTTTCATCATAACATCACATATGAGAGGCATAATAGTCAAAAGAATAATCTATACTTCTATACTAATATTTTTAAAGAGAGAATATTTGTATGTTTGTGAAAATTCTTTCACCTATAGAAAGCTAAATAAGAGTAATTTTTTAGTAAGCAGCGAGTAAGTTACGCAGGCGAAGTCGCGTGCAACAGCTAGAGTTATATAAAAACTGGGACGAAGCCTCGGGTAAAAGCTAAGAAGTAATAAAAGAAAACTGTATAACGTCAAATTTATAAGCCGACCCTGCTCGCACCGACAAATGCTTTTAGGTAAAGGCTCGCGTTCAAGTGTCGTTCATTCCACCTCACTTTACTTATAATGAGATTATAAGGGTGTACACTAATAAAATGCTCAATTTGTTACCTTTGCCTTTTCTAAGAGCTTTATGTTTATTGGTCAAATGAAATTAAATAAAAGGAAATCTAGAGAATGTAGAGGCCTCTGTCGCAAATTAAAGACGCCCCAAAGAGAGGCTTTGACAAAATTTCGGTTATAAATCACTGACGTTTTACGAGTTTAAATGAATAGAAGCAATCTCTCGGGCTTGAGACTATTGTCCTCTTTCGATATAAACTAGGTATTGTGTATTCATACGAAAAATATATTTAGACACTAATAATAATCACAAGAGTTTGATTTGAGACCTTGTACAGACACTAATACGACAATATATTTATACTGCAGTTTACAGACAGGAATGATAAATCAGGTCGGCATATCTTAGGCTGGCATACTGAAACCGATTATTTCGACGTGAACGAGTTTCCCAGCTTCACAAAATCCCAATACAGTGAACATGAACAACATACTGAAAACCAGCTTCACTATGTTATCCACAAAATTCTGTCTATATGTATAGTTCTTATTTGCGTCCAGCGGACTGTTCGGAGTTCCGAAGGTTTGTTCACCGACCTTAAGCTGCTTTGTATGCATAGATTTCACTGACCGCAATAATTTATACTCAGACACCATATCGCTTCTTCGTGGAATCCAGGCTCTGGTTACTCCCACTTCTCGACGGTTTGACCACACGTGAAACGCAACCATTCAGATCAATAAACGGCTGGTTGAATATAATATGGTTCAAATTAGTGGATTATTACAAGCGATGTGAATAGAATTGCTAAAGCACACGTCCAATCTTGACGAGAACTCGAGCGTTAGCATTTGACGATGCGGGAAATGATATTGCTTGACACACTATGAATGAAATGAGTGATAGGAACGATTGAGTCGCCGCTTGCGCTAAGCGGCGCGTAAAATTACAAAACAAGGCTTTTAAAAGAAAAAAAAACAAGTCAAAGATAATAGAAAACATAAATAAATACAACAACCAATGATTTTAAGCTATTGTTAGCGTCTGCTATTTTATGTCGACTATTGAAAAGTGCTCTGTGACGTTTTAAAAAGAGGTGTTCATTCGTCCAGATTCATTCATCAGTCAGATGAACGAACCCGTTCGGGAAGAGAGGTCGTCGTCGTATTTGCAAAAAACCAAACCCCTTTCTTTGTTGTTGCTAAATTGTTTATAACTTTTGTAATTTTTATCGGTCCCACTTTAAATTTCTCGAAAAGTTTCTAGATGTCATTCCGAATCGAATGAGCCCTTAACCATAATTTTCGGTGATCTCTACGAGGTTTTCACCAAAATGGCTCTTGTTTACCATTCTGATAAGTTCTGATCCATTAGTTCTGATATATCGGTTGGACGATAAAAGTATTTGGACTAAACATAAAGTGGTTTAATTAATGTACCCGAGGTAGAGGAAGCTATTAACGCTATTAAACAAAAATTATTAGATTTATTTGATACAGCCAAAAACAAAATAAATGGGAATATTATTGCGACCCCTACAAATCGAGGGACCGTTTCGGAATAAAGTTATTAATTGAGAAAGATGGAAGGGTATAATTGTAAACCCAATTGAGAATCGCTATTTTATGAATCCAATAAATTAAAAATTTTATATTAAATTACTGCTCATCAGTTTTACAATAATATAATAACTCTTGACTGACTCGCTCCCTAAATTAATTTATAATATTTTGTTACCTTGATTATAAATGTACATTGTTTTAATGATTTGTATTGTAACTACTTATTAGCAATTACTAGCGACCCGCTCTCGGCTTCGCCGGGTACAATTTTTTCTGCAAATGATATATCAAAACCTCCTCGTTTAACGCTCTTTCCATTAGTGAAAACCGCATTTAAATCCGTTGCGTAGTTTACGTGACGTCACGACGTCCGCGTTACGTCACGGCTGTCCAGCGAGGTATGTGTTTCATAAGGACTCTAAAGGTCACAGCACACATATCAACTTGGAAAGGGATCGTCACCGTATCGCCTTTCGCCCAAAGACTTTATAAGTATATTTGGGAGTATAGACACGGCGTAGCCCGTAAATAATGGTAGTAGTACAATTCGTCCACTCGAGATTGTCCACACGAGAGAGAAAGAGAGAGAAGTGGACGAATTCGCACTGTCGCTCGCTAGTGCGAGTAGGATTTTAATACTACCAAAGATTTCGGGGCTTTCTGCTTGCTACGCCGCATCTATAGTTCAGATCAATGCTTTCGCCTCGCCGTCAACCGGGCGTCAACCTTACACGAGACGAGGCGTTTCCATTGAAGACATATTTATTAAGACCATATCCTCGCTCAAATACACGGAGACTATCAGATCCTGATAGTCTCCGTGTATTTGAGCGATCGTGGTTCGGTTCGGAGCACGCACCGCATCACGGTTCAGAGCCTGTTCCGAGGCGAGGCGATTACGTTACGATTGCGATTAGTGTGCGTTGCAGTATGGAGTTTTATACAAACAATACTGGACGGCTCGAGGCGATACGGTGACGATCCGTTTCCGAGTTGATATATGTGTGCTGTGACCTTAAAACCGCTCAATCAATTTTGATTAGGTGTTCACTTATGAAAGACTAATAAACGAGGATTTGTGTATTGTATATAATTTGCAAAAAAATGCCTCCGTGCGGAACCGGGAGCGGGTCGCTAATCTATGCTAATATTATAAATATAAATATATCTTCACACTTTCCACACAGCACCATCTAGTTCCAAAATAAGCAAATAACGCTTTTATTATGGATACCAGACAGTTTATATACTAAATATATTACTTTTTTTTTGTAAACACATACATAATTGTAAATACAAAACATCCATGACAGGTACAAAAGTAAAATGTTAACACACAAACATTTTGCCCCTAGCAGGATTCGAACCCGCGACCGTTTGGTTAACAGCTAGTGTTACTAGCCACTAGACCAAACGTGTAGAAGATCCGTATGTTTTTAATGATTAAACTCGAAAAATTCTGGACCGATTTTAGAAATTCTTTCACCTATAGAAGCTACATCACGCGGGCAAAGTCGCGTACAACAGCTAGCTACTATAAAAATGAACCAAATTGGACGATATTTAGGGTAAACTAGCCCACATCTGTGTAAATTGAAAGCGATGTGTAACCGATGCCGTAAAATTAACAATTACTACCCTGTATAATCATCTCAAACAGAATTAATTTGTACAGTATTATATTAATATTATCAGCATTACTAAATTTCAATTTAGAATAACAGCTATTACTCTCCAAGATAGATATCGCAGAGGATTAATAAGCAGATTGTTGTAATTGCTTTCGTTTTAACAGACAATGGAAGGGCGAATTTGAAAGGATGATTGTAAATATTCCTCAGTTATAATTTATTCCGTGAAGAAAAGGTGTATCAATGTTGAGATCAATTGTTGTACGAGTATTTCGTTGGTATTTCGTTAATTTTGTGGCGCACCTTATAAATATGACTGTGGTAAAGGAGGATTGTATCGTATGTTTTAAAGAGCATGGCGGCGAAGGATTTTTTCTACACAGATGTATAACGATACATTATAATTATATTATAGTACTAGCTGGCGTCCGCGACTTCGTCCGCATTGAAAAAGAAAAAAGTAGCCTATCCTGTGTCCCGTATGTCTAAATGTTTATCTACCAAGTTTCATGAAAATCAGTTGATTCGTTTAAGAGTTATGGAGGAACATACATACTTACACACATACATACATACAGAAAAAAATTCTAAAAATGGTCAATTTAGTTTCAGTATCATGTATTGAGCCTATAAACTCGATATCTCTGAAAACAAAGTAACTTACTCGATGACCGACCCTTACAGATTTATTATTAGTACTAGTTGGCGCCCGCGATTTCGTCCGCGTTGAAAAAGAAAAAAGTAGCCTATCCTGTGTCCCGTACGTCTAAATGTTTATCTACCAAGTTTCATGAAAATCAGTTGATTCATACATACATACATACATACATACATACATACATACATACATACATACATACATACATACATACATACATACATACATACATACATACATACATACATACATACATACATACATACATACATACATACATACATACATACATACATACATACATACATACATACATACATACATACATACATACATACATACATACATACATACATACATACATACATACATACATACATACATACATACATACATACATACATACATACATACATACATACATACATACATACATACATACATACATACATACATACATACATACATACATACATACATACATACATACAGAAAAAAATTCTAAAAATTGTCAATTTAGTTTCAGTATCATGTATAGAGCCTATAAACACGATATCTCTGAAAACAAAGTAAATTACTCCATGACCGACCCTTACAGATTTATTATTAGTATTGATTGATTGATATTTACAGCTAACGTACTGTGTCAATAAAGGTGACAGAGAAAACAAGAATGCACCGGAAAGTTGTCGACCATTTACAACGAGGTGGCGTGAACCTGAACACTGTTCAAACAGAAAACATAAATTTTATCCTATTTTACATTCCTCTCTCTTAATTTTGCTCCAATTTACATATTCATTCTTGAAAGACATCTGTTAAGAAAATGATAAATAAAAACAGAATGTACCAAATGTTAAATTAAAATTATTTTTATTGTTCTCTTAGGGAAATTAGGTCACAATTATTGAACAACACATTTCTGTTATGGATGTAGATATTATATAAAAAATGAATATAATATAATACCTAACTTATATATTATTTATGAAATAAAAATATATTCGAGTGAAATAATATAACCATTCAAATTGTAATTCCATAATTCAAATATTTGCTCCAATATAATGCATTTATTAGGTTACCCGGAAAATTCCGGGTAAAATTGTGGGGCGCCTTCCATCAAACTGACACCGGTCAGCCTTACATGTCAAAATAAAGTGAATATTTTTAACAAACAGTATAAGTTTAATACGTAATTTTATACACAGGTATTTTATTGTGAATTTCTATACTAATATTATTTTTGTAAGTTCGTATTACAAACAAAAATACAGATTTTTGTTTGTAATGAAACAAAACCGATTTTAAAAATTCTTTCAACTATAGAGAGTAACATAATATGCTATATACTTATTTTATAAAAGTTACGCGGACGTTTTATAATAGTTTCTAAGGATGTATGAATGTTGGTTACACTTTCATACAATGACGGCTTAAAGGAGTTTGATCATCTCATAATAACCACCTCAATTGAAAATAATCGCTATTATTTTACAATTCACATAGTTACGTGATAATTATGTTCTAGAAGTTTGACCGGTTTAAAATGTTTAGTTTTGAAAACTCCATGGGATAAACGAGGAAGGTTTGTGTACATACTCGTATAAAAATTGAATCTTGGGCAAAGCCGGAAGCGGGTCGCTAGTACATTATAAGATATCTGTTTGACTACGTACTATTGTGTATTGAATAAAAGTATTCACTCACCGATTGGCTCTGGAACAGGGGCTCTCGATGTGATATTGGGAGAGGCATCCGAGGAATCTGTCCTTCTTGGACTTCTCCAGTTCCAGCAGATCCAGTTGTTTGTTGTTGATGCAGTATTGTTCCCGGAATTCCTGATTATTAAACAAATCAATATGTAGGAAATCAAATAAAAGAACCCACTGCAATATGATGTTTCTATTACTCGTATGTTACTCAATGTGGTCTAGCTCAGTCCCACTTAGCCCACTGATTTCCCAGTGGTCGGCGGACATATGGCTCGCAGGTTTTCCCAAGCAAATAAAGGCTGTGCAAGATGATGACAAGCGCGCGACCGTGTAACCGGCGTGAGTAAGGACTGAAGCGCGGGAGATGCAAACCAAACCAATGCAAACGCTTCCTTTGTGTACTTACGAAACGCCGGTGATTGGTTGTTGTAACGCTCACATAAAATTTAGACCAATCACAAAGCTTTCTCCCAACGTAGCGGAGCCTGAGCGTAGCGTTTAAGACTGTATGATCTATTCTTTTTCTATTGATCAAAAACGTAAACAATATAGCGTCGCCATAGTCACTGGACTGTTTTGAAGATGGGATTTGTACATTAGGCATTATCAGAGAGTTGACTCAGTGATTAACTCATTTAGAATTTGTTCGTATTGTTTTAGTTCTATATCGCGAATTGTTTGTTTACCTTTTTGATCAATGAAAAAAGAATACATCTTATAGTCCGGGAGGTGGCAACGTCGGGAAAAAAAGCATTTTAGGTCAGCTGATTTTTTGATATGTCGTCTCTCTTGCCCTTTCGGTTAGGATCTGGGCAGTCTGGCTAGCGGTAGCAGTTGCGTTTACCTGTGCGCATCCTATTTGTGCAGGTAATATACTGACTTTTAAAATCATTTTATGAAGGTTCAATTTTCATATTTTAGCTTAAGAAAAGTATAACAAACATCAATCTCTTATTGCCAGACATTTTTATCGTTGCTAATAATGAGCCAGACGCGAATTTTGATTTCATTTTTATTAAAAAATTAAGTTATTTCAGAATGTCTGTCATTTTAATATTATGTTGTTTAAGTATGAACAGACCTAAAAATAATTTGCCAGACATTAATTCAGTTGCTAAACCATGAATCAGAACGATTAAAGTCCTGAAAACTCTTACAGTATGATTCTACTCTTACAGTATGAATTGGACTTATGTAAACTGTATATCTATATATACATACAATAGATATACAATTGCGTAAGTTCAATATTTTTTAAATTAGGGATATTATTTTTTATTAGCATTTAGCAAATTTTAACATAAAAAAAAATTGAAATGAGATAGAATTAGATAGCAGGAAATCAAACAACATTATTGAAAATTTAAAATTTTTTTTTTTTATTAGAAATACTCTTGTCGCTATGATACACTGAGAAAATTTTACTTTAACATTTTGGCTCGTTTAAAGGCAGATTATTTAAAATTAACTAAAACTCGTTTAAGAATATATAAGCGCAGTTGGTTATAATCTAACACGTCAACATTGTTATGGATACTTGGTTATTTTTAACATTGCCCTTAATAATTTTTAAACAAAATTGTTAGCATTCTGAACCAATTCAGACTTATTTAAATTTTAATACTTAATATTGTTAAATCTAACCAAGTTATGTATGTAATTTTAAATATGTTTAAAAAGGGTTAAAATTAACCCTTTTTTTGGTTAAAATTAACCAATATATCTCTGTTACCACCTACAACGTAATCGGTTACAAATAGCCATTGATATTTTGTTGTTATTAAATAAGTGCGATTGTAAATTTTACCATGACACATTTGCTAATCTTTACAAACAGCTTACTAAATATTAACCAAGTAAAAATACTTAGCAAAGCAAAATGGGTTACTTATAAGTGAAAACGAATCATTCATTTCGTCCAAATCTTTCTAGCGTTATCACGCTAGAAAGATTCAATGCGTCTCGTATTTAATAAACTCGTATTGCCTAAAAAAATTTTATAATTTACAAATATTCCTAATGGATGACGATGTCAACAACCTTTTAATTGCATGGAAATTAGAAGAATACATAGAAGTATGTAAAGATGAGTGAAAAACCTACATTTTTATCTACCTAGATATAGTTACAACTAAGTTAACTCTACACCATATTATTATAATTTACTAGTTATGTTATTATTGCAGTGAATTTTGCGTTTATCTTAATTTAAAATTCTTAATTTTCTCACAAGAAAAGATTATTAACCAAATAAGAAATACCTATAATATAAAAAAAAAAACAAAAGAATTATGTTACATGTCACCTGTTTGACATCATATAAGTAATTACTAAATTCTTATTTTAGATATTTTTTGACTTAATAAAATTAATAAATTATTTTGTAAAAATTAATAGTCAATTTATTAAAATTAAAATTAAAATTAAAATTAAATTATAAATTGTTAAAAGCCAATTTTATACTCACATGCCGAGACCGCCCATCGGCGGCATAGCAGAGGTTACAAACCTTATAGTAAATTAACGGATATTAGAATAACAACTATTTCACATAGTACTACTATGATAACTTTGATAAACAAGACAACTAGATAGAAGGTCTCTAAGTAAACACGGAACATTTTTTATTGCTTTTGTTCAAACATTAAAACTAAAACAGAAATGAGTCATACGGATACAAGAGATTTTTTTTCATCAAAACAATGGAGAACCAAAATGATTTTTTTTTCAGCAAATCTGCAAAATAGGTAACTCGAGAAAAAATAATCTGTTTTTATTTTTTTCCTATCTTCAAAAATGACTGAGATATTAAACGTTAAAGTACGGCTTCCGCGACTAGTGATCTTGAGTGATCGCGCTAACGTGTGACGTCATAACGTAACACGGTTCTGCGTATCTACATACTTTCGCTCGTTGCGCTCGCGGTCTCGCTATAAATTTAATTGTTTTTCTTATAGTGCATCACTAAAATTGTTAACAAATATTGTATTGTGCCTATGTGTACCAACTCCAGTGAAAAAACAACCCAAAAATAGTTTTTTTTTCTGTACCACGCGGTAATAATATTTGGAAAAAGTGGTTAAAATTTATGAAGTTAAAAGTTAGCATAACGTAATATCTATTTATTTTTATTTATAAACATAACATGTTAAAATTAGTCTATTAGTAGGTACATAATAATAAAATAGTAAAGAACGGATCGAGTTTTATTGTGTCTCAGGATTGATAATTTTTTTTGTTTATGCACCTCTCCCAAAATCTTTGTATCTGAAAATAGCTCATCACAGTAAAAAATTTCATAAATCTGAAATTTGTTGAATAGTTCAAAAATACAATTTTTTTTTCATTGTTACATACTTACATATAGCTAGCTAGCTATCCTATCTAGCATCTAGCTGTTAACCTAATGATCTCGCTCGGGTTCGAATCCCGCTAGGGGCATATGTTTATGTATTAACATTTACCTTTGTACCTGATTCATGGACGTTTTGTAGTTATAATAATAATAATAATATGTTCGTAAAAAAAAGTAATCATAGTATATCAACTGTCTGATATCCATAATACAAGCATTAGTTGCTTAATGTGGAACTGAATGGTGCTGTGTGGAATGTGTGAAGATATTTATTATCCATTCATTCATTTATTTATTCATTCATTTCATTCACTCTATCATTCATTCGTTCGTTCATTCATCCATTTTATCATTGGTACATTGATTCATTCATTCGTTCGTTCGTTCGTTTATTCGTTCGTTCGTTCGTTCATTCGTTCGTTTGTTCATTCGTTCGTTCGTTCCAGATGCGTCGGAGTAATATGAAATTTTACAGAGCATACATCCCTTTTTATCTGAGTGATGTTTTATGACGATCAAGTCATATCACTCAGTTTATTTGTTATGAAGGATGAAATGAACTTTTTGTTTTGTACCAAATAAAAAAATCAATAGGTACATATTTAAAAATGAAATTAAGAAAATATTTGTCACCCCTGCCATTTAAAACTCGACAAAAATAAACCTTTTAATAAAACAAAAAACAAAAAACTTTAAAAATACTTTTTATTATTTTTTATTGAAAAAAGGTTTTTAAACCCTTAATAAAACTAGATCGAAAATCTTACTTACTTTATGTTATTTACTTATTCAGTTTTATTTCTCTCTATTCTGCGGCTACAAAATCACCATTCTAAGATATCGCGCAACCATAAAAATGTCGACTTTTGGTAGGTTATCCGACTGTCCTTTTACAAAACTCTCTTCCATCGCTATATTTATTTAATAACAATAATATTTAAAGTAATCGCTAACACAAATACTTAAAATAATAACTGCAAACCACAACAATCAAATTTTATGAAGGTAAACACTCCGCATTACTCGCAATCGGACCGAGACTGTTGCGTTGTGACGTCATAGCAGTAGCGCGCGTACGAACGAAAATTTTAAAAGCGGTGAAACTTTACAACGCTATAACTTTGGAAATCCTGGCCCGATTTCGATGAAACAAAAACTATTATTATTTGCACGAGTAGGCGCATCCAATCCAGTAATTTTTATAGTAATATTTGGATGTACTGGTGTTCTCCATTATCATTTATGGATGATACCTACAAGTAGATACAAAAGATTGCCGACGCACCTGCATTTTGTTTTGTTGAATTTTTATATATACTAATATTATAAAGAGGAAAGATTTGTTTGTTTGTATTGAATAGGCTCCGAAACTACTGGACCGATTTGAAAAATTCTTTCACTGGTGGGAAGCTATATTATCAGCGAGTGTTATAGGCTATATTTTATAAAGTTACGCGGACGAAGTCGCGTGCAACAGCTAGTGATCTATTAAAAAACTATAATTAGGAAATATAAAACGGTATTAATTTTCATTTATAAAATATCAATATCGACGTCGATATATCGAGGAAAAATGTCAATATATCTAATTAAAAATATCGATACTTTTTCAACAAACCTACGGGCTCGTAGATCGTGGCCAACGCGATGCCTAGCCCGACAGCCTGAGATTAGCACGTACAACCAAACAAACAAACTCTTCAGCTTTACATATTAGTATAGATAATTTAAACATTGTACCTAACAATTTTATATAATAATAATTATCATCACGCGTTAATCCTTCATTTAATGAATGAATCGTGGTAATGAACGATAGCCATAGCTCATTAAGTTTTCGTAGTAATACTGAGTATAAAGTAAAAAAAAAAAGTACTTAAATAGTTTTTACTGAGTATTTACTCTAGCTTGAGTAATACTACAGTGCTTACCCATCTATAGCTGAGAGCACTCAACTGTCTCTCTCTGACCAGTAGAATCATACTGTAAGAGTTTTCAGGACTTTAATCGTTCTGATTCATGGTTTAGCAACTGAATTAATGTCTGGCAAATTATTTTTAGGTCTGTTCATACTTAAACAACATAATATTAAAATGACAGACATTCTGAAATAACTTAATTTTTTAATAAAAATGAAATCAAAATTCGCGTCTGGCTCATTATTAGCAACGATAAAAATGTCTGGCAATAAGAGATTGATGTTTGTTAAACTTATCTTAAGCTAAAATATGCAAATTGAACCTTCATAAAATGATTTTACTGTATGAATTTTCAGGACTTTAATCGTTCTGATTCATGGTTTAGCAACTGAATTAATGTCTGGCAAATTATTTTTAGGTCTGTTCATACTTAAACAACATAATATTAAAATGACAGACATTCTGAAATAACTTAATTTTTTAATAAAAATGAAATCAAATTTCGCGTCTGGCTCATTATTAGCAACGATAAAAATGTCTGGCAATAAGAGATTGATGTTTGTTAAACTTATCTTAAGCTAAAATATGCAAATTGAACCTTCATAAAATGATTTTACTGTATGAATTTTCAGGACTTTAATCGTTCTGATTCATGGTTTAGCAACTGAATTAATGTCTGGCAAATTATTTTTAGGTCTGTTCATACTTAAACAACATAATATTAAAATGACAGACATTCTGAAATAACTTAATTTTTTAATAAAAATGAAATCAAATTTCGCGTCTGGCTCATTATTAGCAACGATAAAAATGTCTGGCAATAAGAGATTGATGTTTGTTAAACTTATCTTAAGCTAAAATATGCAAATTGAACCTTCATAAAATGATTTTAAAAGTCAGTATATTACCCGCACAAATAGGATGCGCACAGGCAAACGCAACCGCTACCGCTAGCCAGACTGCCCAGATCCTAACCGAAAAGGCAAGAGAGACGACATATCAAAAAACCAGCTGACCTGAAATTCTCTTTCGAAAACGTTGCCACCTCTTATACTATTAGATACGTTTGCGCTTGGCTGGGCCCCTGGTGCGGGTAAAGACTGAACCGGGGAGTGGTACAGTACGGCCAGGTTCCTACTATCTCACCTATGTAAGGGGCCAGACGGGCTGCCCAAATGACTGCGAAATGCAGCGTGCTCTGCCACTATTTGTATATTGTGTTGCATGTGACTCACCTGTTTTGAGTACATGGTGGTCTTGCTGGCTGGCCGGTCCTCACTGGCCCTCTGCCGCTTTCTGCCCGCGTTTTCATCCTCTGATTCGTAACCTTTGGCCGAATGTGCTATATCTGCCTGTTGAAGTGAAAATTTATAAATTATAAACTTAATTCACTTATTACTAAAACATTGCAGTGATTGACTAAGTTACTGGCATGAAAGATATCTTAATTTGCCAGAATATTAATATACTGAAGTATGTATAATACTTATTAGATTAGAAGGAAAAAAAATCCTTTTATTCAAAACCTTGCTAATCAAAACTTGGTGTTTTTTTTGGGACATACTATTGCTCGTGTGGTAATTAATAAAATTTTGGTACACTTCCGAAGACATAATATTAATGATGAGAAAAATATTATCTATTTTATGATTCCTTTAGTACATACACGTTATTGTAATGGTTTAGTAGATACATATTTTGACATACCTACAGAGGAAAATGTACTTTCCAGACTATGCTTAATTTTGAGTTACCTATCTAGGGATAGGATCAACATTCAGACATTTTATAGTATAATTTATATAGATATAAGAAAATACGATGTAAAGTTATTTTACTAACTTCACATTGTAAAATAAGAAGTAGAACGAATATATTTTACCTTATATACTGCATATTAGTTATATGCTCGACTGCTGGTACCGTACCGGCGCTGAGTTTAGTTCATAAAAGTTCCAAATTAATTCCTCTTTGCATGCGCAAGTTCAAATGACTTCACTAGAGTCCATTTGTTAGCGTGAGTACCTTTTATATTTTTATTTGTTCGCTCCGAGACTAATAAAGAAAGAGTTCGAAGCTGTTATCATGGTTCATTTAAGTTAACAAAGTCTTTTCAACTAGAATTAATTTAACACTAAGTTTGTGAAAAAGAAGTGAGACACTTCATTTCTAAGTTATCTTTGCCAAGATAAAAGCTTAACGTGGTTAAATTGTATCGCGATAGATAAACATTGCACAAGTGTGTAGATAGACACAATGCTTCACCAAATGTACATTTTTCAAGAAATTATGCCTTAAGGGCTAATGTTAACTTTAAAGGACACGCTGTACGAACGAGTGAAATTGGTAATAGATATTTGGGAGAATTTTTTGTCTCAAATTACTATAATGCGAATAACCGATGACAGAATATGCGCAATATACATCCGCGCAACTTATTCTCGCGAAAATAATAAAATATACTCTAGCAATTCCAAATGTACATTATAGTTTTAACAGTAACTAAAAGAATAAAAACTGCGAAATTGGCATATATTCTGCACATTTTAGAAATTAATTATTATTACTAGATATGAAATTAATTTCCATTTTTTTATTTCCATTTAAACCTTTATATTATATCTGAAAAATGTTATATTTCTTTATGTATCTATTGCTTTTGACCAATAAACTAATGAGTAACCCTGCAATTACGTAGTAATGCTCCTCGATTTAGAAAGCGAGCTCTTAAGGCAATGCTGACATTGTATTATTCATAATATATTACGAGATTTTATACTTCAAAGGAGAATAAATAGTTAAATCATTTTCATCTTAATTGACCTTGACCCGTCCCTGAGGAAAAGCGTCTGGACAAACTGACAGATAGATGAACGAAAACAGTTATCTTGTAAGCATTGTGAAATTTTGATTAAGATAAATAACCCAGCACGTTAAAAAAGTTAAAAAATGTTTTTAATTGTATATACAACAGAAAATGAAAGAGATTAGAGAAATAATTCTCTTACGACGAGCTCAAAGAAAATGATCCTCTTATTTAAGGGGCTTAACGCAACAAAATCATTAATCAAGCGCTCGTATATAAATAACATACGAACGTGTACACGGTAAATTAGCCGGGTAATACCTCTTACCGGGGGTATTAAGGTAGCAGACAATTTATTACAGAAGTATGTCACTCTTATTATTTTTTTCATTAAATTTTGTAATATTGTAATATGTACTTACTCGTAAAACATTTTTGCAATTTTTTTGTTTGCAAAAATCTACTGTAGTCGGCATAAAAATATATCAAGTATATATATATATCAAAAATCAAAAAAATCAAAAAGTATATATATATAAATATATCAAGTATATATTTTTATGCGTGAAAGCGATTGACCTCAATCACACCTGACGGTAAGTGAAGATGAGATCGAAGATGGAGTTCATATATACCCATTAATAGCATATTCTTAAAGATATCTTAACTAATCTTAAAGAGTCTCAAATTGTATGCTTATTTCAAGGAACCCTGAAGAAGGGAAAGAATAAGCTTATATAAATAAATAGAGAATAAGCTTAATAATGAAAGAATGTCATTAAATAAATATATAAGTGTACACATAGTTAAATATTTATTAAATAAAATATACCTAAACTTTATGGATAACCATACAATGCCCCCATTCCGTTGTATGGTTATACTGTAACTGTGTAACTAAGATTTATATTGTTACGCGCAGGGTAAGTTAAAATGCCGTTTAGGGGTTTAAGAACACGATTTATTTTCGCAGACCAAGATGACTTCCAATATTATAAAGCTTCTCCAATTAAACCGTAAAACTTGCCAAAAGTCGTCAATAATTCATTCAACGTGTCAATTGTACACTGTCGCAAATATCTTCGTAAAAGCTCACAAGTGTTGTTATCGTATCGCTAGTTGTCGCAGAACTGTCCCACTCGAGCGATGGCACCCGTATTTATACTCGCGCAGATAGCCCAGATAGTTTTGGAAATTACTAGAAACTTTAAAGTCGTAAACAGGTTTTTTGAAGTTTCTGGAAGGCTAATGTTGTTAGTGGAATGTGAACGTTATGTCGCAAACATAAGGAACAATTTGCTTTGACACTTACAAAAGGGGGCGCGGCCACCAGCTACTCATTGTGGGCGTGGCGAGCGCGTGTGGAATTTTCCATGTGCCCAGGGCTACTCTCAAGATTTCGAGAACGTTCCATACCCTAGTCGTAACAATATTAATTTCTGTAACTGTACTACGGAACGAATTAAATTTGAATGAAATAAAAAATTGCGTCCTTAAAATATATGCGATCTGGTTATATCGAGCCTCCCGCTCGAGCGAGATAATTTGTTTCCATAATTAAAAGATTTCTATCCTTTGCAATCCTTCAGGAAAGCAATTTTGGCGCTCAAATTATAAAGGCACGGATGATTCGGCAAATGATTACATTTATTAAAACAAAATTCGTTTTAAGATTATGGGTTCACTGTAATTTTAAAATTTTGAGTATTTTTCCTGTAAATTCCATAAGTATTTCTCCATAAGTAAGTACAGAAAAATACTTAATATTGAAAAAAATCCTTAAACATAATCTAAATAATTGTAATTGTATCTAAATAATTGAAATATTTTTGACGAGCCCGTTGGACGAGTGGCAAGGGTGCTTGCCTAACGTCTCGTCTCAGGGGCCCCGGGTTCGATTCCCGGCGGGGTCAACTTTGGAAATTTTAATGTAATTTTCAAAATTGACTCTGGTCTGGTTATGAAAAGTAGTGGTAGGGCACACTGCGTTTCGCAGTCATTTGGGCAGCCCGTCTGGCGGCAGTAACCACCCCCTTACAGAATACCACCGTGAAATAACAGGATTTACGTGTTGTTGTGTTTCGGTGAGTGAGTAAGGGATGCCAGAGCCCATTACCACCCATCCCTTCCTTATCCCTTATCCTTAATCCTATGGTCTATAGCGCACTTGTAGCACTTATGGCGTTGCTTGTGTTATAGGCGACGGTAGCCACCTACCATCAAGTGGACCGTCAGCCTGTCTGTCGATTTTAAACAAACATTTACAAATATTAAAGTAAACGCATCTACTATATTTAAATAAAAAAAAGCTAGTTTCTACGGTAGGACAACAGGTAACAAACCTTTTCATTTCCATCACCGAATAAGACTTTTACTTATTACATCTTAACGTATGGTATATTTAAAAAAATCCTTCTATACGTGTGTATAAACTAATACACATGGCATACATGGATCTATCAATAGTGAGTATTTCATTTGGATTAAAGTTATGCACAAAATATAGACATTATTGTCATTAGGTTTGAATGTCCATAATATAAACTTATTGCTACATTGAAAAATGAACTGAATATTGTGTAATCTTCCGAAACTACGTATTCCGAAACCGTTCATATGAAAACAGAAGCGTTCGATGCAGCTCTTAAAATGTTTTACTGCTGAAGTGCATTTTGCGAGGAAACATAATATTTCAGACCGAGGAAAATACGTTATAAAGAAACTGGTATAATAACTTTTGTAAGAGTTGATACAGGAACAATTTGATTTATAAAAAAATTGTGCCAGCTCCGACACACGACTGGAGTTTACTCCACGAACGATTATAAAATTTAAATTTTCACAATTTGAACACGCCGAAAGAACAACATTGTTCTTTTATTAAATAATATTGTGTAGATGGCGCAAAATCTCTGAAACTTCAGACTGATATTCTAAAATATTCAAAAAAATAGAACGTTTGTTGACATTCGTGTGACAATTAATTCTGATTTTACACCCATAAATTTTCATACCACGAATATTATATTTCATAATAATAATAAACCCAAAAGCACGTGCTGTTATCGCTGCTTAAAAACTAAAGGGCCACGAAGGTCAACCACGAAATACTTACAAAAATTACAACTATTTCTAAAGAATTTTGTTTTCCCAACTAACTATATAGTCACCGTGATATTTCACTTAAATAAATTTTGTAATTAACTCCCGTTTAATTTAAGTGAAACGCTTAGGATAAATTCAAATAACGAAGAGTAATTATTGCTTAAAGAAAATGAATGCATGGCGGCTTAAGCTTCTTTCAAGTTAAAAGCGAAACATATAGTAAAAATCAGTTTTTCGTATTTGGTTTTTCTGTGAGTTTTGTTTAATTTTTGACAAAACGTAACAACGTTTTAGGCTTTTTAAATTGAAAAAGTCGATAACTTATTTATTGCTAGATAATAATAATAATTCACCTCCGAATTTTAGAACTTTTAATACTAACTATTTTTCTTTCATACTTTTCTTACGTACATAACAAAATGTAAGAAAAGTATCGAGGGATGTATTTTAACTAGCGTCTTTTAATTCCAAATTATAATAGTAGGTATAACATTTATTTAGATAATTGTAAAAGATATATATGTTATTATATTTTATTTTAAATTTGACAAAAAGAATGGTGTCCTTAATTTATTTCGGAGTTTCTTCTCAGGATCATCATCATCTTGGTTATTTTTCCAAATCTTAGTGAAAATAGAGTGACGATTAAGCGTTCTTTTGAAACCTAAGTATTTTAAAAAAAATAAAAAAATAACTAGGTATAGTATTTAGGTTTAAAAATCGCTATTTGAATTAAACTTGTACCTCAGTGACTATTAGGACAGACACCTGGGGAATTGAAACAAAGAGTTTGAGAGAGTTCTTATGTCTCCAGACGGAATTTCATTAAAAGAAAATCACATTCATTTGAAGCGGTTTTCACAACGTTGTTGGCGCAGACACACTTGCTACACGTATACTTTTTAGAAGGAGCTTTCTACTGTCTCTGTCTCGGCTACACTCTTGAATTTAATGATTTTGATGATTTTTTTTGTGCCTCGGATATATTAAAAATTGGGAAAGTACTCTTACACTTAGGCTTGCGATTTTAATAACTTTTTCAAATTGTGTATAATATGAAAAGAAATTTCTAAAAGTCTAAAAGATCATGCTTTGATACGTTATTGAGTTTTAGTGATGAAATTCCTGAGAAAAATAATGTCTCGATATTTATGTCAAACTACGTATAAGAATGTAATAAAATTACAAGTTGTAGCCATCGAAAATGATTATAGCAATAAAGCGCATTTTTAACATTAAATAAGGATTCTTCATATTTAATTTTCATTCTTCTATTCTTTTTTAACGTTAAGCTCGACAGACAGGCTGTCGGTCCAATTGATGGTAGGTGGCTACCGTCACCTATAACACAAGTAACGCCACAGGTGCTTCAAGTGCACTACCGACCAAGTAGGATCAAGGATAGGGATTAGGAAGGAATAGGGAAATGGGCTCTGGCATCATTTACTCACTTACCGAAACACAACAGCACACATGCTATTCAAGAAAATTTCGTAGTGACATGGCAGTTATAACTGCGTTCCACAGTTATAAAGTGGGCGGCTGTCCGCCGCAGTAACAATCCTTTACAGAAGACTACAGTGAAACAACAGCATTGTGGTTTTGTTGTGTATCAGTCAGTGAGGTAGTAAAGCCAATTATGCACCATCTGCCCCGTCTGCGCCCTTTTCATTAACTCTTTTAAGGTACGTAGCGCTTTCAAGGTTTTTACTTTTCTTTATACAAAACAAAAGTAAAAAGATTTAAAAAGTACGAGTAAATGTCAATTTTTACACTAAAAAAGTGTCTCAAAAATCCTCAATGTCTCAAAACAAAAGTTTTTGACCAATGTTTGTTTGCCCCTAATAAGAAAGACCCCTCGTAAGGCTATGCTCGGAGTTACATTAGGAGTTCGAATAAAAAATGTGGAGACCTGTACTGCCGTAGACATAAGAAATTTACCGACATGACCCAGCGTATCAGTAAGTTTAAGTGGCAGTGGGCAGGAAACAGCATGGAGAGCCGAAACCGCTGGGTCCGGAAAGTTCTTAAGTGGAGGCCACGGACGCAGGACGTCCACTAAGGGTCAGCGCCGACGGACGGAGTGGCGGCGAAGAGCAGTTACAGGTCGCAAAGCCCACTGAGCGCGCGTCACAAAGAGCCGGCAAGGGAGTTGATTCGCCGCGCGCCTCTCGACCGCGCTTTGAGTCGCTTTGAGTCATTTTATTTCATTGTACCAAATACAGCCGTATTCAGGAGCACTTTAGGTTGAATTTAAATTGTTACTAAATTAGTCTCTTCGCTGCCACTCCGTCCGTCGGCGTTGACCCTTACAAGGTGAACCGACGATCTGATAAGCGCCACGGTTTGACGTTGGATGCAGGTTGCTTCTGACTGTTCCTATTGGAAAATTATAGGGGTGGTCTATGTCCAGCAGTGGACGTCCTGCAGCTGAGACGATGATGATGATGATGATGATTAGAATTTTAATAAACCAAATAAAAGGAAATCCAATAAAAGTGCGTTATTACCTCGTAAAAGAAGCGTGTACCCAAATAAGTTTCCCGGGATGAAATTTACCACCTATTTAGATTCGGTGTCACGTAGAAAGTTCGTAGACCCTACAAGCCTACCTTAATTTAAGCACACAAATAAGGTACGAATCCTGATATCACACTTTGCAAAACATATTTTCGTACATTTTACGGTTCTATTGTAAATATTTGCTGGGTATTCGCAATATAACATTCTTTTGAGCGTTAGCGACCAATACAAGAGCCTTGTAGCGCACGAGAGAGGCTTGAAAATGTTGCTTTGAACTAACTATACCTAAGTATTACTTTCTGAAAATAATAATCTATTCTTAAACAATGTATACCTAATTGTTTTTAGTTTTCAAACATACTCCTTATTATAACATATGGATTTACCATCGAAATAATATAATATCTTTTGTATTATATTTCGCTGGGATTTACTTATATTATATGGATTTACTATTTACTTATTATTCACTTATTCAGTATTTTTCATTTCCTTCGCATTTATAATATAAACGTATTGTCTGAGAAATGGATACAATTAAATTATAACAGGAAGGGTACTCAAGAAAAGACTAACTTACGCTAACAATATCTCTGAGCCTTCACTGAATTGATATTCAGCTTGCGAAACTGGGGTGAACGTCTTCTAAAAGACAAGACACATTTTAAATTATTATTATTATACTTCAGCGCTTTCCATTTTACAAGTCGTCATTTCTACATCTGGAAATTTAAAATAAAACCAAGTAATAGGTGGCACGGAACGGTTGAAAGTACTCACCTGAGTGGAAACAGAAATGCTGGAACCACCCACGCCTCCTGCAAAAAGGAAAAATATTTTAGTTAGAATATTTAGTAAAGGTTTTACCCAAGTGTAGTGATTTATGAACTACAAAGTAATTTAATTCACACAACATATTATGCAATACTTTGTAACATATTATCAGGTAACTTAGTTCTGGTAAATTAATTACTAGAGGGTACGAATAGAGCTTTATTCTCAGTACATTTAGTTCTGATCTTATTTATAGCAATGTACGAGCAGAGAGCGGAGTTAGTTTTGGCAAAATAAAGTTAACATAACATTTTCCATGAGTTTCATGTATAAATTCAATTCTGAAATTAATATTTCTCTGGAGCGGCGGTTAACTCTGTTTCAAACTCATATAAAAATATATAATTTATTATTTCATTCGTATTTTGAAGCAAAGATAAACGCGGAGAGGAATTTTAATTTTTAAAAATACTGTAATGTAAAATTGTTCTTATATTTATGTTTCAACATATACTTTGTGCCTTTATAATTTAATAAGTCGCAATAACAAAATCAACAGTTAAGGTTATTTACGAGTCTTAGGGCCTCTTTCACCATCTGTCAAGTAGACTAACAAACATTTAAAGTCACCGGTAACCGGGGACAATGGAGCTGATATATCTTTGTTTGTACGGTAAAAGTCCCAAACATTAAAAAGAAAATAATTTAAAAAAATCGCCTATCGAAGGATGCAGTAAACCGAGTGATTCAATAAAACATAAAATTATTTCTAAAAGTAACTAATCAACACTTTACTTGTAATTGGTGAAAGAGTCCCTTAGCCAAATCCCGACGCATTTTTCGAGTTAGAACTCAAAAATAATTCCACTTACTCCACAATTATGTACTTAGATAATGATTTAAGTGTTAGAACTACATATCTACTTATATGTATCACAAACCATTTTAGGTATCGGTGCCATTTAAACTTCCTAATTGCGAACACATCCTACGCAAACCCTCATATCCACTTGAGCATAGCATAATATCCTGTACACCAGTGCATAACTCTATGTAACACGGTAGGCACATCTGTGCAAAACTCACAGCACAATTATCTGCAACTAACCATTAAAATATAATTTGTATACCAGATCGTAGATTAAGCGAATAAACTTGACTATTATACGATGCACCATATATCTACTGTTTACGCTCTGACTTTAATGGAAGTTCGAAATCCGGAACTCTATTCTGAGCTTCACGACCTGAAACCGAAGCACGCTCTCAATTTAGAATGAACCGTAAAAACGAGTTGCTAAAGTCTATTATATTAAATAGGTGGATTCGATAGTTACTTCACTACAATGTTTGTATTCTAGTAACATATTGAAGTTTTAAGCTATACAAATATATACACAACATTTACTACAGCTGAGGATATATTTTCGTAGATCTATTATTATTAAAATTTTAGCTTTTCACGAAATTTATGAATTTATTCATAATATGAATTTTATTCATTCGCAAATATAGTAACAGATCTATCTATCTACACACATAATCTCGTATTTTGTATAAAAATATAAATTGTAAATAATTACAGCTAACACAGATGTCATGGAACTTGGCATGACCACTTTGTTTTTTCGAAAAACTAGACATTGTGCTGAATTGTGCTAGGTTTGTGCTGCGTTGTGCCGTAAACCGCGAGTCCCGATCTCAAAAAACGGAGCTGTAATGACGAAAAATCGATTTTTGCCTCAGCATGACCACTTTGTTTTTTTGGAAATGTAACGAATGTGCTGCATTGTGCTAGGTTTGTGCTGGAGTGTGCTGCAAACCGTTTTCGATTATCTCAAAAAATAGAGCCGCTATAGGCAAAAAACGAAGAAAATATTTTGTATGGCAGCATGACCACTTTGTTTTTTCGAAAATATAATGAATGTGCTGCATTGTGCTAGGTTTGTGCTGGGATGTGCTGCAAACCGTTTTTGATTATCTCAAAAAACAGAGCTGCTATAGGCAAAAATGTTTTGTAGGTATCATGGAACTTGGCATGACCACTTTGTTTTTTCGAAAATGTAACAAATGTGCTGCATTGTGCTAGGTTTGTGCTGGAATGTGCTGCAAACCGTTTTCGATTATCTCAAAAAACAGAGCCGCTATAGGCAAAAATGTTTTGTGGGCAACATAGAACTTGGCATGACCACTTTGTTTTTTCGAAAAAATAACAAATGTGCTGCATTGTGCTAGGTTTGTGCTGGAGTGTGCTGCAAACCGTTTTCGATTATCTCAAAAAACAGAGCCGCTATAAGCAAAAATGTTTTGTAGGTATCATGGAACTTGGCATGACCACTTTGTTTTTTCGAAAAAGTAACAAATGTGCTGCATTGTGCTAGGTTTGTGCTGGAATGTGCTGCAAACCGTTTTCGATTATCTCAAAAAACAGAGTCGCTATAGGCAAAAATGTTTTGTGGGCAACATAGAACTTGGCATGACCACTTTGTTTTTTCGAAAAAGTAACAAATGTGCTGCATTGCGCTAGGTTTGTGCTGGAATGTGCTGCAAACCGTTTTTGATTATCTCAAAAAACAGAGCCGCTATAGGCAAAAACGTTTTGTGGGCAACATAGAACTTGGCATGACCACTTTGTTTTTTCGAAAAAATAACAAATGTGCTGCATTGTGCTAGGTTTGTGCTGGAGTGTGCTGCAAACCGTTTTCGATTATCTCAAAAAACAGAGCCGCTATAAGCAAAAATGTTTTGTAGGTATCATGGAACTTGGCATGACCACTTTGTTTTTTCGAAAATGTAACAAATGTGCTGCATTGTGCTAGGTTTGTGCTGGAATGTGCTGCAAACCGTTTTTGATTATCTCAAAAAACAGAGCCGCTATAGGCAAAAATGTTTTGTGGGCAACATAGAACTTGGCATGACCACTTTGTTTTTTCGAAAAAATAACAAATGTGCTGCATTGTGCTAGGTTTGTGCTGGAGTGTGCTGCAAAGCGTTTTCGATTATCTCAAAAAACAGAGCCGCTATAAGCAAAAATGTTTTGTAGGTATCATGGAACTTGGCATGACCACTTTGTTTTTTCGAAAAAGTAACAAATGTGCTGCATTGTGCTAGGTTTGTGCTGGAATGTGCTGCAAACCGTTTTTGATTATCTCAAAAATCAGAGCCGCTATAGGCAAAAATGTTTTGTGGGCAACATAGAACTTGGCATGACCACTTTGTTTTTTCGAAAAAATAACAAATGTGCTGCATTGTGCTAGGTTTGTGCTGGAGTGTGCTGCAAACCGTTTTCGATTATCTCAAAAAACAGAGCCGCTATAAGCAAAAATGTTTTGTAGGTATCATGGAACTTGGCATGACCACTTTGTTTTTTCGAAAAAGTAACAAATGTGCTGCATTGTGCTAGGTTTGTGCTGGAATGTGCTGCAAACCGTTTTCGATTATCTCAAAAAACAGAGTCGCTATAGGCAAAAATGTTTTGTGGGCAACATAGAACTTGGCATGACCACTTTGTTTTTTCGAAAAAGTAACAAATGTGCTGCATTGTGCTAGGTTTGTGCTGGAATGTGCTGCAAACCGTTTTTGATTATCTCAAAAAACAGAGCCGCTATAGGCAAAAACGTTTTGTGGGCAACATAGAACTTGGCATGACCACTTTGTTTTTTCGAAAAAATAACAAATGTGCTGCATTGTGCTAGGTTTGTGCTGGAGTGTGCTGCAAACCGTTTTCGATTATCTCAAAAAACAGAGCCGCTATAAGCAAAAATGTTTTGTAGGTATCATGGAACTTGGCATGACCACTTTGTTTTTTCGAAAATGTAACAAATGTGCTGCATTGTGCTAGGTTTGTGCTGGAATGTGCTGCAAACCGTTTTTGATTATCTCAAAAAACAGAGCCGCTATAGGCAAAAATGTTTTGTGGGCAACATAGAACTTGGCATGACCACTTTGTTTTTTCGAAAAAATAACAAATGTGCTGCATTGTGCTAGGTTTGTGCTGGAGTGTGCTGCAAACCGTTTTCGATTATCTCAAAAAACAGAGCCGCTATAAGCAAAAATGTTTTGTAGGTATCATGGAACTTGGCATGACCACTTTGTTTTTTCGAAAATGTAACAAATGTGCTGCATTGTGCTAGGTTTGTGCTGGAATGTGCTGCAAACCGTTTTTGATTATCTCAAAAAACAGAGCCGCTATAGGCAAAAATGTTTTGTGGGCAACATAGAACTTGGCATGACCACTTTGTTTTTTCGAAAAAATAACAAATGTGCTGCATTGTGCTAGGTTTGTGCTGGAGTGTGCTGCAAACCGTTTTCGATTATCTCAAAAAACAGAGCCGCTATAAGCAAAAATGTTTTGTAGGTATCATGGAACTTGGCATGACCACTTTGTTTTGTCGAAAATGTAACAAATGTGCTGCATTGTGCTAGGTTTGTGCTGGAATGTGCTGCAAACCGTTTTTGATTATCTCAAAAATCAGAGCCGCTATAGGCAAAAATGTTTTGTGGGCAACATAGAACTTGGCATGACCACTTTGTTTTTTCGAAAAAATAACAAATGTGCTGCATTGTGCTAGGTTTGTGCTGGAGTGTGCTGCAAACCGTTTTCGATTATCTCAAAAAACAGAGCCGCTATAAGCAAAAATGTTTTGTAGGTATCATGGAACTTGGCATGACCACTTTGTTTTTTCGAAAAAGTAACAAATGTGCTGCATTGTGCTAGGTTTGTGCTGGAATGTGCTGCAAACCGTTTTTGATTATCTCAAAAAACAGAGCCGCTATAAGCAAAAATGTTTTGTAGGTATCATGGAACTTGGCATGACCACTTTGTTTTTTCGAAAAAGTAACAAATGTGCTGCATTGTGCTAGGTTTGTGCTGGAATGTGCTGCAAACCGTTTTTGATTATCTCAAAAAACAGAGCCGCTATAGGCAAAAATGTTTTGTGGGCAACATAGAACTTGGCATGACCACTTTGTTTTTTCGAAAAAATAACAAATGTGCTGCATTGTGCTAGGTTTGTGCTGGAGTGTGCTGCAAACCGTTTTCGATTATCTCAAAAAACAGAGCCGCTATAAGCAAAAATGTTTTGTAGGTATCATGGAACTTGGCATGACCACTTTGTTTTTTCGAAAAAGTAACAAATGTGCTGCATTGTGCTAGGTTTGTGCTGGAGTGTGCTGCAAACCGTTTTTGATTATCTCAAAAAACAGAGCCGCTATAAGCAAAAATGTTTTGTAGGTATCATGGAACTTGGCATGACCACTTTGTTTTTTCGAAAAAGTAACAAATGTGCTGCACTGTGCTAGGATTGTGCTGGAATGTGCTGCAAACCGTTTTTGATTATCTCAAAAAACAGAGCCGCTACAGGCAAAAATGTTTTGTGGGCAACATAGAACTTGGCATGACCACTTTGTTTTTTCGAAAAAATAACAAATGTGCTGCATTGTGCTAGGTTTGTGCTGGAGTGTGCTGCAAACCGTTTTCGATTATCTCAAAAAACAGAGCCGCTATAAGCAAAAATGTTTTGTAGGTATCATGGAACTTGGCATGACCACTTTGTTTTTTCGAAAAAGTAACAAATGTGCTGCATTGTGCTAGGTTTGTGCTGGAGTGTGCTGCAAACCGTTTTCGATTATCTCAAAAAACAGAGCCGCTATAAGCAAAAATGTTTTGTAGGTATCATAGAACTTGGCATTACCACTTTGTTTTTTCGAAAAAGTAACAAATGTGCTGCATTGTGCTAGGTTAGTACTTAGCCCAATAAAATTACGGCTCAAAGAGGGTTTAATAAACATTAAATTAGAGTCTAGGACAATTCGCCGCCGCCATTTCGCCGCAGGCCGTTTCGACGCCGGCCAATTCAACGCCGGCCATTTCATTTTTATACCAGCCAAATTCATGAAACTCCTGGAATAGAACTTCGTTTATAAATTCTTTACATGATAGCGTGAAATGATCACGTTAGTAGATATAGACGTAAATTGTTTTAACATTTTAATTTTAACAGACAGTAGAGCTTAAATAATCGAGAAATTTGTAATTTATGGGTGACTAATGGGGCATTTTGCTTTCGATTTCTTTTTTTGACTATTACAAAGCGTGAGTGAAAATTTGTAAAACATATTGATGTTATTGGCTCTGTAATAGAATAGAACTTTTACTGTACCATACACCCAAAGATGTAAGCATGACTCAGTTTTACATATATACAAAAAGTGGTTCAAATTTTTATATCCCGTTATCCTCTTTCCATACGTAAAAACGAATTAAAATCGGTCTAACTATTCTGGAGTTTTTGAAGCGTACACAAATCAACATAACATTTTTTTATATAAATAAATCATAAGAATAACTTTTTTGCCTCTTGAACTTAAAATTTTTACCTTCATTTTTGTACAAAGTTACAACACAAATGTATTAACAGACATACTTAGTTTTAAAAACAAGTAGACAATAATTGACAAAACAGTAAAATAATAAAAAGTTGTATACCACGCCACAAAACTCAGGTTTATTCCATAAACGAGCTCCAAATTTATTCATAATTGTATTTGTTTAAAATCATCGGCCATGGCTTGACAATAAGGCTTGGCACCTTATTGTCCAGACAAAGAAATGTAAAAAAAACTATACATTGTTGAAAAATACTAGTTTCTTTGGTCAAATTTACTATTTTTACTCTATTTTTGTTATTCTCTGGTCACTGTACGGATTAAAAGTTACGGATTTAAAGTACGGCCTTGTTTATAACATAAGCCTATAAAATTAATTGTCATTTTTTTGGCTCAGCCGATTAAAGAATAAATTTTTTTAATTACTTACTTAAATTTTCTATTAAATCTACTACTTTTCCGTTATACTCGTAGTATACCTTTTTTGCATAAATAAAAATCATATCAAAGATTTTAACTATTTCATTTTAAGTTGTTTAGTCCCGGGCTATTACTAAAATTCTCGTCATAAAATGGTATCGTAAAGAAAAATACTCAAAACTTTACAAAACATGTGTAGGCAATTCTTAAGATGGAAAGTGTAACCCTTGTATTGTTTTCTTTCTAAAGTTGTTAGTTTGTAAAAAAAAAATCCTTTTTGGCACGTGTCAGGCAATAAATTGCATAATAACAATGAAAAAGGTCATTTTAGCGCTGACAATGCTCCTTTTGTCGATACCCTGTAGAAGCTATAAATTTTAATTTGTAACCGAACGTTTTAATTTTATATCACAAACAGACAGACAAACGCGGCGGAGGGAGGACTTTGTTTTATAATATGTAGTGATAAACTAATTTAGAACTAATGAATTTAATATCAAAACACAAGTTTGAAAATGAAAACATTTATGATAACACATTCTTACTAATTTTGCATTTGTGCAATTCTACATTAGTAAACATTCCTCAAATCGTTTTCCCCATTTATAATGATTTAAAAAGAAAAAGATATAAACATCGAATTTGGTTCATACGAATATAAACATTGAACATTGAAAATAAAAATAAGGATATAGGTTAGTACACTTAATCAGTTACTTATATAGACCAAATGTATAAAAAAATGATGGAATTATACCAACTCGGATAATGCACGAATGCGGTCCGCATTCGCACGATTTATGTTAAGGATCCGGATAAGTGGATAACTGAAACTAAATTAAACGGCGATGAAATGGCCGGCGTTGAATTGGCCGGCGTCGCCACGGCCTGCGGCGAAATGGCGGCGGCGAAAGGGCGGCGACGAATTGGCGGCGGCAAATTGTCCTAGACTCTAATTTAATATTTATTAAACCCTCTTTGAGCCGTAATTTTATTGGGCTAAGTACTAACCTAGCACAATGCAGCACATTTGTTACTTTTTCGAAAAAACAAAGTGGTAATGCCAAGTTCTATGATACCTACAAAACATTTTTGCTTATAGCGGCTCTGTTTTTTGAGATAATCGAAAACGGTTTGCAGCACACTCCAGCACAAACCTAGCACAATGCAGCACATTTGTTACTTTTTCGAAAAAACAAAGTGGTCATGCCAAGTTCCATGATACCTACAAAACATTTTTGCTTATAGCGGCTCTGTTTTTTGAGATAATCGAAAACGGTTTGCAGCACACTCCAGCACAAACCTAGCACAATGCAGCACATTTGTTATTTTTTCGAAAAAACAAAGTGGTCATGCCAAGTTCTATGTTGCCCACAAAACATTTTTGCCTGTAGCGGCTCTGTTTTTTGAGATAATCAAAAACGGTTTGCAGCACATTCCAGCACAATCCTAGCACAGTGCAGCACATTTGTTACTTTTTCGAAAAAACAAAGTGGTCATGCCAAGTTCCATGATACCTACAAAACATTTTTGCTTATACCGGCTCTGTTTTTTGAGATAATCAAAAACGGTTTGCAGCACATTCCAGCACAAACCTAGCACAATGCAGCACATTTGTTACTTTTTCGAAAAAACAAAGTGGTCATGCCAAGTTCCATGATACCTACAAAACATTTTTGCTTATAGCGGCTCTGTTTTTTGAGATAATCGAAAACGGTTTGCAGCACACTCCAGCACAAACCTAGCACAATGCAGCACATTTGTTATTTTTTCGAAAAAACAAAGTGGTCATGCCAAGTTCTATGTTGCCCACAAAACATTTTTGCCTATAGCGGCTCTGTTTTTTGAGATAATCAAAAACGGTTTGCAGCACATTCCAGCACAAACCTAGCACAATGCAACACATTTGTTACATTTTCGAAAAAACAAAGTGGTCATGCCAAGTTCCATGATACCTACAAAACATTTTTGCTTATAGCGGCTCTGTTTTTTGAGATAATCGAAAACGGTTTGCAGCACACTCCAGCACAAACCTAGCACAATGCAGCACATTTGTTATTTTTTCGAAAAAACAAAGTGGTCATGCCAAGTTCTATGTTGCCCACAAAACATTTTTGCCTATAGCGGCTCTGTTTTTTGAGATAATCAAAAACGGTTTGCAGCACATTCCAGCACAAACCTAGCACAATGCAGCACATTTGTTACTTTTTCGAAAAAACAAAGTGGTCATGCCAAGTTCTATGTTGCCCACAAAACATTTTTGCCTATAGCGACTCTGTTTTTTGAGATAATCGAAAACGGTTTGCAGCACATTCCAGCACAAACCTAGCACAATGCAGCACATTTGTTACTTTTTCGAAAAAACAAAGTGGTCATGCCAAGTTCCATGATACCTACAAAACATTTTTGCTTATAGCGGCTCTGTTTTTTGAGATAATCGAAAACGGTTTGCAGCACACTCCAGCACAAACCTAGCACAATGCAGCACATTTGTTATTTTTTCGAAAAAACAAAGTGGTCATGCCAAGTTCTATGTTGCCCACAAAACATTTTTGCCTATAGCGGCTCTGTTTTTTGAGATAATCAAAAACGGTTTGCAGCACATTCCAGCACAAATTTAGCACAATGCAGCACATTTGTTACTTTTTCGAAAAAACAAAGTGGTCATGCCAAGTTCTATGTTGCCCACAAAACATTTTTGCCTATAGCGGCTCTGTTTTTTGAGATAATCGAAAACGGTTTGCAGCACATTCCAGCACAAACCTAGCACAATGCAGCACATTTGTTACATTTTCGAAAAAACAAAGTGGTCATGCCAAGTTCCATGATACCTACAAAACATTTTTGCCTATAGCAGCTCTGTTTTTTGAGATAATCAAAAACGGTTTGCAGCACATCCCAGCACAAACCTAGCACAATGCAGCACATTCATTATATTTTCGAAAAAACAAAGTGGTCATGCTGCCATACAAAATATTTTCTTCGTTTTTTGCCTATAGCGGCTCTATTTTTTGAGATAATCGAAAACGGTTTGCAGCACACTCCAGCACAAACCTAGCACAATGCAGCACATTCGTTACATTTCCAAAAAAACAAAGTGGTCATGCTGAGGCAAAAATCGATTTTTCGTCATTACAGCTCCGTTTTTTGAGATCGGGACTCGCGGTTTACGGCACAACGCAGCACAAACCTAGCACAATTCAGCACAATGTCCAGTTTTTGGAAAAAACAAAATGGTCATGCTAAGTTCCAGTAGGTCTAACACAGCCTTTTAAGGTAATTTAAAAGGCTCTGTTAGCTAGACATCGCTTTTTGCTTTTGAAGCTCTAATGCTTTTGCATTAGAGCCCACTCATAATCTAACCCGCTCTTAGCTTCTCAATGCAAATTAATGATATTATTTTCAGGAACTTTCAGGACGTCTCAATAACTACTTATTCCGGCCGTTTAGATTGAACAATACCTCAACAATGCGAGCGCACAATGGACATGTAAGCCGTGTTTCACGTGACAATAGACCGTATACCTACACTTTGTCCGTAACCTTTATCTATTATCTCATAGTTTACACAATCACAGCTGTTTAGCTATTGACTATACCACAAAGTTGACGTATCATTTAATTTGCAACTCAAAATGTTGAATACATAGTGACAATATCGCAGTTAAAGTGTATTTTTAGCCTTTTAGAAAGCTCCTAGTGTTTATATTACATTATTATTTTCAGTAATTACGTTTCGGTGTAAACTTGATAATGCCGCCCAAATTCTGAAATGTTACTGAAGAACAGATCCTTTTGATTGGCGATGCTGATTTCACGACTATAATGGATGTTTCAGTATAATTGGGACTTTATTTCTATATTTCTTTAATTTTTTTATTTTAAATATGAGGCAGAAAGGATCTGTTACATTTTATTGTTGACACCTTGATACCCTGATACCTTGCCCAATAGCCAGTTTAAAAATAATTATACAATATTTTTCTTTTGTGACATCTAGATTAATCTTGACTCATATATCCAATAGGTAACTAATGATATGATCTTTAACTTGTTTTTCTCATTTGAAATTTTTGACGGTACATAAAAAAATAAAAAGTTATACTCATAACGTCATAAATATTATGAGCAGTGAACACCTATATTCGTAAGTAGAGAACCTCTCAGCCATTCTACAAAGTAAGGTAACGTGTGTAACAACTTTAGAAGGGAAGTTTCTAGTTTAAATTGTCTTTGTGTAACACTCCATAGAGGTTTCCTTAATGTACCGTGTACGGGTCGACATTTGCATTTAAGTGCACTGACAAAGCAAGTGGTAATTTGGCCTCAAATCTCTAAAGAATTCTTTATAGAAAAATTTTTCACCAAAAATAAAAAAAGAAAACAAATTAGAACTTTCTATGGTAACCAGCATTAAATTCCTAAAAAGGTCAAGTAGTTAAATGATTTTTTCAAATAAGTTTTTCGAGCGCAATGTCTTAATAAATATCTAATGTCCTAAGAGACTATTAATATTAAATACATACGTAAATTATAACTCATTACAATGTCAATAATTATGTAAATTTTAGTATTTCAAAAACATAAGAAAAAATCAACTTTAGTAGGGCTAGGTGGAACGGGCGATAAATCTACCTTTTAAATTTGAAAACATGTAGGTATTATTTTATATATAGGTACATATTATAATAAAATTTATCTGAACAAATAAAGTTTTAATATCTCAAAATCACAAATTGCCTAGAGTTAAAATATATCGTAATATTCACTTTTCATTGAAAATTTTTTAGTTTAATTTTATTTTATGCATCTCCTATTCAATTTGAAATCTCTTGATGCAATTTATGAAGAGTTTTGTGAGTTGTCTAGTCTGACTGCAGTATATTACGGCAACAGTTCATTTTCAACATCATTTCGCGAACGTCACGAATCATAAACTCGCGGAGGTTTTTCAGTTCATTAAAAGCTTTCGTTAGATAATTTTATAACTATCCGGGCTTAGGGGTAAGTCCCCTAAGCCCGGACGGCTCCTAGATATAATTATAGTTGAGAGCTTATTAAAGATAAATAAATAAATTAGTCTATTACACTATTTTTTTTATTTTTTTTTATTCCTTAAGTGTCCGGGACCTTCCCCTATATTTAATGTCGTTAAATTTTTTTATCTATATTAATACTATAAAGAGGTAAAGTTAGTATTTTTATATGTAGGAGCAAATCGAATTGAAAAATCGGATAAGCAGTTTCACCAATAGTTAGAATAGGATTTCAGGATGGACGTAGGCTAAATATTCCACACGGGCAAAGCCGCGAGGACCAGCTATCTAAAAATGCGAAAAGTAAAAGATATAATATCAGGCGTTATATCTTTTAATTTTCAATGTCGACGAAGTGACGGGATCCAGCTACTCTATAAATACTCTATTTTTTAAAGAAATCAAAGCAACCTTTTCTAATGGTAATATTCGTAAAGGAAAAGAATCCGCCAAGAAATCTACCAAATTGTTTCTATGATCATATTATTAACAGTGACATATTGCGATCAGATATTATTATTGTTTCTCACTTTTTTGTTATTTATTATAGATTCATAACATTTCTTTATTTTCAATGCATAGTCCAAAGATAATCATACAATTGTTCTCGCTTTTTATTAAAAATTAAGTAACACTAAAGAGGGCTGTCTTCTTAGTATAAAACCTTTATTTTTGGAGTTAAGAAGAACTTAATTTATTGCGTAGTTGCTCTCTTTCTCTCACCATGCTGAAATTTATACTTTGTTTTGTTTTTACTTTTATTTCATCACAAATTAGGTGTCCACCAACGCAAAATAAAATAAATTTTCCCAATCTCTGTGTTTTTTTTTTTTCTTATTTACCTTAACCAAGTATATTGTTGCTAACGTCTGTTATTTGTGCGGCTCTTTGCGTAGTTCATTCGTTTTTTCGCTCGAAAGAATTTCTCACATAATGGGTATTATTCGACGGCTAAATCTAGAGATAACGCGACGAGTGAGCGTGGGTGAATTACCCCACATAATGTGCACTCTACCGACGAAAGCCTACGTTATTTTTGTTAAAGTGGACAGTAAAATTTGTGTAAAAATATGCACCTACCTATACGTGCGTGTTTTGCCGTAATTCTGCGTTTGTCAACATTTTAAACCATTAAGTCATTAAGAATCCTATTAATATTATAAATGTTTAAATTTGTATGTTTGTGCCATAATAACACAAAAACGGCTGGCATCTGGCACACAGATAAATTATTAACTAGATTAACATACATGATACTTTTTATCGTGAAATAAATGTTAGGTTTTCGAATATAAAAAAAAATATGGCGGCACCAGTCGTGCACGGTGATGACGCCACCGTTGTTACAGCGATAAGATAAAAACAAAGATTTTTAGGAGTTACATTTTTCAACGCGGTCGAAGTCGCGGTCACCAGCTAAAGCAAGGCCAACGAAACAACTCAAAGAATTTAAACAAACTTTCAAGTATTGTCAAGAGGGCTTCATATACGCGGGCTTCGTGTGAGGGAAAAGGACAGAGAGCCGGGTCTTTTTACATTGTTTTTATTGTCTCCTTGGCTTAGTTATAGTAAAAATATTTATATGTACATATAAGAAAAAACGAGACAACTTAAAGCTTAAGCGAATAAAACATAGTAAACATGACAATCAAAAGTGTTGTATGTTGCGGTAAAA
The DNA here is from genome assembly GCA_945859745.1 of Synanthedon formicaeformis. Taxonomy (NCBI): domain Eukaryota; kingdom Metazoa; phylum Arthropoda; class Insecta; order Lepidoptera; family Sesiidae; genus Synanthedon; species Synanthedon formicaeformis. The sequence continues at coordinate 5,740,192 of OX243969.1, read as the reverse complement.
GGCCTTAAAGCACTATAAATGACCACATAGTTGATTTTCAGTCGGGCCCCGAGTATCATGTGCGGACATAATGGACGCCGACCAAATCAATTATTATTATTGTTGTCGGAACCACAAACAATTCCTAAATACTCTCAGCAATGATCTGACCACAGAACTCAAACTAATTTTACGTTCTGTATTTCGGACATTCAACTGACATCTAAACAATATTCATGTTTTAATATTTACTTTTTTTCTTTTATTTAAACAGTTTCACGGAACTTTTTGGGAACTCTCTGAAATTTTGGAACCTGCTCAATTTTTCTACCATTTTAAGCAATCGCAAAATAATTACTGATTTATTTGTATACACTTGTTTCAAATATATATTACTGTAACTTTTGGTAAAACAAACAAGTAACTTTAGCTCGCAGCTACAACCTAACAGGGATTTTGAACTAAATCAAACTGCATTGAAACTACGAATCAAACAAGAGACCTTACTCGTAAACACCCCCTGATTGCGGTTGTAGCTACTAGATACAAACTTTCATAGAAAATACATGTAGAGGTACAGTCAGCAACATAAATTATTGTTTTGTCCTTCATTATTTATTTGCAAACTGGTAACTTTGTTTTCAAATTTTGAATATATGTAAATCTGCTATTTAAATAAATCTGCTAAAATTTCTACTTTAACTTATGTATGTAATTATTAATTAGGATTTCCGAATAAATATATTTTTTCGGAGCTACCGCCACCTATACGCCATAGCTGCAACCTTTTTAGGTCCTGACTCGTGTAATATATAACGCATTTTTCCTGCCATTACTAAAAAAAAATACGAATAGCTATTAAAATACAATTAAACTTGGTCTTCGTTTATTTAAACGCATTAAGTGAAATTGCTGCAAAGATTAACGATAAACTTAGTTGCACAGAGACATTTCGTTGCTCAAATAAAGATTTTCCTTTTGGTTTGAGCAGTATCAATAAAACATCTAATGAAAACACTTGATCTAGCCATCCAAAGTTCGAAATGTTGCTCCAAGCAATTTCTCTCGGCAAAAGTGCAACCTATCTACGTATTATATTTGAAATTTTGGCAACTATTTTCAGCAAAATACTCACAATTATAACAAACATAACCCTCGTCACGGTAAATGATAAGTAGGTAGGTCTTACGCATTGAATTCACTTAATTTCAAAATATAGTGAATTTAAAAAATAACAAATACCTAAGTGCTGAATTTGTTAAAATGTTTTACAAAACTTTTTTTTAAATTTTATCAAAAATAAGTATCAATATATTTATTAGTTAATTAACGCCGTCCGCGTTTGTCTTTACGCTAATTACTTCTAAATTAGTTTTTACTAAATAGGTTTTTACGATAAACGAGGAAGGCTTATGTATATAATTTTTCTGGGGAATCTGGGGCGCATCTGGGGGCGTGTCGCTAGTATTGATATAAATCTACTTAGTAATAATACATTTATGTAATGCAGTTAATACTAAATAATATAGTACTAAATACATAGTAAGTTTTTTTTATGTTAAGGTCGACAGACAGGCTGACGGTCCACTTGATGGTAGGTGGCTACCGTCGCCTATAACACAAGCAACGCCATAAGTGCTACAAGTGCGCTGTAGACCATACGATTAAGGATAAGGGATAAGGAAGGGATGGGGTAATGGGCTCTGGCATCCCTTACTCACTCACCGAAACACAACAGCACGTAAATGCTGTTATTTCACGGTGGTATTCTGTAACGGGGTGGTTACTGCCGCCAGACGGGCTGTCCAAATGAATGCGAAACGCAGTGTGCCCTACCACTACAAGTATAAGTACAAGTATATAGTAAGTTTTCATTTAATTTCATATTCAAATTGAAATAGTGTCTTTTTAACATTAATTTTCTTTTTTTAGATCTAAAATATAGGTATTTCTTGCCAAACAATCTATGATTAACAGACTAAACAAGCTGTGAAGCAAACTGCTTTCCAATACTTCACCCAAGCTCGAGCTCCTTTTCTTGTTTGCAAAACAAATATTGATGCCGCTCGGAATCCCTCAAATTGAATTCAATCGAACCTCTTATACTTTTGTTAAGTCTAACCAAGTGAAGACTTTTATAGAACAGTTAAAATTATATAAATTATATCCGCAGGCTTATGTCGGTAAGCTTATGTGGCATAGTTTGCGGTGGACGCACATGTATAAAAAACTGGCTCAAATATGTGAGCTAAGCTAACTTACTTATAGTTTGGCTTAACTTTGTGCATAGCCCTCGCCATAGCTCGTTGAAATTTTTCTTCGTCCAACATTAATAAAAAAGAACAACGTCTATTTACGAAATGTGTCAATAAAACAATGGTAAAAACGACACTTTACGTCTTACTTTTAGTACAATTTTACAATCACTCGTAAAAATGTATAGACAAGTTTTATGTACTTTACAATTCGCCAGCTGCTAAAGTAGTTACTTCATACATTTTGTGTCACAACGGATATTACTTAGTATAAATTGGCTAGGTAATTGGCTAGCCTGCAAGGGGTTTACCATGGTTATGCGAAACAATGTGTTTGTATATAACTAGCCTCCCTCCACGACTTCGCACGTATGCTGAGAATATGACATATAAATTGAAATATTGTATAACTGGCTAAACATTTCAGTTCTTTTGACAGCGCAAGTCTTATAAGCTATCTAAGATATTTAGTTTCATTTGAAATTGGGTTTAAAACATCAACTTATATAAAATAACTAGCTGGCAGCCGCGACTTCGTCCGCGTTCAAAAAGAAAAAAAGTAGCCTATATGTGTCCTACACGTCTAAATGTTTATCTACCAAGTTTCATGAAAATCGGTTAATTCGTTTAAGATTTATGGAGGAACATACATACTTACATACATACATACATACAGAAAAAAATTCTAAAAATCGTCACTTTAGTTTCAGTATCATGTATAGAGACTATAAACACGATATCTCTGAAAACAAAATAATTTACTCCATGACCAACCCTTACAGATTTATTATTAGTATTGATTGATTGATTGATAGCAGCCTATATGTTACTCGCTGACAAAGTAGATTTCTATGGGTGAAAGAATTTTAAAAGTTTGTCTAGTAGTATTTGGGTTTATTAATTACAAACATACAAATCTTCTCTGTTTATGATATTAATTATATATTATAATATACCTATTTATTTTCTATAATTTTTTTTTGAAAAAATCTAAATTTCTGAATTACTATACTACGTGTCCAAACTTTTAATTTATGATATGTTGTATTCTGTGTGATAAGTTAAATCCTAAGGCGTTATACTTTCTAAAGTTTATACATGATTAAGTAAGAAGCAACTAAGAAAAACATAAATTTTTGTTAACCTCTTTTTCATTCGTGGTTCAATTTCATTACTCGCGAACAGCTGTCAAAGACAGTCATGTAACATGCAGCGGAATAATTGAAATTTGTAGCTTTCAAATGAGGTACCCTTTGAAGTGTGCTAAAAGGGATAGACTTTCGTGTGCATTAATTCACTTTGATAAAGCACGTAGTTTGTTCTTACTTTAATTAAATTTGAATCGTATGCTCATGATTATAGCTATTAAAATTAGATTATGAAAAGATTGAAAATGATTACTTCTCAATTGTGTGTTTTTCAGCCAGTTCAAAATTTTTCAATTAGGACCGGTCTAAAGCAGCCAATTTAAGTATATTTTAACTCATTTTTAAAAACTCTTACCAAGAAGGATTACGAATTCTCGTTGCCGAAGCCTTTTTACATAATCCATGGTTTATGAAAATGCTATATTTTTGTAATATTATAAAATTTCAAATTTACTTCCAAGGCAAAGTTAAGTAATTAAGTAAGTTCAAGCGCCGATTAAGTTTTGTAAGCATATTTTTATTTAGTCAACTGATAACTTATTTAGAACACCATTAAATATGTATAGTATAATAAAATTAATTATGATGGGATGAGGAGATCGGTGGGGATCTGGTTCGCGGATTTTTCAAAAAAAAAAAAAAATGTAAGGGGCTGTCTTACAGCAGTAATCACTTTCTTATACAAGACTATATAGTGAAATAACAGCACCCGGAACTGCTGTATTTCGGTCATATATTTTTTGGTATGAATAAAGACATCACTGCGACCATATCTTAGTGCTAGAACGCAACAGATCGGCGCAGATTTTATCGATTATTAATTTTCTTAATAATTAATTTAATTATAATTCTTAATAATTAATTATTTAACCCCATTTTTGACGATTTCAGTCGTTAGACGACAGTAGCCAACCTTTCAATGAATAATTATTCTGCCTACCTCTGTTTATTATATTTAACTTATTATGTTTTAAATGTGCATACTATGTACAAGTTAATTATGAGCAAATAAAGTTTGTCATTGAATTTTATTGTGGCGCCTCCATCTATAATGTTATGAGTGTTTTATGTTATTAAATACAAGTGAAGTAGTACGTGAACACGCAAAATGTATTAAGCCCGACCCGAGAGACTAATCGTGACGATGCCGTGCAATATCCGCTGAAAGCTTCCGTCAATATCAAATAAATTGGTGCAGTTATATACTGAGTTTAATGTTGGAGCGAAAATATTTATCTATCGATACACTTCGACGGTGTGCGGCGAAAATCACCGTGTGAATATTCGGATCAACCACCATTTGACATTTACATTCGGATCTGTTTGAAGTCTATTATAATATTCAGATTTGTAAATAATGGATTATTGGTGTAATAGTTAACAAATAATGGTTTGAAATTTTCTGTACAACCGATGAACTACTTTGATCTTTAATAGCTTGACATAAAGTGCGTTTTTTTATTGTTAACTAGCGACCCGCCCCCGCGTTCGCAAAACCTCTTCTTCTTTAAAGCTTTTTCCATCAGTGAAATCTATATCTAAAATACGTTTGGTGATTTAGAAGAAGTTCGCATAGTATATGGTTAATATTCGATTTCGATAATGCATTGCTTGACTTACCATCGAGCAAATATGTACTATATTTAAGGTTTATAAATTTATATAATATAATATATAACTAGTTATAAATTTAAAAATTTTCAAAGTTAAACAAACAAAAAAATTAAATGTATCAACATAATAACTGGATTCCATATTTTTTGTATAAAAAAATGGTTTTATTTCACACTAAAAAACCGAAATTATTTTCTTGTTCACCCCAATACATTTCATTCAGTTACTTTTCATACCGCTAATAAAAATGTTTCATGTAGTTCATAGTGCATAACAGGAGCTGCGTTTAGATATAAAATATTATTCTAAGTAAAACTCACCAGCTAAAATACGTGTCTTTGTCATGATCCCACATTTCTGGCACGTACGGTACACATTTAAACCTACGACCATTTTCTTGCAAACACAAAGTAAACGCGCAGGTAAGACCAGCACTCTACTGTAATTACATTGGTACACATGGAGTTTTCAAAGTTTAACTTAGCGAGCTTGAGTGAAGTGCTTTAAAATTTTAAATTTATTCCCGATCGAAGTTATTAAAACAAATATTTAAATTTTTGTTTCTCTTTAGCATATTGGTATATATTGCGTACAATTCCCGGACACAGGCTTCTACTTTGACAATATCCATCACACTCAATACACACATAGACGCTAGTCCACTGAGGATTTCCAGAACTACAGAAGTCTTCGGAGATTGCAAGTATGTCCATACACTTAAGTTTGTAATATTACCTCACTCAAGACAACTAAAGAATCAACTTACTATCAAACATTTTTTTAAAAATCCGACTCGTAGTTTCAAAGATTATAATTTAAACTCATTGTATTCAATTAAAACTGATTTATTCTTTTCTCATAAAATAACTACAAACCACAAATTTGTGAAGTCCATAATTTATATTATATTGTATGTCACACTCAGAGCTGTATCGATAACCGGACATTCGTTCCAACCTGATTGTCGTATTGAACAAATGCTTTGATCCAATCGTTTTAATCTCTTATGAACCTTAGTTGAACACGTAATCGAATTCCTGTAATACGGTCAACCGGTGCAGGAAATTAGTAAAAGCAAATGTTCACTAACTAGTCGATAGGTCCATCTGTTACCATGTCCGTTCCTGTTAATTAACGTCTGTCTATTTGGTATTTCGTCGGACACTTCCCTCGTTTGTGTTACCTGCTGCGGTGTTCTCAAAGCTATATGTATATTATAATGTACTGCACGAACTACAGTTCAAACTAATCTATACTACTATAGTGTACCTTACAAGTTGAGTTCAATTCGATTGAGTTCGATCCAAGATGGAGTCCTTACAAGATAGTAGACAATAATGACATATTGGATGAGAGATTACGTATATTAAAAAAGTGCTTTTTAACAGAAACTAATATCTAGGTTAGCAATTTATTAGATTCTGGATAAAAAATATTTTTACAAAATAGATTTAATTTTAATTTTAAAAATTATAGCTGTAGATATAATAGATACCTTTTAGGGCGACCTCAAACATCCCAAATTTCCTCTTTGAATTCATAATTATTCTAATTATTTCATAATTTGAATTCAGAAACCTTTAAAATTTTTAAGACAATTCAACGGATTTATTCTGAATATATCTGTATATCTGAATATGGCTTTATTGGAACTTATACTGTTTTAAATAAAATACAGTAGGTACCTGCCTATATGTCTCGTTTCCACATGTGCAAATTTAAAAATTAACACTTGCGCGTGAAAAAGGTCACTTTTCGCAGCTGTTTTCCGCATCAGTAAATTATGAGGATTTCATCGACATTTCTCCAATGTACGTCTATTTTAAATTTTACTGAGTTCTCAATTTATTACTGAGTTACATTTATGTTTATATTTAAGCTTTTATTTTAACTTTCATATTCATGTAAATATCCTTATACATATATATTTTATAACAAACTGTCTGTCTGGATGTATGTGCTACATGTTCGCGATGATCTCAAAAACTACTGAACGAATTTTCATGCGTTTTCCATGTATCAACAGTGATTCCTGGGGAAGGTTTACGTTAAGGTTATAACCTGAAAAAATGTTACGTTGTAGCCTGCTATTAAAAAAATAATGCTAGTTACCTGAAAAATGAAATAGAATAAATACAAGTAACACATAAACTCATGAAAGTTTGAACACCTAAGTAGTGGATAAAGTTTGTGTTGAGTTTACAAGTTAACGACGGAATATTTTATCATCCCGCGAGATATACCAACTGCGAAGGTAAATTATTAATCGTATACTTACTGAGCTCTTTCTGGTGTCGCGAAGATTGGAACCCCGACTTTCTATTGAGCTCAAACACGCTACATTTGCTGTAAGTTGCTGAGTATCTCGCACACTTCTTTATGCTGTAGCATCAGGTCGAGATTACCATGTCATGGAAATACCCTCGAAGTAACAATATACCAAATTTCAAATTAGCAGAACCTGTGGAAGTTAGTGAGATCTTCGCCTAATAGGTAATGAGCTGATGATATTCAAACGGCTAAAAACCATCTCGATCATGTCAGCTTTCAAACTAAAATAAAAACCGACTTAAAGGGTCCATCCAGACAGACGGACAGACACACATGTCAAACTTATAATATCCCGTTTTTGTGTTTTGCGTTTTTGCGTCGGGCGTCTGTGGTTAAAAAGAAACAGAAACGATCGAAGTAGATCTTACCTAACTTAACCTTTTTTTGTTTAGAAAACTAGCTACTGTTCATTTTACTATGGGGGTTATGTGCTAAGTTTTCCGGAGTCAATGTTATAATTGACAAGTTTAGTTTAGTTGTGAATGGGTGTTCATGTTTTATAATGGCGGCGTATGCTTGTAGCTAATGAGTTTTAGTTTTAATTGCAGATGCAAAGTGGAAATTTGTGTCGGTTGCAACAAGAGTGGAAAGAGATACATTTGTAACATATTGTACAACCGCATTTTCACATTAAGGTCTCTGCCCACTACACCGTACCATACTATGACCGTGCTAGGAACGTGTCATGCAAAAATATATTCTTTGTATTGAAAAGTATGATACTACTCCCACTAGACCGTTCCGTCACCGACCAACACTGTCGCGTGCCATACACGGAGCGTCAACAAATTGTCGGCGAGAATATTTTGCCGGTGCTGACATGCTCCGTGCATGCCGGCGAGCCGGTGAGTATACGGGTTGTAACCGCGTATGATGACCGTTCGTTGCTGATACGCATGCGAGAATGAAACGGCTTCCTATCAGTTTTGGTGGATATTACATACGGGTAACATACGGGTTGCATACGGGTAACATACGGGTTGCATACGGGTTGCATACGGGCAGCATACGGAATGTATATGGGCACAGAACGCCCCCGATCCGTTTCAGTGGGCATAGTAGAGCGTATCGTGTTGCTTTTCGTGTCTGATACGTTCCTAGCACGGTCATAGTATGGTACGGTGTAGTTGGCAGACCTTAATGTCAACTTTGTTATAAATTAGATACTAACGAGTTCTTGTATCACTTTTATGAGAGCATTTTGATGTAATTTAGTTGGTGCAAAATAATTATATAGAGGGCTATTATAAATATCACTTTTAAATGGTCATGATTACTGACTTAAGACCCTTTCAAATATGTATTTAAATTCGTAACTTAAATATTCCGGATATTTTTGGTCAACCCTCGCATTAATTATAAAGGTATTTAAGACACACCCGCTTCGCATTAAATCTATCAAATACATTTATTCAGCTATCAAGAGAAGTTCAACGATTTCCGTGCAAACGTTCCCTTCGCATATTATGCTAATAATAATGCGCGATAATGGCTCTAACACTTGAAATTGAAACGACTTGAGTATTACTGATTTTATCATCAGTAAAGTCAGTAAAGCAAGATCATAAAGTGCCCACAAACTTCATTTTTGTTTAATAACATATTTATTGTAACTAATGTAATAAATGCGAAAGGGAGTTTACTTATTAGTTTGTTGGTTACGTTTGATCAACTGATCATCATAAAATTTTGCATAGACGTTGTCAAGGCTACAGAAAAGAACATAGACTGCCCTAAACGTAACAAGCAAAAAAAGAAATAAAGAAAGACACTTATGCATTTATAATGTAGTTAGAATAATTTTCCCCATAATTTTCCAAAAGTACAGGTTAGAGCAGTCTTGATCCACCTTCGATTAATCAGATCGTGTGTCCACCTTGTAGGTGGAAGTCCTACATTGAGCTTGGCTTCCAGCCCCAGCGGCCGTCGGCTCTCTGTACTATTTGTGTCCTGCCCACTGCCACTTTAACTTACTAATCCATCGACTTATTTTGGTAATTGGACTTACTACGGATTCCCTCATTTATGATTCGTTCTCGCAGTGTAACCCCGAGCATAGCCGTCTCCAGAGCTTGTTGATCTTTCTTACGTTCAATTGAAGACCACGTTCAGCGCCAAATGTCATCAGTGCTAATACACATTGGTCGAAAACTTTTGTTTTGAGACTGACGAATTTTGAACCAGAATATATTTTGGAGCTTCCCGAACTCTGCTCTTCCGAGTTGGATTCGAATGAAGTTTGCCACTGCAATAATCTAAAGATATTGTAATGCAAATACAAAGAGTAACAAAGGAATATGAAAGAAATATGAAGTAATTTCGTGGTGTTAACAAAGATTAAGGAACATTTTATTAAAGCGAATGAGCCAATTCAATTAGTAGGTAAAGTAAAAAGTTATACAGTCGACAGAGTTTGGTGTTTAATGTTACTCGTACTGCGGACGCCCACGCGGTTCCCCTTCATTTCAATTCGGAAACGTTGAAAATTCGCGGATATTTTTGATGTACAATTATTTCTTTGGAGAAGTTTATTTTATTTACCTATTGCAAAATTAAGTCACAAAACATGTAATTTTTCATTAACTATGTAGATTACGTATGTCATGTTATCTTCATCTTAATCCTAATCCAACTATGTTCTAATATTTTTAATGCAAAAGTGAGGATGGATATATGGATGTTTGTTACTCTCTCACACAAAAACGGCTTAATGAATTGAGTTGAAATTTCGCACACCGATAGTTTATTGTCAGGAATAACATGTAGAATACTTTTATTCTGGAAAAATGTTACATTGTTGAGGGATCGTCTAAAAATATAAGTATTCACCGTTGTCACAGCGATAAAGAGGTCAGGAGTTATATTATGTGTTATATTTTTCATTTTTCAACATGGACGAAGTTGCAGGTACCAGCTAGTATAAAAGAATAAAACTGTTTATTTTTTATAATATTCTAAATAGATGTATTTTTTATTGTGGCACCTTTCTCACAAAAATAGAGTTTGGGTTAGAATAATATTTTAGATCTTTAATATATAGAAATTAATCCGTGAATGAATCAGAGAAAAACTACTATAGTTTGACTAAATAGAACAATCCAAATTACCTATCCAAAGCAAAATTTTGATTTTTTTAATGTAGGTAAGACTTCAAAATGCAACCACACCCATCTTTAAGGGTCTTCAAGGAGCTTTAAACTTTGATAAAGGATGCACTAGATTCAGGATCTCAAACAAAATCACTGCGAAAAAGTGTCCACTGGATTTTTTAAAATATTTTTAGGTAATTTCTGACAAAAAGATGAATAAATATACTATTGCATGGCTGATTTGAACCTTAAGTCCTCAAAGTAACACGTGTTAAGGGCCCGAAACGTGTTCACTTTGAGGACAACTTTGTGCAACTAATTTGAAATATCACCCCAAGCTATGAGTGCGGTGATATTCTACTATGCCACTTTTAGTAAAGCAAACCCAGAATCTAGTGTATACTTTATCAAAGGCTTTAAAGTTATTTTATTACAACGTAAACTAGTAAAAACATTTTTATTAGCAATATCCTCGTAACGTAACTACTACAAAAGTTTTTAATAGGTTTTTCTTAAAGGAAAATTGCAATTTCCCATTTATTGTGTTTTTCTTCTTCTACTTCTTATGTATTTACTTGCTATATAAAAAGTTGAGAGAATATTTTTTTATAATAAATTGGGAGAAACTCAAATACTTGTCTATCTGTACTAATATATAAAGCTGAAGTTTGTTTGTTTGGTTGGTTAGTTGTACGCGTTAATCTCAGGAATTACTTGGTTCGAATTAAAAAATTCTTTTTGTGTTGGATAATCCATTTTTCGAGGAAGGCTATAGGCACCAGCTAGTCATTTAATAAATATATTAGAAAGTCATAATTAAAATTACTGTCTTGAACCTTTAGTACGCAACCTCCATAGAGTAGGTAATAAAGGTGTTTTCAGCATTCTGCCTACATCAGCAGCGTACGTTATCGTGTCGTAAATATTTATAGGAGCACCACATTGAACAGATTAAATCTTCCGCGCACCGTTTCTTAGTAACGTCACCCAATATTAAAAAAAAAACTGCTATGGCAATTTCCTTTCAATGTTTATGTAAGAAAAACAGAATGATGGCAAAATTGAAAATTTATTCCTCTTTCTTTATACCTACAGGGATAATTTGTTTATACTACTAAAGCGGCCCTACCGATTTATTACCTAGATTAACATATAGGATACTTTCATCCTGATAAAATGTTAGGGTTTCTGAGGGATTGTTTAAAAACAAAAAAAATCGTGGCTACTGTCGTCACAGCGATAAAAATGTGGAGTGTTATTCATGTTATATTTATATTATAAAGATAAAGGTACTATTAATATAGAATATATTTGTTTGTAATGAATAAACTCAAAAACTACTGGACAGATTTCGCAAATTCTTTCACATTTATATTAGAAATATAACTCGTACATTATCAGCGAGTAACATAGGTTATATTTATAAAGATAAGCGGACCTAGTCGCGGATAAAAGTTAGTATGTGATAAACCTGAAACATATATTAAATCTTTTTAGTTAATTTCATACTACCTTTTGTTTTGTTTGTTTATGAAGCATTGTTAATTACTTTTAATAAAATTTATTACATAAAAGAAGTTTTAAAGGCTTCTTTGAAGCCTCATACAATATATTAATTACGAAGTGCCTATTAATTATACAATCAAATATGAGGCCAGAAATTTGCATACGTTCACCTTTTGTAGAGTTTTCGGAATGTTGTTGACAGGTGAGATGGGATTTGTTGCGGACGGAAAATTATAAATGTAATTACCTATTGCGGATAAAAATATAATTTATAAATGTTCATGTATTTTTTATTTGTTTAACACATACTGATTCCAAAATGTTATCTAGTCACCTCGTAAGTGATAGTTCGGTTTTCTTCAATTTCCCGCTTAACATTTTCTCGTTGGTCGAGGAAAAGATAAAAACAAAGAAATAACATGTTGGTAACATGCTTTTCTTTATAAAGTGCCTCGACTACGCATAAGTTTACAATCGGTTTGTACGTAACTATCAGATGCAGAAGCTTCGGTGGAGTTATCTGAATAAAACTTTGTATTCTAAAATAAAGGAGCTTGCATAAACAAGTTCATTCGGTAGTAAAAGACGACAATGTTATCTCCATTCATGTTTGCGGACATGTGAAAGGCTACAAAATATTTTATTTGATTCTACGAGCTTTTAAAATGACCGCGGAATTCATATGTGAACTTAATAGCGCCTCAGTACAAAGTATAGAACTTTAAGATATTACTTCCTCACTACTGCACCCCTGGTACTTTACAGTGTTCGTCAGTGTAAAATAACAGCACGCGTCTTAGTGCCTTTGTCTTATTCCTTATCCTATTGGGTTCATCAGCTTGTGCTCCTAGTAATGATCTTATTCTTAGGCAACCAATACTTTAAAACAAGCTATTATCGTGGTAAACATAAAGTAAGGCATCCATAAAAAATACATCTAAACTGAGACATCTACTCCTTAGGTCAAGGCTAATTGCTTCTCCAGTATATCTCGTTTTAGATAGTTTTAATTCACTAGCATCTTTACAGCTAGCTAGAGACTGGCTATAACCTAGAATACAAAACTGGCCTTGCTATAAAACGAGGCAGTAAAGCCTAACTATGTTTAGAACTACAGCTGGATTCTAAGCATATTCTAAGGTCCTAAGGCGTAATTCGACTTATAATTGGCTGCGTCTTTTCAAAATGTAGTTCTAAGAAAATATGCAACATTCGAATGCATTGTTATGTATAAACTTATTTAGATTTTCAAATTTATTTATGATTTTCAAAGGAATCTATTTTAGGTACAAAAGGTATCATATAATTTTGATCCAGTACATGGTTTACACGTATGGTATGATTGATTAAAATTCGTAAAATGACTTAAGCATCATTAAATAAAAAAACATACAAACATATCCACAATTTATAATATTAGTGTGGGTGTTGGCGTTTACAAAGTGAAAATGCATTGCAGTCTGTGGGATGCTACGATCTTTTGAGAAAACTTTACGAGCAACCTCTAGCCAGAACAATGGCTTTCTTCACGTTTCCAGTTATTCTATAAATATTTATAGTTTCATTTGAGATGTTTTCTGCGATATTGCGGCATAAGATTTCCAATAAACGCCCTCCTATTGGAACAAATAAAGCGTTAAGCTACCATTATACCCTTGGGCAAATAAATATTATACCATTGTCTGCGAAAATGATTCTTATTCAATATCGAGAATCGAGAATACTTTCTTATAAAAATTTTAAATGCAAAGATAAACAGCACCTTTACTGAGAATAATAATAACAATATTTTTCATTGTCAACAAATTTTCATTGGATCATAGACTTATGAAATGTGGCGAGGACCATGATGGTCATGAGACCATCCACATATTAATATCATGAGACCATCCACATATTAATATCATTTTGAAATTATGCCTCACAAAAGTTCACAGTTATACAAAAATACAAAAATAAACGCATGTTTAGATATTTGCAAAGTAAAATTTTCGATGTGAATTGAAGTAGGTGTAATTCGTTATTTTTAAAACTGTGGACTCCAAACTATACTAATATTATAATGCGGTAAAGTTTGTGTGTATGTTTGTGGCAAGTAATCTTCGAAACTACTCATCCAATTTAAAAAAATGTTTGACCAATAGTATTTCAGGATGGACACAGGCTAAATATTCTAAGCGGGCGAAGCCGCGGGCACCAGCTATCTAAAAATAAAGATATAACGCTTGGCCTAAAAACTGTTAGTTTATAGGGCGATTCGCACGAATTCTGTACGCCCTAAATGTTCTTGGCGACGATATTGGTAATCACATTTTTATGTCATGAAGAATAATTCCATTTTATTTGGTAATCTTGAAATCCTGCACTTAAGTATCAATAGCCAATTCTTTTTTTATATTAGTGATTATGCCACAAATATTTCGCTCTTAAATACTATGCTACTATACCATATAGTACTATACTATATATACTTAATAGTATATACTAATACTTAATAGTATGTATATACTTAATACTATAGTAAGTAATAGGTACGAATTTATTTGTTATGCCCTTATAGAAGAGTATCTTAAAATAACGTCTCCTATTCTCTCCTTTTTATCCTGTATCCTATTAAGGTCGACAGCCTTAATAATAATAATGTCTTATAAGTGAATAGAATATACTCAAACAAGACTGTCGCACTCAAATAAAATAAGTCAGCTTGCTACACAAACAAGCCGGCATGCTTACATCAACTCCAAAGTAAATCTGCTGACCGCGATTTTTATTTACATGACCAATAAAATCCTCCGTACGCTCCCAAATATTTATATTCACTTGTTTTTGGTTTAAGCTGTTGCTAAGTCCAGTTCCAGTTTATTTTGAGGCTAAATTTATTTCAATTAATTTGTGTCATTAATTTACAATCCCATTAATGTACGTCCCTAGACTTGTAAAACAGAATTTTAAGTGGAATAGTCGACCGTTAACATCTTTATCATTAAAAAGGTAAAAGAACTTTGACATGCCTTACTTAATATCTTTAACCTTGTTGTTGTATAAAGAGGTCTGATATAAATAATGTTTTTAACAAGGTTAAACATTTTTTTAGGTGTTTAGAGCTGCTTGAAAAAAGTTGTACGCCAGAAGATTTTGTATTTTCTTTTTGCCTCGTTAGCCAGGTAGCTATTGGTGCCTCTCAACTTTTTAAAATCTTAATTTGAATCCGTTGACGAAGAGGTACTCCGCCTCCGATAACTACCGGTTTAAAATAAACTAGTTCTTTTCCTCATTAAAACTCTTAACGATCTGTATGGACCATCATCGCGGTAGAGAATATTTTTGCGCTAACTTTGAGCTATTTAAATGAATTCTTGAAACTATAGTGATTACTAGGGATTTTGCTTGCACAAAAGAATTTCAATTATGATGCACAAACTCTATAAAAACTGTCTTACCTCTAATGATAGATTATCTCTATCAATTAAAGTAGTTATTGCAAAAATGACTCATTGCTTCTTACTCGTACCTTAGCGGTCTGTCTCAATGGTAATAATCAATGTATCTCAATTAAACATTGTAAATAGTTTTAACAAATAACTTCTTATAGAAAAAAAAGGGAAATAACGGAACGTGTTCTGTTTTGTTTCGTTGCATAAGTAAGGGATGCCAGGTCCTGCCTATTCTTCTATGCCCTCTATATCTCTTATCATATACCTATCCCATCAACCTCTTGATTTTTGTTACTTGACCGAAATTGATTTTTGTTACAATATCTTTATTTTTAGACATCAGATAAGAAATCAAAGTAAGTTTTAATGGGGCAATTAACATTTCAAGTGTCGCCCCCTCAATCTATTACTGGAATACTCCCACGTCAAGCCATTTTGCACCTACAAATGTCTTATAGATGAAAAATCTCAGGGCAACAAATGTATGTTACGAGGAAGCAACGTATGAAATCAATACATCTCCTAGATAATGTGCTTTCAAGCAAATGTGACGTATAAGCACGTGAGCTTAACACTTGTGTAACGCTTGAGCAGGTACTAAATACAATGATGCAATCAATTTAGCGTTCTCTATGAAAGATTTGTTCTCTGTATAGATTTCTGTATTTGTATCAGTCTAATTAAATATATTACCGCCACAGTTCTGAGGCCACGAGATATAGGTCAAAGTCTTGTTAAAAACTCAGATTTAATGATATGACTCATAAAACTAAATGCACTGGAGCAGACCGGAGTTTCCAACAAACATTTTCTGTAAGTAAAACAGACGATCAAACCAATAAGGTATCGTTGTTTATTGTAGGTAGAAAAGCGTATCCTTTTTGAATTCGTTTAACATGTTTTCCTTTAATATTTTGTAATGAAAAAAAAAAATATTATGATAAAATTGAGACATTAAATTTCCGTTTTCTTCGCGGCTTCATACGGAATAATACTCGTATCTTACTTTGCCTATACGTACTCGTATTCATCTTTCTACATCTATCTACGAGTATAAGGGCTGTTCACATAAGGACGTCGCATAGTTTGCGGTTTATGATGGCCGGATCATTCCGGGAATGTAGTAATAAAGTGAAGGAACTTGAAAAGTAATCTAGAAAGTTTGATCTGTATGGACCATCATCGCGATGATCTGTATGGACCATCATCGCGGTAGAGAATATTTTTGCGCTAACTTTGAGCTATTTAAATGAATTCTTGAAACTATAGTGATTACTAGGGATTTTGCTTGCACAAAAGAATTTCAATTATGATGCACAAACTCTATAAAAACTGTCTTACCTCTAATGATAGATTATCTCTATCAATTAAAGTAGTTATTGCAAAAATGACTCATTGCTTCTTACTCGTACCTTAGCGGTCTGTCTCAATGGTAATAATCAATGTATCTCAATTAAACATTGTAAATAGTTTTAACAAATAACTTCTTATAGAAAAAAAAGGGAAATAACGGAACGTGTTCTGTTTTGTTTCGTTGCATAAGTAAGGGATGCCAGGTCCTGCCTATTCTTCTATGCCCTCTATATCTCTTATCATATACCTATCCCATCAACCTCTTGATTTTTGTTACTTGACCGAAATTGATTTTTGTTACAATATCTTTATTTTTAGACATCAGATAAGAAATCAAAGTAAGTTTTAATGGGGCAATTAACATTTCAAGTGTCGCCCCCTCAATCTATTACTGGAATACTCCCACGTCAAGCCATTTTGCACCTACAAATGTCTTATAGATGAAAAATCTCAGGGCAACAAATGTATGTTACGAGGAAGCAACGTATGAAATCAATACATCTCCTAGATAATGTGCTTTCAAGCAAATGTGACGTATAAGCACGTGAGCTTAACACTTGTGTAACGCTTGAGCAGGTACTAAATCCAATGATGCAATCAATTTAGCGTTCTCTATGAAAGATTTGTTCTCTGTATAGATTTCTGTATTTGTATCAGTCTAATTAAATATATTACCGCCACAGTTCTGAGGCCACGAGATATAGGTCAAAGTCTTGTTAAAAACTCAGATTTAATGATATGACTCATAAAACTAAATGCACTGGAGCAGACCGGAGTTTCCAACAAACATTTTCTGTAAGTAAAACAGACGATCAAACCAATAAGGTATCGTTGTTTATTGTAGGTAGAAAAGCGTATCCTTTTTGAATTCGTTTAACATGTTTTCCTTTAATATTTTGTAATGAAAAAAAAAAATATTATGATAAAATTGAGACATTAAATTTCCGTTTTCTTCGCGGCTTCATACGGAATAATACTCGTATCTTACTTTGCCTATACGTACTCGTATTCATCTTTCTACATCTATCTACGAGTATAAGGGCTGTTCACATAAGGACGTCGCATAGTTTGCGGTTTATGATGGCCGGATCATTCCGGGAATGTAGTAATAAAGTGAAGGAACTTGAAAAGTAATCTAGAAAGTTTATGACATTGTGGAAATATATTTTTTAATTTAATATCTTTTGACTGAGGAGGCTTATGGAGTTGACATATTTGAAATAAGCTTTGTATCTACCTAAACATCATTTTATTTAGCAATATCTAAAATGGCCTTTATTAACCCCTGGCAATAAAGACCATTTTGGATATTGCTAAATTAGAAGATATTAGTTATCGAAAAAGAAGAGGTCTATGAGACGAATGTCACGATACTGGGCCCCATTTAGCGATCATTTGAATGAGACTTTGAATTTGGCTTTGCGTTTATTCTTCTAATATTTAAAACTTATTGTAGTAAATAATTCATAAAACTGTTAAACATTTTCAAAGACATATTAATGATGAGAAAAATATTATATATTTTATAGTTCCTTTAGTATCTAAGATACATTTTATTGTGATGGTTTAGTAGATACATATATTTACACTTGACTGTACACAAATATTAGAACCTTAATTTACACTAAATACACTAGCTGAAGATAAACTGCGTCTGCAACGTATATAGTGTGCTAATTAGTTGTAAACTTTGCTTGATAGCTTGAGTAATTTTCACGCGAGCTACGGAAATGTCTCTAATTTATGTGAGGTTTGCGATTGTCGTGCTGATAGCTAGGGATGGCGATTGGTTTGAAACCCGTAAAAAAACTGAATGTAGGGTTCTGGGTTCGCTATCTTAGTTAAACAGACTATTGAATGTACTTTCCAAATATCACACTAACTGGGCACAATAAGGCTTTCCGTTACGTAAATTTTTGCGAATGTGTTATTCATACATTATTATATAGGTAAATAAAAGAAAAGTTGTAGCGTACAAATTTTAAACAACATGAAATTTAATTACACTGATAAAAAGTAGTAACTATCATAATATGCAAATGTGAAAGTAATGATTCTGTAGAAATAAATGGCCATTCAACGAATATCACAAATGTATGCAGGAGTGAAAATATTTCGCTTGACTACACTAACGTTTCGGCAGAGTAAAATATCCCGAGCAAAATGAACTTCTCTAGAGCAATAATAAATGAGATTGCTGGCGTAAACTCATACATATTTTACGCCATAAATTCCTTTTTGCGGCTGCGAATTACAGTACGCCATTAACCGCACGAGTAATTTGTATAACAAATATTATGATTCCTATTTAAAGTTTGCCCTTAGTTAGTTAACTGGTGTTGATTTCATTGTACAAACTAAGTATATGTATGTATATATGAAACAGTTATTGAGAGTTTTTGTATAACGGTCAGAAGGCTTCAAATATATCGTTGTAGTTTATCCTATTTAATATGTAATATAATATATTATATTGGCATTGCACCCTTTAACTTTGCGTGAGTTTATAGGCAACAATCATCACCATCATCATCATAATAATAATCATCAGTGCAACATCACAGACATAGGCCTCCCTCCTAATTTTCCAAAAGGACCGGTCAGTCAGCCTGGATCCACCGTCGACTCGCGGCCCTTATCAGGTCGTCTGCCCACCTTGTGGGTGGGGACCGGTCAGTCAGCCTGGATCCACCGTCGACTCGCGGCCCTTATCAGGTCGTCTGTCCACCTTGTGGGTGGGGACCGGTCAGTTAGCCTGGATCCACCGTCGACTCGCGGCCCTTATCAGGTCGTCTGTCCACCTTGTGGGTGGGGACCGGTCAGTCAGCCTGGATCCACCGTCGACTCGCGGCCCTTATCAGGTCGTCTGTCCACCTTGTGGGTGGGGACCGGTCAGTCAGCCTGGATCCACCGTCGACTCGCGGCCCTTATCAGGTCGTCTGTCCACCTTGTGAGTGGGGACCGGTCAGTCAGCCTGGATCCATCGTCGACTCGCGGCCCTTATCAGGTCGTCTGTCCACCTTGTGGGTGGGGACCGGTAAGTCAGCCTGGATCCACCGTCGTCTCGCGGCCCTTATCAGGTCGTCTGTCCACCTTGTCCGCAGTGTAACCCTGAGCATACCTCAGCGACGTTGAGCTTTCTTACGAGGCCTATAGTTAAAGATCACATTTGATTGGCAACACACATTGCTTGAAAATTTCGTTTTGAGACACTCAGGACTTAGGATGAGAATATGTCTCAGAGTTTACCCAACGTTGCTCATCCGAACACATGTTTTAATATGTTTTTGGATTTAAAAAAATCTTTCACCTATAGAAAGCTACATCATCGGCGAGTAACACGGGCGAAGTCGCGTACAACAGCTAGTTATGAATAAACTATAATTTCATTGGTCTCATTTTCATACTACTACAAGTATCAACAATTCAACACGCCAATCTATATAATGAGGCCATCAGAAAAAACCGAAGTAAAAACGTGATGTTTTGGTCATTTGGTTACCATTTTTCAAGTCTATAAACTGGGACATCTATCGTCTAATACGAGTAACTCACTTTAGTAAAATACACAAAAATCTTGCACGGTATGTACATTGATGTATCGTTCACAATTGCCCTGTGATGAATTGTGTACGCGTTTGTACATCAATCATTGTGGATTCCATTTACGAATTCACACCAACAACACAATAAAGTTAAGTAATAGTGGGAAATTTACATATTTTTGAGAAAATTTTAACTATGCTGTATTTGGTTATACATTAAATCTGAACCTTTTCAGTTCATATTTTCAACATATTTTTTTAGAAAATATGGACTGAAAAGGTTAGTTGTATTTTTGAATCTTTATTAAAATAATTTACAAATATTTTGCCTCTTTATAAATATTAAATAAGCTCGTTATTTAAATAAAAATTTAGTTCAAAATTTCAGTAGTAAAGTTGTCCTTTTAATATTAATGTTCCATTAACTTATAGTAGAAAAGGCAAAGATTCAGTTATTGTGACTTTACCTTACCTTCAGTTTCTTACCAAAACACAACAACACACGTGCTATTATTATAAGGTATACAGTAACTGCCGGGTACTGTATAATCGATAACTAATGCGGTTATCAGATTGTGACTGTTTAATATTTGAATATTGCATTAGATTGCATTAGATATTTGTGCATTGCATTAGATCTATATAATAAATAAATAAAATTTCGGCAATATAATTTAAACTTTTTAATCTATATTTCCACAATGGCGACAAAATCTATATATTATGTGATCGTCAAGACTGTTAACCAACTGTTTTCTATGTTACTGTGTAAGTGGGTTATCGTTTATACACTGAAGCTGGGGCATGGTTCCATTATCCTACTAACAATAGCCTAGGGGTTGGTTCTACGGTACGTAAAGTCTAACGGTGAAAGAGTATGGAAAATAGAAAAAAATCAACTGTTTTTATATACCTACTGGCTTTTACTTGCCATCTATTTTACTTGCGTGGATACTTTCCAATTTTTCTTTGAAAATTGGTAGCGTTCGTGTAACGTTAGAACAACTTTATTTTTCATACTCGTAGTTAGATCATTCGCTAATTTTATTCTTAATTCAAATTTAATATTTTACATGTCATAACAGTCTGCATCCGAAAACACATTGCTTTTTAAGTAAAATACGGCAGGATTGGGTGGGGATAGAAAAGATTTATGCTGTTATTCACTACAGTACCATATTATGCTGTTATTCTGTAAGAGGGTGATTACTGACGACATACAGGCTGTATATATCGTTTTTATCGACATGTAGGTAAAGCAAATTTCTGTGAGCTTGAACTGTTCTTACTATTCTGAAAAACTGAAAATAGATTTACTAAAAGAGAATTCTCTATTTCTCCACAAAGCATTGACCCCAAAAGATTTGAATGTGTTTTTATTCAAGACGGTTGATACTACGTCGCTTCTAGCATCTACTTGAAGCTGCACTAAGCCGGAGGCGTCTGACAAAGTATGTCCTTTGCTGCGTATCTTCTTAACGTGAAATTGCACTTGCATTTATTCACTTTTCGCATGTATTCTTGCATATTATGTTACATTTCCTTACGTCCTTTTAAACGTTAGTTAACAGTGTAAATACGTACGGTTTGAAATTATAGAGACTTTACTTTTTCCTTATTTTCTGTGAAATTTTACCTGAAACCAATAATGATTATTGTTATAGAAACACAGTAATGTAAAATATTTGTAAATTTATTGTAAAATATTTGTGTAAAACATAAAAATAAAAGAATCAATTCACACAAGCCACAGGCTTTTCTACAATGAGCAACAGACCGTAGCTGTGGACGAAACTGTCCACAATTTAAGTGCGGCAGCGAGCATTGCTGCAACATAAAAGAGCCACTCATCAAACACTTGCCAACTCTCAAATATATTGTATTTTGTATTTATTTTATTACTAGCATGTAAATCGCTTTGACAACAGTGGCGCCGATATTATTTTATTTTTACATGATCTCTCGGGGAGACAACGTTTTTCCAGAATAAAAAGTTCATCCTATATGTTAATACAGGTAATAAACTATCTGTTTGCTAAATCCGTTATTGAGGAACAAACATTCAAACGTACCTTTATTTGCGTTATAATATATTTATATAGGTATCTATATTTCTTCACACTAAACACACCACATAAATTAATTTGCCATACAATACTCATTTTAACGACTCTGTCACTAAAAAAGCGCCGTGAGAGATGCTCGTGTGTGTTAAGCCTTTACACGTCAATCATGTTCATGCGTGATAAAATTTAATCAATTTTGTCACGCGTCATAATAGAATTCCCAGGGACAATATCTTGCATGATACGACTTCATTGTCAACACTGTCGTCAGCCTTTCAAATATAGCAGATTTAAAGATTAAATCGTATTCCCTAAATGGAAGTATTAAAATATATTAAACAGTAATGTTATTAGAAAATTACATCATTAATTTAATTGAATATTTTTCAAAATATTTTTATTTATTCCTATTATTTTTATAAGGAAAATATCTAATTACATTTAATTATCTAAAACAAATTTTAGGGATATATTTACAAATTGTATAATGTACTAGCTGGCGCCCGCGAGTTCGTCCGCGTTGAAAAAGATAAAAGTTTATCAGAACAGAAGAAAAAGATAAAAAGATTATCAGTTTTGATTTGTTGACCGAGGTAATAGCTAAAAGAAAATGTAGCCGCCGCGTAGTCGATATCTCTGTATTTGTGGATTTCACGCTATTTTATCTCATACAATTTATCTCTATTGAATCAGCAATTTTTCTTCATTGAAATTCTTGAGCGATTTCATTGTATTGCATGCCACAATTCCAACACAGTATTGCAGCTTAACAAACAGGCAAAGCCGTGGACCATAGCGAGTTTATATAAAGAAAACATACATTTTGTATTGTGAGAAAACATTTTCTATTTGAAAATGTCTTTATCATTTCACCAAACTTTTCGTACTGTACTTAGTGTCTATTGTCCAGTTTCGTAGTCCTAAAACTCTAGCGAAGCTATTTCGTAGCAGCACTCCAATCAAGTGCCATTTCAGAGCGTTTTCGGCGTTACGATTTTTACATTAAATTTTCTACGTTATTGCTTCGATGACAAGAATCTAAGGATTTTTACAAGCTTATTTTACAATTTTTTCAAGCATGAGCCGACAAGTGACCAGTATATTATTATAATCACATTCCGTTAATTACTATTGAACTTTATATATTTGTTTTAGGCTAAAAACCTATGGAATGTTTTAGGCTGCCGACACGCCTAAAATACAGGTACTATTCCCGATAAGGCCTGAACCTCTGAATCCTTTGGATTTAATGAGTTTATTAAGTCCAGATATCCAGATACAGTCCTATCTATTATTACAGATAATATTATTATTATATGTAATGAATAATATATTTTTTTTTAAACTTAAAAGGGCATCACTGGAATTGAAAGAGCGAGGGTTACTGTCATTATAATAAATTTTTCCTTTAAAATTTCAAAATAATTAAATCAATTTTATATCTATTTTGAGTTAAGATACATAACGCTAGTTCTCCGATTGCACTGGAGCTGTAACCTATTTCCTATTGTTGTATCGTCCGACCCAATTTGGTTGAACGACAAACACGCATGGAATGTAAACGGCGATCATGCGGCAATGCGGTGACGTTTATAGTATCGGAAATTAACATATATACCTTCTATACATAAATATTTCCTTGGTATATCGCAACTTGTCGATTGAAACATATTTTGTATTATAATTCGAAGTAAACCTATTTAGGAAACGATACTGCCGCTTTTCCATACTACCATTCCTTCATATTATTACATATGAATAATATGAACCGAAATATCCTAATGAATTAAATAGATCGTTTTTAAGTGTATAAAATATAGAAGATTATTAAAAAATAGAGTACCTATAAATCGTTTTAAGAGTAAAAGAGTACGCAGACGAAGTCGCGGACAAAGGCCAGTTTATTACAAAAAAATCATCGAACGATATACTTCGAACGGTCTGACTGATATTAGTTAGATCGGCCGCCGACATATATAAAAATTTCACCCCGGGTGAAGCCGGGAGCGGGTCGCCAGTATACTATAAAAACAAAACGCGACAAAATTCGTTAGTCGTCGTCGTTACACAGACTAACAAATCCAACGACTTTGTTTTATAGTATTTAGAGATGACTCGAACATGTATGAATATCATTGAAAGAGAGTATTAGGTACACAGGCATACGACGGTTTCATAATAGAGTCGGCCCATCTAGTTTTGGCAGTTTGCCACACGGTCACAGGCTCCTCGGTGTAACGACATTATGCGGCGTCACGTCCGCCGGCTGCAAAGGAAACTTCCTCTAATATTCTAACTTCACCTAATAAAATGTTTGGGCGTATCTCCGGTACGCCAAATTACGTGCATAGCTTGGACACATTCATAAAAAGAAAACAGTCGACTTCCACAAATTACATATTATACATGATCCTTACATATTATAAAACAAAGTTCTCCGCCGCGTCTCTGTCTGTTTGCGATAAACTCAAAAACTACTGCACCGATTTTCATGCTGTTCACCAATGGATAGAGTGGTTCTTGAGGAAGGTTTTAGTATATAATTTAGAGTTACGTGGACGAAGTCGCGGGCAGCAGCTAGTAATATACAAAAAAAGTGTCAAAAATTTATGTCTGTATAAAAAGAGGTATAATCAAATCAATAAACAATTCCTATCACAATAAAAATACTTTTAAAATATCAATTTCATTCGATTTTTTTTAAGAGATGCTTGTCTTTTAGATTTTTTTGTCTCAGTACATTTTAATTCTTACTAGAAATACTAGTTGTAACAAATATGTTGATTAGAGCTAATTTTCCTAATAAAAGGGTTTTTTAATTATAATAGGAAATGAATTTTACTGTAACATTGTATGTGTACCTATGATACATTTTAGAGTACATGTGCAATTGTATAGAACTTTAGGTGTAGGTACATATATGTACTCGTATGTATAGGTAGGTACATATGCGGTGCCGAATTCGATTGAATGCATTCGATCATTTGCGAATGCATCAATTGTTCTGATGCAAGTACGAGGCAAAATGTCTATCGCTGTTAGTGATGGGTATCTCGTAGTTGTATGTTGCTTCCATTTTATTTAATACAGTCATAACAAATATTATGACAAAGACTAACCTCAGACTGAACACATTTGTTACCAAAATGAGCGCGACTTAATAACCTATGAATAATTTTATTAAGGTGCAATATTGCACAACAAATTAAGACCTTCTCGGAGATAACCGAACAGATTTAAAAATTGGAAGGATTTTCTTAAATATTTTGTAAAATATGAAAAAAAAAAGTAACCGATTTCTTAAGATTCTTAATTGCTTCAAAATAAATGTTTAGATGTTGTCGCTAAAAAAATTTAACTGTGACTAATGTTTTTGGGACAGGAATTTACTATTTCTTCTAAAAAAACACAAATAGAATGTGCTATAGAATAGAATAGAATAATTTTTTTATAACACAAATAGAATTTTTATAAATGTGCCCGTTTCTAGCTTTTTTAAATATAGTATATTATGCAATGTATTTTTATCTAAGTTTCAATTTAACTTTGAGAAGTCAAATATATATGTACAATAAATTTGCTATTTATGCTACGAGTATATAACTAATATATATTTTATTTTGTTCACAAAAAAGAAAAGACAGACTGGAGGAACAAAAACAGTAAAAAAAAACTATTCCTTTGAACGTATTACATTGATCTGCTAAACAAGGCGACCGTTCCTTTGTTGAAAGCATTTTAATTAAAACCTTTGTGAGAAACACTTGCCTAATAACATGCGGGCTCTCCAGAGCAACATCGAGGATTATTTATTGGCATGTCCTTCGTGTTTTGTACAACCCCAGGGCTGTGTGCTTAATGGAATAACAACAGGGACTTTTCTGGTGAAATGTGGTGATACTATAACTGGGTCATGTTCATTTGGTAAGCTGTAAACAAAAATTTGAAGTATTTTCAAGTAATTTTTTTTTTTAAATTTTGTTAAAAACGACATATTGTCAACTAGCTGGCGCCCGCGACTTCGTCCGCGTTAAAAAAGAGAAAGTAGCCTATCCTGTGTCCTGTATGTCTAAATGTTTATCTACCAAGTTTCATGAAAATCAGTTAATTTGTTTAAGAGTTATGGAGGAACATACATACTTACATACATACAGATTAAAAATCTAAAAATGGTCAATTTAGTTTCAGTATCATGTATAGAGCCTATAAACTCGATATCTCTGAAAACAAAGTAACTTACTCCATGACCAACCCTTACAGATTTATTATTAGTATTGATAAGCTTTATATTATGTAATTGATAAGCAGCTCCAGGTGAAGATACAAAACTGTTCAAAATGCAAAAGAACATAATTATAGGTCACTATAATTGCGTTGGGTATGATATTTAATTGTTTAGAAGTGTTTGTATGTAAATATTGTATGGTGATTACAATTATTAAGCAAATTTAAACTACTTTATTAAGTATCGAACTGCTACTCCAATGTACGAGTTTTCTACCTTTCCTTATCTACCTAACGGACATAACCTTCGTCAAAGTGAAGGAGAGTGAAATAAATTCTATTGAGTAGGTTTTTATAGTACTTTTTTACTCGGTCTAAAAGTACTTGGAATTGGTTTCAGATTATAGAGTTTAGATATTATTAATACACGATATATCTTCGTGATTAAGAACGTAATTCTACTAAATACGGATGGATGGATGAACAGTTTGAGATAAATGTGTAGCCTTTTTGCGTTTTCGATGAAATTTGACACAGATAGTTTATTACCTGGATTAATATATAGGATACTTTTTATCCTGAAAAAGCTTCCCGACACAAGAAGCTATGACAATTTTTACACGAATTATCTAGACGGTATTAAAAGCATCGTTATTGTTAATTTTCAGCATTTGACTAACCTATTTTTCTTATATTCATAAATCATTAATCCACCTCTCATTTGTTTTCGTTAAATTAAATTGATATTAACATCACAAGTGATGAGCATAGTTAGATTTAGTAAATTTATTTTTGCGAAATGAGCAAAATTATATATCTAAATACACTAAATCTCTAGGTTCGCAGGTGTTCAAGTGGCAATAACTTCATTAATAATATATTTTCTGGTACAAATAAGGTCAAAAAATAAAACTTATAAACTAAGTAAACGACGTAAAAAAAATTAAAGAATTCAATTTTCATTACGTTTACTTTCAATTTTCATTTGATCTTTTTGCTGACCGTACAAATTCGACGTCGAAGTAAGTACAGTAGGAACCCAATTATTTTAAATTTGAGCAACGGATTCAAAACTAATTTCATGTTTGAGAAATGTATTACCAAACTAAAAACGAACAAGATTCTGGCAAGTTTCAATTAATTTGAATTGTGAAAAGAAATTTTTGATATTTTGACGAGTCCCCGTAGATGAGTGGTTGACGCTGTGTCGTTTGAAGGGGAATCCCGGGTTCGAATCCTGGCATGGACAACTTTGGATATAAACTTTTCAAAGTTGGTTTTGTAGTCAATTTACGATTTATCCTAAAATAAATTACAAATCCTAAATTTGTAAGATTTATCCTTAATCCTACTACAATCGGCAACGCACTTTTGCAACTGTGGCGTTGCTTGTTTTATAGATGACAATAACAGACAATAATAAATCCACTTTCATGCAAATGTCAATCTTTTTTTTTTTTTCATCTTGTAAATTAATTCAGAATAGGTATATAATTTGAATAATATAAAAAAAAAATTTAGTTTTTTTGCTCAGATAAAATAAGAACTTAGAATAGAGCCCTGGTGATAAAGCAGAGTGAAGCCTGTAAATCTACGCCTTCTCCGTGTACATTTATATGCATGGAGAATACAATCAAACTACACCTCGCCTTATTAAAATGTTTATTACTGAAAATGCCGAATTTCTTAGTGAAGGGGCGTAAAAACCAGGTTTCAAAAAAATAAAAAGCAAGATGAAACCAATATTTTTAATATAATTAAACAAAACTGAGGTTATAGCTTGGAACCATCGATCTTGCAACACAAAGTCTCATTACAGTAAACATATTTATAAAACCGGCTTTACTATGTTGTCCGCAAAATTCTGTCTACAGTTCTTATTTGATATAAGCTTTTTGGTTATCTTTTCAATAATCCTAATATAAATCCTAATTATGTAAATTTTATTGAAATTTGTCAAATAAATTTTAATGAATTCACTATACTCGTAATGAATTCATAAACATGATATTCAACGTTAACGAACTTTTGGTGGAAACTATCTCTCTCCGTACTCTTAACCTAGTTATTTGATATTTTGTATAATATCAAATAACCTAAGTTCTCACAGTCTACGTATCAGAAGACGCCGGAAGGCATATAAAATATTTTCAACATCCATTTAATCAATTTGATCCAAACTATGAGATAACTGCACGCAAAATGGGTATGAAAGTACGATATTATAAATATTTTGTTTTTTATCCACTTGATGGTAGGTGGCTACCGTCGCCTATAACACAAACCCACACACATCTCAAATTTCTCTGTCAAAACATTATATTACTTGAACTCTATAAGAGTTTAAAAACCATCAGATTTTTCCAATATATTTCTTTAAATAAATTAATTTTAGCATTGAAAAATTATGTTGCCGACTGTATACCTACTCACGGAAGACGTGTTGTGTGTGGGTGGTTGTGAAAGTAATCCGTCTTACAAAATAGATTTAAAGAAAACAAAATCATCGCTTATATCTCACGAGAACCTCAGCAACGGTACAGTACACAAGTTTTCCATGTTTTCTTACCGTCGTATTATACATACAAAGTTAATACAACCCTCGTTGCCTAAGAGTGCAGTTTTCTTATTAAAATTTATATCAGTGTTTTCGATATTAACATAAAATATTAATAATATTATATTTTTTATTGCGCCAAGAAAATTTTTAGTCTTGAAGAAAAACTTTAAGATGGTAACTAACTCAGTTAGTTAATTCTTTTTAATAAATTTGAGTTTTAAATTATTAAAAAAGTTGTCAGATATGTTGACGGTCTACTTGTTGATAGGTGGCTACCGTTCGCCTATAACACAAGCAACGCTATAGGTTGCTACAGGTGTACTGCCGACCATAGAAAATAATAAGTTTCTAGAATAATATTACCTGAATTTCAGTAAAATTTTCGATTACGTAAATGGAGTCAAACAGCAGTGTGATTTAACAAGCAGTAAACAGCACAAATTCGCTTGCTCACGTAATATGTCAGTAGTCATGTAGATTTGTTTCCTGAAAATTTGTTGATACTTCTAACTCCACTTACCAGTTAACATTATTGTAAGTAATTAACAAGTTTGGCTCACTCATATGTATGGCAAAAGTCTACACGTTAATTAAAATTATATATCTAACTAGCTGGCGCCCGCGACTTCGTCCGCGTTGAAAAAGAAAAAAGTAGCCTATCCTGTGTCCCGTACTTCTAAATATTTATCTACCAAGTTTCATAAAAATCAAGTTTCGTTTAAGATTACATACATACATACATACATACATACATACATACATACATACATACATACATACATACATACATATATACATACATACATACATACATACATACATACATACATACATACATACATACATACATACATACATACATACATACATACATACATACATACATACATACATACATACATACATACATACATACATACATACATACATACATACATACATACATACATACATACATACATACATACATACATACATACATACATACATACATACAGAAAAAAATTCTAAAAATGGTCAATGTAATTTCACTATCATGTATGGAGCCTATAAACACGATATCTCTGAATACAAAGTAACTTACTCCATGACCAACCCTTACAGATTTATTATTAGTATTGATGATAACTATCTGGTGCCCTCGACTTCGTCCGCGTTGAAAAAGAAAACATGTGAGTAAATATAACGCTGTCAGCCTGACATCTTTATCGCTTGTGACGCTACCACGCCACGGCGACAGTGATGCCATTTTTTGTTTCTAGAGGATCTCTCGGAAAACTAATATTTTTCCAAGATAAAAAGTATCCCATATATTAATCCAGGTAAAAAACTATATGTGTGCTAAATTTCACCCAAATCCGCTTAGGCGTTTTTAAGAAGTCATTTCTGTTATAAAATTTAATAAATCCTTGTCATTGCAACAGAAAAATAGCTCAATTGAGGGCGGGACTTCGACAAATAAATGTCGTTGTTGAGGGCAATTTATCTTGGCAATCGCTGGACTCTTATTAGAGACCTCGACTAAATTGCACTGCTCCGTGGCTCCGTGTACTACTTTGTAGTTCTTATTGTGAAGTTCGCAACTGTTGTACGTGTGTTATTATTTAGTCTCAGAGTAACATAAATTTTATTGTTTACAGTAATATGTAACACAACTTTTATACGGTAACCCGCTCCCGGCTTCTCCCGGGGTGCTATTTAATATAAGTATGGAAACCTTCACTATTTACCTATCTTTCTATAAGTGAAAACCGAATTAAAATCGGCTCAAGCTTTTCTTGAGTTTTTGCGAGACTTGGTTGGTTTTAGTTTTTCCAAGAATTTCCTCGTCACATATTATCTGTTTCGAAGATAACCTACATACAAACAAAAAGTCGAATAACCTTAATGAAACCCACTAATTCTAATGAAATTCAGAAATTCTGTACATTTTCATGATATCTAAGAAACACGTTTGGGCTGAGTGAGGAAAATAATTAAAAATATTCTAATAGACTGAGATAAGGAAGTTTGGGATAAGGAATAATTTTATACATTTGAGATGTGTTTTCGTGGAATGTGTACGGAACAACCCAAATGAACATACAAGCTTTACCTCTTTATAGTATTACTATAGATTGGACCAATATTGCGACATTTATTAAAAGTTGTTTGTGTCCACGCAAAGACAAATAGGTAAGCGAGAATCTACTATTGCTAGTATTGCTTCACTAAAGATTTATTGTACGAAATATTTCTTTTATAACAAACAGATAGAGTCCCCCAGTATTTGTTCACGAACATAGAGATAAGAAAAATGCCAACGCTTCTGTAGCAAAATAGAAAGTACATCTGTCACGAACATGTTTCAGATATACACGCTTGTTGTCCACTATCGAAGCGAAAATATCATAAGCTATATAGTCAAAAATTTTATGTTATCAACCGCATGTATGTTAAAAGATTTAAGATGTGATTGATCACTTACACTTGATTGATTGATTGATTGCGTGTACGAGTATAAAACACAATAAACTTTCACAACTTTTAATATGCAGAAATATAAAAAATAGTTGTGAAGGATTTAAAGACGTCTTTATCTATTTTCAAAATTAAGTTCTACTCTAAGGACGTATATTAAATTTACATCCCCAATTGTTAATCGAATATGGGCTAGTTTTAGAATGTGAGTGATGAAAAATAATTAACGAATAAAAATAAAGTATGATTAATAAATTACAAATTAAAATATTTGTAATCTGACATAAACGTTTAATATACCTCAAATTGTAATGAGACGACAGAGCAGCTTGGCATTATAATTTTGAGAATCGTGAGGAGAGGGTAAGTATGATTATAAACCACTCTGTGTTTTTTGGTTCTGCGTTGTAGTAGTTCGTAGCGGTGAAGCTGAGAGTTTGGCATCAGTGGTGGCAAGGAGTGCTGCGCAATTTTCTGCCTCGCGACCTCTTTCTCTGTTTTATATTATAACACAGGGTCTCATACAGCTTCATACTACTAGCTGGTATCCCGTGAAAATTTAGGAGACTACTACATATTATAATCAACAAATGCTGAATGAATATAGTAAAATACTTCAAACTTCAAAAACTTTCAAGTTAAAGAAAATAGTAAAATATGTTGTGATATTATGAGTATGTATTTTATTTACATAAATTTGAGTTAAACTATCTATATAAAATAGACTCGAGGTTCTATTTTATATAAACAAACGTAGACAGAAATAAATACTTTTCAGGGAAGAATTCATTGAAAAAAAAAACAAACCAGTACAAACAAAAGTATGTAGAAAACGCGATGTTATAGAAAACAAAGTAGATTTATTAAATTGCCAATAATATATATTTCACTATGTATCCCTTAGAATATCCTACTAATATTATAAATGCGAAAGTTTATGAGGATGGATGCATGTATCGAATGAACGTTTGTTACTTTTCGGATTTGGATCAAATTTGGCACACAAATGGTTAATTACCTGATTTAACATATAGGATACTTTTTGCCCTGGAAAAATATTAGGTTACCGAGGATAATATAAAAATATCACCGTCATCACATTGATAAATATATCAGATTTTTCTCAGGTGTTACATTTTTTAACGCGGACGAACTCGTGGGTCCCAGCTAGTAAATTATATTTTAATATTAACTTTACAACGGCGTCCATTGTTAGCCATCTCGTTAGTAGTCAAAGGGCACCTCTCTACAACCTGCATTCAGTTTTTGTTTACCATGTCATAAACCGCCAAATAGTGGATCATGTAGCTCAGAACATTTAAAAAAAATGTAATTGTGAGAAAAATGCCACTAAAACCCTAATCGATTCTTCGCTTAGCTTATAGTGGATACTTACCTTGAGATTGCTCCGAGATACAGTTAGCAACGACGTGATTTGTTTACAAATATTACGTCGAATATTAAATTGTAATATGTACTTTCCGTTTCAGCATCGATAATGATAAAATAATCTGTTAAGTACATATACAATTTAGACATTTTAACAAATTAACAAATTTCTTTTCACCTAATGGTAAGTTTCAACCGTTAAAGCGAAAATATTAAAAACTGATGGCCTGATCTCCATACAAAAGTGGTTGAACTCCTAAAAACTACACTATTTTATAATGTAGTAAATATGCCCTTAATATTCGGTGGACGAAAAAGTCTTCATTATTTCGGCCTATGCAACAAACAGTTTTAATATTATTTAACTGCGCTTCTAAATTGCCCCCTTGAATTAAAGCAAATGAAAAAAGTAATGTTGCAAACAGGCAAAGGGCACTTAATTTGGAAGGCGCCTGTGTAAAGTGTCATTAAGAGGCACATTGTCTTGAACATTCATTTAAATTGACCCACTTTGAATTTAAGTGTTTATGTAGGCAATTATTTTGGTTATCGCATGGTATAGTTTCTCTGTTCTGAAATGGAAAGGGATGTTCAGTATAAAAGTAGCTTATGGAACGTTCAGTTATTTAACTGTAAATCTTATATGGTATGCTCATCGAAATATTACAATGGAATTTGCGTCACAAATGCCAAAGCGGCACATAAAAAGAACGCCTTTGACAGAATCATGGCGGACTCTTGCCTTCACGTTTCAATGGTAAAAGGTAGTAACGATCAACTTCCACTATTTCATTTTAAACACTAATGGGTTGACGTAAAGTCACATTTTCTTTAAATTACGTACTTATTATTATGTTTGTTTTGTTGTAAATGACAGTTTTAAATGTCATGTCTCTACGCATATGTCACTTTTAAATGTTCCATAAAATTCGTAGTGTTTTGTATGGCACGCGGGTTCCATGTTGTAGTAGTTTGATGGGTATGCTACGCATTTCTCTTGCTCTGTGTACAAAAGTATTTCGTTTGATAAGCTGTTCATAGTTCGTTTCATAGTTGCAAACTCTCCGGTCCTGGACCATCCAAAGGTGGGATTAAATTAGTAGTTAAATAATAATTTAACCTTAAGAAACTACGACTCAATATCCAGAATATAACTTTGCTATAAGTATATAATATATTAAAAAGTATTATAAAGGCTTTCAAAAATAGCCTACATTATTTCTAGGAGTTCAGTGGTTTTAGTCCTGGATACAAAATAAAGACACAGACACTTTGTAACAAAGACAAAGACAATGTAACAAAGAATTACTTAAATTTTTATAATACATGAGTCACGCCATATCATGTACAATATCTCAGCAAAATAAATGAAGATACTTGGGTTAGCGGTCGTCATGCTAAACAAATGCAAATTGGGAGAGTCCATATATTATATGTTTTATAGGATAACTATGTTATACAATCAACTTAGTTTGAGATGTTTCTATTCACAATGTGATTTTACGAAAAATTGCAAGCTATTTAAGTCTTTGAAAAACATACTTTTCATGGGTTGACATAAGACTATTAAATGACAATATAAAAGAATAACGAAAGCTATTGGATGTTATAAACGTAGTAAAAATGGTGACCAAAACTTTTATTACGTCACTAGAAACATATAAATGGTCCCATCAGCGTAAAATTTGCACGTAGCCAGGAAACTGCCGTAGTGTTATTGTAAGTGTATAATAAACTTCTCAATATACAAGCAGAAAAATCTATGATAGGAAACATTAAAATTTTTATTTGTTTAAACAAATTTAGAATCATGAAAATGTTAATTTTTTTCATATTGATGCACTCAGTTTAATCGACTCAGTACCTAAGCTTTTCACTTTGTATCAGAAAACAAAAATTGGAAAAAACCAAGTAAAACACAAGTCGCATTTAATATTTTTTATATTAATACAATAATTTTCATTGTGTACAAATAATTAAAAATTAATTTCATTGCTGTTTTGAAGTTTTACTTAGACAGCCAAGCGTTCGACCTACTTGGCTATCTCTGTTCAAGTTATTGGCTTGGCTTTATACTTTGGCAGAAAGAAAGAAAAATTTGACAAATAGAAAGTCCACGTCCTCTTATAATTTGCAAAGGGCTTAACGCAAAAGTTCTTTGAATAATACTGTTATTTCGTACATAAATATCGTTCTTCCTTCAGCCCTTTCACAAAACTTTTTTCATTCCCGTCCCTCGATCAAATAAGATAAAAGTTCGCAAAGTAATTATATGAACAAAGAAAATAGGTTTTTAATATGATAACGTCTGAAAATAATAATTTAATGACAACGGTAGAATGAATTAGTGAATGAAACATTATGAAGAATACAGACATAAAATACATTACTTAATTTTAGCCAATATTATAAATGTATCCCACACTCATGCATTGCATTCCGCACTGCATTCCGAAGCGATAGATTAGACAGCTCTTATGGCAGCAGTTGATCACTTTAAACCAAATATACTACGAGTGAGTCGTTGCCTCATGCAAATATACTCGATTGTCGATATGAAAGACGCAGGTTCATACCTCGTTAGACCTGCAATCTTACTCATCTTTGGAGAATATGTAACATTGCCAATCAGAAATTGAGACTGAGAAGTCTGTGCCCAGCAGTAGGACGCCATCATGCGAGTACATGAATTGTATTTTCCTATACGCATTATACAGATATATTTAGTTAGCTAATTCTATGAATTAAGTGCTATTATTTGCAATTATGAACGACGTAGTCTCTACCTATAAAACTAGACCAGCATATTTTTTAAATGTCTTAATAATCATTAAACATTTTTATTTATGTTGTAAAAAATTTCGCCATAAAATCGTGTCGAGTTTTCTCCTGGGTGTCATACAGTTTTATGCGTTCGCGGCAGTGTTTATATAAAAAGAGACATAAAACATTTTTATAAGGACAGCGGCTATTGTAAAGGTGCATTTTGAAATAACCTAACTGTAAGAATCGATTAATCCTACAATTAAATAGTTTCTTCCTGTTTTCATAGATTTTTATCCAGAGGCGTAGAACGTAGTCACCAACAAGTTTGATAACTTTGGTGTTTCATATCATACTTTTTAAAAAAATTTTGGCTTGATGATGAGGCAAAAAAATGACTATATAACTACAAAGTTGTGGACCCAAGCTAGTAGATACGGCTGTTATCTTTAAAAGTAACTTAAAAATTTTATTGAAACAGTTGTGCTAATATTTGATGAACCTTTAATACACTTTTAATATGAAATTCCGAAGTCGTATTTCCGTTAGAAAGTGTTTTGGAATAAATCGAACCATTCATTTGTCAGGCCGCTGTATAAATCACTGTCGAAACACCATTTTTTCAGAGTAACAATGACACTTCGATTTTTTGTGGCTTTCGCCTGTAGCACGGTAAATACAGATATGCAGTGAAATATTTTATAAAAGAATTTTGACTATATGAATAATTTGAAAATGTGAAAATTAATCCAAGCTACAATGCGAAGCTTAAGTCGATATTCATCCTCTTTTTCGGAGACATGAGCCAGTGGCGGATTAGCTATGTAGCAAAAGTAGCAAATGCTAGGCCCCGCGCATCCATGCCTGCGTAAGCGTAAAATATTTTTTCAGCAAAAATAATTATCTGAAATGAAAAAAAGTTGTTCAACCTTAAAGAAACACCTTACGATTAACTAGTAATTTATAAATTATTTTATTCAGGTATAGTTAATTATAAATTAACGTTATTTTTCAATATTAAAACGTATTAAAAAAAAGTTAAAGAACATAATGTGCCAAGAATATCTAAATCACCTCACCTTGATGAATATAGAATAACATGATTTGCTCAGAGAAATAGATGTTTTAGTAGTATCTCTTTTGCTCTCATTAAACCAATAAAAGTTTTTTTTTGTAACACTTCTATTTTATTTAAGGTGTGGGTTTTTATAGTACAAATTATGTCAAGAATTTTAAAAGATAATAAAACTGCAGAAGAGAGAACCTTGGCTGGGAGCGTCAAATATTTTTTACTATAATATTTCCTGTATAGTACAGGAAATATTCTTATATGGTATGCTATATTTACAATTTTTATTTCATAAAATAACGTTTCTTATAATATTTTAGCGTGGTTTATTCATTTATTATATTAGGTAGCATGTTAAAATTTAATGCCCAAAAATATCATTTTATTCTTAACCACATAGGAAGTTTCATGGCAATCATTTAGCATTTTTTCCGCTCAGCGAGTGGTTGCACACTCAACGCAATTTGTCTTTATCACGCTTCTGTTGGAAGGTTTTTAGCGTAATTTTATACGAAGCCTCACGACGATGTAGATGGAAAGTTTCCAAATTGCGGTGCACAATCAACGTTGACGGAATGAAGTATTGTTTGATTTATAGGCCACAGGTAAACGCGCCATTTCAAAAATAATAGAAAATTTTTGCAATACGATTTCTCTCCGTAGAAATAATACCAAAACTTCGGGGCAAATAAGTGTTAGCAATTCTTAGACGATTGTAATTTAAAGTACTAGACGTAACAGAATGACTAATGTATTTTTCTTTGTATTTTGCCAAAGCTGGCATCTTGAAGAAGGTAAAGCGATCCTGAAGAGCCCTGCTTTTTATATAAGGGACAAGGGCGATCTTGCATGGAGTATTGCTCCCACCTTTGGGATGGATCAACCAAATATCAACTTGTCGCACTCGACCCTATCGCCTGCACGCACATTTAAACGACCAAGAAAAAATGGTACACAAATTTTGTACATAAGCGACAATACTCATTTTTTTATGTATGTACTAGTTGGCGCCCGCGACTTCGTCCGCGTTGAAAAAAAAAGTAGCCTGTGTCCCGTACGTCTAAATGTTTATCTACCAAGTTTCAAGAAAATCAGTATAGAGGAACATACATACATACATATATACATACATACATACATACATACATACATACAGAAAAAAATTCTAAAAATGGTCAATTTAGTTTCAGTATCATGTATAGAGCCTATAAACACGATATCTCTGAAAACAAAGTAAATTACTCCATGATCGACCCTTACAGATTTATTATTAGTATTGATTGATAATAAATGTTTCAAAATAATAAACAATTTACGATATTATTTTGAAAAAGTTTTTTTTGTGATAATCTGCTATTTTTATATTCTATATTAAACAGGTAGCGTACAGGCTTCCTTTTAATTAAAAATTAAAAGAAAATCCTTTTTAATCTTAAAAAAAATTGTACATTATAAATAAATGAAACTCAATTGAAATTTAGTTGCACACGAATGCAGTGCCGTGATAAGCTCGTGAATTTTATTTCAGAATGTGCGATGTTTTTCAAATATTCCACCATTATTTTGCTGCTGCATATTTTATCCAGCTTCGAGGCCGCATGTCATGTACCTAATTATTCCAGCCGTGCTATCTTTAGGTTTTTAATCATAACCTGCTTGATTGCCTTCTCGCTTTAAATGAAAAGGCAATCGCGTTTTTCATTTACTCTCTTTCATTTGGAGAAGCTATTTCGTGTGTCTTCTGTACATATACTGAAAAAAAAACTATACAATTATTTTAGCCAATATCACTAAGAGAAATATGGTAATAATTTATTTTCCATTCGTTCTACTAGATAACGAAATATGCCTAAATTAAATTAGATTGCAAACTTTGATTTTAAGAATAGCTTTTCATTCCCTTTTCGATAAAACACAAACCACTTTAGATAGTACGAAACACTCAGTCCGGATATTATTTAATTTATAGAGTGAATTTAATTCTCTCTCAGCTCTATATGTATCAGCAGAAAAATGCAAACGCAGTCTACGTCCGTGGTCGGTAAAAAATCACTGCAATCCATTTTAGTAGCTGTATTTTATGCATTTTTATTTTTTTATATTTTTTTAAGCCGTTTACAGTATTGCTTCAAATATAATATTTTGATTAAAATAAACCTTTTTTATATACAATTATTTTGTAAACTAATTATTTTAGTTTCTTATCTCTCGGTGTATATATATAAGTATATATCCGTAAATACCGAGTGATATCTTTAAAATTCTGTCCATGTTGATTGGTTGAGTAGCTATGGCGTGAAATCATAACAAAAGCTTTCGCATTTATAAAAGTATGTAATATTAATTAGGATAACAAAAAGTTGTTATCTAAAATACATGAGACTATTCCATTATTTCGGGATTATCTGCAAACTTATCCAGCAAGTGATATCTAAACGATCAATCCAAGCCACGAAAGGACAATTTAATTACATTCTTGATTTCCTTGAATGTCTTTCTCCGCTCGCGGTTTATTGGTATCATGCCAATGACATTAATTAAACCAAAATCAAATTGAAACCAAATGTTCTTCAGACATCGAGAGCGAAATTGATTTAATTCAATTCTCGAGATGTTGATTGATCGATTAAACAATAGTTCTTAATGTTTCAAACTGAAATGGAACCATAATGGATTATTGAAATGAATTTCATTTAGAAATCAAATGATTTGTGTAATCAACATTAAAGTGATGGACAGCTTTGCAATTTAGATCGGCCTGCTGCAATGAGACGGGTGTTAATAATAAGTACCTATAAATCTTATATTTTTGTATATTAAGATCGGTAGACAGTCTGATGGTTCATTTGATGGTAGGTAGCTACTGTTGCTTATAACACATCAAATCCACATTTGCTGCAAGTGCGCTGCCAACTACAGTAGAATTTAAGGATAATGGATAGGGAAACGGGCTCTGGCGTCCCTCACTCACTCACCGAAAAACAACAGCACACATGCTGTTATTTCACGGTGGTCTTCTGTAAGGGGGTAGTTATTGCCACCCCAGACGGGCTGCCCAAATGACTGCTAAACACAGTGTTTTCAGTTACTAATTATCTACTTTCGAAAAAACATTTCGATTGATTGTAAATAGGTTTGCATATGCTTTACTTCAGTTATTTCTTGACACAACGAAAATTTACAAGTTATGGAGGCGACTCATCTATTGATCTCACAACACTAGATTCTGTTAAGCCTACAAGAAAATTGAACCTAAGTACATAAAAATATATATACCTATAGGGTGAAGAAATTCACAAGCGCTGTCAAAATGTATAAGCGATGATTCTGTTTACTCTATATCTACTTTATAAGATAGATGACATCAAATGACATCCGCCATCAGTCAAAAAGTACATTCGGCCAAATATTTTTATGAAATTTTCCACAATATGGCAATAAAATTCATCATTATCATCAATAATCATCATCATCTGAGCTGTAGGACGTCCACTGCTGGACATAGGCCTCGCCCACAATTTTTCAAAAGGACCGGTCAGAAAGCAGCCTGGATCTATTATTATAAAACATTTTATTTTCTACATAAAGAATAAAATTGGATTTTTTTATATGAAATAAATTTAGTCTATCAGAGTATCCACTATACCTACTAGTTTCAATGTATATTCCTCTTTTGCTCACTGCTGATTTGCCATACATTCATCTTATTTAATTATTTACATATTTTATCCATTTAAATTGGAAGACTGGCTCTTGACAGTAGATGGCTACTGTCGCTTAAAACATGAGCAACGCAACATGAGCAATCATTAGAGAAGCATTCCTTCGTAAACTGAAGAAAAACTATTCGATCTACTGTCTCACTAGAATTAACTGTATTGTGAATTAGTAGAAGTCACAAAGTATAATTGTTACAATTTTCCAACGAAACGTTTATAAATAAAGCAGCTTACTCCTTATTTATATATAAGCTTATCAGTACAGTAATTGTTTAAACGCCACCCAGCTTAATCCCTGCACCGATCTTTTCTTTAAACAGATTGCTCCTAATTGAAAAAGTTACAAAGGTTCAAAAGGGCTTCCCAGTTCGGGTGAATGCTGATGCAAAGTTTGGAAAATGGAGGTTAGTTTGGATTTGTTTTTGAATGAGTATAGTGCGAAGTAATTTGGTAACAAATCGTTAACAAATCAAACTGGCCCTACGAATGTTGGAGAGTTTTGATCTTTACTGCTTGCGGTTTATGGTATATTTCGCTTTGATCAGTTAGGATTAGTCTTATATCCTTTACTAGTAATTCCTTTCTAGAATGTTTGTTTTTATCTAGTGTTGTAAAGAAAGATTCTACACACGCACACACACACACACACACACACACACACACACACACACACACACACACACACACACACCACTGCACACGCGTCTCTTCCTTTGAAATTGTGTTGTTTACTTATTTGGTTTCATTTTGTTTGTTTTATTGTTTTTTATTATTTTATTTCTTATCGTGTTCGTAGTTTTTCTTATGGTAAAATAATGAAGTCCGTTATTGGCAGTAGGTTTTAAATATACATATGTATTTATTCTTATATTAATATGTCGTATGAGTGCTGTGTGACTGTGATTCAATAAAAAAAAAATAAAAAAATAACTGCGCTACTTTTTAACATCTCAGCTATTGGTACACATTTAGCAGGCAGGTATATTCTGCCTGTGCGAGCTTTGGTTAGCGGAAACTGTTCTGCATTTATTGGTAGACAGCCCTAGGTTCGCGCGGCCTAAATTCGGGCTGCATGAAATATAAATGCAGAATCTGCATAAAATTATAGTCAACTAGCGACCTGCTCCCAAACCAAATGCTTTTACAAGTTTTCTATATCTACTTAAATTTATATTGCAGCGTGTGTGCCATACAAAACTTAGACGAAGTTGAAGTTGAAAGTTGCACTATACTTGAGCTATTCTAAGTGCTGAATACTGAAAGCAATTTAGTCGACAGCAGTGCTAATATTGCTGCTTAAGAACTACACTATTTTGAAACATATGAGTTTAGGTCATGCGCTGTTCAAGACTAACTAACAAAGCATTGATCATAGATAACATATGAGTTCTAGCATCTAAATCTGACCTGAGTTACGAAACAGATTAGTACGCTCCATTAAATTACTAGCTTAAATCTAACAAGCATTAAGGACAAATTTAGTAAACCACCTTAGTCTTAAACTAGCATGAACTTATAATTAGTTTATCCGACGCTTCAGATACAAGCACGATTAAATTTAGAGTTTGCAACTAACGTGGATGGATTTATTGTCGCATAATTTAATAAAGTTAAACTATTTCAGCTTATTTAGTTCATATATTAATTTTGTATACATTAACTATTGAGTTCTAAAATATGAAATTTGTTTTAAAATTAAATTAATGTATTAAATTTGTTTTAGTAAGAAACACGGGTTAAAACTCGGGGCGACAGAAATACTAGACCCTTACTTTTGGTCTGCTGAAAAGGTTAATGTGAATTAGAGTGCTCTGTTTAGAGCGTCCCTGTAAAATCTGGTTGACCTGATCATTTTTTTTATGTTATGGTCGGCAAACAGACTAACGCTCCACTTGATGGTAGGTAGCTACCGTCGCCTATAACACAAGCAACACCACAGGTGCGCTTCCGACTGCAGCAAGATTGGTTCTCCAGTGACTACAGTAGGATGACTACCGTGGTTGCCGCCAAACGGGCTGCCCAAATGATTCTGAAACGCAGTGTGCCCTGCCACTACTTTCCAGATCCAGACCAGAGCTAACTTTAAAAGGTTCATTTCCAAAATTGAACCCGGGAACCCTAGAACAGAGCACCCTAACCACTCATCGAACTTTGTACACGTTTACTCTGAATTTCAGCTTTTCCGACTTTTCAATATCTTATTACTACCATATTTAGAAATGAACTTGATACTCGCGGGAAATGAGCTTCTTTCTACATTGATACGCTTGCTCGCTGTGACGTCATCAGAGCGAGTCTCAAAGGTAATTTCGCATGTATTTTTGAAGGTATTTTGTATTGATTAATAAAACATTATTTTTATTATAAAATCGCTCTATTTGATTGCATGTCCACTTAGTATTTCCGACAAGAATGTCTAACCTTTTTTAAATGTTGATCTCGACAGTCAGGCTAGTTTGCTACGAATAGTGCTACGAATTTCGTAGCACTAAAACGTGCTACGAAGTCTGACACATTGCCCTAAAGCTATAAAGGAATAATAGTAATAAAAAATAGCAGTGCGGCTCAAATAGTGAAAGAAAAAAGAAGTGCTACTTTTTTATAATGTTTTGAAAAATTTGACAAATATATTATTGTGGTGGAAAATTGAAACTTATACAGTTTTAAATATTTTTAACTGTAATTTGAATATGTACAAAAAGATAAACGTCTTGGCTTTTTTTTCCACAACCCTGCTAAAATTTAAACTTATAATGGCAATCGAAAGAGTTTCTTGGAAAAACGTATTTGATGAATGAATGTTTTGATTTTGATTTTGATAATGTACCTAACATTCGCACGATCAAAGCTTTAACTATATACGATCATCAGAGTAATTAGGTTTAAATTTAGATTAAAAATTTATTGCACCCATGAAAACCTGCTCTGTGTCGATAGTGCTGTTATATGTATAATAAATTCATGTACCTAACTATATATACAAAATGTAACTTATGTTCCGCAGAACAATATATATTCAAAGGGAATATATTAAACCCGCTCCCATCAGGTGTCAAAACAATTGCGAAGCGTACTTTATCGCGTGACAAATAACATTTACATACGGAGCCCATTGTTTGATTCGTAACACTGACTTTCGCAAAACATGAAACTATTTCATAATGGATAATAACTTAATATATTATGTCAAATTTAACAATATACATTTCATACTGCATTACGTAA
The DNA here is from genome assembly GCA_945859745.1 of Synanthedon formicaeformis. Classification (NCBI taxonomy): domain Eukaryota; kingdom Metazoa; phylum Arthropoda; class Insecta; order Lepidoptera; family Sesiidae; genus Synanthedon; species Synanthedon formicaeformis. Next base: position 5,696,463 of record OX243969.1, on the reverse strand, counting down.
TTACCGTAAGTGCAGTGCGTATTAAGTGATACTAATATAATTTGAAATAGCTTTTATAGACGAAGCAGATCTGTACTAGTATTATAAATGCGAAAGTTTGTATGGATGGATGTATGGATGTTGTGATAAAAAGATAAAAAAACAAATAAAAAAATATATTTCGTCGTCACAGCGATCATGATGTCCGGCGTTACCACTCACATATTTTTCCTTTCAACGCGGACGAAGACGCGGGCACCAGCTAGTGCCACATGATAGTAGGTGGCTACCGTCGCCAGTAACACAAGCAACGCCACAGGTGTTGCTAGTGCGCTGCCGACTATGGTAGGATTGAGGATAAGGGATTGGGGAGGGATAGAGAATTGGGCTCTGGCATCCCTTACTCACTTGTGAGATGACTAGAGTCTATAGTATTTAGTCTGTGTACATGTATCCGGTGCATCTCTATGCTATTGTCTATGGAATATTGTAATTTGTAATGGCGCTGGCTTGCAAAGTAAAAGTTAAATAAAAGCTTATAATATAATATAATAGTGGTTCATTTATACAATATAAAACATTACATCACTCACCGAAACACAACAGCACAATTGCTGTTATTTCACGGTGTCCTTCTGCAAGGAGGTGGTTACTACCGCTAGATGTAGAGCACATTGATAATACAAGTAAGTTATATTATTTTGTCTAACCTTTTGTCCAATATAAAGAGACATTTTTTTCTAGTTACACTCTACGTCATTCCATCACTAACATCGCAATTCTAGCTCTTTTCATACTTTTCGAGATGTCTTCACAGAATTTTTACTAGGTCATAAACTTTTAAGGCTTCGGGTTTTTTTGATGCTCACTGAGCTACCACTATACGACGAGGTAGGATACCTCTAAAACTCTTTCTGGGAGAGCAATTAGGTCATTCAGTGTCTCACTCAGTGGTAATTCGGCTTCGTATTCAATTAATAATAATACGAAAAATTCAACCTCTTTGATATCTTTCATTAAATTAGAATATACATGTCTTAATTTAATGAATATAGAATATATAATAGAATTTAATGAATATAGATTTTTCTGCAAATTATTTTACTATAAATTATTCTCCTTTAACGCTATTTCCATTAGTGAAAACCGCATTTAAATCAGAAGATCTATTAATAAGCGTACATTCAGAGGCACATGATGGCGGGAAGCGACTTTTATTTATTCTATACAATGTAAAGATTCAAAGAAATAAAATACAATGTTTGCATAAGTAAATTTGAAATACAGATAAGTTTTTATCTTGGTTATAACTTATATGGTTGTTCTAATATAGAAACTAAATAACTAAAGTTTCATCAAAATCTGTCTAGTAGTTTTTTAATGAAAGAGTAAAAACAAACAACTCATGCTTTCTCGTTAATAAATAATTAATAAATATTAGGTGAATTTAAATAATAATATTATTTTAAATTTTATTATTAAATCGAATTAATAGTTTAGAATATTACTTAATATTACATTAAATCATATTAAGTAAACATTCAAAACTTTACTTTTTTCATGCGCATAAAATATTTAATATTGCAATAAAACTCACCTGCATTTAGGTACAAGAATGATTATTTCTCCACAATATTATATGTAGTGTCTATTTATTAATTATATTTAATAATATAAACACCTATTTTAATGTAAATTTACAAGACAAAACACTCCACTACTAACATCAACTAATTTTAAATGTCAACACAATAAAACACAGATTTTTTACACACTCTTTTATAACTACTGTACACTAATTTTTTTATGTTCCAAGTAGTTTGAATACTGAGTTGCGGCGACCGATATACGCGCGTCTGTCTCTCTCGACTCTTTGCGACTGAGTGTGGGCTGTGTGGGCTTAGGGGCTAGGGATGGCTATGTTGTCATATAGCCTTACAATGGCGGTTGAAAGCCTACTGATGTTCAATGAAACGAGGTTACAGTTTACACTTGAGAAATAATTAACCGTGCGCACGTGTTTTATTAACGCCTGGCAAAAGTTATACAGCAATAAAGATTGATAAAAATTATTGCTAGATAGATAGATAATTTTTTTTAATAAATGTGCCCGCGACTTCATAGGCGCTTTTTGAAAATCTTACTATCAATTTTCCAAGATAAAAAGTATCGTATATGTTAATCAAGTTAATGAACTATATGTGTGCCAAATCTCATCCAAATCTGTTAAGCCGTTTCTGAGGTTAGCGTGCACAAACGCGTGTCTAAATAAACAGTCAAAAATTCTAAAAACAATTTTTGGCCTAATTACAACGCATACACATTGTTTTATAATTTAAACAAAACAAACGCGTCTGTGTGTATGTTTGTTTGCGGTGATCTTAAAAATTACTTAACAGATTTTCATGCACCTTTCACTAATGGAAGGAGCGTTAAAAAGGGAAGGTTTTGCATTCAAAGCCGAAAGCGGGTCGCTAGTATTATAAATTATAATACAGTAAAATACAATGTAAATTGACTAACACATAATTATAAATGAACATTATACTCATTAATTAACAAAGAAATTCAATACTGGTTTTCAGGGGAAATAAAACATTTTGCGTTAAACAGAGTGCATTAAATAATAATTAATATTGAAAATTAATTATGTAAGTTGAGTCAGAAAAGAGGTAGGTAAGTATAAAATAAAATCACAATACAAAATATATTATTAAATATAACATTAAACAGTGCAAATACAATTAGAAAAATATTTACAAATATTTCTGTTACAGCTATCACTGCATTTTTCACTGTTTCGCAGATGTTTTGATCAATCAGTAGGAAATTTGAATTACCCACGAGACCATTAAATCGTGCGCGATGCATTACCCGGCAGACCCAGAAATTGAATTCCTGGAAAGGTCAACTATGGGACGAACTTTTCAAAGTTTACTTGTTTACTTTAGTCTCCGTATACTAGTTCCTGTGATATAATAGTCCAGTCACCTTAGCATAAGACCTATTCAAGACGCCCACCCTCTGGCCAATTTTTTATAGATTGTTTGGACCTACAAGAATATAGTCCTGAGTTTTTGGACATTACCAAGGTATATTTTAGCAATAAAAAATTATTGAAAATTAAAAAATGGATAATTTGAGATAATTTTTTTTGGACGCGTCCTATCAAAAAAAGTTTTCAATAAAATTTGTTCATCATAACGTTCTCTGTAAAAAGGTCCTGGAAAAAAAGTGCTAACATTGTTAATTAATGGTTAATGGCAAATGAAAATGAAAATTCTACATTTCGTTTTTGCAACCGTAATCGGGTGTTTATTAACATATCGGTTTGAAACTCGTACATGATGTAAAGGAGCCAAACCCCAACAGAATTGTGCAAGATTTATCGATCTGCGAGATGTAGTTTAGTAACAATCTGCGATCATCGAAAAATCTTTGCCCTTTAATGTAATTTCCCGACGAAGGCCCACAGGGTGGAAAAAAAATCTAGGAGCTATCTCAAAATTATCTCAAAAATATCAATTTTTTAATTTTCAATATTTTTTATTGCTAAAATATACCTCGGAAATGTCCGAAAACTCAGGACTATATTCTTGTAGGTCCAAACAACCTATAAAAAAATTGCCAAGAGGGTGGGCCTCTTCAATAGGTCTTATGCTAAGGTGACTGGACTATAAGGAAGAGTTTCTAATAACACAAATATTATAATAATATAATTTTATATTAGTTTATAAACATTTGATTTTGCATTTTTAAAAAAAAAAAACGAATTTCATGTGTTTTTTTATAAACTCATTGTTACGCAAATTCTAAAGACATTCAATTGATTCTTTCTTAAAAACACTAATTTCCATTACTGCAACGTATGAATACTAAACAGGAGAAGACACAACACTTGACGCCTTTTTCTATTTTCCAAACTTCTTACAATATTTTCATAAAAATTTAATATTGATCTTTGGATTTGGTTTTAGAAATACATGTCACTTGAGAAAATATGATAATTTTAGCACCAAATACCTATTATTATTTAAACTGTATATTAGAAGATAAAATGAAGACAAGAGGAAAAATATATTCTCCCTAGTACATACAAATTAATTTAAAAAAAAATTAAACAATGAAGCGATAGGTACTAAATAAGTTAATATTTTGATAAATCTCAGAATTAGTTATAAGGTTCAACTGAACAAAGGACTGAGACAAAATTTATGGACACCCTCGTTGAGACAATGACACCCTCGAGACAAAATGATCAATGACAACACGAAAAGGATTCCAATTTGCAAAGTAGGCTATTTCACATTTTAGTGAAAGTGTAATGACAAAATCAAGTGAAGATAACATTTGAACATTAGAGTTAAACTTCATTTTTTATTTTAATATATTATTATTTTGTTTACTTAAGAATGCGTATAAAGCAAACAAAATTAGTAATTTCACCCGCGTGGCCCCTTGGACATGACAGTGACACAAAATACGTAGAACTACGCACAACATGCGACGGAAGATAGCGCAACTCGCTCAATAAAGATGTCATAAGTGCCAAAAGTATTAAATATTAATTATTCGTAAACTACAATGTCAAATGAAAAATTGTTACATAAAGCCTTAGATAATATGTGAAGTGAAATTACTGATACACTTTTAGCTTTGTAATGTGTGTCATTTTGAAAATAAAACTAAAATCAATGGAAATGAGAGCTCACTGTGATTTTTTTCTATCGAGAAAATTTCATTATATTATGTTTTCGGTTAGAGACGTCACTTTCATTTATAATGTATTTATCTATTTAAAAAAATTAATTAAATTAGACTTTGTTTACTTAGATAAAATTCAAATCTAGGATTGGCTATTTCTCTTTATGCCCGCTCTTAATAAAGGGCGGCAGGCAAGCTGATGGTTCAATTACCATTTAGCGTCGTTTACCGTTGCCTGTGAACACAAGGCCTTGTGTTATAGGTGACGGAAGCCACCTACCAAGTGAAGTGAACCGTCAGCCTGTCTGAGAAAAAAAAAACAATAAATTAATGTGTATACTTCATATACTGAAGCATCACTTTTGTTATACTAATAAATAAAATATCTAGTTAAATTTAACAAAAGCCTCAATTTTATTTCAACCCTGCGACATATGCAAAATATAAACACAGGAAGCACATCGGAGAGTTTGAATTATTTTCAAACTTCGTTATGGAAACGAGAGATGTTGGTACGTGAATTTAAATATTTGATATGGAGAATCATATAGAATGCAAGGCACGAATGTATGTACATATTTTTAATATATTTTATTTGTTCATTCGTTCACGGTAATCATGCTTTTACTTGGGTTAATAAGAAACAAACATTTATATTGACATTTGTCTGTGTAATATATTGAGGAAAAGCTGAAAGTAGAATTAACCTTATTAAACAATATATAGACCACATAAAAGATTTAACCTAAAAGAGAAAAGCTTTCACAAATATCTATGGAAGAAATAGCCTCCATAATCCCTTATGGACTCTCGCGTCACACATCATAACATTTTTGTGGGATTGCATTTCACTGTTGGGTTCCATACGAAATAAAATGGTCAGCGAAAATATGTTTGGAAGTCTTAAATGTTTTCCGATAAACGTTGCCTTTGAAATACTTTGCTGGTGAATTTCACTCTTACGTATAAAATAGATCTGGCAGTGGTATGTCAAAATATACAAAAAAAAATGGCGTAAAAATATGTCACTATTTTAATAATTAAGATTATTAAAGAAAATCTGTTCAGCTCATGCTGAATATTAGTCACAATTTTATAAGTAAGTCACAATTTTTTTTATATTTTTGGCCTTATTGGTAGTCAAATTTTTCACTTTTCTTAGTTTTTAACACACTTCAATCAAGCGGTATAAAAGTTTCAAGTCTAAGCGGCAGTAACCGCCCCCTTACAGAAGACAACCGTGAAATAATAGCATATTATGTGCTCTTGTGTTTCGATGAGTGAGTAAAGGATGCCAAAGCCCATTTCCCTCTCCCAATCCCTTATCCTCATGCCACTATGGTCAGCAGCGCACTTGGAGCACCTGTGACGTTGCTTGTGACCTTGAGACGGTCGCTATCAAGGACCATCAGCCTGTCTTGAAAAATAAACGTATACCGGTGTCCCAAAACTATGCGACATGAAGGGAAAGTACCTTAAATATCGTAGATAGGTCATTTTGCTGAAAAAAGACTATGTTATTTTTAAAAGTAAGTAACATTCAAAGATTTTCTAAAAAATACGTCGTCGTCGGCAATAAATAATATTCTTGAAATTTGAATCAAACATTTTACGTAATTATACTTCCGCATTAAAGATACTATGATACTTAAGTAGAATTATTATTTTTTATCCATTCTTTCGATTGGCATCACAAAAATACGGGTGATTTTTTTTTTCACATTTAAGTCGGATCGATTCCCAGACGAAGCAAGTAATTTTTAGAATATCTTTGAATGCAGTAATACTAACTTTTAAAAATAACATAAAGTCTTCTTTCTGCAAAATATCCGATATTTTAACGTACTTTCCCTTCATGTCGCATGCATAGTCTTGGGACGCCTTGTATGTAATTAAAAAAATTTTAGACTTCTGCCACAAAGTGGCAACTGTGTCGATCAGGACGAATAAAAATTAAATAGAAGTAGGTAAATTTAATAAAAAATAATCGATGAACAAGGTCCCTTGTTACGCAAGGGGTAACTGCGATTTTCCCCCACTTATTGTACATACTCATAAGCCTCATGTAAACCCCCCGGGGTAACAATAAAAAAAAATCAACCTGTCTGTCGACTTATAAAAAAGTGCACCTATTCTTCATAAAAATCATTTATCCACACAAGCATAAAAAATAATATCAATTTATATTTACATACACAATTATTAATAACATTTAGTCAGGTTTAAATGAAAAATTAAATAAAATTAATAAAGATAATTTTCCAAAGTTTCCTGACAAACTTCCGTGTCTAATTCCAGAAGTTTCCAACAATAGATACTGTGAATAAGATTTACATTGTTGTATTTAACTTAAATCAGAATCAAAGTTGAAGAACAATCGAATAATAAATTGAGTCAAGTTAATCTTAATATAAATTTCGTGTTTGTATTTGTTATTTAAGACTAAATTGGTAAATATACCTTTAATCCTCTTAACCCCTCTCTATAAAGGCTTCACGCTTTGAAGGTCTTCTTGAAATATCAAATGCAATTTCATAAAATTAGTGCTATAGTTTGTGTGTATACAATATCGCTTTGATTTAAATTAAGCTTTTTGAATATGTGAGAATTTTTTTTTAATTCTTGTAAATAATTGCATTCTGTCTGTGTACTTTATTGAATAAATAAATATAAAAAAATACAAATAAATATATTTTAAATTAATACTTAATATATATAACTATATATAATATACTAACCGTTGCATGCGACTAACTTTATAAAGTATTGGTCTAAGATACGGCTGTAAGAATACGTACCAATCGAGGATTAATTAAAAATCATTTTTTTATACAATTATAAAAGGGGCAATATGTTTTGGGCAGGGTGCCGATTAAAATTAGCTTGACCGATGCCAAGCTGTTAAAGGTTACTTTAGAGTGAAAGAGTTACAAGTTATCTGTAGCATTTTGCAAAATAGATACTCTTTTGTGCAACTTAGAACATAAGTAACTATTTCTTTTTTTTTTTTCATTTAAAACTCCTCTGTTTATAGATTAAAAAAATGAAATTATAATTACAATCACAAATAGGTAAGTCATTGTAACAACTGCTAATAAATTTTATTGTAACAACTGCTAATAATAATAGGAACGGAACAGTTCACTTAATTTTGAACAAAAAGTCGAGTTCTGAAACCCACTTCTAAATCAATGGCAATAAAGTCTAAATGCTTAATTGACTGGCTTCATCCTAGTTCCATAACTCCACTGCAGCTTACAGGAAACCAATCCACCTTTATATCGCCTGTGCGATACAAACCTGTGCACCGTATTTGATCCGGATACTGTTTTCTGTCTGTGTGGAAAATTTTAGACGGAAAATCTACTGTTACGTAAAGATTTATTTTCAACTATTTCAATGCTTTGCTTGCTATTTGCCTTGCTAGCAATTTTGTATAATGTGTGGAAATGAAAGTAGCTCAAATATATTTCGAGTAGTTTGATAAATCTGTGAGCCTTACTATTTCTCTAAAGACCATAGTTACAATATCTAATAATTATTATAGTAATTAAAATTAGTTATACTTATGTCTACATTTCATATTTTAAATTTGTATCTAATGTTACAAAATATATTTATTTGTTTTGGTCTTCTTGAAGAGGCCCAAGTTGTATATTTCGGGGAACATTAATCGAAAATGGGTCGAAGAGACAAAAACGTTCGAACTTGGTCGTAAATCTCTTGCACGTTTAATTGAAACAATCAAAGCAGGCTCGTTGAAGACTGTTTAATGATTGCGGATATTTTTTCTGAATGTAGCCAGACGTAACAACATTCCACATTATATAGTTATTTTATGCGTTGATTGGTCAAAAGAGCTTTTTTTTTTAGATATTTTCCACACAGACAACTAGTTGGTCGCGAGTTGATCCATGGGTTAGAAACGATAGATGCGTATACAATGGAGGCGTATACGTCTCATTTGGAAGTAATCAATTACTTTTGGGTTTACGCAATAATATTTCTCAATTTCTACTAATATTATAAATGCGAAAGTTTGTGACTATGAATGCGTATGCGTATAGTATATAACGATATTTGCGCCATTGGGCGGTTTTCCATTAGCCCCGGCAGGGCCCGGCCCGGCACGGTACGCCGGGGCTTCGTTTTTCCACTGAGCCGGTGTTGATCGGCCGGTTTACGTCCTTGGTAGAGATGTCGCCTACCCGCCCCGCGCACTCACACACGCACACGGCTACAATTCATATACAACACACATGCAGTTACGACGGCGCTGGCCGGCGCCGGCGGGAGTCAAAAGCCGGGCCGTGCCGTGGCTAATGGAAAAACGCCCAATGGCACCGTGACGGCGACACGTTACATAGATAAAGATGTCTGATGTTTTCTCATGTGTTATTTTTCATTTTTCAACGCGGACGAAGTCGCGGGCAAAATTTATTAATTTATATAAAAAAGAAACGTTACCGAAAATGCTCAACAAGTGATTTATAAAGATGCCTCAGGACAAAAATTTCAAGGGCCCTCTGCGTCTGACATTAATGGACGACAGGCTGGCATTATTGTTGTTACTTTACTACAAGACTTGAAATTATCTCGGGATCGTTGCTTAGTTTCTAATAAATTAAGGACTCGAAGCCAGCTGTGACTGAACGTGAAATAATAATTCAGTATGCCGTCTATGCTGCTGTCCCAACTTTTAATGACAAGGGTCGAGAACGAGAATTAAATTCTGAGAAATTGGGAATTGACTGTCGCTAAAATTACACCAAGGGCTCTTAAAAGAATAAACGAAATAAAGTCTATAGGGGTTCGTGTCGTGGACGAAAAAGAAGTATCCGCTAGAGTTGAAAAGAAACGTAAATTCTTAACATTAATGACAGAATATTAAAAGAATTTGTGTTATTCCGTCGTAACTTTTACGTTATATTTTTGGTTTTTCATATTATAGAGTTTCACAGTACGAGTATCAATTGAGTACTCGTTTTGACACGTAAAAACACAAGAAAAGCAAAACCAAATGATCTTCAAAGCAATGAGGATAATTAAAAAAAAATTAGATGTCCTTTAAAGAGCTCCCTCTTGTATACTTAAGAAATAACTTGTTATTTTTAGTTCCAGGTTCCATAAAAGACTTATTTTTAGGTACTAAATTGAACCTCACTTTTGTAAGGTTAGCTTAGGTTAATTAGGTTCCCCCCCTAGGTGGGCCATGACCTTGTCGTGGTGGGGGGGCTTACCCTCGACAATCCGATGGGGTCGCGGGGGCCGGTGGTTCTCACCGGCCTTTCCTCGTCCCATGGGATTGTTGTTGGGGACCAAAAAGGCCCACACCTGTGTGCTCCGAGCGGGCTCCGTTCTGCGGAGCTTGTGGCGGAGTGCACGAATGAGAGGAGTGCTCACAGGAGCGCTCTCTCCTTGTTGAAGTTTGCCCTGGCGACTTGGGCGGGATTTGGTATCCCTCTCTATGCCTTTCTCGTCAGCGGTCGTCAGGGATTTGTGTGAGTTCAGGGAGCCAGAAAGGCCTGGAGGGGTGGCTTCTGGTCCCCTGCTCGTGTTGATGGGGCGGGACTTCCTTTGTTCTTTGTTGGTGTTGCCCTGGCGGCTGGGGCGGGACTTGGTATCCCTCTCTATGCCTCTCTCGTCAGCTGCCGTCAGGGATTTGGAGTTCAGGGAGCCAGGAAGGCCTGGAGGGGTGGCTTCTGGTCCCCTGCCCGTTCGAGGGAGGTTTCGCCCGCGTTGCAGGGGGGGGGAACCAATGGGCACTATTGGTGTCCATTGAGTCCTCCCATAATTCAAAGCAGATGGCTGGGCAGGAGAAGGCGGGCACCAGCCCGTCTTCAAATGCTCACGGGGACCTGCGCACACAGCTGGCTAGCTGTGTGTGCCTGCACGGGTCCCCTCCGTCTGGGGATTGCTCGGGTGTCTCCGGGCAATCCCTCTCGTTGGCGTTAGCCTAACCAGCAATGGCTAGGCTGCCCGAGGAGGGTGGGTCGGAGCAATTGCCTCGGCAGAACCCGTCCACCCCCCATTCAAGGGCAAGGAGACACCGGGGAGTTTTAGTGGGTATGGGCCAGTTCCGCCTGCAACCTGCATGCGGCGGAGTAGACTGGTCGAGTCCCACATACCCCTACCGCCTAGCCAGCGGTGGGGGATCAATAAGACGATTTCTCCTCGACAAAAAAAAAAAAAAAAAAAAGGTTAATTAGGTTAGGTTAATACTAATACAATAAGTTATATCGAAGGATGCACAGCAATTATCAATAATACATTTATGTAATTTAGCGCCTCTTTCACAAACGTCAAGTAGGCCAAACTGTCATTTAAAGTCATCGGTAACCGGGGATAATGGTGCTGATATACCTTTGTTTGTACGGTAAACGTCCCAAACATTAAATAGAAAATAATAATAAAAATTCGACTATCGAATGATGCAGTAAACCGAGTGCATAATTCAATATAACAGAAAATGATTTCTAAAAGTAACTAATCAACACTTTACATGTAGTTTGTGAAAGAGGCCCTAAATCTGATGAGTGATTTTAATTCGGTTTGTACTAATGGAAAGAGGGATGAACGGGTAAGGTTTCTATATATATAAAAATTACTACTATAAACGGTATACTAGTAAGTAATAAGTGTTATGTTTGATAACCTCCCAGCTTTTAAGCATATCAGTATTCTGGCCAAAGATTTAAATGGCATAAATATATAATTTCACCGAGTGTTATAAGAGGTGCTTTTTGTTTTGTGTTAATTTTCTCCAAATCAACATTAATTCTTATCAAACTCTGTTCACAAAGTTGAACTGCTTTCTTCATCCGCCAAATGACTAAGTAACTTGAAAAGTTTCCAGTGTTCATCCCGATACGACCAGACGCTCTTTGTTTTAAAAGTGTTTTATGAAAAGACGTCTATCGGTATAAAAAAAATTAAAATAAAACTTTCACAGAATTTTTAATACAGGCTTGTTTTCAACTTACTATCTGCGAAAGTTGCAGTCAAGAAAAAATAGTTTAATTCATGAAGCTCAATATAATTAAGTCTTGTAACGCTCCATTGTAACGTTTCTTTTAAACGTCCCACTGTCGCTTATAAATCTCTATGAGAGTGGGACGGTATTAAATCCACAACACTCTGGGGATTACCAAAACTTCACTTGCCTTGCAAGGTTGCTAGTTTTTTCCCAACACATATTTTCCAACACGGCTTGAGCATGAAATTCAATTACAAAAATTAAAAAAAAAACCTGCTTTGTAACTTTCACTGTACTTATATTAAATTAATTATCTTTTCTAAACGTTTACAAAAGATAATTGTTTCAATAAGGAAAAATATTTCTTAAGTAGTCAACAAAGAAATCAAATGCGGTGTTGACGTTACCCCGTCCCTAATAGAAACTCGGCATTTGTCGACCAGTTTGTTGGCGAATAAATGGTTGGCAAGAGGCATTTTTATAATTAAAATATTCATCACAAAACGACTTATTTAACTTCTCCGTTTGCGAAGCGAAGTTTTTAAGAAGACTCTGTTTTATGATAATTGGGAATGACGCCAGCCTTGTTGCTCGTTCTCAGGATGGTTGGCTTCTAGAAAATTACTGAACCACTGTTGCCACTCGTAAGTACAAACTTCATCTTAATTGATAGTTCAGATAATAATAAAAATAATTGAATTGATTTTGTTGTGTTATAACAATAATATAATAGGTAATACAATTGTTTGTATTATAACTAGCGGCCCGCTCCCGGCTTCGCCCGGGATCCAATTTTTTATATGAAAATCTTCCCCGTTTATCTCTCTTTCCATGTGTGAAAACAAATGAAAACCATTCTAGACATGTAATTGCAGATAAGTATGGAAAATAAAATATTTCAAAAGACTTTCTATTAAGTAATTTAAAAACACATTTCTGGGACATTTTGTGTTCCCATAGAGATTATCGTCGATGTTAATTGAAAATTATACTTTTTTATAACATTTTTTTTTAATAATCATTTTGAAAATATAAAATTAATATCATAAGTGTACTTGAATGGTACCTGAATGGTTAAATAAGGGGAGAGGAATGAGATAAAGAATGGTGAGCAACGAGAAAAATCTAGGGAATGTAGGTCAACCGCCATCTGACCGAGCGATCTAGACGCAATAAACGATATACAACTACCTACATGTACAGAGTAAAGTGTATTGTAGGAAAGGACAAAGCGTGGCTTTGTATTAGTATTTAAGAGTGGCGTTTGTACTTTGTTTACGTGTTTCAAGACTTTAGACTACAGTGAAACTGAATGGGCTCCATTTTTTATTTTATACTAGCTGGGGCCTGTGAATTCTTACGAGTTGAAAAGTGAAAATATAACACGTGAAAAAATGGCTTCGGACCTTTTGAATCCGCCCCCTTTTATAACAGCGGGTCAAACGGGACATATAAAAGACTAGCGGGTCAAACCGGCACTTTTTGTAGTTAGGGTCAAAACTTGTGGGTCCGAAGCCGAAAAAATTAGTAATAATAAATTACTAAATTTTTCGGAAAAATTATAATTCATGACATCGCCGTGACGACGATGGCGCCGAATTTTTTATATTTTTAGACGTTCCCTCAGGAACCTAACATTTTTCCAGTATAAAAAGTATCTGTGTGCCAAATTTCATCCAAATCCGTTCAACAGTTTTTGCGTGATTTAAGTAACAAAAATTCCTCCAAGACGCAAACCTTTAATATAAAATTATTAATATAAAATTAATATAAAATTAATATAAAATTATTTCACACAATATTAAATTATTGTGTGAAATAATTTTTATTTGATAGAATTTACCTGTAGCATTCACTCGTTGCTTATCCCAGTTTTAATCTATACTAGCTGGTGTCCGCCACTTCGTCCGCGTGGATAAAAACGCTCGACAACTTGTTGCTATAACACTTTGGCCAGGCGTTAGTGTTTTTATTTTATTTTAGATGATCTCTCGGGAATAGTCCTTTTTTTCTAGAAGAAAGGTACCCTATGTCCTTTCTGGTGTCCCAGACAACGTGTGTTCAAAATTTCATGGTCATGGGTTCAGTAGTTTTTGCGTGAAAGCGTAACAAACAAACAAACCAACAAACTCACATTCACATTTATAATATTAGTAAGGATCTGTAAGTAAGAGATTTAGAAATACATTTACAAATGTAATCCAAGACAAATTGAGTTGTTCCCCGCTTACCTGTTCACAATCAATTAATTCGTTGCTTAATTAACAACAGTGCCTCTGAATATTGTTTTGTTATTTATAAATCGGATTTCGTTAAGCGAAGCCTTATGTTGACTAACAATTTATAGGTAGGTATTGCCTACTTACTGTGCTAAATCTTCTTTTTTTATGAATAATAAGCATAAAAAAACTATAAAGCGTTATAAAATTATATAGCTTAAAAATTATATTGATACATAAAACTCCAGCAGATCTTTTACAGAAGTACCTAACCTAAGGGTCCATGTATATGGTTTTAAAATAAATTTCCCGAGATAATCAGAGCTTTGCCTATAAATAAAAGTGTAATCAAAACCAAACTCGAAAGGTTATTATAAAATCCCTGATTATTTAGACGATAATAAAGCCTGGATTTAAACGATTCTGGGCTCATACTATGTTTAGTATTGTATATACCTCCTGTGAATTCTGTATATGAATTGTAATTGTTAGGTATATACAATTTCATTTGGAAATTTTCTTTCAGGGTTTCTTGGTAATATATGTAATGACCATTTAAAGGGTTTCTTTGAAATCTATTTTAATAAATAAATAGCTGTTTAACTGTTTATTTTACTACTCAAACCCCTAAATTATAAGCAATTTCAACCAAATACACCTAACAGGATATTTGTACGACATGACGATACAATCAAATACAACGCTTTGCCTTTACATATCAATGAGAAGGAAATCAAATTGTCACTGTGTAACCTGTTTGCTGTTTAGGACGAGGTCGGGTAGGGTTTGGCCCTAGAGTAATACAATATTCACAAGTGCCCCAAGTTGAAAGATCCAAATACAGTTCACTAAGTTTGATTATAAAGCCAGTTTTAATGTTGCCACTGATGTGTTAAGGCTACCTGTGGAATTTTTTATTAGACCACCTCTGTATTGTATCGGCTTGTTTCGAATTCATAGTAAACAAAGAGAAATTGGTAAATAAACTTTTTTGTTTACCATTGCATGCGAAGGCCAATGTTTGTGGCGCTCTCTTTTTAATTAGGTACTTGCTATGGCACTGTGATTTCGCTACGAACTATATAGCTCTTCAATACTGTGGATAATTTTGCGGATTTAATATCTCATCTATTTGGATAGACTTTTGATGTATTAGTAACTAGCTGTGCCCGCGACTAGTACGCGCTGTAGTCGTTTTGGAGCGCTGGATCTGGAAAGTAGGGATATTTTTTTTTCCTCTAAAGACTGAGGCGACACTAGGGGCGCCTTTGCTAGAGAGCCTAAGAAATCAAACACGAGATTTACCACAAGTTTATTAAAACTAAGTTAGGAGAAGTCAGTATTACAAAGTAAATAAACAAGTATGCTATCAAAGGCTTCTCACTTTTAAAAATAAGCAGTTGTGCTAAACCAATTTGTACACAATCTATTAGGTGGGTAAGAGACACAGGACTTCCCACCGTAGAATATGCAGATAAGTTAGGAAAATTATACAAAACAGTAGTAAGCACTTGTGCTATTTCAATAGTTAAACTACACGTTGAAGACGTGTGAAGATGCAAAATAAAACTACTCAGCTGAAAGAGCGTTCCACGGGACCAGTTGAAGGTGAGTCCTCAGAAGCAGCCCGTGGAGACGTGGCGTAGACCCTTGAGATGCGCGTAGAGCGTGCAGACGAGCGTCGGTATGGAGTGGATATCGGAAAACCGATGATAGTACGTGCAGAGTAGGTAGCACGGACTAGCTCCTCCAGTCGTGGTCCAAAACGCCCGCGTAATTGTCTCGCAGAGACCTCGGCGACTCCCTTCCTCGCGCAGGCGACTTCAGGGATCGTGGCGAAGCAAATCACGGTATACTTCGTGATAGTGGGTACTTTTCCCAAATTTAATTAAACCGCCAGGCTTGATGTAAAAGTTTACGTTCGCTTAAACGTATCCGAGTCCGAGTGTCTGATCGTGTCCCCCAGGCCTCCGCACCTCCTTACAAAACCTCGTACTCACTCCACTTGCATGCCTCCTACTTCTTTCCGACAGTTGAGAGGTGCGATGCCGTGCCTTTGGCATTGACACGCTGTTACTTGTTTTCGGTAGGTATGTGATAAAATATGTATTATGTACTTACTAGCTGCGCCCTTGGCTTCGTACCCGTTGAAAAATTAAAATATATGAGTTATAATGCCTCTCATCTCTATCGTTGTGACGACGGTGGCGCCGCCACTATATTTATATTTTTAGACGATCACTCGGTTGCCTAACATTTTTCAGAATAAAAAGTATCCTATATGTTATTCTAATGGGTACAAAATTTCTTACAAATCCGTTTTGGTAGTTTTTACGTGAAAGACTAACAAACGATCCATTCATCCACAGAATCTATCGCATTTATAATATTTGTAGCATAGATTTATAGTTTTCTAAGAACATAAATCGGAATAATACTAGTTTTACGAAGGCTATTTTAAATATAAGTAATAATACCTTTACCATTCTAATCGAGAGTACCTACGAGTGATTCTATGTTAGACCTCATTAGCATGCAACAGATGTGTCCATTGAAATCCCTCATCAGCTTAGTGTCAATTTACGCCAATGGCACCTCGTGGACCAAAAGCGCTTAAAACTGCTCAAATATAGATAAACCCGAATATATTAATATAAATCTACGCGCCTTGCCACTAATGTAATTATCAAGATGTGTTTGAACGGTTTGTTGATTTATAGGCTGACATAACGTCAGTCAGTCAGTCAGTCAGGAAATTTCTGTAGTCGGATTTGTATTTCGTCTAAAGTACAATTAGCCTGTCAATGGTACAATTACATCTATCGAAGTGGTATCAATGTACAAAATTTAGAAATTTTAGCACATTACAAAAAAGTACTCGATATTAGTGATAATGATAACCTTTGAATACACTTTAAAGACGCTATGTTTCTATTAATTTTATTATTAATTATTTGTTTAACACTTCAGACGTGTTCGTTTAATTAAAACAAAAAGATTAGAAAAAAAATAATAGAAAAAATAAGTTATTTTAAACACTGATGAAAAAACAAAAGGAAGTTCTGATATGAGTAAATATAGGTTCAGAAATAACACCAACTAAGTATTGTTTAAATAAAAGCATCAAATTACTGAACCGAATACTACGTCTTTGACCTGCTAACCAAGCAGCTTTCTCTCAGCTATAAGCTTTTACATAATTGCATTACTTTTTACTAAAAGAAGATACCTAATTCGCTTGCTATTTTACCTCCCATTACGATTCGCCTCAATAAAACCACGTTCTTCAGCGCTCCAAGTTTATACTCGTACATCCTAAATTTGTAAAACGCTCACGTCCGTGGACCTTTATTTGTACGATATATAAAGTCCTGTATTGACCCAATCAGTACCCGGACGTCTGAACAAATAAACGGTACAACACCCACCTGAACATCGGTCACGTTAACTATATTCAAATAAGGTGTTGCTAATTTGTGAACTTTAGGGCCGGTGTGGGGTAAGCTTGTTTTGATACGTGAGTTCACTGCAGTAAATTTCGGCTCACCGCTGACATTCGGAACATGAAATATTGTAATGCATTTCCATTCAGAATATTGAATGTGGAATTCAGACATAAACTGTAATGAGATCAGACCAAAGTTTTAGAATTTTTTTGTAATACATTTTGTATATGGAAAAAGTGTTAAGTACTACGTAATACTCGTAAAAATTTATCTTATAATTTAATCTGTTTATATTTTTAAAGTATTCAATTCAATAAAACCTAATGGGTATACAAAGAGATTTAGTTAATTGGCTTCTGATGTTTTATAACAAAGGAGGGGTATTGACACTGGGTTAAAGAAAGGACGAACAATGGAATCACAGTACGAGAAAATAGTAGGTGTACATAGGTAAGGGTACTTTCATACCTTTACAATTTCGTTCCGTATCTACAATATAAAATAGCATCTAATGCACAGGAACAGAGAGTTTATAATGAACACTTTTGAATCTGTTTTCTTATTAATTACTAGCTGTTACTCGCTAATAATGCCTGGTACTCCATGCATTGGCGATAAATCAATAATATTATCACAAGGTTTTTGTTTTTAATGCAAAAAAGTAAATAAACGTCCATATGTACCTACTTTCATTACTGTATATAATTTGCGTTTACTGTGACGATCAATGAATGCCTTGACGTCAGCAACTAGACAGAGTGAACAGGCGAATGGATATCGAAAAAACTTTCTCGGACGATTGAACAAAATTTATTTGATTACTTAATCTGAGCAAAGGTGTTTCATTGGAAAAAAGTATGGGTATAATAAATAGTATGTGATTTTTCTATGTCATTTGGAATTTTTTTTATTGCAGAATAAAACAAATCATTAAAATACTCAGCGACTTGCCGGTCTAGCTACCAATCTATTACATTTGTCTGTAACTTTACTCCTTTGCCTAAATGTAATTAAGTGATCAATTTTTAATATAATGACGTCACTGGTTAAAAGTTCAAGTTCCAAGCTAATCAAAGCTTTCTTAAATTTATGCGAAAAAGTGTATATGAAGTGTACATATATAGTGTACATATTAATGATATTAAAACACATTTTATTTTGGAATTTTTATACTTATTTCTGATATATATACCTTTACAACGTAACAAATTGTGTAAATTGTGTATTAGAAAAAATTGTGACTAAATACATGGTTTTATAACAAACAGATATTGATTTTGTTTAGTAAAATGTGTGAGAAGTAAAGTAGCCCCCGAGACAGTGAATTGCGGAAAATAAATCGAAGTCATAAGCATCCAAGAAAATTGGTTAGATAAGAGGATACTTTACTTATCTGATTAGAGAGGAATACCCAGAGAAAGTTTGTGAAGAGTGAAATAAAAGAACAGTGGAACAATAACACAAAAGTGATAAGAATTCGTTAGAAAAAGTATGCTATAATTAAGTATTCTAATTAGTATTATGCTATAAATTAAATATTCTATGTAATTAACTAATTAATAAAAAAATCCTGTCTAATAAATTTAATAATAATAATAATAATTAATAAAATAATTTGGTACTATGCTGCAAGAGGTAACTAATAAAAAGCGCTTTTAATAGTTTTAATTTTTCTGACTGATAAACATTTAGACGTACAGGACACAGGATAGCCTACTTTTTTCTTTTTCAACGCGGACGAAGTCGCGGGCGCCAGCTAGTTAAAGTTAGCTAGTTCAAAGTTCAAGATTTATTCATAACGAATTACGCTAAAATCAATTTAAAGTTTTATATTCGAAAAGCATGAGTAAGGAGACAGATTTACTTTAGCGTTATATATTGATGTAATATCGAAATCACTCACTGAGTTCTCTCTGTACTGTGAAAGTAAAGGACATTGCTGTGCCCTAGTTTGTAATATCGAACAACCAATTCACCCTGAGGGTTAGAGTGATAGAACTAAAAGTTTCAGCATATGTTTCAATGGACGAAGTTTGTAACAGCATACAAGTAGATCGTCAAGCTGATGATGGATCATTATGCGTGACATATAGTTAAATTATACAGTGTGTGTGTGCTCATGGATTAGCGATAATCTGAGTCAATAAATAACAATTAATTTTAATACACAAATAAAACTTGAAATCTGTCGATCTAGTAAAAAAATAATAAAAAGCATCATAGGGTCGTTTTTACAGTATTTTATATTTAATTGGAGTAAATTTTTTTGTGTTTATTTTTTTTTAAGTTACGAATTAGACAATATTGTTGCCCTCCGAATTAGACAATATTGTTCCCCATAAACTTAGAGAGATATGATTTTTTTGTACACACATATAATATAGAATATCTCAAGAAAAAATCAAAATGGCTGCCATATAGAGGGGAAGTGGATTGGATCTCAGTATGTAGTGGGTTTGTGTATTAAAATATTTTTTATGTATGTTCCTAGAATATCTCTAGTTCATGACTGGACACACTGTATATTTGGTATGGTATCCTTACATTTAGTATAATTTGAACGCTCTCCGCGTCGGTTTGTCCTCTAACTCCTCCTAATCAGGGATATATTTTTTTTACAAGACATATACTTGTATAATAAAACCTAAATAAGTCTATGTAAGCAGAAAAAAAAACAATATATTAGGTACGCTAACTACTTCTAAATCATCCAACAGATTTTAATTCGGTTTTCACTTATGGAAAGAAGAATAAAAAATTGCATCCGGGGCAAATGGGTCACTAGTTAATATATTTCAAAAATGAAAAACTCTCAATTAACTAAGCTTTAAATTATTACCATTTTAAAATCTATAAATTTTGTCACATAATAAAGGCTTGTCATGAATAAATTTGACCAGAGCTTTTTGCGTATCGTCCTTGTAAATATTTTAACGGTACGGGACTCGTTTATATGCTCAATAAACTGGAAAAAGAATATGGGGATAAAACGAGAGATATTTTTAACGCAAAATAGTACTTTAACCCTTCTATTTTAAAAACGTAAACACTTCATTCAAGGTCAAATTTTGATTAAACTTCATGAAGGGGTATATTTTCATAACTAATTATATTAATCGTGAAGAACTAAATCACATCCGAAAAGAGTCAGGAAAATCTTTTCGGAAAGCCAAATATAATCAAAAATTCATTATCAAAGCATGATGACAAATACTTACATTACTCAATATTATAACCAGCTAGTGAGAAATAAAAGGAAAACGACATATACATGTAAAAAACGATCTCGTAATGTATGGTCTCATGATTCTTTGTCCCAAAGAAAATAAATTCAGAACATTGTGAGAACAAAACATTCAATGAAATTGTCGAATGAATAGTTGTCCAAAAATATTACCGTACACAAATTGAATAATATATCAATGAGTCGAATGCAGGATTCGTTTTTTGGGGAAGTTCTTATACAAGGAAATTCATTTGTTTCAAGTTCGTAACGGTTATTTTTTTATTTATGTTTATAACACATGTCAAAAGCTTTGAGGTGGCTTATTTTTGGCTTTTATATACAACTTCAGATATGTAATAAAAATAAAGCAAAAAATAAGCCACCGCTAATAAAATACCATATAGAAACCCTCTAGACCAAATATGTCTAAAAGAAATGAAATCTACTTAACCTTCGTATACTCGCGCATTGGATTGTCAGAACGACGGTTTTATCGTTTTTTCAACAGCAGAACTTCCACTGCTGGATATAGGCTTACCCAAAAACTTTCAAATAGGACCGGTCAGAAGCAGCCTGGATCCACCGTCGACCCGCGGCCATTGACTTACTATATTACTTTGTAAGGACAAGGCTAACGCTCCTATACGTGGCACCGACTCGTCGGTGTCAAAATCGGAAAATGACACCAATGACTGCTTAGTCACCGAGCGTTGACGACGGGTTTTCATTCTGTGCGTAGAAAGATACGAAAATGCCTACTTGCATAGTAAAAAATGCAAAAATGATCATGAGAAATGCACAAAAGTGAAGGACGGAATATTACTTTCGGTACGTACATTGCTAAGTTTAAAACGTGCAATAAAAAATCCATTGTTCATTTATTCAATATTAACGGCGCATGTACCAGGGCTGCAGCAGTGAGGAAGTAATATCTTAAAGTTCTAATCAAAGATTTAAATCGAGAGATGCGGCATTACTAGCGAAAGTATGTTACAAAATACAACATACATACTAAAGACAAATGTATAAAATACATATAACTTTGTATAAACACACTTTTAAACACAGAAACCACATTCCTTACTTCAAACGTGACTCTGACGATAGCGACGCTCTCAACAAGCGACTGTCACTCACTGTAGCTGGCGTGCAACTGTAGTTGGGTTGAGCGCCTGCGCCCAACCCATTGTTAAGAATTTTCGGTGTGTTTTTAGTATGGCGCGAGTAAATTACGCCGCATCTTTCGATTTAAATCTTTGGTTCTAATAGATGGCATTAGTTTTTTTTTTTTTTTTTTTTTTTTTTTTTTTTTTTCGCTCGAAGCAAATGTTCGAATGTATTATCATTGCCCACTCCACCTTCTAGGTGGAGGTCCCACGGGGTAGTTGTTTCGTCAACATTCGAAAGAGGTTTAAAATTATCCTGCATCGTAGAACGATCCACGTAGGGAAGTAACATTTTTATCGTATTCGGTAATTCTAGTAGGATTAAAGGTACGTACATCAAGTGTAGGTACTTGTGATTACTGGTTTTTTCACTATCGAGAGTTTTATTGTTATTGCTGTTTTTGTTTTTTCGTTTGAGGGAACATAGTAAATTTGTTGTTATTTTTCTTGTTTAATTTGTTGTTTTTGTTGTGGTACTGCTACCACTTATCAGTGGTAGTCCCAGAACCAACTTGGGGGCCGGCAGGGCCATATTTTGGCCATGTCGGACTCCACTGAAACTAGTGGGCCTAGCCTAAAGGAGAAAGCGGGGGGCGTCCTGACCCGTGCGGCGGCCCGCAAGCGGCCCGCCGCTAAGGACGTAACAGAAGAGGGGTTGTCGGAGGCTTCGCTGTCCTCCAGCAAGTTTTTTGGTTTGGTGTCCGGGTCGGAGGCGGAGGAGTTCGTGGAACCAGCCGTCCCGCCAAAATTTTTGAAGGGCCGTAAGGGCCGTGGCGGAAAGCTTTTCGGCCACAATGTAGGAATATCGCGGGCTCGTCGCGAACTCCGGGAGGGGTCAGATTCGGACTCCAGCAAGTCCGTTATATCCTACCAGTCGGCCAGGTCGTCGGCCGGCTCCATCGAGGAGCTGACCCAGAAGGCGGAGGCCAGCGCCGCTGCAATCTTGGAGGTTGTCCACAAGTCGGGCAACCTAAAAGGCACTGTCAAGAGGGATATTAAGGAGAACACCGAGTCCATTATCGGAGTGCTCGAGGCGGTGATAGGGCGCAAGTCGTCGAATGAGATTCGGCGGCTCCGGGCCGATAATAAACGCCTCCGTGGGCAAATAGATGCCCTTATCGAGGAGGTCACGGCGCTCCGTAGGGCCTTCTCCGAACGGCTCTCTCCCGCGGAGACCCCGGCCATACAAGAGGCTGTAGTACCGCCGACGATAATGGCTGACTCCCAGCCACTGTCTAGGGCGGAGTTTTTAGAGGCCTTTTCGGCCTTGCAGGCGGAGCTGACGGCCCACGTTGGGGGGGTCGTCAATGCCCACCTAGAAGGGTTGGAGGTGGACGGGAGGTTGCTCCCGGCCCGCCAGCACCGTCTGCCTCTAAGGGCGGACAAGAAACGGGAGGACCTTGAGGTGGCTTCGCATCAGGAGTCGGGATCAACCCTCGCCCCACCGGCGAACCTGCCAAAAAAGGTGAGGCCGGTCAAGGCGGCCAAACCCCCAGCCTCTAGGGCTCCTGAGCCGCAGGCCGGACCCTCGTCGGAGCCAGCAACATGGACGGAGGTGGTCCGGCGCAAAAAGCGCGCCCCCGTTGCTCCAGCGCCGACGGCGGTTAAGGCGAGTGCCCCCAAGCTCCCCAAGGAGCCAAAGAAGTTGGCCGTTGTGGTGGCCCTCAAGCCTGAGGCCATTGCAAAGGGGGCCACCTACAACACCGCAATCGCGAAAACGAAGGCCAAAGTCTCGCTCGACGCACTGAAGATTGGTCCGGCCCAATTCCGGACGGGTGTCACGGGAGCCCGTATACTCGAGCTCCCGAAAGGGACTACGCCCGTCCAGGCCGACCAGTTGGCGGCGCAAATAAGTGCGGTTTTAGGCGATGAGGCGAAGGTCACGCGCCCTGTTAAATCAGTTGACATTCGGGTCAACGGCCTCGACGACTCGGTGTCGGCCGAGGAACTGCAAGCTGCGCTGGCCTTGAGTACGGGCTGCCCCCTTGAGCACTTCAAGGTGGGAAAGGTCCACCCTGGAGCCAGAGGGGTGGGCTCGGCCTTCGCCTCTTGCCCGGTGGAAGCCGCAAGGAAGTTGGCGTCCGGTGGCCGTCTGACGGTGGGCTGGAGTGCCGCCTCCGTCCAATTACTGGAACAGCGCCCCATGCGCTGCTATAAGTGTATGGGGCTCGGCCACCCAGTGGTGAGATGCCCATCCAACAAGGACCGCAGCGGTCTATGCTACCGCTGCGGACTGGATGGGCATTCCGCCAACGACTGCGAGGCGGCGTACCGATGCGCCGTCTGTTCGGACGCCGGTCTTCCGGCTAACCACCGTATGGGGGGGATGAATTGCTCCCCCCCAGCCGTCAGGGGCCGCCTCATAGCGACCAAGCCGACGGTGAGGACGGGGGCAACTTGCGCCGCAGGTGGGGAGACTATGGACATCACCAATGCCCAATAGGTCCACCACAAGGTTCCTCCAGGCGAACATCAACCACTGCGCTGGGGCACAGGACCTACTGTGCCAGTCCATGGCGGAGTGGGAGATTCACCTGGCGGTGGTGGCGGAGCCATACACGGTCCTCCTAAATCCCAACTGGTTGGGGGACCTGGACGACTCCGCTGCTGTGGTGGTGAGGGCTGGTGGTGCGGTTCCTCCCCTTTCCCTCAGGGAGAGAGGTTCGGGTTTCGTGGCAGCAAACTGGGGGAGAATGGTGGTCGTGTCGACCTACTTCTCCCCTAACCGCAGTCGGGCGGATTTTGAGTTCTTCCTGGCTGCGGTGGAGGGTGTGGTGAGGCGCGCGGCCCCACTCCCAGTCTTGGTGGCGGGGGATTTAAACGCCAAATCCTCGGCGTGGGGGTCCCCCCGCACGGACGTGAGGGGGAGGATTCTGGAGTCCTGGGCGCTAGGCCTGGGGCTCCAGGTACTCAATCGGGGTTCCTCTCCCACGTGCGTACGGTGGCAAGGTACGTCCATCGTTGACGTATCCTTCGCCACCGCCGCCCTTGCTGCCCAAATCCGAAGCTGGCGGGTCGAGGAAGATGTGGAGACTATGTCGGACCATCTCTACGTCCGATATGAGGTCTCCACGCTGGCCTTCAGCGCGTCACAGCGCCGAGATCCTACAGCGGGTGCCGCCTTTCCCAGGTGGGCACTCGCCAAGCTCCGCCCGGACGTGGCGGAGGAGGCTGCGATGGTGAGGGAGTGGTCGTCTCCGCCCCCTCACCTTGCAGGGGATCCCGACGGCATGGCCGACCACTTTGCAGACGACCTTCGGGACGTCTGCAATGCCGCCATGCCGCTGTGGCGCCCTCCTCCCCGATGGAAGAGGGTATATTGGTGGGCCCAAGAGGTCGCCGCACTGCGCACCGCATGTCTGGCGGCCAGGCGGGCCCTCCTCCGGTGCCGGAGGAGACGTTCCAGGAGGACGCCTGACGAAGAGGTCCTCCTTCGTCAGGCGTACAGGGAGGCTCACAAAGCCCTGCAGAAAGGTATCTGCAGGGCCAAAGAAGAGGCTCATGAGCGCTACCTGACCCTCCTGGACGCCGACCCCTGGGGTCGTCCGTATAGGGTTGTGAGGGGGAAGTTTGCTTCAAGCTCCCCTTCCACAGCCAACCTAGAACCGGCGCTGCTCGATAGGGTTGTGGGATCTCTTTTCCCGACCCCCGGCCCCTTCGAGCCCCCCCATATGGAGCCTCCGGAACCTCTGCCGGAGGCCGTACTGCAGGGCCCTCTCGTGTCCGACGCAGAGTTCGAGGTGGTAAGGGAGCGCATCGGGAGCAAGAGGACGGCCCCGGGGCCGGATGGAGTCCCGGCCAAGGCCCTGGCCATTGCGCTGGGGCCTCTCGGGGAAAGGTTCCGGGCGGTACTCGACACGTGTATCGCCCGGGGCAAATTTCCATTGAGGTGGAAGATGGGGCGACTCTGCCTTCTCCGCAAGGAGGGTCGCCCTGCCGACTCGCCGGCGGGATACCGACCGGTGGTCCTGCTCGACGATTCCGGCAAAGCCTTGGAGAGGATCATGGCCCGTCGGATCGTCGAGCACCTTGAGACTGAGGGGCCGAACCTGGATGAGCACCAGTTCGGCTTCCGCACCGGTCGGTCTACGATGGACGCGGTGGCCCTCCTCAAAAGGTGGACTGAGGAGGCCACCGGCAGGGGGGAGGCTGTTGTTGCGGTGTCGCTCGACATCCGCAACGCTTTCAACAGCCTCCCTCATGAATGCATAAGGGCGGCACTCAAGTTCCATAGGGTGCCGCCCTACCTCTGCGCCCTCGTCTTCGACTACCTCTCTGATCGGGTAGTGTTGTACCCGGGTAGTAATCGGGGCCAATGGTGGCTGGTGTACCCCAGGGGGCCGTTCTCGGCCCCTTATTGTGGAACCTGGGGTACAACTGGGTCCTGCGAGGCAATCTCCTTCCCAAGATGGAGGTTGTCTGCTTCGCCGACGACACGCTTGTCGCGGCGAGGGCAAAGACGTGGGAGGACGCAGCGCGGTTAGCGTCGGCCGGCACCTCTATGGTCGTCCGGCGCATCCGCCTGCTAGGATTGGAGGTGGCCCTAGATAAAACTAGGGCCATGGGCTTTCATCCCCCACGCCGCAGGATCCTTCCGGGGCTCCGTGTCCGAGTGGACGGGGTCCAGATTCCGGTCGGGATGCATATTAAGTATCTCGGCCTCACACTGGACCCCCGCTGGAGTTTCGAGGAGCACTTCAAGCTCCTCGCTCCACGGCTGACCGCAGCCGCAGCCGCACTCGGACGGCTCCTCCCGAATCAGGGAGGACCCAATTCTGCGTGCCGTCGACTTTACCACGGGGTGGTAAGGTCGATGGCACTTTACGGAGCCCCGGTCTGGGCGGAGAGTCTCACTCCCCGCACCCGGGCCCTCTTGAGGAGGCCTCAAAGGGTCATGGCGACCCGGGCCGTGCGGGCTTATCGCACGGTCAGCCACGGGGCGGCCTGCGTGCTTGCGGGCATGCTCCCGTGGGATGTCGATGCCCTGGTGCTGTCCCAGGTGCATCGGCATCGGGTCGCCGCAAGGGCCCTTGGAGAGAGACCCGTTGCCGAGGACGTGCAGCGGGTCCGGGCAGAGGCCCAGGAGAGGGCAATGGAGGATTGGAGTGAGGCTCTTCGCGAGCCTACCGCTGGCCACCGGACGATCCTTGCGGTTCGTCCGGTGTTGGAGGAATGGGTGAGGCGCCGAGGAGGTGGCCTCACCTTCCGTATGGTGCAGATAATGACCGGTCACGGGTGCTTCGGTCATTATCTGCACCGTATTAAACGAGAGGAGTCGCCGCGGTGCCATCACTGCGGCGACCCAGACGATACGGCCGAGCATACGCTTGAAGTATGCTCGGCCTGGGGTCCCCAGCGCCGGGAACTAAGAGCGGTGCTGGGGGGTGGAGACGTCACACTGTCAAGTATGGTTGAAGCCATGCTTGGCAGTGTGGCCACCTGGAAAGCGGTTGCTTCCTTCTGCGAATTCGTAATGTCGCAGAAGGAGGCAGCCGAGAGGGAGCGAGAGGAAGAGGCAGGTCTCGCTTCCCTCAGACGCAGGCGGTTGGGCAGGAGAAGGCGGGCATATCAAGCCCGTCTTCAAATGTCCTAGGGGACCTGCACGCACAGCTGACTAGATGTGTGTGCCTGCACAAGGTTCCCCTGCCTGGGGATTGCTCCGGTGTCTCCGGGCAATCCCCCATTGGCGTCAGCCTAGTCAGTAATGGCTAGGCCGCCCAGGGGGCGGATCGGAGTTGTTGCCTCGGCAGAGCCCGGTCCACCCCCGCACAAAGGGCAAGGAGGCACCGGGGAGTTTTAGTGGGTAGTGGCCGGGCCCGCTATGACTAACATAGCGCGGTGCGCCGGCTGACCCCCACATACCCCTACCGTCTAGTCAGCGGTAGGGAATCTGTAAACGGATTTCTCCTCGTCAAAAAAAAAAAAAAAAAGGTGGCGGTCCCACGCTGCGCTTGCCGGTCCGTGGCCTCCACTCGAAAACTTCTGGCCCCAACGGCCATCGGCTGTCCGTACCTACGCTTTTATAATATATTTTGTTTACATTTTTTTTAATTTTTTGTATTGTTCTTTAAACTGTCGCAGTTGTTTTTTTTTTAAATTTTGATGCAATACAGTGTATATTTTTGTTCAAGTTGTCCTAGCTCGTAATAACTGCATTTTACAAATGATTGTAATAAAAGACTATTTACTAGTGGCTAATAAAAATAAATATTTTATATAAAACTTGATTTCATTTATGTTTTCACACATTCTCATCCAATATTAAAACTAATTTTATAATTATATTTTATCAAAAAACATACTAAAAAACCTTAGCACGTTCTGTCTCGTAGACTGTGCGGTCTCACAGGTATATTAGGTTACATTATTTGACGCAGGTATACGAAGGTAAAGTAAAACGAGAATATTTACTGAAGTATAATTTATTTACTGTTCCCAAACAAACTTCACTGTTATTAATAAACTATAGCTAATATCATCGCATCATTTGAAGTGTAAACTTTGAAGGAATTCTCTGAACTAAGTAATAAGCAGTCTGTGGAAACCCCCGCTAAACTTCAGTGTGATTAAATTTTAAACGGTTTCACAGAAATGAAACTTTGATCGGAAAATGCATTTGTCCAGTTTCCGGTTCCGGTAGCTGTACAGCTTTTTTCCATATTTATTTTGAATGGAGCATTTTTTAAATTAATTCATAGGATTTTTAATAGAATATTAGAAAACGGAATAGAG
The DNA here is from genome assembly GCA_945859745.1 of Synanthedon formicaeformis. Classification (NCBI taxonomy): domain Eukaryota; kingdom Metazoa; phylum Arthropoda; class Insecta; order Lepidoptera; family Sesiidae; genus Synanthedon; species Synanthedon formicaeformis. Next base: position 5,668,015 of record OX243969.1, on the reverse strand, counting down.
AACCACATTCCAAATTTTAAAAACCGTCTCTGTAAGATGCCCAACAATATTAGGAGAGTTTTATTTGGTAATGAAAGGGAAATTCTACAATTATTAGTTATTAACTATTATTGTAACTACCAAAATATGCAAGAAATTAACTACTCAACCAATCAATAAAAGAATATAGGACAACTTGCATCCAGAAAAAGAGACTATTTACTCGTAAACAAAGTCGCGAGCAAAATCCTGTTAAGTATTAAAAGAAAAACTGAGAAAACGGAAGTTTATAATTAACGCGTTTGAAAACACTAAAACAAAGTCGACGTCACATAAAACATTAGCAACATTCGTCTGCGAGGATAATTTGGAATCTGGAAATTTCCAAACAAGCTCATAGACATTTAATTTTGAGTCTTATCCCGTAGCAGTAACGCCACCGTGCTAATTCAGTAAAGTGATCTTTAAATCTAGTGCAGTAGAATTTTAAATCGTTTTTACTTCAGAGACCAGACCGTCTTAAGCCTGGTTAATGGGAAGAGTTAAAGAGAAAACTGCTCACTTGAAATGTACTTAAAGGATTTAGAAACAACGATTTCGTCAAATGTGCCGTGAAACAAGTGTAGGACGGTTCTAAGTGAAATAAAGAGGATTTATACATACTAATATTATAAATGTCAAAGTAACTTCGTCTATCGCTCTGTCTCTGCCCTTTTCATGCCTTAAGAGCGTTACAGAATCAGAATCACGTTGGAGTGAAAATTTATGATTTTCAGTAGTTTCAGATGTTTAGATTGCAGATAAGATGTTAACGTATTATTTATAGTTTTTTAATCTAGTACATGGCTATAAAATATTATAAAATGAATTCTCCTTAGAACAGTTTTAAAACAGCCTTTTTTCAAACTAGCGGTCGACGGCCTACGCAGATAAATATACAAAATATTAAAAAAAATATGAAACAATGTTTTAGAACATAAATGACTTGATTTGATCCTAAAATAAGACGTTTAATATCACGAAAAATTACTAAGTGACACTTTTGATTATACTTTTCTTGAATGAAAATTTACAGAAATCGTATATTTTTTACAACTGTGATCTAATAAATTATATGAATTTTTGGAATATCTCACTTCTGCGTAGACCATCGACCGCTAGTTTTAAAAAAGGGCTTCTTAAAAACTGTTCTAATGAGAAAATTATCCCAATATTTTAAAATATTTTTGAGCCATTATCTAGTTTATAAAACTACTAATAATATGACTTAATATCTTATCTGCAAACTAAACACATCATGGCATTATGAGCCGCCCCGAATCATAAATTTTCACTCCAAAGTGATTCTAACTCTGTAACGCTCTTAACATTATGAAATTGTACGGCTTCGTCTAGGCTTCGTAAGGATGCAATTTTTTCTGTAAATTATGTAAACAAATCTTCCTCGTTTATTGCTCTTTTCATTAATGAAACATATATCAAAATCCGTTGAGTGGTTTAGAAAAGATAGCAGAGAAACAGTCAGAAGGGTACATCGACTTCATTTTATAATATATCTAGATAAATATAAATGGAAGTATCAACATGGAAGATTTTCAAACAATACTCGTATTATATAATTATTACAATTTTGTAGAAAATATTGCATTTTCCAATGAGTCACCCCATTATTAGCTTGACACCAAAGGTATATAATTACACTATGCCTTTATAAATCAACAAAAAGGTTTTATACGCTGACCCCTTAACATTTACACTCCTAGCGAGGGAACAGACCTCTGTAATTTCACCCTCGAAATGATAATCTACGTAGTCTTAACAATTATGCGACCTTTAATGTTTTAGCGTACATTTTCTAAGGCCATTTGTGTGGGCTTAACGGACAACCACGCAATAAAATATGGACGACGCGCTGCTACTTAAACAGTTTTAGGCCTCATAGATTTCGAATATTCTGATAGCGCATATTGTCTCACAGAATTGAGTCCAAACATCGACTGAGTCCAAGTTGTCAAACTTACCTTCAATAATGATGTAGACTTCTTTATTTTCGTAGCAAAAGTATTAAAGTGTAATATAGATTTTTTAGTGGTTTATTAATTTAAATGCTAATAATTTAAATGTTACAAAGCGAATAAGAACAATGTATTGTTTATTACTAATAATAAGCAATATTATTAATATGCGATTTGTTTTAAAGTTCCATAGCTTGAACGAAGATCATTATTTTTTAACGATATGTGGTGCTTTTTTTAATATTATTATAATATAGCATGAAATTTGGTGTATTTCTACAAAAAGCTGAATAATCATTTGTTAAATATTCAACTCACCAACAGTGTCGCAAAAACAAACACAAACTTAAAATAAAATTCAGTATTATTTTTAATTTTGTACATGAGTGTTCGTGTAATTCCTTTCAAATTACTTTATACTTTTTCAGAGCTTGCAAACAATAGGAGCGTATGGAATATATTTTTAAATCTCCATTATTTCGCGTTATGAATTTTAGCATACTGTTACAATCCATGCATGCATAGTTTTGTGGAAATTCGTCGTCTTGAATTGAAATCTATTTACTGCACAATAAAAACCGTTTTGCTAAAACCATAGGTATACAAATATTATAAACATTGAGAAAAATAACGCTAGAGAATTTCTTCAGTATTTAAATACTGATTTATGATTTATGATTATGAATAATTTATGAATCTTTATTATTACTAAAATAACCTCTTTATTATTAGAATCAAAATGGCTTTAACAGCTAATAATATTTACATTTCATTGTTTGAAATTCAGTAGATTAATTCTGAATCAAAATAAACTCTTGTGGTTAAATGAAGATAACGAATATCTTGATATATCAGTCACGGTTGATAAAAAAAATAGCATATCATAATCAATACTAATAATAAATCTGTAAGTGTAGGTATTGTATGTATGTATGTATGTATGTATGTATGTTCCTCCATAACTCTTAAACGAATTAACAGATTTTCATGAAACTTTGTAGACAAACATTTAGACGTACAGGACACAGGATAGGCTCCTTTTTTCTTTTTCAACGCGGACGAAGTCGCGGGCGCCAGCTAGTCAGAAATATATGTCATTGTATTACGTTGTTCCGAAATTGTCCAGCTTCTTTTGATGAAATGCGCACGTGATGCCTATATACACATTTCTTAAAATAAAAAAAACCTGTCATGACAAGCTATTAGTAAATAACATGTTATTAATCGTCCAATGAGCTGAAGCGTTTGAAACCAATATAAGTATTATTTCTAAGACACCTTTAGTACGCCCCGGTATTATTCGAGGGTATAATTAATGACTTGAACGCTTTCAGTTCTGCGTTAAATAATGACTAGGTATATTCATTGACGCCAGTTTCAACAGGTTACTCACAAAATATCATAAACTGTGCAGCTTGCAAGCTCACTGAAGATAGTAAACGCTCCTTTACAGAAGATATACGGTGAAAAAATATAAGAATAAGAATAAATATTTGCAGCAAAGAACATAATATACATTAACATAGCTCGCGGTGCTCTATTTTCCAGACAATGTTCAGAGATAAATGGAGTTACTTAAACCACAACTAGAGACAATAACTATTTAGTTCTAAGTCGAGTTGAAACTGAGTAACTGAAGTGTGGTTCCCTAATTTATCTTCATAGGCAAATGTATTATCATTCATTTAATACATAAAATTACATTATTACATAAAAGCATTTGTAAATATTTTTTATCATTTATTTAGAGTACCAATTAAATCCTTAGATATTATAAAACAAAGTCTTCCGCCGCGTCTGTCTGTCTGTCTGTCTTTTCGCGATAACCTCAAAAACTACTGCACCGATTGTCTTGCTGTTTTCACCAATGGATAGAGTTGTTCTCGAGGTTTTAGTATATAATTTACAAACTTATGCGGGCTAAAGTCGTGGGCAGTAGCTAGTTTAATACTCGTATAAAAACCTTCCTCCTTTAACGCTCTTTCCATTAGTACATAATAAAATGTATAATATTGTTTTATAAAACAAAATAAATAATAGAATTAGAGCACTACATATTGGCAGAGAAACTAAGTTACTGAGTAGTTAGTAAGAACTTGTATAAACTCTGAGAGCTACTTATGCGGAGAGAATCCAAAATGAGGTTTGTTGATGAACCAGAGTAAATTAGCAAGTTAATGAAGTGGCAAAAACGAGAGACTCTGACCTCCTCATGGCATGTTTATATTAAAGTTTGTATCATTTTCATTAAGTCACTTATTAGCAACATTTTGTTTCAATAAGCACAATATATAAACACTAAACATATAAATCTACAGTGTCTTGTATTTATTTGCAACCAGAAAGAAATATCTTTTCACTGTGAAATAATATCCGACTGTCCTTATGTTTTAATGCAATTTTTAGTCCAACGGTTTTTAATGCAATTTTAACTAAAGGATGATTTTTACTTTTTATATTAAACTCGCAAAAAAATGTTTGCGAAGCCCGGCTCGTCAGTGAGCAAACGATTTTTTAAGAATTGATAATAACTAATATATATATAATAATATAATAAATAATATAACTAGTTAATTTAAATATAAAACGACAACGGGATAAGTAAATAGTTCAAAATTTATACATTTACTATAAGAAAATACACAATTAAAAAACTTATTAAATGCTAACAAAACACCTGTAAAGAGCCAACATATCAATCTCTTTCTTTAATTGATGATTTTTGAATATATTATCTCTACAAGAAGTAGCTACTGTTCTAACTCTTCGCCGTTCGCATCTCATTAGAAAAAGGTGTGATAATATATTTTTATCAAGAAATGTTTCTTATGACCTTATTGCTTCAAATAGCATTTCATCATTAATATAATTTTTATACAAATATTTTGCACGTTTTACACTACCCTCCTCTATTAAAAGTTAAATAGGCAACATAAAAATACACCATATAAAATGCCGTAAAAGATATACGAGCTCATAAACTAGGCATTTTTCCATTCGGTTGCGCAATACTTCCCACTTGTTAGTTGGGAGTACTGGACGGTTTCCTCTGAATTATTTATAGTCTTGATAAGTAAAATATAAGGCGGAAACACTGTCACATTATAAATAAGGAGATGTTTAATGTTTTTAAAAGAAAAAGATGCGCTTAAAATTTTCAAAAACTTTATTGATAAATTAACACATAGTCTAAAATTACTATGAAAAAATACATTAGTGAGACGTAGACAATAAACAATTTACCATAATACTTTTAACAAGTTTTTTTATTATATTTTTTACTATTTTTTAACATTATTCAAAAATGTGTTAAATTATCCATTTTGTCTAATTTGTCTAGAAAATCGTTTTACTTTTGCAATTACAAATTAAAAATAAAATAAAATAAATATCTACACTGGGTTTAAAATATCGAATTTGCTTACAAAAATATATCCTAACTCAAGTCAAATATATTATGCTTAAAGAGAATATATGTACGTATATCCATTTGATCAACGATAAAATTTCTCGAAGGACAACTTTGTTACAATCCCTGGGGTGTAACATTTTAGATAACGGTGGAAATGTAAAAATTCAAAAGAAAACTTCTCTTGGCGTTCATAATACGTAGTTGGGCATTGTTTGAAGATACTCGTATATCATAGGACGATTAGAACAGCTGGAAACATTTAAAATGAAGAGCGCATTTGTTACTCTTAAATGTTCGAAGGTTGTTATGAAGCATTTGAGAGGTAGGTATAATTTTTATATAATACATGCCCCGGCTTTTTACTTATACATAAGACGACTGTGTTAAGTAGGTATATAAGGGCTACCCTGCAGCAGACCTATCCATGTAAGCGTCCTATAAAATATTTAGGCGACTTAGATTTTTCTGCTGTTTATATTATAATGGCGACTCAGTCTGGCTTCGATCAGATGTTTTTTTTTATTTGGTACAAAATATTTAGGCGACTTAGATTTTTCTGCTGTTTATATTATAATGGCGACTCAGTCTGGCTTCGATCAGAAGTTTTTTTTTATTTGGTACAAAATATTTAGGCGACTTAGATTTTTCTGCTGTTTATATTATAATGGCGACTCACTCTAGCATCGATCAGATGTTTTTTTTTTATTTGGTACAGAAACTTATTTGGTTTGTCACTTTTTCCATCAGTGAAAACTGTATCAAAATACATTGAATGGTTCAAAAACAGACACTGAGGCGGACAGCGCCTTTTTATAGTATGAACAATAAGCCGCGTTCACAGCGACTTGTCCGCGATCAAAATGGTAGTATATAGACTAAAGCCTTTCTTGATAAATGGACTATCCAAGACAAAAAGAAATTTTCAATTTCAATTCGAGTTTCTGAGATTAACACGTTCAACCAAACAAACAATATAATATTATTTTTACTAAAAAAAACAGTCAACATAAACAGATCTAAAAATTCCTCAATATTGGTATCTATCATAGATAATTCGTTCTACGAGAATAAATTCATATAAAATTCAGAACACTTCCGGAATCGGCAACGGCGTTGGAATGTTCTGCTTAACAAGCATCGAATATCAATGTAGTCTTGTGTATTGCATTTTCGTATTTTTGTGCATTGAATAAAACACACAGCCGTGTCCACGACACAGCCACATCCCATTTTTTTCACATTTGAAACCTTTACTTTATTTATAAATAATTTTTATTAAGTAAATTTGACAAGATTAAATACACCTTCTCTTTGTGTAATTCATTAATTCGTTTTTTTATTTCAATTTCAATGTCATATAATATTATCATTTATTTAATTTAGCGCTTCTTTCACCAACGTCAAGTAGGCTAAACCGTCACTTAAAGTCACCTGTCACCGGGAATAATTTAGCTGATATACTTTTGTTTATACGGTAAACGTCCCAAATATTAAATAGAAAATAATTTTAAAAAAATCGGCTATCGAATGATGCAGTAAACCGAGTGCATAATTCAATAAAACAGAAAATAATTTCTAAAAGTAACTAATCAACATTTTACTTGTAGTTGGTGAAAGAGGCGCTTACTGTCGTCGCTGATTTTTTTTGGTTAATAATAAAATAAGTAAATACCCAATAGCTAATATATTTATCTATGACTTACACCATAAAAGCTCTCCGACCGCCAACTTCGACAAAGTTCTCAGTTCTCAGAAACACAATTTGGCATCTCGTGCCGCCAAACAATTGGACTACCAACTGTTCGTGTTGTGTAATTTTGTCGACCATTTTATTTTTAGTAGATTACAACGTATAATATACCTGTAACAACACAAAAACACTTTTTAGTAATAATTACAGATTTAAACGTAATAAATTAGTGAACATTGAATACATAATAAAATAGAAATATAAATAAAAAACTTAAATGCTTGTGAAATGATTAGTAAGGATTTAAATCCGTAATTTAACACCAATCGATACCAAATCGAGCTTATATTTCATATTCAAATATTAATGCAGACTTCGTGCTTTTCAGTGACAGATTCTGAAATACGAGTATAAAACCCTGAACTTACTTAGATATTAAAGCCATTTACTTGGATATGAATCAGACGTAAGACTACATTCGACAGGAGATATGCCACTCTAATCTTAGATCAAACAAAAATTTTTATTCAGATTTTATGTCTCTTTAAAAAGAATCAAGAAAATTTGAAAAGCGTTTTTACTTATATGCATGCATACATAGTTTCAACCATATTTATTGTGCAATCCACGTCAGAACTGCAACACGAATTAGGTCAACATCTGGTCAAAGGATATTTCACACAAATGGTAGCTATTATAGAAAATGCTGTGTTCAGCTTCTAATGTTATTATCTTTAAGGAGAATATTACCACTTTATTGTAGTTTATTTCTAAAATATGTATCTTCTGGTTCGATTGGACATAGGCATATATTTTCAGTTTTAAAATAGGTATTATACATTATATTTACACACTACCTCTAACCTTTTATCAATTTGATCGCAAAATGCAACCCTATCGATTTAAAATTAAATAACTAATACTACATTAATATGACGAGCCCGTTGGTTAAATGGCAAGGGTGCTTGCCTACCGTCTCAGGGGGCCATAGGTTCTATTCCCGACGGGGTCAACTTTGGAGATTAACTTTTTAAAGTTAATTTCAAAGTGCCCTGCCACTACTTTCCAAATCCAGACCAGAACCAGATATTCAAAAAAAAAATCCAGTAATAAGCATATATTTTTTACGTTCATGTAAGATGGAATATTCAAAAGAGTGTGTTGTCTAAAATCATTCAAACATCTCTCATCTTATTATATACTAAAGCCTATGTTTTTCTATATCGAATGCTCGAGTTTCAAAGTCTTCATTTACAACTAAGCATTGATGTGTACGAGTATGAATTTAATTATAATAATGATCGAGAAAATAAAATACAAACCCTACATGCCTCAGAATATTAAAGACCGTAATTTGTCAATTAAAATCTGAGTGAACAAAAACGTTTTGCCACAATGACATAATTTAACTTAGGTTCATGCAAAAAGCATGAAATAGGGACCGTTTTTGTCATGTCGTCCATGACCCCTTTGTATTTTCATTCTTGTTTTAAGTAACGTTTAAATATTACACAGTATATTTTATGGCCATATTATTTTAACTTTCCAACTCAAGCAGCTTACCAAATCCATACTACGTAATTTAGTGATATCTCATTAGTTATTGGTCAATACATAAAACATGACAAGGTTTGCATGGATACAAAAAAAAAACTGAAATAAAACATTTTTTATGTCCGTTTTAAGATATGTTTCTGTGAATGTCCAAAAACGCTTACATTTTGGTATTATATACAGTGATATGTTAAGTATGGCATTCTTCTTTTATTTACTACTAGCGATCCGCCCCCGGTTTTGCACGATGCGATTTTTCGGGCAAAACTTTTCCATTTTTTCTCTTGATAAGAACCTTCCTCGGTTTGATGTCAAACGGACACATAACCGCATTTTGAGACATAAAATATTTTAAACGGAAATCGAACCGCAGTTGCAAGCAATTTGATTATTGCAAAAGCGTGTCTCGCAATATACTTCTGTTACAACAGAATCAGACAGATACATGTTGAACTGGTTTTAAAATGTCAAATGGAATCTCCAATTCAATTTTATTCAATCCAGCAAAAGCTTAGTTCAAGATGTTTCCATCCATTTGTGAGTGTGTTACATACTCGTAGAGTGAAAAAAGATATTAGAATAAAAGAATATTGGTATTAAAAGAAATCAGCATTAATCTTTGATGAGGTCGTGTAGTTATGGCAATGGCATATAACATATATATATACGGTAGCCAAATATAAAATATTTTCTTTAAGACGTTTTATTTCTCCAAAATAAATACCTAAATTTGGAAGCGACTTATAAGTAGATTCAAACTTGTACCTAAAGAGTTGGAAACTAAAAGCTGGTGATAGTTGTAAGCCTTCCTGTAATTTAATAGCAATAGTAAGCTAAAACAAAAGTAATGTTGAATCGGGTAAACACGAGAAAGTCGAGACTGCCTCCGGAAGGGTTGTAATTTCCTCTCGCTCGTAAAAGTCAACTGTTTTCCCCATCCTCGCGGTTGACCTCATACAAAATGTTGTCTATTAAAGCCGGGCGGAGTTTTGGAAATGGTTAAACGCACGCTTGTAACCATAAATCAGTATTAAGCAGAAGCACTTCTCCTCCATTATATGTCTTGAACAGTATAATCAATTTATTACATTTTTGTGTGTATTTTAAAAAATAATAACTAATCCCCAACATTCTATTGAGGCTATTCTAATGAACCCAAACACGCTATATATTTGCTAAAGAAGAGATATTGTTCCTGAAGAGTTGCGTGTCTCTCTGACACCTATCTCAGATCGTGTTGCTGCACAATCCATGCCATGTGGTATTTCCATGACTTTGCTATGTCATGGAAATACCACCGAAGTAACAGTTTACCAAATCCCATATCAATCGATCCTGTCGTAGTCAGTGAAATTCCTTTGGCACCTATAATTATATGCCTACAACGTGTACAATTTTTTAAAAATATATTTGAAATGTATAAACACGGCTCGATTACGAGTTTTATTATATGTATAGATGAAACTTCAGGAGGCGTTAATTAAATAAAACATAAAAGTTTTAAAAAAAAATCGTTTAAAATTCATGTAATTCCTAACTGTAATATTCATCATGTAACCACAAAATAAAACATTAATCGTATTGAAGATAATTGAGTTGCCCACGACACTGTTAAATTTCAATCTAAAATCTATTTTGAACGTAAAGACAACTAATTTAGTCCTTCACGCTTCATTAACTTTCTATTAGGGTTACATTTAGCGAAAGTTTATAATTAAACTCAACAAAGGTTACTTATATGCTTTATTCTATTCTTACTAGAATAAAATTTGTGATTATAAATACCTACCAGCTTTGCGTTATTATTAATTACTTTAAAAACGAGTATTTTACTGTATTTAGTAGTGGCAGGGCACACTGCGTTTCATAGTCATTTATTAGGCAGATCATCTCCCGGGGTTAACCACACCCTTACCCGTAAAATAATAGTATACAAGACTATGCGACATGAAGGAAAAGTACCTTAAATATGGTAGATAGGATATTTTGCTGAAAGAATACTTTATGTAATTTTTAAATGTTAGTAATACTGCATTCTAAAATTTTCTAAAAATTACGTCCTCGTCGGCAATAAGTAATATTGTTGAAATTTGAATCAAACATTTTACGTTATTCCTTTATTTTAAGATACTATGTTACTTAAGAAGAATTATTATTTTTTGTCCATTCTTTCGATTGGCATCATAAAAATACAGGTGACTTTTTTCACATTTAAATCAGTTCGATTCCGAGACGAAGCAAGTTATTTTAAAAAAATATTTGAATGCAGTAATACTAACTTTAAAAAATTACAAAGTCTTCTTTCACCAAAACATCTTATCTACAATATTTAAGGTGCTTTCCCTTCATGACGCATAGTTTTGGGACGTCCTGTACTGTATTATGTACACATACTGTTGTGAGTGAGTAAGGGATGCCAGAGCTCATTTTCCTAACCCAATCCCTTATCATCGATCCCACTAACGTCTGCAACGCACTTGCCATCAAGTGGGCCGTCAACTTGTCTGATAGACTTTAATATAAAAGAATTTTGTTTTCGAGACAAATACACCCGGCTCATAAAAGTTTAATAAGTATTTATACAACAGAAGGCGCATCATGAATGTCCTAAATATGTGATAAACAAAAGAATGTTTTCTATATATACTTAAATTTTATCTTAAATGGTGTTATGAGTGCTTTAGAGGCTTATATCAGAATAAGTTCATAATGTTTTCTATGACTCATTTCACTCACAAGGGCAATTAATTACTCGATAGCAACGGAAGTTATAATAACTTGTATTCTGTCGTATGTTTCAGGATAATTAATCGTAGGTCCAATCAATTTATGTAAGTACTATTTATGTAATGCATATTTTTAACAATCAAATTTATTTGCGTACCACATTTAATGTGGGTTTTAATGAAGTTTCAAGAACCTGCGCATATACCTCTTCAAGTTTTCTGAAGCACAACTCGTAAAGAAAAACAAAATCTTCCGGAACAACATGGCGGACAACCGATGGTAACTTTGTCCATAAACCGCGAGAAGTTGAAATAAAACTCTCCTCTAATCTTAAATGTTGGTGCCGTCGTCGCTGAGAGTTTCTAACGGCTTAAATTTAACGTTATTGTTATGCCACAACTGACAGGCGCCGGCGGGAGAAGAGTGAAGAGACTTCAAAAACTTGAAAAAATAAGAATACATTCAAACAAAATAATCTTATTTTTCTTCGAATTGTTAGGAGTAGCTTTCCCTGATCTGAATATAACCTGATAAACTAACTACAATAGATATGTAAACAACAGCCTCCCTGCCGTCGTTATGACATCATCAGAGAGAAGTGTGACGTCGTCAGTTATAAAAACTTTGTTTTAGAAGTGAAAACTTTTATAGCCGCGTTATACGACTTTGGGTAGGGAAAAAATTTATGGGTTCGCGTCAGCAACATGCTAATGCTCACAGTTAATGCGCGCGCAACTGCCTACGTACCTACGCGATCACGCCAACACATTGCATATACCAGATTGTATGTGTGCGTTGGACGCTCAGTTTTAAGTTTTCACTTCTGTCGGCAGTCCTCATGACTGCCTCCGATTCTTTTTTTTAATTTAACATCTCTGCTTCAAGAAAATGTTAATTACCGGTTGTGACATCGAAGCTTATCTTGCTTTTTCTGTGATAAATACATATCGTATCTCGTTGGAAAAGGAGTAGGTGATAAAACTATAGCTAATAGACCTTCACTTGTGACTTGGAACACGGCATAAAGTTACAACAAACAAGTCCGAGTGCTAATCTCTTTCAATTTGTAAACACGACAAATTGTACTGTTGCCGCTTTGTTTCACGTCGCCATACTTTCGTTACGAGTTGAAAGCAGGATTGGAAAGGTAGTTCGCGAACAAGCTTACAGAAGAAATTAAAATCAATTTACAAGAAATTAAGAATCCGTTTTAGTTCAAAAGTAGATTAAATGGTATTTTCATAACTATTTGTATTCGAATGTTCATTATGAATGCAAAATGCAAAATTCATCTTGCATTAACGGCGTATATACTCGTACTAACAATATTTCAGGTCGAAGAAAATTTATCTCGTGAAAGTCTTACAAAATCTGTATTCAAACATATTATCACACAGTTATAGACATACTTTCAATATGAGCAAGTTTAGCTAAAGTCTACCACACATTGACCCTATTACCTATTGGCAGGAATTTAATGTGCTTCTGAAGTTTGTTAGATCACACAATCTACATATATATATATATATATATAAATCTTGCAATTGATTAACTGTTTTTGATACAGCTTTTACTAATGGAAAAACAAAAAAAAAGATAGAGAACGATAGAAAAACGATAGAGAATCAATGTGAAATATAAAACTGTCGACTATTTGACTGTTTCACAAATCTATGAATAGCATTCAACTAAATAAATGTTCAAAGTAAATAATATTCACATATGTATATATATCCATTATATATACCTAGAGTATTCAGATTTGCTTGAAACTCTGCTTGTGTGAAATGTAGGTCAACGGGATATTTGGGTATTACGAGTGTCAACTCCCAATCGAATCGTTTGAACATTCATTTTGATGAAATACTTATTTTGTTATTGGAAAAAATAAACAATAAACATATGAAGGGGTTATTTCAATTAAATTAGTCAAAATAACTAATAAAACTCAAATTTAATTATAACTTCATTCATTTATTACATTAAGGGCCTCTTTCACAAACATCAACTCTTTCACAAAGTGTTGATTAGTTATTTTTAGAAATCATTTTCTCGTATATTGAATTATGCACTTGGTTTACTGCATCATTCGATAGCCGATTTTTTTATTATTATTTTCTATTTAATGTTTGGGACTTTTACCGTACAAATAAAGGTATATCAGCTCCATTATTCGCGGTGATTAGTGACTTTAAATAACGGTTAGCCTACTTGAAAGATAGTAAAAGAGGCCTTAAAACATATTTTTATGTAATTATACAAATAAGAAAAGTTATAATCAATAAAAACAATTAAATACAAATATTTGTACGCCAATTACATATACCTACACGAAGGTATTCGCCGACGCTGCACTTTTACCTCGGCAGCGCAAATAACCGAATTGACGTCATTGCTGATACAGCATGACGCAATACCGATGTTACTTGATGCATTCACCGGACAGGAAGCGCATTCCATAATCATACTTCGATTTGGACAATAGGTTAATTAGTTTGTAATTTAAATTGTAATTTCTTTTTTTTTATTAAATATTTTAAGTAAATTTGGTTTTTTTTCGAGCCTCCTGCTGCCGCAATCGTAATTGGCGCAGTCGGTAGGATATTCGAGTCAGTGCGCGGCGTGATATAAGGACATCAAAAATCGTTGCTCCTGTCATCTTCGTAGCTACTGATTGAGCTTTCAAGCCTTCATCGAGTATCCAGAATCTACGTACTGCTGCAGCTTGGTGGAGAAACTGATCATCGTTTCACGAAGAGAACCAAATTATGAAATTACTGTAAGTACATTTGAATTGCTCTCGTGTGCTTCCTTTTATATCTTAATCCTTACCAGCTCCACGATTTTTCATCCTAGAGCTCATAGTCAACGGAATACTGCATCGCCGCAGATCCGCCCACATAGGTTAGATTTAAATAGAAATTTAGAATCGGTAGATAACGATACTTTAGAAAATAATATGGCTAACCCGGCTCGACCAGTAGACCATTCCGATGCCATCTTCAAATCCCTAAGGGTTGTCCCCGAATTTGATGGGAACCCTAACGTCCTTACTAGATTCATTAACATCTGCGATAGAATCGTCGATACATATATAAGTACAGAACCGGGTAGCGAACTTTCTAATTTGTCCCTGCTTAACGGAATCTTAAATAAAATTACGGGCACTGCCGCAACTACAATCAACTCCAACGGCACCCCTGAAAACTGGCTAGGCATAAGGACCTTATTAATTAATAACTTTTCGGACCAAAGAGACGAGACCGCATTGTATAACGACCTTTCGTTAGCCACCCAAGGCAACAAGACCCCGCAAGAGTTTTACGACCATTGCAAAAATTTACTCAGTACAATTATGACATACGTAACCCTACATGAAAACTTAGTTACCACCGTTGAGGCTAAACGTAACCTATATAAAAAGGTTGCCATGCAAGCCTTTGTACGCGGGTTGAAAGAACCACTAGGTTCCCGCATAAGATGCATGCGCCCTCCTACTATAGAAAAGGCCTTAGAGTACGTTCAGGAGGAACTCAACGTCATGTATTTGCAACAAAGAAGCGAACCCCCGAAACCGCACACCACATCAAAATTCACGATTCCATTTTCCCCAATTCAATCCACACCTCATAGGCAACCCCCAGTAGCAAACTGGCCCCTTCCATTAGGCTCGCGTCCTACATTACCTCCTCCGCAACCTTTTAGATTCAACCCTCCACAGAATCCAAACGCTCAAAATCCTTTTAGAATGCCAACGCGCACTCAGCAGATCCTCAGTGCGCCACCCCCAAATTACAACCAACGCAGCAATGTCTTCCGGTTGCCACCGAGACACGTCTCTCCAAACATAGGCGGTCCAACACCGATGAGTGGAGTTGTACCCTTTACTCCCAAGCCCCTACCACCAAATGGGCATGATTGGAGAAAAATGGGTAATCCACCGCCCAATAATTACTTTCGCACACGCGAAATGAATTACAACCAATGCGAAAACTACGACGCATACGACTATTCCGACTATAACTGTCCATACAATCAGGGCGAATATTACAATTACTATCCCGACATAGACTACAACTATTTTAACGAACACTACGACTATCATGACAGTAACAACCTTATAGACGATAACAACTATGATGAGACTCAGACAGAAACGGACGAGCCTCAACCATCGACCAGCCACCAGAAGGATTTTCAGAAGGCTATTACTCCGAAAAAACCAAAATAGAAATAAACCTTCAGACACAGCGCCAGCTTCCTTATATTCAAATCAGTAATCCCCCTCTAAAATTTTTGATAGATACTGGTGCTAATCAATCATTCATTTCTCCTGAAGCCGTCGAAAAATTTTTCCCCCACTCTCAACTAAATTTTGACCCTTTTGAAGTAACAAATGTCCATGCCACCTCACGAAATAATTACTCCATAACTTTACCTTGCTTTTCAGAATTTAATGACCCCGACTATATTAAATTTTTCATATACAAATTCCACAATTACTTTGACGGACTGATTGGACTAGACCTTCTCAGCAAATGGGAAGCGAAAATTGACCTTAAAGACCAAATTTTACATACCCAAACGGCTGACAACCCCATCCTAATGTATAACTCGCGAAACGTAAACCTCTACGAAGACATTATCTCATCCCGTTCTTCCAAATTAATCAGACTACCGGTTAATGCACTAGACGGAGACGTTTACATTAGGGAACAATTAATCTGCAATTGCCTTATTCAGGAATGTATTACATCTGTTAATAATAACCGTGGTTATGTAGAAGTCGCAAACATGACGGACAACGACATCATATTTTCTATGGATAGCCCAGTACAAGCTGAAACATTTAATGTTGAGTGCACAAGCACGCAATATCAGTCAGAGCGTACTAAAGACGTTTTAAGTAAATTACGAATGGACCATTTAAACCCCGAGGAAAAGGCTAACCTTGAGACGTTAATATCTAGATATTCTGACGTTTTCTATATCGAAGGAGAACCTTTGACTTTTACTAACAAAATTAAGCATAGGATTAGAACGACCGACGAAACACCAGTGTATACTAAAAGTTATAGATATCCTTTCGTACATCGCCAGGAAGTTAGTGAACAAATTACTAAAATGTTAGACCAAGGTATCATCAGACCCTCTGACTCAGCTTGGAGCTCCCCCATCTGGGTAGTTCCTAAGAAAATGGACGCCTCAGGAAAACAGAAATGGCGCCTTGTTGTAGACTTCCGAAAACTCAACGAAAAGACCATAGACGACAAGTACCCCATTCCCAACATCACTGACGTACTTGACAAGTTAGGGAAATGTCAATATTTTACCACCCTGGACCTCGCCAGCGGGTTCTACCAAGTGGAAATGAGCCCTGAAGACATTCCTAAGACCGCATTTAATGTCGAGCACGGACACTTCGAATTTTTGCGTATGCCAATGGGACTTAAAAACTCTCCATCTACTTTTCAACGAGTGATGGATAACGTCCTTAAGGGTTTACAAAACGTTATCTGTCTGGTTTATCTTGATGATATTATTGTATTCAGCACATCCCTACAGGAACATATCACCAACTTAGAGAAGGTATTCGACAGACTCAGGGAATCTAACTTTAAAATCCAAATGGATAAGTCAGAATTTCTTAAGCTTGAGACCACTTACCTTGGACACATAATTTGCAAAGACGGTATCAAACCAAACCCAGACAAAATTTCAGCCATCGAAAAGTACCCTATTCCAAAAACTCCAAAAGAAATTAAACAATTTTTAGGTCTTCTAGGATATTACCGAAAATTTATACCTGACTTTGCCCGAATTACAAAACCACTTACACAATGCCTCAAGAAAGGTAAAAGAATCAACTTCGACCCCGAATATGTGAATTGCTTTGAAAAGTGTAAAACGCTTCTTACGAACGACCCCATCCTCCAATACCCAGACTTTAGCAAAGATTTCAACCTTACAACTGACGCTTCAAACGTGGCCATTGGCGCCATATTATCTCAGGGACCAATAGGAGCCGATAAGCCTGTGTGCTATGCCTCCCGGACTCTTAACGACAGTGAGACAAATTACAGCACTATAGAAAAAGAATTACTTGCCATAGTTTGGGCTACCAAATATTTTAGACCTTACCTATTTGGGAGAAAATTCACTGTTCTGACGGACCATAAACCATTACAGTGGATGGTAAACTTAAAAGAACCAAACTCACGACTAACAAGATGGAGACTAAGACTTAGCGAATACGACTTCAATGTAGTTTATAAAAAAGGCAAGGCCAACACCAACGTAGACGCTCTTTCAAGGATAGAGATCCACAATGACGAGTCCAAATCCCTCATCAACGAAATTGACGAATTGAACTCTTTAATAGGAAACCCTTCCGAAGTAGCACCCACGTTAGCAAAGTCCTCTACTGACACCGCCCATACAAGTAACGAACACCCCATTTTAGAAGTACCAATTACAGAGGAACCCCTTAATAAATACCATCGACAGCTATGCCTTACTGTTGTAAATGACATAAAAAGAAAACCGATCATGACTAAACCCTTTGACACACACACCCGAGTCGACATCCAATTATCCTCATCCAACCTAGAAGAAGACGTTACGAACGCCATAAAAGAATATGTAAACCCAAAAATCAAGACCGGTATCCTTATAAATCCACCTCTTGCTATGTACGATATCATCCCCATAATTCAAAATAATTTTAGAAGTTCATCCATGAACCTAGTTTTAACCAAATCTGAAAAAGAAAACGTTAAGAATTACCTACGTCAACAAGAGATTATAGGACATTATCATAATGGGAAAACTAACCACAGGGGAATAAATGAGTGCTATTTGGCCCTTTCTCAAAAATACTATTGGCCCAAAATGAGAGATCAAATAAGCAAATTTATTAACGAATGTACCATCTGCGGACAAGCTAAATATGACAGAAATCCCATTAGACCCCAATTTAACTTAGTACCACCAGCCACAAAGCCCTTTGAAATTGTCCATATAGACCTATTCACGGTACAAAATGAGAAATATTTGACATTCATTGACGTTTTTACAAAATACGGGCAGGTTTATCATTTACGAGATGGAACAGCTGTTAGTATCTTACAGGCACTACTCAGATATTGTACCCATCACGGTGTCCCCATGACCATTGTAACTGATAACGGCACTGAATTCACCAACCAACTGTTTTCAGAGTTTACTCGATTACATAAAATAAACCACCATAGGATTCTTGCACACTGCCCTAACGACAACGGTAACATAGAACGATTCCACGCCACAATCCTCGAACATTTACGAATCCTAAAATTAGAAAGAAAAGACGAACCCTTAGTTAACCTCATACCATACGCCATCATCGCCTACAATAGTTCTATACATAGTTTCACGAAATGTAGACCTTTCGACCTATTAACAGGACATTTGGACCCCAGAGATTGTCTTGACTTCGATTTCACACACCACTCCTTACAACAATATTCATTAACCCATAAGGAAAGAATGAAAAGAGTATACGAAATTTTGAACAAAACAACCATGACTGACCGTACTAAAATTATAGAAAATAGGAATAAAAACCGCGACCCAGAAATAGAATATGCACCCCAACAGCAAATTTTCATAAAAAATCCCCTTGCAGACCGTCAAAAGACAGCACCCCGTTACACACAGGACACAGTCTTAGCTAATCTACCAATTCACATCTACACCTCTAAAAAACGTGGCCCAGTGGGCAAGTCACGATTAAAACGAGATGTCGTTCATGTACATAGAGACAGAATGTCCGAAGTATAGCCAATGGTATCTCTGTGAAACTGACCTTAATCACCAACTTCGTACGAAACCTGATTGCATTCAAGAGCTCATCACCAACCAAGTCATAAAGGAGACATGCCAGTACACGACAGTTAGTATAGAAAAGGAGGCTATGGAGAAACTAGACGACGAACACTTTGTACTATCATTCCCACAATCTACAAAAGTTCAGCTAGTCTGCGACAGAGAAGACTTCACATCGCTTAGGGGCAGTTACCTCATCACCATTCCTGTGACATGCTACCTCAAAACGCCTGAACTCACCATAATTAATGATAACGACGAAGTTAAGGGACAGCCCCTCGTACTTACGCAAGTACCTTTCAACGCCACAAAGAAGGCTCGTATTTCAAGACACTTCAAACTAAACAGTATTGACTTGCACGGACTACACAGCATCCAAGAAAAAATCACAATGGAAGCTCCGATAAGGCTCAACGAGGGCCAGTCCTACAACTCTTTATACCACACCACAATACCATTGTACGGACTCGTAATAGTCATAGGAGCGCTCGCCATCATCCTTAAAGTACGACGCTTCTTTATTCGAACTAAAAATCATAAGCCAGAAGAACCCGAAAATCCGGCCACCCACAGTATCGAAGAAACAAATGAAACAAGAGGATCAGAGACCCGAGGAGACTTCCCAGCAACATTTTCTCTCAAAATTCTAAAATAGTTGCTGCTCTAGGGGTGGAGGAATTACATATACCTACACGAAGGTATTCGCCGACGCTGCACTTTTACCTCGGCAGCGCAAATAACCGAATTGACGTCATTGCTGATACAGCATGACGCAATACCGATGTTACTTGATGCATTCACCGGACAGGAAGCGCATTCCATAATCATACTTCGATTTGGACAATAGGTTAATTAGTTTGTAATTTAAATTGTAATTTCTTTTTTTTTATTAAATATTTTAAGTAAATTTGGTTTTTTTTCGAGCCTCCTGCTGCCGCAATCGTAATTCGCCCTTCTAGGCGATGGGAGCCATCTAACTTAAAACCAAAGAATACATAATATTTCCATTTAACAAAATAATAGTAACTTAATTGGATCGAAATTATGCTAATCAAGTAATTAGCATAATTTCCATCCAAGCGCACCGATTCAATTAATTGAATCTATTCCCCTTTCACAAGCAATAGAGGCCTTTTTAAGTTAACTTATAAAATTAACCTGTTATTTATTCCGTCCATCATGATAGTGTGGCGATCATTAAAGCCCCACTTATCGCGGAAGACAAGGTTTATATGGTCGTTTGTTTCTGACACCGCTGACATGATAAATGGTAACACCGAGTGACGTCATAGAGGATAATAAAATTAATATAAAATATAGGGTTACACTACTTTTAGAAAGTGACATTAAGAGCGGGTATAAAGAGAAATTGCCAATCCTAGATTTGAATTTTATCTAAGTAAACAAAGTCTAATTTAATTAATTTTTTTAAATAGATAAATACATTATAAATAAAAGTGACGACTGTAACAGAAAAGATAATATAATGAAATTTTCTCGATAGATAAAAATCACCAAGTGAGCTCATTTCCATCGATTTTAGTTTTATTTTCAAAATGACACACATTACAAAGCTAAAAGTGTATTAGTAATTTCACTTCACATATTATCTAAGGCTGTATGTAGCAATTTTTCATTTGACATTGTAGTTTACGAATAACTAATATTTAATACTTTTGGCACTTATAACATTTTTATAACATTTTTTTTAGTGGAATAAAACATGGGGTGTTGTAGCTGTAACGTGGATATGGCCGTTTGTTTTACGTGAATGTCTGTTTCTTATTTGTTAACGCACACTCGTAACATATAGACATAAATTTTAAAACGTAATATCCAACAAACTTGTAATATCCTAATTTCAAATAGAAATATCCAATCGAAAATTCCAAATTTCGATAACTCTATGTGACTCGTAGAAAATAATAATTTAAAACCATTTTTTCTTTATTAAAACGGAAACATGTATTCGTAGTGTTCAATACACTACGATAGTTAAGTTGAAGGGCAAACAAAATTGAGTAAGTACCTATAAAAGCAAGAATTGTTATAAAATTGGCACAATGTTCCCCATGAACAAACAAACTAAACATTTCGAGGTATACTGTTTGACGGCGATTGTGACATTTCCTGCTGAAGTTACTTTACACACAATAGAATTACATAACGATATAAGAACCTCCAAAAGTAACAAACCGCCACACAAAGAATGTTTCCGGAGCGCATCTATCACCGCAAGAAAATCGATAGGCAATTAGTTCCGGTTGCTATGGCAACCAGGTTGACAGTTTCACATTATGAAAAAATCAGTAGCGTGTTTACTAGTTAAAACAATAATTTCTTAACATCCTCCCTACAGCTAAAAACGTCGACCTACAACTTAGTCCGTTCGATCGGATAAATGGCATTTTCCTATTGACCCGTACCTACACTCATATTACCTATATCTATACCTACCCGACCCTTAAATTACAAACCTAGAAACGGACTCTGCAAGGATATAGTATCAAAGCGCTCAAGTTACCTGAGCTAGCATCCAATGTGTTATACACTTAAAGAGTCTTTCTGTCCCAATGACTGGCAGGTCTACAAATTGGAAGAGGTTTTCCCATTACCACCTCAGCTTACTTCTATTTTTTTATTTCCCCAAGAGTTACGCCGTATAACCCCAATAGAGTTCAATTATACTGTTAAAAGTCTTGGTTATACTTTGTTTCGTTTAATTAGAAACAAATAGTTGCACTACTGTTTGTAACGTTGCTTGTGCTGCAACCGAACGTTAGCCTTTCCTTTCTGAAGACCCTTAACCGGGATGAAACTTATGGTAACTGATCGAAGACCACTTTACGTAACTACCTACAAAGTTTGATGAAATTTCGGCTTCTTTTCCATTTCCCTTTATCTTATGGGTAAAATGTCTAATAGCAGGTTAGGTTAGGTTTAGAATAAATCATTGTAGAAAAACGAAGCCTAGCAATATGGCTTATCCACTTATTGGTTATGTTATTTATTATTGGTTAAATTTGCAATGTTGCTTTCTAAATAGCAACTATTTTGAGCGACCAAAAATGATTTTAAAGCCATTATAAAAGTGGCTTGAAAGCTTCTTCCCTTATGATTATACCTATTTAGTTCTTGTCAATTAGAAAACTCGCAAACATGATAAATCACAGGAATTTTCTATTAGCTGTTTAAACACAGTGGAATTTGAATTTTACACGTTGTGTTGAAAGTCTAAATTCTAACGCAGCTTCCATTATTTTTATAGCAGCAATGAGTCACCCCCTCGGCTTGAAGAAATTAATTTCTCGATGCGATCTGTTTTTAGGTCATTGCAATGACGTGACAATATTTAATACCCAATATTCTAAATTGTTATTTAATAAGTTTAATTTATTAGCGACCTATTTATTAGGAACACTGTATATTAAATATTAAAACTTTGTACTCTTGTACTTTATGTTATCGAGGTCACTGCACTTGGTAACATATACCTTGTATTTATATCTGTATGTTTATGCACGATAATCTCAGAAAAAGCTTAACCGATTTAAATGCGATTTTCGCTGATGTATTGATGATTACCTACCTACCTGGATTAAGCTGTAGGATACCATTTATCCTGTAAAAATGTTAGGTTCCTGTGAGATTTTCAAAAAACTAACTACAGCGAAGTTCCGGGCACCACCTAGTAATAAATAAGTGTTACTTCAGTATGTTTATCGAGGAGAAAGATTAAACTACGTTTATAACTAACAACCAAATTATAAAAGAGTACATTAAGACCTAAATACGCCTAGATCCCAACCTAAATATTACCTGCAAAATTCTAAATATAGACCTAAATGACCGTCATAGAGAAGAGAACGCAGAGTACATTTCAGTTTTGACTAAATGAGACGAGAAATTAGGTCACCATTTATAGAAAATCTCAGTTGATTATTTGCACGGCCATTTTGAATATCAGAAATGACTATTTACTTCGGTGTTCAGAATATTCATCTTTTAATTAAGTTTGTCGTAATATAAGATGAACATGAATATTAATGTGCATAAGATAAAATTATCACTATCCTTATATATTATAATAATATATAAGGATAGTGATATCCATAAACATAGGCATAGTATTATATTATAATACTATGCCTATGTTTTTATATAATAAAAACAAAGGCATGGTTTGCGGAAAAAAACATGTATTTTCACAAACCTTATTTTCAAGTTTATCGCACTTTTCATTAGTGAACTGTCGACCTTAACATAAAAAAAAAGTGAACCGTATCAAAATTATTGCTCTATATTTTGTCAGGTGTTATATTTTTTTAGTTATTTTAGTTTAGTATACAAACACCAATAAAATATTTTTAAATGTTTCCCATTTTAAAATTTTCAACGTATTTCATATAACTTCATTTTTGATATCCATGAAAATATTCTTGAAACTATATAAACTGTATAATTTCTACTTAGTACTTACTTGTACTTATGTACTGTACTTGAAACTATATAATTTGTAGTTATATAAACTGAAGTTCATATGAAAAAGCCAAAATTAATAGGAAATTAATAGAACCTTACTTCTAATGGAAACATTTAATCACATTGCAAGCTTATGTAGACACTGTCCAGCCCCAAAATGCTTTTACCGGCTCTAGGTATCGATTTCATCAAAAATAAGACGGGAACAAACAGAATCATTTATCAATAATGTCTGGGTTCCAGTAGATTCTTTCCACTATCGCGAATATAATATCTAACACTGTATTTATATGTATGTAAGTCTGGGTTTTATTATTCTAACTATAAAAAAATGGCGTTTTGTCGAACCGGCAACATTGGTTTCAAATATCTGGCGTTTGGTTAGGAATTCTAAATTCATTTCAAATATCGCTCATGTATTTGTGTAACGAATTTAGTGATTTTTTTTAGTTTTCACGTCATTTTATTTAATTTTCCTTTGACATCGTTTTGTTCACAATAAAAATGGGAAAACTAAAAATATCACGTTATTTACGAAAACCAGCACGAAAATCAGTTCGAAAGTTTAATGATGTGTTTTGGGAAAGCTTAATGCAAAAGAAAACATGGTACGTTTTTGTGGTTCCAATTTTTTCGTTCTCGAAATTTTGCCTTCAGAATAAGCTCCATAGACAGTCAGAGACCCAATTTAAAAGTGAAAAATAAAAAGTGATTTGGCTTCGCACAGATGCATTTTTTCTGCAAATTATATACAAAAACCTTCCTCGTTCATCGCTCTGCCTACTGCCTATTAGTGAAGACCGCAATGAAACCCATTGCGTAGTTTAGAAGGAGTGAATGGATATACAGACATACAGGCAGCCAGAGGCGTAAAGCGACTGTGTTTTATACTATGTAAGTACAACGAGTATGTAAGGATGTGATTAAAGAAGTGAACGTTTCCCATAAACTGAACATTCTGTTTGGAACTTTCCATACGTCAATCCCATTAGACTCAATGAAGGACGAAGAGTCAACTTTTTTAAAAGTGTTTGACGTCACGTACTCGCAGGAAGATTATTCACGGCTCGCCGCTGGGGTGGCCGACGACCCGGAAATTATGACGTCATTATACGTCAGCTTTCTGGGCGTTGGTGGTTTTTTATTGTAATCACATGCGGTTGCAAAAACAAACGCATTGATCAGGACTTAGAACGAGAGATACGCACATCGATACGCACTGCCAGTAAATACTCATGTACTAACAATATTATTAGCATGGTTTTTGAATGTTACATTTCGAAATGAATATTTATCTTGGGTATAATTAATGATAATACTTACTCAGTGAAGTTAGTTCGATAAGGAAAAAAACGCGGACAAACTAATTGGCTGGCGGCTCCGTTGATAAACTTAATAGAAAGATAGTTCGAAAATGTTCTTGTTTTTCCTAGACTGATAAATATATTTTTTTATTTAGTACTATCATAAATACAAATTGTTATAAGAAAGTTAATACTGTTTCAAAGGCCAAGAAAGCCACGAATTTTGTATTGTTTTTTGTATGCCTAGTGTGCTTTAATTCTCCAATTTAAATCTCCGATTTTTTTCGTCCTACTTTGGTAAGTTTTCGAAAAACGATCACTTGATGGTAGTGGATATATCACTTGCAACGGCTTGCAAGAACGCATATGCGTTGCTGAGTTTTGCAGGATTAAGAATTAGGGACAGGTTGTGAATATGGGAATGGGGTTTTGGAATCCTTTACCTACTCCGCTAAACACAACAGCACACTTGCTGTTACTTTCCTGTTAGAAGGTGGTTTAGCTGTCAGACGAATGCAGTAGTGTAACAAAAAAATAAAATTAATTGAAATACTTAATAAAGCAGAAATATTTTGTGAATTAGACAGTTTTACCAAACATAGGTGAAGGTAATAAGTATTGAATTTTGTATGTTGAAAACTCGTTCCAGCCATGGAATTGCCGATTCAGATCGGCAAAGTGTCGGGTCATCATTGTAAGTCGGTTTAGTATGTACACGGAGAATTTATTGTTAGGCCCGAATGCCCCGTCTTACCCCATTTCGACCGCATATATCTGAGGCTTAAGGTATAGTATTATTGGTAGCGATCACAATAAATATAAATATATATTTGTCATAATTTTGTATAATTAAATTTATTATCTGAAATCTCTGTTGTATAATTAAACTATGTATGTAATCAAGATGTAAACGATAGTTTGATAGTTATAAGAAAACCGTGTTAATTTTTTATAACGGTTGGTTCCCTGTTCACTAATGCATTTTTTAAAATAGTAACATATAAAATTAAGGCTTACCCAAAGAAAAGTACAATACCTTATTATGGGTTAAGTGAAGGTAAGCAAAATTCCGATTTTATGCCATCAATAGTTTTCATCATACAAATAACAGCTGTGTTTTTCTCATGCCTTTTCTCATTGTGGATTTCGAGATTCCTAAAAAAACAACCTCGAAGCTTAATTCTTAGTTTGGAAGCCAAGTTCTTTGTTGGGAACACAATGATTGGCATAAAAACATAATAGGTCGGGAAAACAGGTTTTTGGTATATTATAAGAAAAAAGTATTATATATAAAAACCTGAAATATAGAATCATGTACATATACAGAATCTATTAAATCTAAAACAGAACGCAATATTCTCAAAAACATATTACAACTCCTGTAATATTTATTTCTCGCTATCACTAGTAACACAACCTTATCCCATATGTGGAAGGCAAGACGCGTTTGAAACCATTAGGGGCATTGTATCTTGTTATGTGCGGTCTAGTTGATTTATTGAAAACATTTATAGCTAACCAATCAAAATGCTGTGTCAAGACTTTGTTTTTGTGCGACTTACTATTGTTCTTTTATAGTTACTAACATCGAAATACTAGTTACTAAACGTAGGTTTCTTAAAAGTATTATACTTTTCTGTTAAATTTAGTAGATATGTAGGTATTCTAATTTTTTTGCCACTAGACTCTCACACTTTTAATTCAATTAAATAATTTACAATTATTATTATTATTGTGTGTTATAAAGTAAGAGTATAAGTAAATGAATTCATATGCTGTTATTTCACGGTGGTCTTCAAGAGTAGCTACTGTCTTTTTAAGTGGACCTAGCCGGGAATCGAAACCCCCCCCCCCCTCCAAACAATTAACAAACATTTATAAAAACATTAATTGTAAACACATTTCTTTTAAGACATGCCACTCTTGTTCTAAAAAAAAAGAAACAAAGAAAAGAGTTAAAAAAATAATTTTGAAGATGGGATGTTAAAAATACGACATTGTATCTTGTTATGTGCGGTCTAGTTGATTTATTGAAAACATTTATAGCTAACCAATCAAAATGCTGTGTCAAGACTTTGTTTTTGTGCGACTTACTATTGTTCTTTTATAGTTACTAACATCGAAATACTAGTTACTAAACGTAGGTTTCTTAAAAGTATTATACTTTTCTGTTAAATTTAGTAGATATGTAGGTATTCTAATTTTTTTGCCACTAGACTCTCACACTTTTAATTCAATTAAATAATTTACAATTATTATTATTATTGTGTGTTATAAAGTAAGAGTATAAGTAAATGAATTCATATGCTGTTATTTCACGGTGGTCTTCAAGAGTAGCTACTGTCTTTTTAAGTGGACCTAGCCGGGAATCGAAACCCCCCCCCCCTCCAAACAATTAACAAACATTTATAAAAACATTAATTGTAAACACATTTCTTTTAAGACATGCCACTCTTGTTCTAAAAAAAAAAAGAAACAAAGAAAAGAGTTAAAAAAATAATTTTGAAGATGGGATGTTAAAAATACGACATTTTGGTCGAATTTGCCATTGATTTAAAATACTGTTTTAACATTTATTTTTCACTTATCTTTTTTTTTAAAAAGAATTAAACCACTTGAATAGGAATTAGAACTCCTAAATCCCATTTTCAATTATTTTTCGTGAATCGGCAATCTGAGATACGTTGCGCAATAAAATTATAAGAACTCAGAAGGAAATTTTTGATTCCTCGGCAAGATTGGGTAATCCCCTTTTCCGTTTTAGATTAAATTTTCCAATAGTCTCTTCGCCACATAAACGAGGTTACAGTAGGGGAATAGATCTAACCAAAAAATATTTTTCTCCATCGTCACTAGATTACAATAATTGTTAGAATCATGGCTACTTAGAAAATTGATCATTTTCAATTATATTAAAAATCATGTAATAGTTTTCCATTGGTAAATATATTTTTCATTATATACACAATACGAGTATGTGATAAAGCACAGATAATTATTTTTGTTACACAATAATCTAGCTCGCAACAGTTTAGGTATTGCTAGTGCACAGCTGTGTAAATTGTTACGTATTGAGAAGGGATGATAGCGTAGTTTCATCAATCAAGTGGCGTTGACATAGTGCAGATGTATGCAGACCTCGTATATTCCCTGGCTTTCCGAAGAGCCACCGAACGCTCTAGTTTCCGTACAATATCCTAATCTAGATACCTATATTTATATATAGTAATATTTCTTATAAACAACCCAATAGATTTTTGTAGGGTGTTCACTAATGGAAAGAGCGACAAGGAAGGTTGTGTAAGTATATAATTTGCAGAAAAAAAAATTCCTCCGTACGAAGACAGGGCGGCCCCTTGTATCTACTTATCAATCAATATCAATAATAATAATAATAATCAGTTATTTCAGACATAGAACATCCATAATTATTAACTATGTATTAACAAAATAATAACAAAAATATACATCTATGTGAATTACTAATCCTTATGTGAATGTGAGTTTGTTTGTTTATTACTAATAATACTATAATATCAATATCAATCAATCAATACTAATAATAAATCTGTAAGTGTAGGTATTGTATGAATGTATGTTCCTCCATAACTCTTAAACGAATTAACTGATTTTCATGAAACTTGGTAGATAAATATATAGTCGTACAGAACACAGGATAGGCTACTTTTTCTTTTTCAATGCGGACGAAGTCGCGGGCGCCAACTAGTTATAAAATAAAGTCAATGTCCGCGTTTGTCTGATTCTCGGCAAACTTCTTTTAAACTTTTAAAAAAAATACATGTATCCCTTAGGGAAAGATGCTATGTTCTTCTATTATATATTTCCAGCGTAATACGAATTCCTATAGAAACACTAACACAAATACAACTAAATAAACTACCAAAATGTTAAATATTTATATACGAGTCTATTAAGTTCTGCAAACAAAGGTTTTCATGAGTAATTTATTTCATAATTACATGTAACCACAGCCTTCGAAATTATCAAATATTTCCCAACAATTCGTTACCACATCAATTAACACCCGTCAGACCTTATAAACAATAAACAAAACGTTACTTCACGCGGCCTTCTATCACACAGCAATCAAGATATTATTAAAATCTGTAGCAGTCGATTTACATCAAATATAACCTTATTTCTGTATCAATATGTATGTTCGACCTCTTATGAATCTTCTGATGAAATCTAATTATGATCTAAATTATTTCTGTTACGCCAGTCTTAAGTACTTATACCTATTTAGTTTAGTTTAATTTGAGAAATTTGTAACTGTCGACTTCGTCTGTGTAACTTTGTAAAATACCTACAGCCTATGTTACTCGCTGATAATGAAGCTGAAGATTTCTATAGATGAAAGAATTTTTAATATCGGTTCGGTAGTTTTTGAGTTTATTCACTACAAATAATAATACAAAAATATTAATCTTATCTTTATATTATTAGTACAGATTCATTAAATAAAACCAAAAATAAAGTATCAATCAAACCTAAAGTTATATTTGAGTATTGTTGTCAATTCACTCAATTAAGGCATTCACTAAGTTACTTTCCTTTGGCATTGTTACGCGACGGTGTAATAGTCATCCTAACCCTAGAGAAGTGAAGCTTCGTATCGAATAATGAAATTACGCGCCCCGTCATCACGCTATCGCAGGCGACAAATTAGTCCTGAGAATAATGTTTGCAGACTGCCTTGTGCCCAATTAGTGAGCTCAGTAATTAGGTTACAATTGACACAGTTTCTTATGATGTGTTCACACCTATTCATTTATTATGTAGTTTGTTAACTAATGAGATATATTATTTACATATATGTTACATATATGTATATTGTTAATTGCACTGCTAGAGATTAAGTATCAAGTAATTTGAAATTATTATCACTTGCTCTAAGACGAAAGGAAATATCATCAGGAAATCTTACGATAATGTTTACAAGGTATGTGATTGGTTAAAAAAAAACAGTAATTAAAAAGTGATGTCTTATATCTCTTCACAAGTTTAGAGTCGTTTTAACACATTAGATCGACACAAGACTGTACAAAGCTCAATTAAATAATACTTCAATTAACTCGCGCTTTATCAACTCTCTATAGTAAAAAAAGTAATCAAAGAAGACTAATTTATGTTAATCTCTATTTTATGCGTTATCACTCCTTCTGGTTTAGTAAATCTTTTTAATACCTAAGTAAATACCTTTAGTAATAATGATTAAACAAAACAAAAGTAACAAGCAAAAGCTTTAGTCACAACGCCTAACAAAATCTGATTAGAGAAACAGTTAATATTCATGCGAAATATGTTGAGAGAGTTCGCGAACTTCGTGTTAAGGTGGCGCTGGACGAGCGTGGGAACTCAGTAATAGGTATTTGGGAGAATTTGTTGTCTCAACTTACTATAATGCTAATAACCTAAGACAGAATGCGAAGCAACACATTCGGGCACTAATTCAACTAGCGAAACATACGCCAGCAATTCCAATATTTTAGAAAAACCTTTATAGATAGTAACTATTGACATCCTAATTTTTAATGTACACTATAGCTAGGATGTTTTCATTGGAAAACATTATTGGCTTTCAGTCAAAAATTACGAGATCTCAACCAGAGAAAATGTGACAAATTCTGCACATTTTAGAATTATACTAGATATAAAATAAATTTCAGTTTTTTGTTTCGATGTATTCTGCACATTTTAGAATTATACTAGATATAAAATAAATTTCAGTTTTTTGTTTCGATGTAAACCTTCATATTAGGTCTCAGAAAAGTCATATTTTTTCATGTATTACTACGACCAATACCTAATGAGTAATCATGGAATTACGTAGTATGGAATTGGTACGCCGCTCGAGTTGGAAAGTGGCCTCTTAAGGACACGCTGTACGAGCGTGGGAACTCAGTAATAGCTCAGATTAAGGAATAGTAATAGGTATTTGGAAGAATTTGTTGTCTCAACTTACTATAATGCGAATAACCAACACAGAATGTGATTTTTCAGGCATTTATTCAACACGCGATAACAATAAAACATGCGCCATCAATTCCAATATTTTGAAAAATTACTTTTAAATGTACTATCGCGGTCAATGGAGCAGACCCACTTTTCATACAAATTTGTCTAACGTTGAATTGAGGTTGTCATAGTAACGTAAATGTTATAATACGAAATACGAGTAGGTATTTGAAGTAGGAACAAAGATAAATACAAAATGTGCACACGAAATTGTTCCTTACGGTGGGACTGCTCCCTGGACCGCGATAGTACATTATAGCTAGGATGTATTCATGGAAAAACATTATGACTTTTCGTCAGTAATTACAAGAATTCAAACAGCGAAAATGTCACAAAATCTGCACATTTTAGAAATTAATTATAATAGATATGAAATTAATTTCAGTTGTTTGTTTCCATACAAACTTTCATATGATATCTCACTATTGTCTCAGATTAATAAGAGTTAGCGCCTCATTCACGAACGTCAAGTAGGCCAAACTGTCATTTAAAGTCACCGGTAACCGGGGATAATGGAGCTGATATACCTTTGTTTGTACGGTAAACGTCCCAAACATTAAATAGAAAATAATAATAAAAATTGGGCTATCGAATGATGCAGTAAACCGAGTGCATAATTCAATATAACAGAAAATTATTTTTAAAAGTAACTAATCAACACTGTAAATGTAGTTTGTGAAAGAGGCCCTAAGTATAATAGATATGAAATTAATTTTAGTTGTTTTGTTTCCATACAAACTTTCATATGATATCTCACTATTGTCTCAGATTAAATAAGAGTTAATGTCGTAATGCTAATGTCATGTGTTTTTAATGAGTTACGCAGTATGGAATTGGTAAGATACTCGAGTTTGAAAGTGGGCTCTTAAGAATGGGTATAAAGCAAACAAAATTTGTAATTTCACCCGCGTGGCCCCTTGGACATGACAGTGACACAAAATACGTAGAACTACGCACAACATGCGACGGAAGATAGCGCATCTCGCTCAATAAAAATGTTATAAGTGCCAAAAGTATTAAATATTAATTATTCGTAAACTACAATGTCAAATGAAAAACTGTTACATACAGCCTTAGATAATATGTGAAGTGAAATTACTGATACACTTTTAGCTTTGTAATGTGTGTCATTTTGAAAATAAAACTAAAATTGATGAAAATGAGAGCTCACTTTGTGATTTTTTTCTATCGAGAAAATTTCATTATATTATGTTTTCTGTTACAGACGTCACTTTCATTTATAATGTATTTATCTATTTAAAAAAATTACTAAAACTAGACTTTATTTACTTAGATAAAATTCAAATCTAGGATTGGCTATTTCTCTTTATACCCGTTCTTAATACTTGTCATTCACAACATTAATGAGGAAGTATGCTTTACGAGAAAGTCTTGATTCAAGTAACTTGAGCAAGTACTAACAAGCGGTGAACTGATCACATTTTACAAGTTTACATTCATCGCTTTGGAGTAGTTTCCGTAAACAGCGTAAGTTGTATACCTACTTGTGTGTGATTAAGAGGACTTAAAACTTATTTGTGAGATTAGTTATGTGAGTGACACATAAATTAATTGCGAATTAGAACACTAATGAACTAAAAGACGATGTACAGTTAGCATAAATAACATTAGTTATAAAAAAAAATCTAATAAACAGCATGGTATAATAAAAGGTAACTCGAGTTCCGGATAGAATGCTCTCTTGGTGATTATTAATTACTAGCTGTACACGCGACTTCCTCCGCGTAACTGTAAAATATACTTAGCCCATGTTACTCGCTCTTTTTAAAATCGGTCCAGTAGTTTTTGAGTTTATTTATTTATTTATTAATACTAATAATAAATCTGTAAGGGTCGGCCATGGAGTAAGTTACTTTGTTTTCAGAGATATCGTGTTTATAGGCTCTATACATGATACTGAAACTAAATTGACCATTTTTAGAATTTTTTTCTGTATGTATGTATGTATGTATGTATGTATGTATGTATGTATGTATGTATGTATGTATGTATGTATGTATGTATGTATGTATGTATGTATGTATGTATGTATGTATGTATGTATGTATGTATGTATGTATGTATGTATGTATGTATGTATGTATGTATGTATGTATGTATGTATGTATGTATGTATGTATGTATGTATGTATGTATGTATGTAAGTATGTATGTTCTTCCATAACTCTTAAACGAATTAACTGATTTTCATGGAACTTAGTAGATAAACATTTAGACGTACAGGGCACAGGATAGGCTACTTTTTTCTTTTTCAACGCGGACGAAGTCGCGGGCACCAGCTAGTTACAAATAAAAATACAAATCTTCTCTTTTTATAAAATTAATATACTTAGACTAACTTTTAGCCGCGACTTAATTCGCGGCCCTCATAGTACTTTTTTTTGTGTGAATGTGCCTTTTCTATGAGAGAGTGAAGGATGCAGGACTACATTCATCGTCTTATATATTATATCCACTCCATATTCATTATCCTTTACCCTATTAAATTAGGCAAAGAAAGAATGTGAGGCAGACTGATGCTAGCTGTAGCTGTTTAAAATATATTAAATAAATAATTAGAAATATTTTCTAAAAATAATATTTGATATTATAATTGCTTTATAGTTCTTAATAAGATCAAAGACTTAATATAGCATTGTTCCCTTCACCGCCGTTGATTATTCTAAAGCTTAGGATATTGAACTAACTAAGTACCTAAAACATTTCAAAGCGCTCTAGGGTAAAGGAGATGAAAATGCTAATGTTTTTATTATTTTAAAACATGGTCAACGACACCCAAAAAGATTATGAAGTTACAAAAACAGTAAATGAAAGTAAAATAAAAGTAAGTAATAATTATATCCTTACATAATTATTTTAAAACAAATTCCTCCGCCGCGTCTATGTCTGTACGCGATAAACTTAAAAACTACTGCACCGATTTTCATGCTGTTTTCACAAGTGGATAGAGTGGTTCTCGATGAAGATTTTAATATATAATTTACAAAGTCACGCGGGCGAAGTCGCGGGCAGCAGCTAGTTTATTATAAAGCCATGGTGATCAATATCATACACATCGATGGATACCAACTATACTTTATCCACGTGGTATTGTGTTTAAAAATGCTATAGGGAAACTCAGAAAACATACTTATTTCTTTTTCTAATAATATATAATACTAGTACACGCTCCTAGCGTCGGTCACACAGATAATAATGTTCCTCGTTTAACGCTCTTTTCATTAGTGAAAACCGCATGAAAATCCTTGATATCATCACATGATATCATAAGTAATAGATTGAATTTATACTAATGTAATAATATAATATTATAATAAATTATTGTCAATAACAGATGGTACAGATGAAATCTGAAACAAAGCAAAGGTAATATCGCGAACAATCCAACTGGGAACTATCATTGTTAAATTTAACGTTAATTTGAAGCGTCCATTGGGAAGTAATTAAGCGTGACTAATTCACGTAGATAGAGAGTACGTTGATTAACTGTTCTGCATAATGGAATTGGACAATAGACATTATACCTACATATAAATACTCATATGTATCCATATGTACAGTATATATTATAACGCGAAAATGGGGTGTAACCGTAGATGGAAGCAAAAAGGAAGTGGATGGAGTCCAATGAACTGAGTATCATTCTTTCGCTCAAAGAACACTGTTTTACATACACGTGATACATAAAAAATACAGACACAGTTTTTGTAGAAAAATATTAAAAAAAAAAAAACAGAAAAACAATAACAAAGTAAACAAGAAGAATTCAGTGCTTAATGTTAACAAAATTTTGTATTTTAATCGCCAATAAAACCGCAACGTAAAGGTTTTCGAACAAGAATATTGTATGAAAATTGTCTCCTCAATAAGTATGGTGACTATAAATTTATGTAGACTTAATAAAACTGCTCTTGGCCAGCATCTAGCCGTGTATAGCGAAGATGAGGCGAATTAAGGATATATCTAAGAAATCACAGTGAGTCATGATATTACAACATTTTCTTAACACACGTAAGCAATAGAGATTATTTTAAATTTATAATTCAAAACTTTAGTTTTAATAAAATGCCATAATAATATAAAATTGTAAAATAATGTTAATAATTCTTTATCCTTTTTAACATCTTAGGCAGTACTTAATCAGTATTAATTAACTAATTCAGTGTTTGTAGTACATTAGTGACTAAAATTAATACCCTTTTAACATATATAATGCCTTGATTAATATTGCTATGTACACTAAATGTATTTTTTTAAGTTAATAAAATTCAGACAATTTCTATAGATGTATATAATTTCATTTTTTCACAATTCAATTTGTTAAATGAAAGCAGTTAATTATCACTTTAATGGTAAGTACCAACAATAGGAAATGGGTACGAAAATACCATATCTACAGTGTTACAATTGAGGCAACGACATTTGACATTCGCTAACATATTGAATAACATACTGAGCATAACATACTGAATAATCATTTTCAGATCATTGAGCTGTTTTTTCAAATGGAAATAATAAAAATATTGCATACCATGAATCATGGTGACCCTACAAGTTACCGTTATTTCAGTAATGGAATGGAGCGAGCAGCTTACAGCATTAAACCTCGTGTCGATAGCCTATAAACAGCTAAATTGGATTCTGAGGGTAGTCCGTAGTAATTATAAAGCGTGATATCATTTTATATTTTATATGTTCTATATTTGTGCAATATAATAGATGAGGTGATATTAATTAAAATTAGTGAGGTGCCGGATATCCATATCCGTTACTTCTTGGGCGGATCTTTTTACGGATCTTTTACAATATTAGTTTTTAATTCATAGCTGAAATTCTACTTGTACATAGGTGATTAGGTAGCAATGGAAAACTATTAATTTCAATTCAGATGATTTTTTTATTTCTTAAAATCAAACATTTGGCACCTTTATAATGCACAAGCCTCAAGTGGCGGGCCTCAACTATCGTCTCAAGGTCTTGCGCACCGACACCGATTGAGTAAGATCCTTATCCGTATCCGTATCTGCGGATCTCGTCACCAAATATCCGTATCCGTATCCGCGGATCAACATTTTAACGGTCCGGCACATCACTAATTAAAATATAGTTGACTCACAAGCTGGACCGATTTAAAGTTGGCTTTTCGCACATTTTGTACGAAATAAAATCTTGCGAGATGACAACTAAACCGATTTTTATAGACCTATGTTTGATTTCTTAAATTTGTGTCCGCCGAATAGCAGAATTACTGTTAAAAAGAATATAAAAATTGTGAATAAAATTAGTTTTCTCATACATTTTGTATGGAACGGGTTTTTATTCTAAAGCGATACAAACAAAATATATTCGATAAAATATTTCTTTTCAGTGTAAAAAATGAGAAGACCTTTTCCCGTATTTCAACCGTAGGTGTAGGTATAGACATAATATTAATATTGGCTACGATTATAAAGGTTCTATCACACCTTTTCATTTCAAAAATCGAATAACA
Source organism: Synanthedon formicaeformis (assembly GCA_945859745.1). Taxonomy (NCBI): domain Eukaryota; kingdom Metazoa; phylum Arthropoda; class Insecta; order Lepidoptera; family Sesiidae; genus Synanthedon; species Synanthedon formicaeformis. The sequence continues at coordinate 5,631,435 of OX243969.1, read as the reverse complement.
TTCGTGAGCCCAGAAATCTTGAGTTTCATAAAGAACATTGTCTTGATAAGTAAGCAGAGCACCGATTAGGTCAAACTTGTTATTTGAACATTAAAATTATTGCCTCGTCTTTGATATTTTTTCTATTTTGTTTTAATTTCTATTACAGTACCCCTGTCCTGATTAAATTTTAGAAACAGAAAAACACGTGAATAAACTATAGTAATGTATAAATGAAAATTAACTTCATTGGTGTGATGTCCATACATTTTCTTAGCTGCTTAGCTCTGCAGCCAAATATATACCTAATAACATATTCCTTAATTCTATTAATTTTGATTTTATTGGTCACTTTTGAATAAATGAAAACATCTTAACTGAGTTCAACTGAATTTTTTTCAGCTTAAACGAGACAATAAATTAGAACCTTCGCGATGACTTTCAGACAAAACTTTGTCCCTTCGTAAAAGAATTTTTAAGTGAGAATTCTTAAGTAGGCCACTTTGTCTCGAGAGTGGAAATAGCTACAAATGGGTGGAGATCTAAAGTGTGCCATAAGGCTTATAATTTTAAGGTCGTTTAAGCTTTACCTTTAAGCTTAAATTTCACTTGTACACTATGTATATAATAACACGTTGAAACCTGAATTTTTGCCATCGTTAGAAACGTGACCATAGACGTAGAAAAATACAAACGCTGCCCGTAATTCGATGTGGCCATTAGTAATCCGACGTGACCTTGACTTAGGACAACTGTAGACGGCTGCCCCGTATCTATTTATTTCATCTTACTTTCAGATATCCCAATACTCAGTATTTCAATACTATTTTCTATATTTATTATATATATTGTCTGCCTGTGTTGTTTCTTCGCTAACTTATCTGTTTTCCTTTGAAAATTCAAGTGACAATTATGTCAATCAGTAATCAATACCTATTTCAAATCTAAGTACTTAGCGAATTTGAAATGAATGGAATTTGTTATCGAAACAGATAAAGCAATAATTGTAATACATATAAGAAATATTTTACTATTTATCAACTCTTCAAATTTATACGCTTGTGTATGTGTAAACAAACTATAAAAGGTTATACTTAAGTATATTGGGGGCTTTAAAAACAAATTAATTTATTAACTATGAACATGACGAAAACATAAAAGGGATATAGCGAAAACATATTGCATGCAATTCTCCCGAGAACACACAAATTAGAATCTCTCAAGAAAATATTGCCTCTCCCTTCTCTCCCTTAGGGGATGACATTACGAATTCCCCTTTCGCCCCTCATGAGTCCTTGCAAGTTTAGCAAGTTAATACACATTATAATGTTCGCCTTTTATAATATTAGCATAACGAAAACTTGTGCTACGAGTGTAGGAGAATGTCTGAGAACGGAATCAGCAAGTGTCTGGAACAAGTAATAGTTATTGCGAACAAAGATTCTTTTTATTTTCTTTGTGAAACTATGACCAATGTTAAATGTATTTCTATTCTTTTCTAGCCATCTTTTTCAATTGAATATATTGTAAAATGCATATAAAAGTCTTAAAGATAACTTTTTATTACATGCAACAGTACATATGATTATAAAGCTTAAGAGTTTGTTTGTTTGTTTGTACGCGCTAATCTCAGGAACTAATGATTCGAATTGAAAAATTATTTTTGTGTTGGATAGTCCATTTATCGAGGAAGCCTATAGGGATGTAATCTGCGGATGTATTGCATTTATTTCAGAAATACTTTCATAATTTGAAAGGTACATTATTACAAATGGACGTAGGCTGTATATAAACATATGCTATTGTTGTATATCTTTCTAAAAGGCCTGACAGGACAAGAAATGTCTTAGAATGTCTACGTTGTAGTTCAGGGCAATCAATAAAACCGAAGATATACAAAGTTTGGTAGGAAGGAACGGTGGTGTTCACTATAACTGAGAGATGTAATTAAAGTCCGTGGTACGAAGAGCAAGATAACTTAACCATAATCTAATACTTATAAAAAAAAAATCCTGACTGACTATCAGCGCACAGCCAAAACTACTATGAGTAAGTCTAGAAAGCTGAAATTTGAAACTTAAGTTTATTTTATAAAGTAGAATCTGCTAAGAAAGCCCCCTACGAGTCGCTAGTAATAAAATACAACAATAACGAATGACAATACTATACAAAAATATTATTAAGTATTTATGGGCAAAATTTGTTTATTTATTTATATGAATGGTTTTAAAGCTGCTATTTTACCGAATTAAAATTATTTTATTTTTAATTATTTTAACTGGTATTATCGGTAAAAACACAAGAGACCATTATTGTTGTTTAATAATTATGTTAAAGCACTGAAACTGAAATAAAGAGGTAAATTTTTTATTCAATATTTTGTCCACCAGAACTCATAAAATTTTAAAATAATTTTATTAATATAAGTGACTTTAATTAAAGTAAATTACAAAAAAATTCCCATGTAACGACAGAAAGCATGATGTATAAGGAAAAAGCTACTCTAATTATCCTGTATACAGGTTGATATTGCACCGCTCGATGTTTGCAAAATAAGTAGGCATTCAAAGCGCTTACTACCGCTTGCAAACAGCGCTGTTTTGTTATTCAAATTTTAATTGCAACACTTCAGTTTGCGTAATGTCCATTTTTGGACGAGCGACCCGACTGAACCTGGCATGTTTTCGGGGCGAATGTAAAATAAATTTGTCGTGCAAAAATGTTAGCCGAATTCTTCGTCGAAACATGAGCGTTGAATGTAAAAACATATATCTAAATTGTTAACTGAACCGTCTTTTTGTCTATTTTCACTAGTGTCCATTATTTTTATTGTAAGTGTATTTTGTGTTCAAATTTCACCTAAAATTAATGTTTTAGTGTGAACAAAGAAATTCTGTTATAGTTGTTGTGCCAGTTTTACAATGGATTTGCCACTGTAAATTAAAATTAACAAATCAATATTAAATTAAGAACATAAATTAAATAAAACCCAATCGATTCATATATTTTTTTAAAATAAATTACTATTTATGGCTTCCAGTCTAAATGATGAACTAATGACGAACTAAATCCGATTGAGACACTATTTTTAGGTTAGAGGTCATATAGACATTAATTCAGCTTTCATCATCTTCAAGGGTATCGGCATCAAGGGCTAATGATGGTGATTATTATCATTAGCTCAGAATTATCAAGTGTCCGCCGTTGAATGTAGGCAGGTCTTTTTAATTGATCGACGCTCGCGGTCCTCAACGCTTCGTATGATCTTCTGTCGGTTTCAAGAAACAGGGAAACACGGGGCATTATCCATACCTTGAAGTCAACGTTATTTTTGTGAATTTCATTCTCAAGAAACAATAACAAACAGGATCTGTGTATTCTCAAGCAGAGTTTTATTATTAACTAGCTGGTGCCCGCGACTTCGCCCGCGTTAAAAGTAAGGAATGTGTAGCGCCTGACTAAATGTGTAAAGCAATATAACGCCTGACACCTTTGCTGTTATAAAATTTTCAGGGGTGGTATCTTTATTTTTAGTAGATAGCTGGTGCCCGCGACTCCGCCCGCGTTGAAAATTATATACTAAAACCTTCCTCTTAAATCACTCTATCTATTAAAAAAAAGCGCACACAAATCTGTTGCGTAGTTTTATAGATCTAAGCAAACATAGGGACAGACAAATGGGAAGCGACTTTGTTTTATACTATGTAGTGATAGTGATAGTAAGCTTTTTCAGTGACGCTGTTGTTAAATTTTTAATAAACCTTAGTCAACAGTATTATATTCTGGAGAAGGTCAAATATTGAAGCAAAAATAAAGTGAAATGTCAAATGTCACCAAAGTGGAAAAAATATAAAGAAAATCCTCTGGTATAAAAGATCCATTCGAGGTCGCAACTTAACGATGTTGACGAAAAATAAAACAATTTCCTTTAAAGCAGTGAGGATGAACAAAGATATTTCGCTTCTCTCAGGACCTGTTTTACAAACGTTAGAGAAACCCCGGTTTACTTTAAAAGAGAAGGGGGGATTTCTTTAAAATAATCGCGTCTTAAGGCGAATACAATGTCACAAAAAAAAATCAAAAATGCAGCCGTTAGACACTTACATACTATGCACTCTCTGGGCTAAATTAACCCATTTCAAGATTTCTTTGACAAATAGGGAGCTAGAGCTATTATGCGTGTCGCATAAGGCTATCCTTTAAGGTGCAATTCCGCAGGACGCGGCAGACGGTAGACGGCAGCGCCAGACGGCGACAGGACGTGGAAATTGTCGGCAATTGCAGTCGTATGTCGGAATCGGTTTCATACAAGTGAATACTGCAAAGTATTGCCATCTGTCGTCGCGACACATGCCTCCGCCGTCTGCCGCTGCCGTCTGCCGTCTGCCGCGTCGACACGTCGACAGGACGTGGAAATTGTCGGCAATTGCAGTCGTATGTCGGAATCGGTTTCATACAAGTGAATACTGCAAAGTATTGGCGTCTGTCGTCGCGACACATATGCCTCCGCCGTCTGCTGCTGCCGTCTGCCGTCTGCCGCGTCCTGCGGAATTACACCTTTACTGTGACTAGCTGAGCCCCGAGACTTCATACGATTCAAATGTGCGTTTGATTGAATCTACAACTCATAAAGTTCAATACAGGCCAATACCAATACGAAGCCCATGGCGTCGTAGGTGGTCGTAGCTCGTAGACACAAAGATACACAGATACACACAAACGCAGACACACAGAGATACACACACATACACAGCCAGTAAGATTTATTTATAGCACCGCTGTTTTGGCGCCGGGCGTTAAAAATAGTAATAGGTAATAAATGTCACGTAAGTTCAGTTTTAGTTATACTCGCCTTAACTGCAAGCTGCCTTGCCAATATTACCCTGAAATAGGTTAAGAGGTTAAACAGAAGAATTTAAATTAAAATATTAAATTAACAGCAGAGGTAACTTATATACTTATTTTACAGTAGTGGTCCGCTTCCTTGCATATTTAAAAAGTAATCCGAATCCCACCTTCTAAATTCTGATTAAAATTCTACATTCAAGGAAGGTATTGAGTAAAATGGCACAGGTGTATTCAAGGTAAATACATACATGCTATTTTTATAGCAACAATATAGATAACATAGCAATATTGGAAGTCGCAAGATAATTCAGTTTTAATTAACAAAAATATTTATAAATAAATGTTAAACTTTTTAAAAAATGAGCCATGTTATGAATTTACATTGTACTCGTATCTAAGTAATTTGTCAATTAATTTATTAATACTATATTATAATGATATAATAAACACGGGATATGTTATATAATATATATATCACAGTGAAAAGCCAGCTTAAGAGAATGAAAACCTCATCATTCCTTACCGAAAGACAACAATCACGGTTATATTACGGTAGTCTTCTGTAAGGGTGTGGTTATGCCGCTAGTAAATGACTGTAAAATGCAGTGTATCTCACCATAACTAAATTAAATCCATAAGAATCGCGATAAAATTTGATGCCAAGTTCCTTATTCAATATTATTTTCTGTTAGAAAATATGAACCCTACATAAACCTGCTTATCGATATCTTAAATTCGAGTTATACGAAATCCTATTAGGCCCTCTCAATATCACAATGTAACGGCTACATAAATTGTCACAAATATTTTTTCCCATTTACCACACGACGGAGCAGATCACCCGCAGACTGTGTCGTTATAGAAATGGCCAAAAATGTTGAAGGTTTATTTCTATTGTGAGAGATATATTTGGGTCAGGTGTATACGACTATAGGTACACTTTTATTCCTTTTGACGACAGCGTACTATGACTATGTCGTGACCCCAAGTAGCAAGTACTATTTTCGGTTTAAAGAATTTTATTCTCATAAAAGAACAAATTGTTCACTTAATTTATGAGAACTTAATAACTACATTTATACAATTAATACATCTGGACATGTTACTACAATTTATTACACTCTCAGGTAGTGCATTGTATATCTGTGCTTCGTAGAATATTTTTTTTTTACCATATTGTGTTCTAATTTTAGGCAATTCAATTTTATTTATATTTCTAGGGTTGTATTTGCGTCTTTTTTGAAAAGTGATTTGAGAATTTATATAATTTGTTTCTATTTTATGACCATCTATATTTTTTTATCTCCACTTGATGATCGCTATCGCCTAGGAACACAAACAATAACAGAAAGAGCTAAATACGACTGGCACTCATACTATTTTGTATGGGAAAGAGTAAGGTAAGAATTACAGTAGCCATGCTATGTGAATAATAGTAATGATAAGCTAATTAGTTATTAGCTGGTTATGGTCCTTTACCTCTGCTATTATAGAAAATCTATTATAGAGCTATTATAGAGTGGTTTATAGAAAATCGGTGTTCACTTAATCCGCCTTTTTTAACATTTTACTCGTAGTTAGTAAAATGTGTGATTCAGGTATGGTGCAGCATGGTAATATGTATTACGTATACTTATGTCTATAAAGGTTTTGAAGACTACATTCTCAGGGGATCGCTGATGTAAATGTGTAGTTCCTTTTTCCTTAGTGCCTCAACCGTACGTTCACCACTATACAAGCGGTGAAAATGAATATGCATTATCTCTCCGAACGCTTGAAGGGTTGAGAACGTCTGTGAATACGAGATTGCTGCTGAAGTCAATGGTATTTCTATGCTCCAATCCAAATATGTTAATAGTTGATGCAAGTATGCTCAATTGAAAATTATGTTTAGGAACCTATAAATGACATTGAAAGCCCTTCAGTAAAACCACAATAAATTATTCTAACAGTATTTCCACAGACAAACAAATATTATCAATTTATGTGGAGTGTTTCTTCGAAAATTTCAACGACGACTATATTAAAAACAAAATATTTTTGAAATAATATCAAAAATATATATAAATAATTATAATTTTATATTGTATAAGTATTTATTATTTTTGTTTATTACATTTTGTTTTCTTATTACTTAAATACTACAAAATATTTTTAAAAAATACAACTAAAGTAAAAAAAACCATAATAAAACGTACTGGCACGCGCGGCGCCAGTAAAATGTCCACCAACAAGATGAACAGGCAATTTAATAGGGGTTGCGGGTCGACGATAGATCCAGACTTCTGAACGGCGGTGCTACACGAAAATTATGGGGGAATGTCCATAATTTGGCCAGCAGTAGACGCCCTAGGTGAAGAATTTTTAGATTTTTTTTAAACTGCATTGTTGTATAGACAGCGTAAAGAAAACTATTCGTGTAGAAAATTTCTGCCAAGATGCGTCAAGCGATTTTACTCTAACGGTGCTTGACAGAAGGTTGGTTTTGTCTTATGTGTTAACGGAAATTTTCTCAAGTCTGTCGGTTCTGAGCTCAGTATCTAAAATGTAAGATGCCACCGCTGCATTTTTACCAATAATGCTCAATGTCTGGTGACTATATTTGTGGCCCTTACTACCTAACAAAATTATAAACAAAATGGTATAACTCTTATAACTCTACGAGTACACGTCTACTACAAAAAAAAGTAACATTACATTATGTTTATGTAATCATTATTCAGATAGACATTCGAGAATATATCACTTGGAACTATACATAATGTAGAAGCCGCATTATGTCGGGCTGTTTCGGGAGCTTTCTATTCTATACAACGACTTCACTGCTGACGAGTTTATTCACCTACCCACTCTTCTTCCACAAGAATGACGTACCTAACTGTTACCATACATAGTTTGCTACAGTTTAATGTTTAGATGAAAACTAACAGTCAAGTGCTTAGACAACCTCATCTAAGCTTACTACTTGCTAATTAGTTTTTGAAAGGACTTGTAAGCAGACATTATCACAATATTTGTTACAAGCTCATTTGGTAATGTAAAATAAATAACTTTCTTTAATACCTTATCTTTATTCTTAACAAAAATGCAAATAAAAAAGGGAACAAGCTATAATAAAAATTATAATCTAAGCCCGACTTTTTAATGACCGGCTGTATCTGCTGTAAGATGCTGCAGCATCAAATCAAGGTTACCAGGTCAGGAAATACTACCGAAGTAACAGTATACGAAATTTAACATAAAACAAACATGTGGATGTCAAAAATCGTTAACTATGGATTGCTGACGATCTTCAACAAACGCCTTTATAGATATTCATAAACTATAGCTAAGAACCATCTCGATCACGTCAGCTTTCAAGCAAAAAAAAATCAACATTGGTCCATCCGTCTGGGAGCTACGATTCCATAGACAGATACACAAACACACAACACAAACCTATAACATCCCGTTTTTGCTTTGGGTGTCGGGGATTAAAAAAGTCTCATAAAGTAACAGGTTGAATTCTTTTGTCTTTATAGCCCAAAAGGCTACTTTTGTGTCAAGGTTCAATTCTCCGTTTGCATGACTTTAATATCACTATACCCCACCCTCCTAAACACTGATGTGTGCAAGTAAAAGTTACTTGAATATATGAATAAAGACAAATACTCAGATTCCCAGTGTGCGAACCGATGTTTGAATTAGAAACATTAATCAAGGCGTGAGTCTGCCGAAGAACATTTGAGAAAATAATGCTTTTAACTTAATGCTATTCGGCACATTTCTTTGTGATTCGTTAGCGTTATACGACCAAAAATGGTACTTAAAAATTCAACCTAGCATTAAATAGTATTGATTCACAAACCTACTCCAAAATCTTCGAATACCTAATATTAAAGAAAATATTTAAAAATTCTCAAAAACAAATTACGTACGTTTACTTTGCTGTCAAAAACAACATGAAATTATTATGATGATCTCCATGAGGATAATATTTTTATGTCTGTTGCCTATCATGATGACTATGGTACTGGTCGCTAGTGGTTGCAGTCACGATAACAATGATACTGGTGGCGGTTATAATGGTGATGATGATATATCAAAATTGACAGTAGGAAAACAATAAAGACCTAATAAGTTATTAAATTTATATCTGGGATCATATTTTCATTTATATTTTCAATTTTTGACTAAGCTTATAGGTATAAAATTATAATAAATTGTGGTTTAGTAACAAACGTTGATGAAGATTTAGGAAAAGTTGGTTCTGCATACAACTATCTTGCTTTTACCATTACGTAAACACAACCGTATAATGCTGCTGATGGTTAGGTAGGAACTAATGATCGAACGAAGAAATCTTCTAAAAAAAGTTTAGTAGCACTGAAAATGTTCCTAAGATGTACCTAGAAAAACAAGGTTTTGAAGATTACGACAAATCTACTGAAGACGATGTGACATCTCCTCAGAGCCTTTGCAAGTTTCTCAACACTAGTATTAGCAGTAACTTATGTGTCCAGATACCAGTCACTAAAGAAATTACTATACATATAATATCATTAAAAAAGGCTGAAGGATAAAAACATTTAATCTTCAGGACAATAACTCTAAAAATAGAAGCATACAATAAGACAGAAAAAGCTGTCAGAATAATGGCAGGGTCTTTTATGGGCAGTAAACGATCAACTCCAGAGAGTTTTAAGGCTTATCAAGGTTTCATGGTGCCATATAATATTTAATCAACTTACGCACAGTCATTTCATTCCAAAGATAATAACATCTCTGGAAAAGTTTTCAAGCCAGTCTTATTGGTGTTTATCAAGTGGGTAGTAAATAGCAATGACGATTGGTCAATTTCATGCTGAATTGCTTACCTGATCTCAGTTCGAAAGGCATGTTGGAGCGTGAAAAGCACCCCCCACCCTGCAGCTCGGTCACAGACGCGTTTCACCACCCCGCCGCATTGCACGCCACTCAATTCACTCTTACACACGCAACCACACACATCAAAAACAACACTTCGTTGTACTAGGTTACACTGCGTTGACTATGGCTAGTTTAGTTAGGTGGAAAACGTGACATAACACGTTTCGTTTACGTTTTGAGGTCGGTTTAGTCGCGACGTAGCGACCGCTATGACGGCGGATTCTCTTCTGTCGTAGGGATGCGGCGCGCGCCGCCAGCGCTGCTCGTTGCCATGGCAACGGTCCCGGGCGATATCTGCCTCGCTCTTTTGCGTTAAAAACAAAAATAGCAAATTAATTGCGTAATCGTGTGCCATCGTAAAAAATCAACATTAATTAGTACGTCAAAGGGGTTGTTTTTGAAACGTAAAATGGTTTTCGAACGGCTGTCGCGAGGTAAGTAATTTTGCGATTCATTTTTATTGCATGCGTTCGTTTTAGATTGCGTTCTGAGTGCGTTTGTAATAATTTCATTTATTGAATTATTATAGAATGCAAATTTAGTTAGTGAATTGAATATGAAAATTATTTTTATATGTAAAATGTATAAAAGCATAAAGATTTGCGTTTTAATAATACAAGATTTCGCATTACATAACAATGCAGATAGTTTAGAACTACAAAAGCTGAAAATCAAAAGATAATGGTGAATCTTTAGAATTAGTTTAAAACGTTTCAAAAGTTTAAGAAAGAAAAATAAGGTTTTAAACAGACTATGGTTACATTGACATAAAAAAATATATACCAAAAAAATATTGTAATAAAAATGTTTCAGCCAGACATGTGTAATGGTAAAAGTAAGAGAAAACGACAAGCCTCAAAATGGAATCTTTCCATTTACGACACACGTAAACTTGACAAACTTACACAAAGTACAGTCACGACAGAAAATGTTTCATTAAGAAATGAAGCGAACAGAGAATAATGTACCTACTTGTGTTATAATATTTCTTACTAGATAGCGCCCGCGACTTCGTCTGCGTTGAAAAATAAAAAGTAGCCTATCCTGTCTCCTGTACGTCTAAATATTTATCAACCAATTTTCACGAAAATCAGTTAATTCGTTTAAGAGTTATGGAGGAACGTACATACATACATACAGAAAAACATTCTAAAAATGGTCAATTTAGTTTTAGTATCATGTATAGAGCCTATAAACACGATATCTCTGAAAACAAAGTAACTTACTCCATGACCGACCCTTACAGATTTATTATTAGTATTGATGATCAATATACTAATAATAAATCTGTAAGTGTATAATTATGTATGTTCCTCCATAACTCTTAAACGAATTAACTGATTTTCATAAAACTTGGTAGATAAACATTTAGACGTACGGGATACAAGATAGGCTACTTTTTCTTTTTCAACGCGGACGAAGTCGCGGGCGCCTGCTAGTATCTTATAAGTTGATTAATATGAAACTTCTCCAACGATTTTTTAATAGTTCTTCGAAATTTAATGTCTCAAACCTATGATCACTGTGATGTTTTGAGATATTTTGCTCTCTGGTGTTGCTTGTGTACTTAGGCGGCGGTAGCAATCTACCATCAAGGTGGACCGTCAGCTTGTCTGCCACCCTTAATAAGCCATTATTGAGTTTTTGAGAGACCTAACGCACAGCGATTGATTTTTTAGTATAAAAAGCACAAATTACTTAAAGACTTTTCTAATCACTTGTACTTCCGCGGCAACTTTCTAACTTTCAAATTATTTCGAATTATGCCTTAATGCTTTATAATTGTTACTCAAAGTTGTGTAGGAGTATTAATTACATTGAACAGTTGGAACAATTGGATGAAAGAAGTAAATTAATAACTGACTTGACAACCAATTTCAAAACATGTCCATTAAATATCGTGTTAAATTTATGCTTTATTTCCTATGGAATTGTGTTTCAAAATATAACTTCATTTAAAATTTTAATTGCACTTGAAATCGCAGGCGTGAATCTGCATAAACGCAATCAAGAAATGTATTTTCCCACACAATATAGTCCTTAGGGTGGGTTGCACCAGCTAACTATAATGGTAACCATATGCAAACCAGCCGTCAAATCTTCGGTTAAGCATAATATGCGTTGCACCATTTTTACAACGGTTAAAATGACGTCATAACGATAGCAATAACCGCTCGAAATTGGCCGGTCATTGTTATTGTTATTGTTAAGTCAACTGTGACAGTTTTGAGACATTTGACTTTGAATGTTGCCATATTAAAATAATATTACTACGACAACCCAGGAAAATTACATTATTTTATAATGACAACCCGTTTAACTTTGACAGTGACGAACAATATCATGGTGCAACATGCAACTGTTAATTTCGACTGTCACCGTTAAAGTTACCGCTATAGTAATTTTGACGGTAGCAATAACCAAGCCTACGGTGCAATCCACCCTTAGTGTACTTAGGCAAGCTACTGGTAGGTATTTGGGTTGTTACAATAATGGTATGTGGGTTGTTACAATAATGGTATTTGGGTTGTTACAATAATGGTATTTGGGTTGTTACAATAATGGTTTGTGGGTTGTTACAATAATAACGCCCAGGATTTCGAATATTATGTCAAAATATGTTTTGTTGTATTTATGTGGATTATTTCTATTTTATTTTACTGTTAAGTTTTATTTTGTTACTAACTGGTGCCCGTGACTTAGTTCGACAACGATAGCTGAACACATATTCCGATTAAATACTCTTTTTTATGTAAGAACTTCTAAATTTAATTTCCAATTAAGTCAGCGAAAATATGATTTATTTTACAAACTGACGTAAATACCGCGAGGATAGTATATTTTAGCTATTTCCATAGTGTAATGACGTACGGTATTTTACTTTGGGGTAATGCTGCGGATATAAACACTATATTTGTGTTACAGAAAAGGGCTATTCGTGCCATCTACAAGCTCGGTCCCAGGGTCTCGCTAAAAGATAAGTTTAAGGAAATAAATGTACTTACTGTAGCCTCACAATACATTTTTGAAAATCTTTTGTTTGCTCACAAAAATATTAGCAATTTCAGTAGAAATAGTGATGTTCATAGTTTGAATACTAGAAACAAGCATAGGCTTCAACTGAATAAAACTCGTCTCCACAGGGTTAGCAACTCTTTTATGGGACAATGTGTACGCTTCTACAACAGACTTCCTGCTAATATACAAAAATTATCTCTGAATAAATTTAAAGTTTATATTAAGAAAACCCTGTGCAAAAAGGGTTATTATAGGATATTAGATTATATAAATGATGAACGTCCTTGGAGTTGAATATAGTTGAATATTGTGTTATTAGATTGATATACATATATGTATTGTTACGTGTTAGATGTTGTAAATTGATTTATGAAAAGAGCAACTAGGGGGTTTCTTGCCGAGTTCTTCCCCCTAGAAACAGCTTTCCGAACCGGTGGTAGTTTATAATTTTTGACGAAGATAAATGTTTTGTAAAAACTTACATCTAATAAATGATTTGAATTTTGAATTTTTTTTTTGAAAAACCTAGTTTGGCAGCATGTGGTAGATATTAACATGTGTTAAATACTGAAAAATTGATTGAACGTTCGTCTAGTTAATTACAGTTAGAGATGATTCTTAAAAGAATCTTTTAAAAGTCCGCCCACAATGTCTCTTGTAAAAGGTAGTAAATTACCACCTGCAGATTTTTACTCTGACCTTTTCACTTGAGCTTTTTTAGACACATAAATGCTTTAAAACATGAGGTCATGTTCATTAAGTCAGTATTTACTTCCCTTAATAATGTACATTAAATTTACTTGCGAAGTAAACAAAGACGTAGGCACCTACCTATTCAAGTTGGCGGAGACTTTTCCCCAAGTCACTGGGAGAATTAAGCTTTAACATTACTTAGGAACTTTTGAATATTATATTAATAAAGTTGAATGCCGATACTGGGCCCGACGTCAGTAAACAAAGCAATTGCGAATAATAAATATTATACTTACAACTCCAGTTGTGGTTGTTTTGAAGGAAAACTTTTATGAAACGACTGAACATTTTAGTGCAGTGTAGATTATTTTTTTAGTAACAATTAGGAAATCCAGTGTACTGAATTAAAAAAAATCAAGTGAATAATCGAAAAGTTAGATTATTGTTACGGGTATTAATTATCCTAACTATTGTAATATTAGAAATGCAAAAATGAATTGTTTTTTTATGTTAATGTTTTCCGAAAGTATGACAGTTCAATTGATGGTAGGTGGCTGTCGTCGCGTATTAGCAACGCCACAGGTGCTACAAGTGTGCTGCGGACTTTAATAGGATTATGGATAAAGGTTGTTTGTTTGTTTGTTACCCGTTTACGCTTTAACTGCGCAGCTGATTATCATGAAATTTTGCATATACATTGTTAGGACTACAAGAAAGTAGATACCTAACGGAATGGTAGTATCATAGGTCTGTGGTAGGTAGACAGAGTAGCTTTTATCCGGAAAAAACGCTGATGAAGTCGCAGACAAAAGCCAGTTCGGCAAGCGCGCTACTAATTGAGTCATATCGTCATTCTAATTTCATGAAATCTCCTAACAAAATTAAATAACAGAACTATACCTCATTACAACGTATTTCTGATTTTAATTTAAAACTCGTGATGATTGAGTAATTTATTTTGATAGTCTTTTTTATTGCCAACGGCTGAAACTAAACATTACAAAATACTTTGTTTTTTAAGACTGAAGTTTTTTGTTATTGTATCAACATTTTTGTCAGCGCACGCCGAAAAACTCACCCGCACGTTTTTCCTGAAACTTCATTGAAGAATATCGTAATTTCGTATTAAAAACTGATGTGAAGCAGGAAATTTTAAAAGATTGATTCAATATTTAGTTAATTTCAATATAATTATTTCCAACTGTTATAATATTCTGAAGTAGACTATGATGTACCTACATTCAAACTTGTTAGTTAAAGAGGGTTTTTTCCATAGATTCCACACTCATCTATAACATTCAGGGCTTGTGGTTTCATTGTTAACTCATCAATAACCAATACAATATACTAATAATAAATCTGTAAGGGTTGGTCATGGAGTAAGTTACTTTGTTTTCGGAGATATTGTGTTTATAGGCTCTATACATGATACTAAAACTAAATTGACGATTTTTAGAATTTTTTTCTGTATGTATGTATGTATGTTCCTCCATAACTCTTAAACGAATTAACTGATTTTCATGAAATTTGGTAGATAAACATTTAGACGTACAGGACACAAGATAGGCTACTTTTTCTTTTTCAACGCGGATGAAGTCGCGGGCGCCAGCTAGTAACCAATATAGCTTATAGCACTCTTTCATAATGTTGGACATCAAAACCTACAAACTTTACTTTTATTACTATTATATTTATTTTATGTAGCGTTCATTATTTATATTAATGTAAATAAAATACAAAAGTCATATTCATTCACTTAAAGTATGTATATATTAATTTTTGTATGATTAAACATATCCTGTATTATTAAAAAAAATATCATGTAAAAAGATTTTAAAACACAAAACATCATCTCTGCATAGGTTGCAAGTCGATTCGGTATTGCAAACCCAAAAAGCACATTGACGCTTTTGTCGAAGCTTTCACTAAAGCGCCTTTGTTTGTAGAATAAAAAAAATAGACTCGATTTCCGTGAGATAGTATGAAAATATATCGTGATACGTTTTTAATAGTATAAACAGAGTAGGTAGTCGATTTGATTTTTAAGGGATTGGAGACGCCTAAAAAATATTTGTAGATTGAAATAATTTCTTTCTAGTATTAGTTACTAAACTTAGACAAGCAATTTGACACTATGGCCATAAACCTTAGCAATACCAGAGGAGGAATAAGTTCACTGCCGCAGGTGTTATGGGACATTCATCCCTATTCCCTTACACAACAAAAGGACACTTTAATGTAGCTCCCTATAACAGAATGGTTACACCAGCTAATGGTAACTAAACTATAGCGGACTGGGTACATTCCTTTAACGAAATGATTTCACTACTACAAAGTTATTAATAAAACTAGCTGGCGCCCGCGACTTCGTCCGCGTTGAAAAAGAAAAAAGTAGCCTATCCTGTGTCCTGTACGTCTAAATGTTTATCTACCAAGTTTCATGAAAATCAGTTAATTCGTTTAAGAGTTATGGAGGAACATCATACATACATACAGAAAAAAATTCTAAAAATGGTCAATTTAGTTTCAGTATCATGTATAGAGCCTATAAACACGATATCTGAAAACAAAGTAACTGACTCCATGACCAACCCTTACAGATTTATTATTAGTATTGATAATCAAATGGCATCTATCTTTTTGCAAAACTTTATTGCCTTAGCAATATTAAACGAACCACGCAAATATTGCAGTGCACTGAAAAACAGGCGCCTTTTAAAATATACATTTATCCATGCCGTTAGTATTTTATTCATAAATCGTATCATCACAATCCAATACCGGCATGAGAACTTGTTTATATAATAGTAGATAGGTATTTTATTTTGTTATGTACTGACAACGAATAATACTTTCGAACGACTAAATGAATGAATAGGTTAAAAACTAAATGAAATTTAGTAAAATCTTAAAATATCATAATGTCTGAGCGAGAATCTAGACACTTTAGGGGTGATATCGTCCCGTCGTTTGTTTACGCTCATTGGAATTCGGGACACGCACTGATCGCAAAGTGCCTTACCTTATTTTAGTGTCTTGCTAAATTCTAAGCCCTTGATAATAATAGCATTGCTGTCGACATATTAAAGGAGGGCAAAGGTTTAACACAGACTTTACCTCGGTGAGAGTCAATGTGATTTAAATAAATAAGAGCGACCAATGTCCAGAGCAGTCCTAAATAGAATAGGTAATTTTATAGATTACTAGCTGGTGCCCGCGACTTATTATTTGACATAATTATTTGCTGTGTGAATAATTATGTCAAATAATAACTCTTTTATAAGACACTAGCTATTGCACGCGTCTTCGTCCGCGTAACTTTATAAAATATACTCGCTGATAACGTAATTCTTAAAATCGGTCCAGTAGTTTTTGAATTTATTAATTACAAACATACAAATCTCTCTTTATTTATATTATTGGTATAGAATAAGTATAGATAGGTAATATCAAAAACACATCGTCCTAATTGTTTCAGAAACATCTGTTAGGCTTAATTGTTCAAGTGACACATGTGGCAACTTCTAACATATTTTATACCATTATTTATCTTACTAATATTATAAATAAGAAAGTTTGTGACGAAATATGGATGAATGTATGAATGAATGTTTGTTACACTTTCAAGCAAAAACGGCTTAATCGGATTTGAATGAAATTGATAAAAGAAATGAAATTAATCATATAGGATACTATTTCATCATATAAGAGGTTCATCATATAAGATCGTTTAATAATATAAAAAATGGCGTCACTGTCGCCCTGGTGGCGCCACCGTCGTCAGATATTTCTCAGGTTATATTCGCGGGCGCCAAACAGTTCTCTATAATTCAAAACGATAAAGGAAAATTCTTTTTCGTTGTCCCCTCGGCATGCTCTAATGGATAGACGATCTATGAGCAGGTGTGTTTGAAGGGTCAGGGTCAGTAGACATTTTTCTCAATAAAATATAAGTAATAATAATAATAATAAACGTTTATTTCAGACTATTAGTCCATATGTTTTTAGTAGTAACTACAAAGGATTTTACATTATAGTACTTATGACAATATTTTACATTATTATTTTACATTATTTCCAATCTTATTAATTTCTAAAGCTATTAATATCATATAATAAAAATATTTATTTATTTGTTTACTATTTTTTATTTGCGCTCCGGTGAACACTAAGCCAGTGCCTTTGAAAGGGACCAGAGTAGTCCTCACCGATGACCCCAAGAATGCCATTTTTGGAATTCCTGATTTTCTCCCAGAAAGAAAACGTTCTGTTTCGAATCAAAGCGAAAAAGTCGGGCACCCCCGCTTCAGCAAACATACTCGAAGCACTGCAGTATCGAGGTAATGATCTATTCTTCATATTATATCTCTTTAGTTTAGTTATTGTATGAAAAGGTTAAAAATATAACACTGTCGGCTGCGCACTTTAATCCTTTCTTATATAATTTATCCTTATAATAAATATCTTATTACTAGCTGGTGCCCGCGACTTCGTCCGCGTTCTCTATAGCCTATAGCCTTCTTCGATAAATGGACTATCCAACACAAAAATAATTTTTCAATTCGAACCAGTAGCTCCTGATATTAGCGCGTACAACTGAACAAACAAACTCTTCAGCTTTATATATTAGTATAGATAAAACAGCGCGTATATGTCCGTAAGTATGTATGTTTGCGATGGTCTCAAAAACTACTGATCGGATTTTCATGCGGTTTTTACTAATGGAAATAGCGTTAAACGAGGAAGGTTTTTATATGTAATTTGCAGAAAAATGAAGTCGGAAGCTGGCCGCTAGTATCTATAAACGTGGCAGTAGGTAACTACAAGTACATATAGTATTGATTAGAGTATGTACAGTGGTACCTTATCTAGCGATGAACGCCATCAAGTAGACGATCAGTCTACCAGCCATAGGTCTAAAAAAAACAAAAAAGTGTATCAAAGTATAAAAAATTTGCAATCTTTAAAAACTACACCTCATAAAATGCTATACAGTTCCTGAGTCACAAATAATATCGAAGTTGGGACAGCAAATAAACATTGGCACTGAAATATATAGCAGGTGAGATAGAAATACATTGCAACCAGTACAGTAAATGCAACTTTGAGAGCCGTAAATAATCGTTTTAAAGCTAAGTGTATTGCCTGTGTTTACCACCGGAGGGATATAGAAAGACACATTGCTCGTATTTTCTAATAATCATCGGATAGCTTTTGTTTGTTGGAATTTATTCTCGCTTTCTAGAGTAAGTTCTAAGTTACTCTTAGAAATCATTTTCAGTTTTATTAAATTATGCACTCGGTTTACTGCATCATTCGATAGGCGATTATTATTACTATTTTCTTTTCAATGCTTATGACTTTTACCATACAAAAAAAGGTATATCAGCTCCATTATCCCCGGTTAGCCTACTTGACAGTTGGTGAAAGAGGCGCTAAGTATACTAAAAATCTTAACTTTATAATTATACTACATACTTATATGAAACTTCGTGTAGATGTATGTAACTTGTTTGGAGGTTAATATTATACTCAGTGACTCGTTAACCTTTAATTAGGTAGTAGTGGCAAAAGGCACACTGCGCTTTGGACGAAATTTGAAAAATATAATAGATATAATAGTCCAATGTCCATAGTCCATAGTCCAATCCAAATTACTTCCAGTCCATCCAATAGATATAATTTCCCGATAATGTGTTCCCTGCTACATATTTAGTTCTGGAAGTAATTTTGTAGATGGCGCTAGCGGTGCCACATTGCAGAAAACTGTGCGAACAGTTTTTAATAAATTCACCAAATAAGAAAAAGAAATATTAAGAATATTGTTTGTTGTTTTTACTTATATGATAAATTAAGTAAACATAATATTTTTCATATATTACGAAGGGCAGCAGACGACATGACAGTCCACTTTATGATAATTAGTTCACACTGATTTTGTACTCCCTTTACAATATTCGTGTCTGCATTTCAATTCCTTGAATAATTCACGAAAGAATCTTAGAGGAGTATTGAAACAGTAACTACTTGAAATCCTTTGAGTTTCTCACTGAAGCTGCCTTTAGAGTTTAGAGAACTGCTTTTCAAAAGAATATTTTATCTTTGAATGAAATCGCCCCGAATCGTATAAACTCGTATCACATCAGAAGAATTGATTACTCGAACACCCTCTAATAGTCAGATAAAGTAAGTACTTATCGAAGATTTCGATTCATCGCTGGCTTACTTGCAAATATTGCTCTTACATTAAATTATTAGTACCTTCGTCCACATTAGTGTAAATCATTGGATAATGTAATCTAGGTACCTAAGAGTTATGAATAGGAATTAAATCAGAGAAACAAGGAACTGGAAAAATATTTTAATAATGAAGTTTACCGTAAGTATTATGGAAAATTTCATGGTGATCGATTGAATAATTAAAATCTAAAAGCGTAACAAACAAACCCTATCGAATTCATATTATTCAGTTAAGAGTGTACTCGTATTATTGTGTGATTCTGATATTTATTTTTTAACCATGTAGCGATAGATCATATAAAATATGTCATTTATTCAAACCACTCTACAGAGGAGAGTACTTCGTAAACTTTCGTAAAAAGTATTCGTTGATATTTTTATTAGGCACACATTGAATCTGTGGAGAATATATCCAGTTAAATATATTTTATTGGTACTAAAAAAACGATCTCGACAAATATTGTATTCGATACAATTGCGCCAAACTTCCATAGATTCTCAGCATGACCTCCCGTATTTCACAATGGAATACAGTGAATGAGGGACGTTCGTATTATACCTATACCACCCTATACTGCGAAAGTCCAGGTAAGAATTCTTTACGAATTTCTTCATTCAAAATACTCGTATTATTACACGCAAGTAAAATTATTTTAACATGGCACGTGTCTGAAAACAACTAAACTAGGAAATGGGCTGATGGAACTAGGAAACGTCTGTACAGATATTTTTTAATTAGGTTAGGTTTAGCTAAGAATTATCTTTATGTCAGTTTTCAAACAAAAAAAAATCGTTTGGGAGCAACGATTCTACAGACAGACAGCTGCACAGATACACACGTCAAAATTATAACACCCAGTTTTTACGTCGGGCGTCGGCGGTTATAAATTAATTAGGTACCTATCTGCTTGTCTCGTGAGAGTTTATCTATTATTAAATCTGCTTAATAAAGTCTTGTCATTAGATAGATAGATAATTACATATTTAATTATTATAGAAAAAATATTGAGTGATTATATTATTTTTTATATTTAGTTGAGTTGCGTGTGCCCATACGGTAAATGCGGAAATAGCTCTAATAAAATCGCAATAAAAATTTAAATGGATGTGACAATGACAGGGTCATTAACATGCTCGGGTGATGATGGCAAATGAGATAATGATGGAGCATTCGTCTTCATAAAGAGTAAAAGCTAAATATAAACGACATGACATCCACGTGCACGTAAAAATATACATGTCTAGGGCTGGTCGTTAAAAAAAAAACTTAGTATATTTAACCCGCTTAAATGTCGCACATTAATTTCGCGATCTCTTTATTTTTTGCTAAATTACATTTTATTTTTAACAAAATATGCAAAAGATGAGTTTGATATTTTTAAAAACATTTATCATAATTTATTAAAAGGTCTACAAGTATGGAAATCACAAAAATTTTGATTACTTACTACTCGATAAATTCTTTGTCACAAATAATAATAATAATTTATTTATTTGCCAAACATAGGTTACAATAATTACATTAACAATAATGTTCCCCTACATTCCACCCTATAAGGGCATGCAAATATTTAAAAACCCCATATAAAGTTAATTTAATTTATGATATTAAGCCACCTCTTCAAAATCTGTGATCCATGAATTCCCTGATGTCATAGAAGCCATGTGAAGTAAGCTATGCGTATAATTTTCTCTTAAACTGCATTAAAGGCAAAGTTTTCATGTTAGGAGGAATCTTATTAAATAGTTTGATGCTCATTATATATATACAACTTTTTGCAATAGCAAAAGATTGCTATAGAAGAAATCGCTGCTGCAAAACTATAAAGGGCCACAAATCAAAATTACACTTTTTACACGAGAGCTAATAAAAAAAAATTAAATTATTTTTGTCAATTTTTTTTTTCTTATTAGAAATATATCAAATATATGCATATTATACATCGTTAGAAGAGTATTTTTAAGTGGCATTAAATGTTTTAATTACTTTTATAATAAATTGAATACTAGAAGAGATATAAGCATATAAGTTACTTTTGAATATATAAAATATACTAAATATAGAATAAAACAACCATAAGTCTTTTTGCAACATACAATATGAAGGATTGTGATTGTATTTTTTCAATAAAATCATTTTTGGATTTTTTTGTTTTATGGCCCTTTAGTTTTTAAGCAGCGAAATATAGGTATCAAAATGTAAATAAAGAGTACAATTCAAATATCGGAAATCCCATTATGGCACTCGTGGAAGTAATAATTGCGTTTGAGTGGAATGTCTCAAGGGTTACCTTTTTTTTTCTAAAATCTCACAAGTGGGTGTAAAAATTCTTTGTTTACGCTCTCGAGAGTTAAGAATGGCTCTTCTGCGAAATACGGAAGACCACGCTGAGACACTTCGACTTTATTGCAAGGACATTTTTTTTTCTTTTTTTTTAGTTACTTTTTTTGTTTGTTTTACAAAGAGAGGATGTAACGCTTTTAAATGTAGGTGTTAGTTTTATGTAATACTAGCTGGCGCCCGCGACTTCGTCCGCATTGAAAAAGAAAAAGTAGCCTATCCTGTGTCCCGTACGTCTAACTGTTTATCTACCAAGTTTCATGAAAATCAGTTAATTCATTTAAGAGTTATGGAGGAATATACATACTTACATACATATTTTTTATTTTTTAAAATGGTCAATTTAGTTTCAGTATCATGTATAGAGCCTATAAACACGATATCTGAAAACAAAGTAACTTACTCCATGACCAACCCTAACAGATTTATTATTAGTATTGATTTTGTTTTGCGTGAAAGAATAACAAACTCCCATAATATCAATCCTCATTAACATTCACCTACTGTTAGGATATAAAATCTTAAAGCAGGATTTCATCCTAAAGCATAGGATACATTGATTTAAAATATTCACTAATTTCACCACAAACTCTTAAGATTTGCTGATAGTCTCTAAAGTTTTCATAATATAAATAGGTATATGAATTAAAGTTCGATATAAAACCAACAATAGACGGGCTGATTCAACTTATTAATCCTTACGGGTACATATTATAAACAAAGTGCACCGATTTTCGTGCTGTTTTCACCAATGGATAGAGTGGCTCTCGAATAAGGTTTTAGTATATAATTTACAAAGTGACGCAGCCGAAGTCACGCGCAGCAGCTAGTTTTAAATAATTAAATTAAATTCTTTAAATTTAGTCAAATTTTTGAAATTTAGTTCATTTCTTTCATAAGTTCATTTTATGAACATTACACAGGAACCTAACATTTTTTCAGTATAAAAAAGTTTCGTATATGTTAATCTAGGTAATGCCAAAAATGTGTGCCAAAAATTTGTTTGCCTTACTTTGGAAGAACTAAGGCGGATAGCGTCACTTGAGATAATTAAAACATGGACTGGGCTACGTACTTGGCAAACAAAGTTATTTAAAAGTGAATGAAAGGGTATTTTTTACCCCACTTGTTGGCATACACGCAGCGGCGGCCTTACCCATTGCGAGGCTCCAGGCGGCAGGTCTTTGCGAGGCCTTTTGTCCTACGGAAAAGTACCTATGTGATGCGAAAGTAGGTCTGGTTGTTTGGTAGGTATTCGTTATGTTTGACGAGAAATGCTAAAGTTATATAAATAAATAAAATTTGAGTTTTAAAATATTACAAATACAAATTTACAAAATTAACAAATACAGAGATGATAAATTTTAAAATTGACGTTTGCGGCTTTTACTAAGACTAAAATCTTTAATTAAAGCACAATAATTTAACGAATGAGCTACGTCATTTTCGATTGAAAGAATAGCAAGGGCTGAAAGCCGATCTTGAGTCATCGAATTCCTCAAATATGTTTTAATAAGTTTAAGCCTCGAAAAACTCCTTTCAGCAGACGCAACCGTAACAGGTGTGGTGGCAATAATTCTCAGAACTATTTCGATAGTGGGGTAAACTTCAGTTATTTTTTTTCTATTATGTATTTCAGCACCGAGATAATGTCATCGTTTCCTTCATACACACGGATAAACATATTCAGTTCTTCGTACAATTCATGTCCATCAATATCACACGATTCTCCTACTGTCATAGATATTTGCAAGTCGCTGCATTGCTTCAAAAGTTCACTATCACTAATTTCCTTTAATCTTTTTATATTATACATGAAACCAAATATGCTCTCATGATGTTTAAGTGCCTCAAACCTAGGATGGCAGCTTGCGCGCACATTGTCGACAATAACATAAAAATAGTTTATTTTGAAAATCTCTTCCGCATTCAATTCATGAGCTTCATCTTCCCCTTCATAATCAAAATGCCTTTTTTTACGTCGTCTTCTGACTTCTTTAAACTGTCTGTCAATATCATTTTCCTCGGCTATTTCTCTCGCTGCTACTACAAAATGAATTTATCAATTATGATTTGAATGAATGAATTAGTTAAGTAACTTTATTTTAATTTACCGTTATGTTATAACCTTAATAAATAATTAAGAATCAAAATCAAAAGTTTTAAATAAAAAAAATATATAGTTAAAAAAATCTGTATTTTTTTTAAATTTGCTTGACGCGAGGCCCCTGCAAGAGCGAGGCTCCGGGCGATTGCCCTGTTCGCCACCCCCTAAGGCCGCCGCTGCATACACGTGCTGGATTTTTTTACAGCCGACACTCCCTAATGAACCGTATGTTCGGATGCGGCCGCGGGGACCTACTCAGGCCAGGATATCCTGTTTGGAAGAACAACCCCATACACCACATTAAACAACTTCACGTAAGTACCTAACATTTTAAATTTAAATTATACCTACACCGTTCGCAATAAAGTTGAGAATTAGATAAAAAAAATGTATTTAAAATGCCTTAGAATGATATGTTCGGAAATAAGGAGCAAAAATACCTAAATTTTTATTATATCCTCGTGCCTTGGAAATAATTTGTTAAGAAAAATATTATTCTTCATATTGCACGTTCTTTATATTGCTCACATCACTATTGTTATACGTAAATTACACAGAATGTAGACACAAACGAATAGAATCACTTAGATAAAGTTAGTAAAAATTACGGTTTTAGATTTAAAGTAAAATATATAGAAAATAATTGAAGATTTTCCTGATTCGGATTTTTTCATAATCCACCATACGATTGGATGAATTGGATGGGATAAATTTAAATAAATAAATCAAGATTTTTATGTCCAGTTTTAAGCCAGAAGAAATTGCGGGGAACAACTATTGAACAGTTTAGGCATTTATTAATCCGTCTTAATAAAGTTATTTATACCTACTGTGTTTCTCAATAAATGCTGTACAACAGCAAATTTGATAAAAGTCGTTACCATCCCCCACGGCATAGCAAAACAAAAAGCATTGTATTGTATAGTAAAAAACATGGCCATTCAAAGTTCGATCCATTGTTGAGATTATATACTCTGTGTTCATTCATATCGATGAATGAAATGCAACCGCCGTTGGTGTACCTTCATTCATTTCGATTGCGATGCGAGCCCTGCGAACAGAGTTGCGACATCCGTCCGAGTTGAGTTGGTCCAATATTGCCTTTTCATTCGTTCGTTTATTCGAATTTTGATCGTATCGTTCTTTCTTTCTTCGTTCAAGTTCGTTCATCAGTCAACGTTGCGCTGTCGAGGAGGGAGCATGTCGCGCATGCGTAAAATCTTAACCTAACTCCAATCGAACTGTCAATTTTCGTTTTAGTAAACAAGTGAAATACTGTGCCAAAGTAAACATTTGCATTTTTATATTAAACATTTTATGGATATTTTTCCAGTTGATTAGTGATTTAGTGATAAAAAAAAACAACGATTTGACTGGTAAGTACGCGCATACTTCTTTTTGTTTATTTGCCGGCTGATTTTTTACTAAGCATATGTAAATATTTTGTTATTTAATTTTTAGTTCATTTTTTAGTTCGTAATTTCGTATACACAGATATTTAAGTCTAAAATCTATATAAATTAATTACCGAAGTAAATATAGGTAAGTTACACAAATAGGAAGTAATTTTTAAATATACCTAATAAATACACATTTTTAAAATTCCTTTTTATTTGAGTAGCTTTTTCAATGAAAAATAAATAGGTACATTATTTATACAGTCAACTTGATTGTGCGTGCACTAAAATAATGTTACGTTTTTATGCCAAAAGATTTTTTTTAAAAAGGTTTGAAATCGCAACAAGGTACTTACTAACAATTTTCTTTTTGCCTAAATATATAGTTATATTTAAATTATATATTTAGAAAATGCCAATTTATCTATTCAGTTATTAATTTTGAAAATATATATTAGTTATTATTCTATTTATAAATTAAGGTTTATAATGTTTTATTTTTATAAGGGTTATTTCCCCAGGACTTGGTCCTCCAGATAAATTAAAAATCGCTTTAAATTATAGAATATATTTTAAAGCAATTTTGAATTTATCTGGATTTCTGGGATACCAGAAATCCAGATAAATTCAATTCTGGGATAAGACGTAATTTAGGAAGGTAATAAAAATCTCTTTATTAGATATACCTAATACCTACCTACTTAGGTAACATGTGTTATCCTTAATGTATAAAACAATCTTAGTTTAAAACTATTACTGTAAAACTAAGCTGTTTTGGCTTGAAAGAGTGAAAACGTCCTCACAAACTTGCATTTTTCAACATTAGTAGGATTTATAATACATTTTTGAGAAATTATTTAAACAAAATCACATTGACTTGTAACTACATATTTGACTGAATAAAGTTTCATATTATTCAATTACTTCGTACTTCCTATAAGGTCATTTTACGCGGTGTACGAGTATATTTTTAAACTACACATGCAAGCACGATAAATGTTACACCTTGTATTGCACTCAGCTGCTTACATCTCTTGCATCTGCTAACCTATTAGGTACGTACTTTTTTTTTCGCAAAACACTTCGGGATTTTCGTCATTGGTTCTCCGTTATTGTATGAAAAATGCATTTTCTCTTTATAATATTAGTTAGTAAGTATAGATTAGATACGATTTTTTCTAGTTATCAATGCATTTAGAATCCATTTCTCCAATAAAATTATAGGTTTTTTTTTTTTCTATTTTTAATAAATTTTATTTAAATAGTGATATTATTTCAAAATTAACTAGAATAACTAATATCATAATAGATCTAAAGGTATCTACTTTTTATGTACTTATTTCCTATTTTTTTTTCCATGATTCACTTGGTGGTAAGTTGCATGGAAGTGTTAGCAGAATATCTAATTGCACATCGAAATATGACTACAACAGTGCTGTTATTTTACAGCAGTTTTCTGTGGAGGAGGTTACTTTACTGCCGCCAGTCCAATTTTTAAATGTTTTACTAAAAATCCCGATGTGCCATGCCACTATTAATCTCATTTTTATGATTACAATTTCGGCGGTGCCTACTGAAGTGTAATGTATCAAAATCAACATCTCCATGATTAAGCGTCTTTCTCATTTTAGTCACGTATTTTCGTATGAGTAATATTTAAGCTCTTAACGAAATAGCTGTCATTAGCTCATTCATTACGTATAAGCAAATCCCACGTAATACCTAACAAGACTAGTTACACGAGAGCCGGTCGTCGAACTCGGAACTCTGCCCAAAGATAGCAATGCTTGTTTGTTGGTTGTATAATAAAGTGCAGATGAGTCTCACTGTGTGAATACTAGAACAGTAGGTACTCGTACAAAACTACATTATTGCCTGGTTTATCAAAGGGAATTTCTAGAACTTAAGAATAATACTAGATATATCTATTTTGTTAACAAACTTTAATGTCTCCCAAACTAAACTAGTCGTTTAATAATATGATGATTATTATTATTTTTTGTATTAACAGAGCATACGAATTAGTGTGAAAGGGAAAAAATATTCGTGGCAGAAATTTAGAGCCGTGTATTAAGACAAGGTCTACCTTTGTCTCAAACAGAACACTATTTTTACCAAAATGAGTGCAAACTGATTTTGTTCTGTACTAAATTATCATTTCATTGGGCCCACATGCCTAACTTCCATAGATGGATAGATTTGATAGTCACAATAGGAAATTCACCGAGTCACGTTTTCTTAGTCTGAAAGACATGCCTGCATAGGTCATATCTTGGTACAAATATATACATATCTTACTCTATGAGAGTCGACAGGAAAACTCAAAATGTAATTAGAACAAATCAAATGGGCAACCTATTTTTGTTCTTTCATATAAATAATTATTTTTATAAGTGAATAATTATTTAATATAATTTAGTAGGTATATATATTATTTCAAAAACAACTTGAGATGCGCGCAGGAGTATTAGGTACCTTTCTCGTGCATTATCGCAATCAGTTTTACATGTCTAAATTTATCAGCGCAACTTTTTAACAAGAAGGGTGACCACAATATCAGGCTACTAGTAAATATTTAATGAAACACTTAAGAGTTAATAGAACTGCAATTATCATACACTCTTCGTTTGACTAAATCTCTGATAAAAAACGTTAACTACAAAATTGAGTCAATTGCATTTTTGGCTCAAATTTCATATAAAAAATGGTAGGTATACTTACTCGTGGTATCTGTTTGAATTTTGGTTTAAATAATATCTTTGCATGAATCAATATCACACCTTTACATACAACGACATAACGACACATAAATACTTACGTTTCGCACATTGTAGTTTAATTTGTTAATTTAACTTTAATATTTATTTTATAATAACATACGAAGTAACACTCATTTTTGCGTTTGCGTCATTTTAATAAAAAAATCGTCTTACTAGACCTACTTGTAGTAAAGGATATTATATTTGTCAGTGAACTCTGATAAAACTAGTTTGCAAGCTGGCACCAAGGAAAATACAATTATAGAGTATTTCCACACAAAACTTTTCAAACAAGTGAACATCAGCCTTGTAACTCGCCGCTCCATCCAGATAAACTAAACACTTACTTCCTCAGTCTGTTATGACCACAATTAAGGCTTTTAGTTGGATTGATGTTGTTAATACAAATACTATAATATTTTGTGTAAATAATTTTATGGACAGAATTATGATAAAATCAATAAAATAATTATGTATCAATATAAACCTATAATTTAAATTATATGCATAAATGATAATGATGTGTTATTAAACTAATATTATATTACTGTAAAGTTTTATCAAAATTAGATAAGTAGCTAGTTTTAGTATGAAGTAGTTTTAGTTTCATCCGTACTCGCAAACTTTCGTACCTATTTACCTATATAATATTAGTAGGTGTACTTTAGATGCCATTACCCACATAACCATGATCCATTTTTCCTCTTGTACAAAAATATTTACAATGTGGTAAAAATGGTGGAATATATTTTCTTACGTTTTTTACGACTGGTGATTCGTGATTCGAACTATTTGGTGGTGGAAACGCCCAAATGTTTGTCACACTAATTCTGTGATTTTTTTTGAATTATTTGAGCATAACTACAAACATTGTCTACAAATAATTCTAAAATTAAAAATAATGGTAAATCATAGTCACCTCAGTGCCAGTGGCGTTGACTCTTGAGTCTCCGCGGCCTCGACCCCTACCGAGTCTCAATAACGCTATTTTTTTAGTTGCCATTGCATACCTAAACCGTGTGTGACTCACAATTACCGCGGTACTCTATATGCAAGAGAAATCGGCACGCAACGGTTCGGAAAATACGTTAGTGTATGGATATCTCCCGTGGGGTCACTATTACATTAATGTACAGTTCGGGGTAAGAAAAGGTTCGTCACCTTAAAGTCGAAATTTGCTTGCACCAGGGCAATTGTCAGTCATGTCAAAATTTCATTTCAAACTTCTGTCAGTTGCTGCTTGGTGCTTTAGTTTCAAAAGGTACTAAGCGTCTACGATTTTGATAAAGGTATGAATTTGAAAACTGACGAAGGTTTTCGTACTCCGACTTTACTTATGTTAAACTAACGACTCGTCCCCGCTCTCGCACTAAGTGCAAATTTTCAAAAATTCAGCTTTCTAGACTTTTTCGACACGACTATCAACATACTTGCTTGTTGATGGCCCACATTCTTAACTTCAAATTATTTTATTTAAAACTAGCTGCTCGAGATCCTCCCTCCTCCTCGAAAAACCTCCCTCGAGATCCACTCTATTCATTGGTGAAAACAGCATGAAAATCGGTGCAGTAGTTTTTGAGTTTATCGCGAACATACAGACAGACGCGGCGGAGGACTTTGTTTTATAATATGTAAGGATATGTAAGGATAAAATAAAATAAAAAAGGAGCATTTTATCATCACGTAAAAATAAGAAGTACTAACGCCCACAACCTATTTGTATATTTTAAAATTATGTTCTACCAGATAACATTCAGCTGGTTTCAAAGGGTTCGTTTGTAACCATTAGTTACGTTTCCGTTTCTACTGTAAACAGTTTACATGAAGCCCTACTAAAAATATATGAATATTTGACTTGAAAATGTATTTTTATTTTTCATCTTCTTCATGGTAAAAGTAAGTCAGAATCTATCTCGTAGTGTACGCAATAGGTGAAACAAATTAGGTATATGCAAAAAGAGTATTGTGATAATTACTGTTAAGGGGAAAGCTTACATTAATATACGTAAATCTACAAAAGCTTTAAATAATAGTGACAACAACAGTTAAATAATAGTGACCTACGCTTAAATAACTAGACAAGAGAAAAAATACAAAGAGAAAAGTATCTAAGGGAAATAAATAATTTGCCCAAAAATGTATTTTCGTGAAAGCATTTTTAAAGTTCTGCTAGATGCTTGTTCGAAATTACACTAGTTATTTCGAAAATATACAGAATGTGTTCAAGCGATCAAACAGAAAATTTCCCAGACTACCCGTTTAGGAGCCGTGGGAGTGATCGAGGTGCTAATGCTAACAAGGATCTACGAGTCCACAGAAGGTCTTTAACCAAACAATTTATCATTTTGCCTTCGTCGAGAACGAAACTCGCCTCCAGTGAACTAACCAGAAATGTAACTTGTTAATGTTAGGGGTATGTGTGGGGATAACAACGTTTTTGTTCAATGGAAAAGTTTTATTGTATAATTATGAAATACTAGTGTTTTTGCCCGCGATTTCATCCTCGTCCGATGGCTACCAAACTTCACAGGAATTACCGCTGCACTAATCTGAATATTGTCTGAAAGTTTCATCAAAATCGGTTTAGCGGTTTCGGAGTCTATAGGAGACATACGGGGACATACATACACACATCGTTTTTTATAAGAAGATTTATTACGTCTACCCTGAAATGACCCTGAAATATGAGCTTCACCCTGAATGAACCTACATAATTTAATTTGAGGAGAAATCGTTTGAATCAAAATTTTATCTAGGTAGGTAATGATTTCAATTATTTTGTCATTTATTTTATTTTTTACATTTCAGTATTACGTTTGTATGAGGCCTACTTTAGTTTTGTTTATTGTTAGTAATTGTAATTAATATGCTAGGGATCACTGTGTTACAAAATTAAAAGAATAATTAACTTTCACCTTAAAACGATACAAGATGTAGACTTTTAAAATAACCGTAAATGTCTCGTTTTTCTGTGTCACGGCCATCTATTTAAAGAACCCTCACGAACTTGGGAATGATCATTAGAAGTTTGCATAAAACTGAAAGGGCGAAACTCTCATTGGAATCCAAAAAGAAATGGCTTCGTTAGAAAATGAATGCAGGCATGCTTATTGAGAAATTTCAAGAAAGTCATCAACATAGCGTAGGTACTTATTTCGTGATCTGGACACGTCTCTGGAAAGTTTGCATTTAGAATCATTTGTTTCGAGTTCATTTATTGAAAGACTTTTGTTTAAAGTGAAAGTTATTGGCGATTCAGAAGAGCCAGAAACTAAACTGAGAAAAGCGAAAGAGAAACTGTTTGTCGGATTGTCTTCAGATCTTCTCGTAACACTAGCTCTAAAAGCATTAATAAATTATCAAGTACATAATGATCAAACATTACTCTCAGACGTTGCTGATGTGACTCATCTGTTTATTTCATAACATCTGAGACCACAGACATGTCGTGACCCGTTCATACATGTCATGAACTTGACTTGTTCACAATCATTAGTTTTGTCAGAGGTTACTTCTATAAAATTGTATGAACTAAATTAATTAACTCAAATTAGCATTGTTAAGACTTTGTATGGAGTTCACGAGGATGTAGTATTTAAAGCGTGTGAAATATTTAATCTAAAAAGGTTCAACGTCTGAATGACGAAATTATAGCGTGCTGACCTTTTAAGATGGTTTTCGGTTTGTAAGTATACTTATTCTTATTGCTGCGTTTCACACCCATAACCCATAACCCTATCCCTTTCTAATACCTTATCCTTAATCCTAGTGTGGTTTGCAGCGCACTTTCAATATTTGTGGCGTTGATTCTGTTATAGGCGACAGTAGCCACCTACCATCAAATGGTCTGTTAGCATGTCTGTCGGCCTTGATATATATAAAAAAAAATTGAAAATTAAACTATCACTGTTAATGTAAGGATCTTGTGTATTATACAATTCCTATGATAGATAATAAAGCTGTTATCCTAACTAATAAGAGCTTAAATGTAAATCATAACTTTTTCCTCTAAAATCAAAATACAAATAAGGACCGAACTCTCCAATCCCTTATAGCCGAAATATTAAAATCCTACTGAGTTGTTTTTTCTTGTTAGTTTTTTAATCTTAACAGGATATGGCTTATTAACAGGTTGGTTTGCTTTATCTGCATGACTGGACGACTTTGAATCATCATCGACTATTTATTCATTACGAATACATAGTGTTTCCTTACCAGGAAACAGTTTCATTGTTTTACCAAAAATATTGTTAGTTTTTGTAAAGTTTATTAGTTTTAGAAAAAAGATGAAAAAGTGTATTTGCCTATGATTTACCTAAAATTGTTATTACCCGATTACTCGTAACAATAGAGGTTTTTTTTATTCGTAGCTTCCCTTAAAAATCAATCCGTAAAACGCTCCAAATTTCTCTAATTTATTTATTTAAGTTTTTTAGGTCTTAAAATCGAACTAAAAAGCTTGTTTATTTGCTGCTTCTTGTGGGTCCTGAAAACTTGTTTTCAATTCTCGTTCTTTATTCACCCAGATCTTTTATAGTGACCGGTGCCAGTACTGTAAATAATAATAACAGTGTCAACGAGACAGCAATAAGTATGGATTACTCTGCTCATAATGACCCCTTGTGGCTGAACAGCGGATATCCTCCACATATGTTTTAGAGGAAACAAAAAGAAGGGCATGTTTTATATCGAATGGCTACCGTTTACCGGTTTTTGCCCAAGAGGCACATTCGCGTGCCGAAAATTACTCCCAGTAAAAAGGTAATGTTAACAGCACAAAATATATCGCAATTTAGCTACAAGTTCGCGTGTACTGACTTCTTAAGAAGTTTTAATATTTAAATTGCTCGAAGTTACAATTAAGTAGCTTATATATATATTTTCGGCGTAGGGCGAAGTTTTATTTGGATTTTAAGTTCACTTTTCTATACGTTTCTATGGATCAGCATAATTAAATAACTTATTGTTTGGTATGGATTGCAACCTATTGACTTCATTATTGAACTAGAGTCTTACTTCATCTGCAAAATAATAACTAAAATGGTACATGTTGTAGTTAACATATCCCTTAAATACGTTTGTTAGATATACATTTTACTAACATGAGAGAACAAGTGTCTTATTAGGATAGTAATTATACCTGATACTAATAATATATTATTATTATAACATTATTGTTATTTAATATTTGTCTGGCCATGGCATGACAAAGGAAAAAACAAAATATAGTACCCATATAAAATTAAATTTAATAATGTAAATAGGTTTAAAGTTACATGAAATTGACGGGTGATATTAACATCAATACTTTTTAAAATTATTTTTTCCTCTTTTATCAAATAAACTAAAACATATCCGACTGCCTCATTGAATTTTGCCTCCCGGCAAGTTAACCACTGTTCAAATCATTGTTGATGATGAATGATTGCTCAGATTTTATTTAATGATGGTCTCGAACGCCGGCTTCCATCTGACAAGACGAAACGACTGCTTGAAATGGTTCCAAGATAAAGTTTTTTTACTCTTCTCCGCGCCTCGCGTTATACCATCTAATAAAATGTATAATCTGTTTTAATTTTAATAATAAATAATGGATGTTTTTGAAGTTTTCGATATGTTTTTCTTTTCGTCATTTAGGCTTGTATTCGTCTACTATCATCTATGTAATGAAACTAACTAATGTTGTAGAAGCATCATAATTCAGCACTTGCTTTTGTATCAGTTAAATATTTTAATTGTCAGATAAAATAAATTACAGCCACTTGTTTATTGTTTTTGTATACCTATGAGTTTATTTTGAATTTCAAAATTTGCAACTTAATATAGTGATTTGTATAATGATAATAAAAACTAGCAATGTAATTAAATGAAATAATGTTTAAGAGAGAGTTTAAAAAGTAATTATACGAGTAAGAAATTTAACTATAAAACTTTTCCTCTAGCATTTAGGTACTTCGAATCCGTCCACTTTTAAAACGAAAAGTAAAAATTTAAAATTAAAATGGTTTCAATGGTTTAC
The DNA here is from genome assembly GCA_945859745.1 of Synanthedon formicaeformis. NCBI lineage: Eukaryota > Metazoa > Arthropoda > Insecta > Lepidoptera > Sesiidae > Synanthedon > Synanthedon formicaeformis. The sequence continues at coordinate 5,597,126 of OX243969.1, read as the reverse complement.
TATGATACTTAGAATATAACCTTATAACATAGAGCAAAACTAAGTGAGATTATTTATTTCATCAAGGGTATGCAAACTAGTTATGAGTTATTTCACAAAAATTTACACCTTACAAACCTAAGTTGCCAAACAAAACAGATTTTCACACGACGTGCACCTGGTCTGATGTGATGTGTTTTGAATCTTTATTAATTCTTGGAATGCTTTGATTTGTAACGAATTTTTTAGTGTTGTTTCACAGAATAATGATTACGTATTCTACTCTGAGGTTGAATTTGCACAACAAAACTATAACATCGTCATACCAATTTGGAAGACCTTTAATTCGTACTAATTTTTGGATACCAATTTTTTTAAGCACCTTTACCGCCTTAACTCATAACTAGCGACTCATAACTTCCCCGTTTAACGCTCTTTCTATTAGTGAATACCGTATGAAAATCTGTTCAGTAGTTTTTGAGGTTATCGCGAACATACAGACAGATGCGGCGGGGGACTTTGTTTCGTAATATGTAAGAAAGAGCAACTTTAATCTATTAATGTCGTAAAATTAAAAGTAGACATAATATAATAGCTATGTTCCTGCCTAAAAATATTTGTAGCACTTTGTTTCCGCATAAACTGCGTGCAAGTTGATTGCCGACAGAATCACCTTCGTGAAATAACCGCACTTCTGCTTTCGTATTCGGTTGTGATTAAGAAATTTCAGCCTTAATAAGTCTGAATTTAGGGGATAACCTGTTCTCACCTTGTGTCTTATCCTGTTAGGATTGGCATCGTACATAAATTCCCTTGGTTTTGCTTGTGTTTTATACCAACCACATATATAATCAAGTGGACCTTTTTTTTTAATGTTCGGCACGTAGGATGCTACCTGCCAAATATTTCACTTTGTTACAAAATATCAGGTTTTCTTTATAGATATACTAACTGGTGTCCGCGACTTCGTTCGCGTTGAAAAAGAAAAAAGTAGCCTATCCTGTGTCCTGTACGTCTAAATGTTTATCTACCAAGTTTCATGAAAATCAGTTAATTCGTTTAAAAGTTATGCAGGAACGTACACACATACATACATACATACATACATACATACATACATACATACATACATACATACATACATACATACATACATACATACATACATACATACATACATACATACATACATACATACATACATACATACATACATACATACATACATAAAAAAATTGTAAAAATGTTCAATTTAGTTTCAGTATAATGTACAGAGCCTATAAACACGATATTATCTCTGAAAACAAAGTAACTTACTCCACGACCAACCCTTACAGATTTATTATTAGTATTGATTATGTACAAATTACATTATTACTGTAAAGGTTCATCAAACATCCGTTTAGTACTTTTTGCGTAAACATTACCAAACATCTCTTACTTATAATGAAATATTTCTTTTCTTTTTTTAATTTTTTGTTATTAAAACCACTGATCGTTGATCGATTCCCAGACAGGAACTATTATAGCGTTCCAAGTTTTGGAACGCGATAGGACGTGGGCGCATGAATGGTGCGCAGGAGTTGTTGATATGTCACTAAACTGGTTGTGATGTAACATTACGTTAAGATAAAGGGAACGACACAGCTTTTATGGTAGCGACTCGCCTTTAAATCCATTCATTACGAGCAAGCATTACGAGTAATGATACGCTTAATTATTATCCTATGATAATTAAATTTGAATTTGGAACATTCAAATTTCAGATTCAATCTTCCTTTGTTTATTGTAAGCTATGTCTTCACATTAAGCGTTAATTTTGTAATTACAATAAATTAAATCTTCTAGTGCCTTCCTAAATTTATGTTTTTGTGTATCAAGATTGTTTTTTTTTTAGATTTTTTTATCATCCTTATAATAATACATAGTATAAAACAAAGTAGCTTTCCGCGTCTTTCTTTCTGTATATCCTCTAACTAATCTCTAATTCCTAAACCACTCAACGGATTTTGATGCGGACTTCACTAATAAAAGGAGCGATAAACGAGGCGATAAAGCGGAAGACGAGTCTGTGCGTTTGTGCACGCTAATTTCATAAAAGGCTTAACCAATTTGAATGCGGTTTTCACATGTATATTGTAGCAAGCTTCCCGTGACATTTAGTGTTTGTTTATTTGTAAAATAAACAAAAAATAACAAAAAAGTTACGAGCTATTCCATTCGAGGGCAAAGCTAGTCTGTAAATAATCATACTCAAACAGCATAGACATATTATTTTCTAGAGGTCATTCTCATAAATACTATTTACGTGGTCCGATATAATGAAAACACTAAATAGTTATTTAAAATATCCTAAGGCATTCTGTGTGAATGTCGCTCTTTGCATGCTAATTTTCAATTGTTTAAACCAACAAGTGAGACCAACAATCACGTTTCGTTCAAATGTCCTTCCAGAATTCAAATCCACACAAGTCATTGTACAAGCTGCCATTCACCCGTTCTCTTCAAAAACTAGCAACACTACTGACAGGTGTGTTCCCGTCGTGCCCCTTTTTTCAACGTCCGTTCCTGGGTTCACCTTTTGAGTTTCAACGACTTAACAACTCATAAAATCTTCACTGGAATTTTAACTCTGTTCTCAACGTTATAAAGGCTGTTTCAATTGTACTAAAATATTGAACGTTACGAGAGTAACAATGAATGGATCGTTTCCCTTACAATGTGTTGCAACCGTTTAAAAATCTGCTGCTAAAGAAATTTGAGCTTTAAATGAGACATTTTCGGAACTAAAATTATTTGGCACTTTCAAATTGTTCATATGTGGATATGTGGACCACTTTTAATACATTTTTTTTTGAGGCAAGATTCAAGGTCTGGCTTCTTTTGGTGTGAATTTTAGTATGAATTTGACCTTATTATATATGTAGCAGTCATCGATTGTAGCAGCTAAAGTACCTTAGAAAGCTTAGGATGATTATAATTTTCTCATTTGTGTAACTGTTTTCAAGTATTAATTTTATTAGTAATTGTGAGAGCATTCCACTGAAACAATGTTGACTGTCAATTAATCTGATCATGAAAGTTCTATGTGTTTGCATTCTGTGAAATCTGATAACAATAATGTATTCAATACTTTCTCACGCTTCATCTGATAATTTTTCACACTTGAAATCTCACGTTTTCTCATGTAAAAGAAGTAGCTTCGTTCCTGTGAAGATTTGTTCTTTATAATTGAAACATTATAACATGAACATGTGTGAAATGTGAACCTCAACCAATATTTTAGAAGTAATATATATGAGACTTTGTTGCAAGAAAACTGAGTTAGTTGCTTCATTAAAATATTATTTCGTAATAAGTTTTTGATATAAAAATAGAATTTATTTTATTGCTTAATATTATTTAAATAAAGTAGTTCTATCTAAATACATAAAACAAGTATTCACTACATATTTAAATCTTGTACTTACAGCACTTTTAGCTTTAAAGTTCGGGCTGTATTACCCGGCGGTATTACCTTATTTCATACCAAAACACTTAGTAATTGTATAAGAATTTGTTCATTATAGATATCAAAAAGCAAAATAAAAGAGAAACGCATATTTATAGAATTGGTTGATACTTAGTCATCGATTTTGTTTTATATATAGCAAATCGAAACCAAACGGCTTTCCAATAAAAATATGACTTGTAAGGTGTTGATGTACTGTAAGTGTGCAAAAATTTATGGCGTCATATTCCGCTGCGAATAGTTTCGTATCGTATTTCCAATCCAAGGTTGAAGTATTTATGTTGCCGACTAACAATTTGGATACCAAGCATTTTTTTACTAGCAAATCTTGTATTTGTACTTCATGTTACTGACATTACTGCTCTTTTAACATTTGATTCAACATCACCTTCAACATCAAATGGACGCCAATTGTTTACGGTTCCTATACATTTTTCTTTATATTGTACCGGAACTGTCTCTCTCAGTGGTCATCATTTCGTTTCACTATTGATTGACATCAAAAGGTTGACAAGTCCCTCCAGTTCCGTTAGTTGCCTGAACGGTGCTGATTGAAAGGATGAAGGAAACCATTAGATGTTTCTATAGCGCAGTTCTTAACGTCATTAAAATTATTATTCCTAGGATTTTTATATTTTACCTAATATAAATCCCATTATTATTAATTGACTTCCATTATTAATTGACTTGAAAGGGTTGCTCGCTTACCCCAAACGCCCGTACACACAAGTTTCCTGAACGATTCTGTTTATAAGGATGAGGGGGATGCGATATACCTTAAAGGCCATTATTTGAATTTGAATCATGCATGAACAATGTTACAGAAAAGACACAAGTAAATTAAAGACAGTAAAAGATGTCGAGATTTTATTTGGCGAAACATAAGGAATCATTGTAACTCCCTAGGGAACGACCCCAGTAAATGGAAGGAGACAGGATTGGAATTTTAGATTAGGTAAATAAGAATGCCGTACAATCGCAATTTGGCTCGTTCCGTCTAACGAGACTCCCTTTGGGTAAAGTAATTTTTTGTTTCGTTATGAATTTATTTTTATTTCGTTTTTAAATTCCTTTTCGTCCTGATGACGTTTCTGTAATTAAGTTCGAAATCGCATTACGATTCTGTCGTTCGTTTATCTCGTTCGTGAATACCTCTAAACTAATTGGAATTGAATCCAGTTTGTTTTTTCACGAAGTTTATCGAGGTGAATGTTGAACATCAGGTCGTACCTGACGATTGCCTCTTCCAATTTTCTTTCTAGTGATAAGTTATTTACGGTACCGAATCGAATTGAAAATAAGGTCAAGCAAGAGAGGCGTGCCCCGAATAGTTTTAATTACGAAATCTTAGCGACTGTTTTGTTACGGAGCCTTCGTGCCGGTCATTTAGAGTTGCGCCCGTGAAGAATGCGACGATTAATCGCCCGCGTGCGACTAAGCAGGTGAATGAAGCCTTTACTTTGTTTGCATATATTTTATTGCGATTCATATCAATGTTGTAAACATCTGCTATTCTTGCAACTATAATAAAATTGTTCGCATTTTAATTTTAATATAACGAATCTTTTAGAGGGTTTCAATGTTCGATTAGATATACGTCTTGGCTTGATCCACGTGGTTTTGTGAGAGCGTCATAGTTCGGCGTGTTAGATTGATTCTTATGGTATGTGTTGAGTTTATTATGTATCTGTTAATTTACGGTTAGAATAAAAGTTCCTGTTAATCGGAGAAAGCATACCAAGATAGTGATGTTGATGTTTTTGTTCGTACCAGTTGGCTCATGCTCAGTGACTGTCGGAATGTTCACGGTCCGGAGCGTCTTTCGTAACAGTCTTCTTGATCGTACCTCAGTAATTGAAGGTAACAGTAGCACTTCTCTTACAGTCGCTAAAGCTGTTTGAAACACACGATATTCATGCGATGTCCGTCTACAGCTGTGCCTGTGGTATTTTTGTTGTATGCGGAATATAATGAAAATTGAGTTGTTCCAGTGTATGTATCCTTTTGGCTGTTTAAATAAGGTAGGCAATGTAAACTATTAATATTTTTTATAAATATAAATACACAGGTATCTAATATAAATACGCAAAACTTTTAACGGAACTCGTTATAAATTTTAAAGAAATTTAAAACTTGTCTTTCTTTGATTAGCTCTTCGTCATTTCTTATTAAAAACTTCGGGATTTCGGGACTTTGGGATTTCCTTATTGGCCCGTGAATCTATAATGTTTGGTTTACAATTATACTATTTATTTTGTTATTATGATGTTATCTTACTGCTAGGAATTCAAATAGGAATTCAATAGTTTTTAAATTGTCAATTTAAATCATAGAAACATTGGAACATAGAGCCATAACAATTTCTTATTACCAAGGTGAGATGTCAGATGTTATACATCATATGCGACTACTGTATAAGGCTCTTAACTACCTATAATTTAGAGAATTCTATTTTGTAAGATTTTCGTCTAATTGTTATACACTATTATCACAGCTTTACAATCCATACAGTTGGGCAACGAATGTACTTGCACAGAGCAACGGTGGGGGCTGGCGCGGGGAAGCGGGCGGCGCAGGCCGCCACGGCGAACTCACACAGTTTGCATTACAACTTTCAAGGCTGGCGCGTACAATATGTTTTTGAGTTGAGTGAGCGGTGGCGGATTTTCCATTTTGTAACAACCCTAGCGCGTGACAGCGAAGTACTTACACGAGTGGCGGCGTCGCCCGACATCAAAGGCGTTGCCCAACTGTATGGATTGTAAAGCTGTGCTATTATAATTTAATAAATTGTAGCGAAGGGGACGTTAAATCTTGCGGAGGGAAAATCATTTAGCAAATAAGTAATAACTTTACTATAGGTACTTTTAATCTTCGACAATAGATATTGTCTACTATATATTTCTGATACTGTGTCCGGTCCGTGGCTGTAGCTAGTGCGAATGTTTTTGTGTGAATATGGTTTAATGGATTTGAGTCGGTCGGCGCGTCGACGACGACCGTTCGAATCCGATAGATTGGTTCGTGCTATTTTACGTTTTGTGATGAATCGATTGTCTTTACATCGAATCATGGTTTAGCTACGCAATTTTCCTTAGATATGAATACTTTATATTCATATACTTAGACACACTTTAGATTCATGAGTCAATAAGATATCTACTAATAAATAAAATTGAAGTGACTGTTTAAAATAAAGTATGTAAAGCAGTTTTATTAATTGTATATCAAAATATATACATACGATGCTTATAACAAAAAAAAAACAACGTTGTCTGTCTGTTTGTTCCGGCTAAATCTCCAAAACGGCTGGACTGGTTTTGATGGCGTTCACTGGCAGACAGACAATGTTAAAGGAGTAATTTAGGTTACTTTTATTTCACAGATCGTTCGTTCGTTCGTTGTAACCGAACACAATTTTTTTTTAAATAAAACTTAAATCTAATCAATTACTCGCATCAAAAGAACAAATTTGCAATTTGAGACAACTTTTGGAATCCCGATCCATGACGGCACAGGTGTAATTTGACACGAATTTGTTATTGAATAGTCAACCTTACCGTTTTGTGATAAGATTCAAAAAATAATTGTCAAGTTTGACAGGACATTGCTCTTTTCTGTTACGCTCGTGTCTGCGCCTGTTTCGCGCCCGTGACTTTTAAATTAAAAGTGTCCTGACTACTATTTATGTTGAGTCACAAGGTTTTACATATTATTATTACTAGGTGTTATAAAAATATCTAGCAATAATAATAAATCTGCCGAAATATTGTTGGGATTGCTTTACTAATCAAATTGTGATAGCGACCTACCTATATAAAAGTTTTTGCCTACTCAAGGTGTTTCGTATCGTGTGAATATCCGAGATATTTAAGCTAAGTACAGACAAAATTTTAATTTTTTCGGTATTTCACAACACTCAATGAACATTTAATTACAAGCTTAAATTACTTAAGCTTTGTATCGAATAAATACGTATTATTGTGACAGTTTGTTGTGGTCACAAATGAAGAAAACAGACCTAACTTCTATCTAGAAAAGTCTACTGACACTTTAGTATGGAAATAATTACTTTTTACGTTTTGGGAAGTTTTTTACGCCTATGCTATATCAATATAGCAGGTTGTTTACATTTTACAAAAGTTTTAATTTTAAGACTTCAATGTCAAAAATCAAATTCAAAAATTCAATGTTTGAAATATGCCACAAAGTTCAGTAAAAATACACTAACCAATATCTAATTATAGCGCATCTAGTAGACGCGATTAATATAATTCCGTGTACAGGATCATGTTAATATGTTACAGATATCGTGGGAACATAAATCTAAGGACACAATAATAAAACGGTTGCTTTGTTATACTCCATTATACGTAATTGCAATTCCTACACTAAAGTTTAGTGTCGGAGAAAATTGAGTTATTTGTTGATATAATAAGGTACTCAATACTCAAAGATCTAGATCTATGGATGTACTCGTACTTTAGGACGGTACATATTACATACCTACAAATATGTATATTATATACTTACATAATATTATATTTAATTTAAATATTTAAAAGTGACTTATGTCATACAGTAAATGAATTAATTAATATTTATTACCTTAGAAATTATAGTAAAATAAATAGTTCACACGACAAAAAATAAGTTTGTGGGTTCATTTTACGAAAGATTTTTTTTTAATAATTATAATATGTACCTCTGTAACTACGTTAAGTTTAGATACGTCAAGCTTAGTTTGTGTTGAATTTATTAAAAATATTATCTTTCTTAAATAATAAGTTTTTGAATGTGATTATTGAAAATAAATTATTCACCTACTTGACATGTTATATATTATTATTTTTGATGCAATGAGTCTCTACAAGGGTTACATAAAAAACCATATAAAAAACTCGCCTTTTATTTTATCGCTTATTACAAGTGTAGGTAATAACCTAATAGGTCATTTACAGTTTTTAACAGCACTACCCATTTGTTACACTCGCATTAATTGCCTCATTTTAAAAGGCATTAGCTCGGAGTACTAATACTGGTAAGTTAGATGCACTCGGCTCGAGTTATAATTAGACAAAATGCAAATTGCGGACGTGATGTTTTATCTACTATCATTAAGTTGTCTGTGTTTGCGTGAGTTAAGTTTTCTTATTAGTTCTTTAAATGGATTGCTATAAAAAACGATGTGTACATTACCTAAGCTTTTTCAAATTTCACTCCCTAAAATCTATAAACAAAATTGGGTTTTAGCTTCAAAATTTTACTATTTTACAGTCAATTTAAATTGGTTTTAGCCAATTTTATAAAAATTGGTGAATGTTATTATATAAATAAGTAAACATTAATTAAAATAATATAATCTGAGTGTTTTATATCCATTTTCAATTCAAATTTTTAGTTTTAGTTTATGTAATAAAAATCAAAGTTGAAGTTGAATTAAAATTCAAAGGTATCAAAGTTGAAAATCTACAAGGAACACTTCTTGTTTATTTCGCTAATTAATCAGAGTATATCTTGAAAATTAAGTCATATATACTTAAGTAAATTTTTAGAAGACGCAAAGTTCTCAAACCCTCGACGGGCAAATGAATAACCGGGGTATAATAAGTACACAGCGGTTTCGACTTCCTCCCAATAAGTGGATAATGATCTGCTCAGATACCGCGTTTTGCCCGACAAGACGTCGATTGGTTGTTTTTGTTGCTACTTTGCCTTTCCGTTCTATTTCTAACCGTTCCGTCCGTTTTCTAACACTGCACTTCCCTTCTGTGGCTAGCGAAGTAATGCTTTATCTATACTGATATAAACATTGAAGATTTGCATTTTTGCTAGTAATGAATTAACTCAAAAACACTGGACCGATTTTAAAAATTCCTGAAAAGTTCTTTCACCTGTATAAAGCTACTTTATCAGCGAGTAACATAGATTATAATTATTTTATAGAGTTAGCGCCTGTTTCACAAACGTCAATTAGGCCAAACTGTCATTTAAAGTCACCGGTAATCGGGGATAATGGAGCTGATATACCTTTGTTTGTACGGTAAACTAAACGTCCCAAACATTAAATAGAAAATAATTAAAAAAAATCGCCTATCGAATGATGCAGTAAACCGAGTGCATAATTCAATATAACATAAAATATTATCATAAAAGTACACCAGCAAAGCACGCCATTTTCTTAATTGACTGCGTTTTACGCGTTTTACGAATAATAAACCTGTATGTCTATTTGCCATATATTTACATAAAAAAGGGCTAGGATCGTAGCGAGACAGAAAGAAGTCCTTGAAAGAAAGTCTTTGTTACAAAAATAACAAGTCAATTTAATATAACCTCGTCATATCCTGTCCTTTGAACTGCTATGATTTATCTCACAGGCAACTAAGACGAAAAGAAAACAAAAAACAAAAGACCACAACTATATTATATATTTTCTCCCGACTTTGTCTGGGATGCAATTTTTTATCCCTCTTAATTTCCATAAGTTATAACCAAAAGAGGACATTCAATAATATTTACAGTTATAACTAGATAAATAAACTGTGTAATACGATTATGAGAAGTTTTAAAAAGTTCCATAATAATTTAGGATTTTCGATTTACGTATATTTAAATATTTAACTACTTATTTAAAGATGTGTTTTTAAAATATATTTTTGAGTTATAATGCCATCAACAATCAAACTCATTAAAGGAAACTCATCAAAAGCGTTTGAACAAATAAAAACACAATGTGTTTTATAAATAAGAACCTGTTAGTTGAATGCGGCATTTAAATGTATATTTATGTTCCCGCATACAATTTCCTGTATATTGCCACTACTATTGTATCTCACTAACGTTTAAAGAAAAAACAGGAGAGGTCGAACATTGGCTACACTCTGAGATAGAACACTAAGCACCTTATTATTATTATTATAATAATAATAAGCACCTTAACAACTCTAACAATGGGCTAGTTAAATTTAATTCAATTATTTCACTTCTCTTCATTTTATTATTAATTATTATTAATTTTTAAAATGAAAAGATTATTAATTTATTGGCGTGTTCTGACTATCACCTAACATTTTTCCATCATAGAGTTGTTCAATCTTTTTTAAAGTTGTTGAACATATTTTTAGTTCTCACAAAACGGGCCCCATACATCAAACTACTACAACATGGAACCCGCGTGCCATACAAAACACTACGAATTTTATGGAACATTTATAAGTGACATATGCGTAGAGCATGAACTGTCATTTATAACAAAACAAACATAATAATAAGTACGTAATTTAAAGAAAATGTGACTTTACGTCAATCCATTAGAGTTTAAAATGAAATAGTAGAAGTTGATCGTTACTACCTTTTACCATTGACGCGTGAAGGCAAGAGTCCGCCATGATTCTGTCAAAGGCGTTCTTTTTATGTGCCGCTTTGGCATTTGTGATGCAAATTCCATTGTAGTATTTCGATGGCCCCATATTTCAAGTGTTATTCCATCGAGCTAGTTAGCAAATAGTAGTGGTTTCATTGCCATCAAAGAAAATGTGTAGTCACACTTCAACGCCTTTGTTTGCTATAACATCGATCTGGTAAAATTAGACTATTTATTTTTCCCGGTTATGCGTTTTCTGTGTGTTCTTTCCCCATTAATTTTTTTTTCTAACAACGAGTTTAGTTAATCTGAAATACATATATTATTTATATAATTAGACAGTTACACATCGCTGCTTAAAACCTAAAGGGCCATAAAACAAAAAATTCCAAAAATGTTTTTTATTGCAAAAATACAATCACAATCCAGCTATTGTATGTTGCAAAAAGACTTATGGTTGTTTTATTCCATATTAATATTTTTTTTATATTCAAAAATAACTTATAGGCTTATATCTCTTCTAGTATTCAGTTTATTATGAAAGTACATAAAACATTTAATGCTACTTAAAAATACGCTTCTAACGATGTATAATATGAATATATTTGATATATATCTAATAAGAAAAAAATAGACCAAAAAAAATTTTTTTTTTTCGATTAGCTCTCTTGTAAAAAGTGTAATTTTGATTTGTGGCCCTTTAGTTTTTAAGCAGCGATATATGTGTGAATAATTACCTCTAATATATAAAACATTAATTAATAAAAGCGTACATTGTTATTATTGTAAATCTAGTAATGGCGGTGCATTACAGCTATGGGTACGTCAGGCCTGTATATAATCACTCTCTTACAAAAGATTACTGAAACAGCAGAACCAGTGAATTAATGTTTGCTGCAGTCAATTAGTGAAGACATTTACATATTGGCTACTAATTACTCATAGTTAGTTGATTTGTATTATACTAAACTTCGCACTGTGTTGAATAATAATGTTGTTTTCACAAGTCTTCAGTTTGAGTTGAGTTTGAGCTCATTTAATTAGATGGTGAGAGAGGAATCAGGGCAAAAGCATGTTACTAATTTAATTTCAATGAATAAGAAAGTAGGTACCAGCATATTTTCTTTAAATATACTCTTCATAATTTTCTAAAAATCACAAGGTAAAGAATTCCCACGTAAAAAAACATACGGTGAGTGAGTGAGGCAAAAACGCCATCTGCTACCTTTGACGGAGACGAAATTTACGAGCAAATCTGTGAATACTCGTAAATCATAAAAATGTTGGGTTTGTGGTCCATTTATACCTATGAGACGCCTTAAATTCAATAAGACATTGAGTACTGAAAAAATTAAAACATAAAACAACGATTTTTTTATATAACAGATAAGGATTTTTTTAAATATTGTATTATGAAGGGTGGCAGGCAGCCTAACGGCCCACTTGATGGTTGTTAACAACCGTCTCGCACAAAGACACAAGCAACACCACGGGTGTTTTTCGCTTAAATATTAGCTCTGACAGTATTTGTGCTCTCTTCAACAGATTTCTTTTGTCTTAAAATAAACTAACCAGTTTTGTTAGACAAAAGGCGGGTACTTCATCTGTTTATCGTATAACGCATTACGTTCTGTAATTTTTACATTGACCTTGTCGTAATGCACTGTCGTCGATAAGAAGTATCGTTTTACATGAGAACTTTTTCGCAGTGAACAAGCTAACCTACAACACGTCTTGTGGCTTAACGTGAATATTCATATAAGTATAGGTGCTTGCAAGAGTCAAATCGGTATTTTAAGCGGATTTTTAAAATAATCGAGGACGAAAAAAATGTATAGTGAAATAGACAACATTAAACGAAAAACGCGTAGTTACCTCTTAAAAATACCAAAAAAAATGAGTTTGACAGACCTATAAGGATAGAAGGTCTATTCATTGTTAATAGATAAACCAATATCGGTGTAACACTACTATCTGACTTTGACAATAGCTGTTCTCTGAGAACAAACCTCTTTTGTGCACGCTAATATCTGTAGACGATGGTAAAATAAGCTAAGGATTATCTAGGTAATTATTATAAACGCCTTTGTATTATAACTCCAAATGTCTTTATTGTTGCAGGTATTAAAGTGATGCATCAATTGTATTGAAGACAAAATGCGTATATTCCTTATAACTCTTGCTACGATCGGACTGTGCAACGCCAAAGTGCCTAAGCAATATCCTCAACCAAACGAATTGTCTAATCCAACGCAGAATGCTGAAGCTCAACGATTAGTACAAATCGAATTAAAGAACAAAAAGACTAGTCGAATAATCGATCAATATAGAATAAGAAGACACAAGAGAGACGTGTTCGATTCAAAAGCATACGAATCGAGTTTGACATGGGCCCATTCAGAAAGACTAGATGATAATGGTGATGTGGTGATTCGGTGGGTCAATTCGGATTCGAGTATAACCTTCCGGGTAGAAGCAAGAACTCATGGTTATGTCGGTATTGGATTTAATTCGAAAAGCAGCATGAGAGGCGCCGATTTGGTCGTCGCATGGGTGGACGACAGAAACGGAAATGCCCAAGTACTGGTAAGTAACATTTAATGGCTTCTCTTTTGTCAGTAAGTACCTATTTAATATGAAAGTTTAAGTGTAGATCAAGCGTAAATGTTTTCCAGGATTTAAATGAAATGTTGTATATGTATAATGACTTGGGTCAACGTACATAAGTAATGCTTTTGATATCGGAAATTAAAGAATTTAAATCCGAACGGCTTCAATTCTGATACTGTATAACACAGCTATTTTTTTACAATTTTATTTTACACAATTCAAATTCAGAAGTAAATTATACCAGTTATTGTATAATGTAGTCATCCGCTAAAAGTCACATGAATACAATTTAATATAATTATTTGCCGAGATAAATTATAATTAGAAGCGTTTTCGATATTCGGAAAGTTCATTGAAGTTTGTAAGCCTAAATTAGAATTTTATGAATTTACTTGAAAGTTTAAACAGACATTCTAATCTCTTCGTTTGTTTTGGACTTAATTAATTGTACATAAATTAAATATTTGAGATCACCGATCGAGTATAGATATAGCCGTGCCCTCAATCCACTTGTTCCCGATTATAGATGATCTCATTGCTTATCCTAGGATGGCAGTGACACGGCTTAACGAATGTCAGCTACCATTTTAGTACTATAATTTGTTATAAATTTTATAAGTTATAAAGTTTATTTATATATAATTTTCCTGGCTGGCTCTGGCTCCATATAATTTTGACTAAGTATATAGTATGATTATATCAGATGTTATATAGTCTGGATTGGCTGCTGGACCATAAATAATTAGCCCACGAGTATTCACTTTTGGATAGGTCTGCCTTTTTAATTAAAATCCATCACATTCGGCCGAATGATTTACGATCCGGTCCGGTTACGATGACAAAATATATGTTTCTTCCATTCCCACTTCAGCTGACTAATTCTTAGGTCTTTTGTCTATGTCACCACTTCGTAGTAGTGACAGGCCCACTGCGTTTTACAGTCATTTGGGTAGCCGCTCTATTGAAACCCCCTTTCAAACTTCACTTCAAACTTCAAAATGCGCGTCCATCCTGTGGGATCTGATCCGGCCAGAGCCGTACCACTTGCGGAACACGAGGCGCGGGCGGGGGTTTCATCCCTTCGTGGTTGATGTTCCCCGGTCACGCACGAAGCTGTATAGTTCCACCTTCCTTGTCCGAACTGCTAAGGAGTGGAACTCATTGCCTGCGTCCGTGTTTCCCCAAAATTACAACCTCGGGGTCTTCAAATCTAGGATAAATGGGCACTTACTAGGTAAGCGTGGTCCATCTTTGGCCGCATCTGCACCTAACATCAAGTGAGATCGCGGCCAAGCGCTGCCTCGATGTAATAAAAAAAAACCTTCTAATAGGATTTTTTGTAATATTCCAGTCTTATAACAAGTTTCTTGTATAAAAAGGAAACAGTACACATTATGCGGTTTCAAAGACAATAGTTTGCGGTTTTCGGTGGGCACGTCGATGTCCCACGAAACGAACCGTGACGGCTGTTCTGTCGTCAACTCGCGTCACCGAACTATGTAGTTCCGTTTTAATGTTATTTTTCTAGATAAGTTGGGCAAATGTTTTAATAGACCTGAAGTGGCATTAGTGTCACGAACATTTTTTTTGTAGCGAAAACCGCTTTTAAGAACTAAGCGAACAGGTATCCGTGGATACTAGATATAAATTACCGAAATATATGAACGCCAGATTACCCACTATAAGAGAAACCTCCTCAGTAATATTGCCGCTAATTAAATGGAAATTTACATAACAAACGTAGAGGTGAAATCATTTATTAAGTCAATGAGCGTAGTTAAGAGGATTACCCCTTTTAGCGAATAACTTGCCGAATCATTGGGATAAAATATACGACTTTTTTTTATACAGTAAAATATACAAATATTCCTCTACCAATGCAGTATGTAGGATGAGTGAAAGACTAAAGTCCCATGGCGTCTATACTAACATTTGAATGCTTTGAATTTTTGTTTATAATGAAACTCAGATGTTAACAGATAATATAATTTTTTATCTACTTAAATCTGATCCTAAATTTTAGGTATTCTAATAGAAAGTATTAAAACCAATCTCTAAAACTCCTTTAAGCATACCGTTATAAGAAATTCAATTTAAAAATCACTCATACGCTATTTCACCGCTATTGCAATATTTTACAGTTTTCATTTTAAAATATTGGTTTTTCCCGGAATGTGCTATTCTCAGACATTTTAATTTTCTACTTTGTTGTTCAATTTATCGAGGGTAGAGTATTGAAACGTAAGCAGTATAAAATATTAAATATTAAAAACTGGCGAAGAAAAGAACTATGTACACAGTCAGCCAATTAGAAAGTTCGATGTACTTAAACAACAAAATAAATTTTTACCTACAAATAAACTTAAAACATATTATTGTACCTACTGATTTTTGTATAAATATTACTAAATTTTTTACTAAAAAATCGCTTTTTGTTATTAAGTTTAGCAATATTTGCAAAGTTTTGTTAAACTTAATAACTTCGTCTAACCTCGGATAATAAGATAAGATTCACGTATTCGCTTCTAGAGTTTATTGTTTTAGAGAGGATAAGACAGTCCTTTGTTTTACAGGAAGCGGTTGAGAGTAATAACGAACGAACTTAAATTAACGGCAAACACGATATTATCACCTATTCTTGGATATCTCAGTCATACCTATTTTGTCTGTTGAATAGACATAAATATAAAGTTTAAGTATTATATTTTTTTGCGTATAGATATTATTTTTTGTAGCGAGTGTCTTTTCAAGCTCTGGGTTTTTCATTTTTATTTATTTACCCTTAATATTCCTCAATATTCCTGCTGTGCTTCCCAAAAGTCTCGTTAAAATTGGTGCTGCCGTTTCGTAGTCTATAAACAGACAGTAAAATTTGTAAAAACATGTTTTGCCTTAATACGTACGTTACTTGGATAAAGAATAAGTTATGACTTAAAGCTCCTAGTGTCATAAAACCCACGCCACGTGCACCGTGTTATTCTTGTATTCTGTAAGGGGTTGATTAGTACATAAAGTAGAAAGATTTCTTTCTGAGAAGTCCTTATAAACAAACATATTTATATAATTAAGGTTAAATTTACTTTAATGTCCATATCTTTAAATATATCACCGATCTGTACTCTTTGGAGCGATTATCATTATATACGGTGAAGAAATCCATTGCGAGAAAATCGAAGCAGGTTCATCGCAGATTAAGAAGTCTTAGAGCAATCTCACGTGACTTATTGTGATCTCGCCAATTCAGTGCCCCTGGGATTAAAGTATGTAAACCGATTATAGCAGAACTGACACTGCTTTATAGCAGAGTAAGTAGCCTTTATACGAGTACTATCATGATGATTGAAACGTCAATAAGTATATTAAGAATTGTTATGTTTCGTAAGTTATATTCTATTTAAACTTCTTATGTAGACCCTTTTTAAGTTTATTAACTAAATAAATAAATTGTTTATTATCTATTTATTTACTTGAATTCAATTTACGGCTTTATTTTTTGTATTTACTCTTATTTTAACACGTTATACCACCGTATATGCCATATACGTTATATGCCACCGATGCGCCATTTTAAAATTTATTTAACAAATGAACGTTATTTAAAAAAGAACGGTTTTAGGGTCTCATTAGAAAGCCGTACAACCCTCGAGTATAAGGTAACAAATGGTTAACCACTCCTGTGTTAAATCCCGGCTTAACCTTGTACACTCGCACACAAAAAGCTTACGCATTTTTTATTCACTTTTGTTCACTAATCCTTTTTAGCAACATATTTAATTACTATACACGAGCGAGCACCTTAATTAGTATTTCTTGAATATGGTTGTGTTCAAATTAAATTTTAATTCTCTTCTCTTGTGTTGTACTCGTACGTGACATTTAAACATTTTGGAACGATTTAATTATTATGTAACTAGCTGGCGCCCGCATCTTCACCCGCGTAAAAAAAGTAGCCTATCCTGTATCCCGGTCGTCTAAATATTAATCTACCAATTTTCATGAAAATCGGTTAATTCGTTTAAGAGTTATGAAGGAACATACATACATACAATACCTACACTTACAGATTTATTATTAGTATTGATTAATATAAAGCTTTTAAATGACAGTATAATTTTTAATCAGTTGTTGAAATGAATATAGTTTTTGCTGAAAAATACCTCTGACCAAATTTTAAAACTATAGACAGAATTTTGCGGACAACATATACGTGTTGTATAAACACATGAGCGTAGGATGTATACTGTGTTGAGATTTTTGTTCCAAGCTATAACCTCAATTTTTGTTTATATTTATTGAAAATATAATTTTCCAACTTTGCTTTCGTATATATTATTAATAGGATTAATAGGATTACAACCATTAGGGATGCCTGATTAGGCTAGGTGACTGGTGAGTATGTAGATATACTCGTAGATAGATATACTCGTAGTATAGGTAGACGCGATGCGAGTATCGATGACGATGTATCTTTAGCCTTACTCGCCAATTCGAGAATGGAATGAACAGGTATTTTACTCAAGGAAGCATGTCAAATAAACTCTTTAAAATTCCAATTATATCACATCAGACATTCAAAATCTATTTATGGTAATCACAAGCATTAGTATTCTGCAAAATGTGCGGTTTATATTTGAAGCTTCTGTACAAATTTTATTTTTTACGCGACTGTACCTAAAGCCCTGCCACTGTCACACGCGCACCCCGAACAGTCACGTACAGTGAGTCACTTGATATGTTCTACTCAATATGTGAAATGCGTAGGGAAATGAAATGGATTTGTAAATTCGAGTTGTTAGTTAGGTAGTAAATGCATGTTCTAAATTTTTGATGTCGACTCATGTAAATTATTTCATAATTTTTTTTTTGGAAATTAAGTACCTAATTTGGTATGGGTCGCTATTATGTAATAAATTAGTTAAATGTTTGGCTCCCGATTTAATGTTAAATATTATTTGTAGCAAACGAAATGAAATGAATGAAGGAATAATCACAACAAAAAAGTAACTTAAAACAGAACAGGTTTTTCGTTACCTACCATAAAATTTCAAATAGACGATTTATTATACATTCCAAATTGATTAGAAGCAGGAAGTGAGACTAATTTGTAATATGTTGCTTCTAAATCCGAACACCAATTTAATTTGTTCTAAGCCCTCAAGGCTTAATCAAGTGCCATCGACGCGTCCGTTGAGGTATGATATGATGTTCGTAAACACCAATTCCCGCTGTTCTATTCGTCATTTTGTAATTTATAACTAGTTTCGGAATTTGGGACGGCCTGTTGTATGATAATTTTGTTTGAGAATTTTAGAATAATAGGTACCCATACAAAATTCCTGTTAAAAATGGCCACAGCAAAAATAATTCCAATAATATGCCCATGTTGTAGACCATTACTGATTCCGAGCATATTAATTTATATTTTGTAAATTATAATAAAGTTCAATTATAACCTTGAAATTATTAAAAAGGAAATAGAATTTCTAGTGTCAAGTCAAGGTGGTCAAAGTCTATCTATTATGTATAAATATTATTTTATAATATTTAATTTTTTATTTTATAATATTTATACATAATAGATAGAGACAGTATAAAAACAAACAGTAGTCTTGCGTTTCACAACATTCAGTGCGATTTCTCATCTATTGGGCTTTTCACGACAGGAAAATTTACAAATAAAGCCAGACTTCGGTCCCTAAAATTCTCAGACATTTTCGTTGACCAGCAGACAACCTATCGGTCCCTCACTATCCGCGTCACGTAACATTCGCTCGAGTTACTTAAAATTCCTCCAATGGTGCAGCATTTTAAACGGACACTGTATTAACCAAACATTCTGAGTATATCACTCTGCGTTATAGGCGGGACGTTAGTGGAATTATAATAAATTATTCAACTAGTTTAATGGAGTTCATTTGGAATAATTTTGTGGGAATTTCTGTTTCAAGGAATAGATGTATCACGAGTTATTTCAATCACAATAAGGATTTTTTAATCCAAGAACCAGTGATATGTTAAACAAGAGGATGCGCCCTTACCATACTACTAGTGACACAAAAATGGTCCTCTAATTTGCACATTTAGTTACTAAAAATAACTTGTTTTCATTGCCATCTTAATACTTATTTTTATTTCTTATTGGCGTATTCTGTTATTGTAAAGTGTTCTCATTGGTTGGTTGGACATATCACTGGTAAGTAGGCATTTTCATATCTTTCTACGCACAGAATGAACACCCGTCATTGGTGCCAATTTCCGATTTTGACACCGGCGCGTCGGTGCCACGTACTAGGAGCGTTAGCCTTGTCCTATATAGAAGTCATTGCCAAGAACATCACATGTAGAGAGAGAATTCTTGTTTTATACAAAAACAATAAAAAGAAATGTAGATTCGAGTGTAGAAACGCGCTTCATCAGCTCGCACTTCCAGTGCAAAATAAAAGTACAGTAACGTACGAAAGTGACACATAATTATAGGGGAATATTTACTATGTAAAGATGATAATTACAATATATAAAGGTAAGTTAAGTTATAGGTTACATATAAATTTAGTGTCTGATCTCGATAGCTAATTTCATGATTCATCAGTTTTTGAGCCTTCGCGATAAATCAGTCAATGGGTGATTGGTACCTATATTTGCTTTTAAGCAACATTAACATTTTAAATTACGTTTAAAATATCGTTGAACTGAAGTGAACTGAAAAATAATCATTGAAAACGAACGAGATGTCAAAAACAATGACTTGTAAGAAGTACGTAAAAAACTCTTCGATCTTATGAATAAAGTCATAAAAACTGCAAGACAATTCAAGACATCATAACATCGCCATTGTGTTCGCAACTTTGTATTTTGTAGTTATTTAAAATAACATAGGTCCTGTATTTTTAACATAGGTATAACATAGGTACTCTGTGTACGTTACAAGGTGCGTGTATAGGCTTGGTACACCTGTGCTTTTATTTCCACGTGCAAAGAAACGTACAAAGGATGCGTTTACGTCTTTGCATAATATGTCTACAGAGCAGTTGACGTCAGCAGAGCATATTTACACTAAACAGTTGACTATGCAAATTGTATAGTTTCTAACATTTTATAAGTAACTAGCTGTTAAACCTATAAAATATGTGTCGTTCATTGTAAAAGTGGTGTAACTCCCTATTTTAAAAAACATCTTTTCTTGCCTAATTGTATCACATTTAGTCATATCTTTCAATATAAAAGTGAAGTAACTCCAATAGTTGCATTAAAATCCCATAGATGAAAACAATGAATGAATGCTTATATTTTTTTCCTACACTATAATTCGCAAAAAGCTCGTTATTCTAAAATTCAGTTACAAGGAGATAGTTCACTTTTACAATGAACGACACATATGTTATTCGCTGATAACGCTTTCTATAGGTGAAAGAATTTTCAAAATCAACATTGCTTGTTAAAAGATATGCACGTTAGTGTCATTGGATATTCACTATTAAAAATATTAACAAAATTACTTACAAGTATGTATTGTATACATAAGTATATATACTAATATATTCGCATCTTAAACAGGCCAATGATTAAAATCAATGATTGCTTTGTATTATAATATAAAGCCTCCATTGTATTTAGAGACGTGGGTGTTTAGATCTAAGCTAACAATATCCTTATTTATCTGAGATCCATTCTTTTATGTTGATTCATTTAGTACTTATCGAATTACCTAACAGTGTATAGACCTCTCAGTAAATTAAATGTTATTTCATGCTTACCTACATCGCCTGAAAAAACCGACAGCATTATTTTTTTACTGGCGCCCGCGACCTCGTCCGCGTTGAAAAAGAAGAAAGTAGCCTATCCTATGTCCTGTCCTGTCTAAATGTTCATCTACCAAGTTTCATGAAAATCAGTTAATTCGTTTAAGAGTTATGGGGGAACATACATACATACATACAGAAAGAAATTCTAAAAATCGTCCATTTAATAGTTTCAGTATCATGTATAGAGCCTATCTCTGAAAACAAAGTAACTTACTCCATGACCAACCCTTACAGATTATTATTAGTATTGACTATGATGATGATAAGAGAACAGCCAGTAAGTCTTATAAAAAAAAATTAAAAAATATCCATTCAGTTACATCGATGGTCAGTTAGAATAAAACATTTTATGCTACTATTGACATTATTGAAGACACTCTATGGACAATAGGTAATAAGATAACGAGGAATCCGAAAACAATAACAAGATTTTAGTACATCTAACAACGTTTCTTTACCAGTATAAAATAAATCTGTGCTCGTTAGGTGCCTAACCATTATTATCGGAGTCTCTTTCACAACATTCAAAAGTAAGTATTCTCCCTTCATACAATTAACATGCATATCGAATCGAATCCAATCAAGCACTGTCCAAACACTGTGGTTTATTAATGAGACCTGACATCGGTTGAACATCGCCCATTGATTGTGTCCCTCGTTGACTTACGATTCGCATCAATGCACATAAATTTGTTTGGGACTTCATTGTTATTCAATGTACATCATCATTTTAATTCAATCGCATATTCTTGGTTTTTGTAAGTATAAGTCAAATCAAAGATTTTCATTAAGAATCTTTTAATTTTTGATTCATGTCCAATCTTGATGCATTTACAGTATATGAAAGCTATTTCACTAAATTGTGCATTGACGTATAATATGACTATAGCTTTTATCTACCCGTGTGTTCTTGTTATGTATTAGTTCTTGTTATGTACATACTAACTTGCGGAAAAAGTTGTTGTGCTTTCACGCCCTAACTATACTAATCTGATGACCATGAAATTTTACATACACATTGTACTGTGTTTTTTTCAAATCCAGTATAAAAGTATTTTCCCAAGGTATTATCAAAAATAAAATAAAAACTTCAATTTGTAATTTTTTATTCAAACTAGTACATATTTTTATTTGAAAAATTACTGTAAATTGCATGTTTTGTTAAATAACTATAAAAGAAAAAAAATCATCAGCATATTTCCAGACTTTATATTTTTGTCTTTTGTAACGGAGACAACATTATATTGTTCCGATTGCGGTTCAATATTAGGAGTAGTGAAAAATTAAATATGTATTTTTATATCAGAACAGCCAAAGATATCTTCGAGAACAGCCAATGGCGTTATTCCTATTCCACCCATCCCCGTTCTAGTTTTGAAGTAACTTAGATACCCTATTAAGTATTATCTGTCGTTTACTACAATAATACCAGGATAAATCAACGGGATATTAAAAATGTAGTTTACTTGAATAGTTGCCTGATAGGGCAATGTTTGATGTACCCATTCATAATTTCCTATTGAATGCGTCTGCTCCATAGAGTATAGATTTTTTTTCTACGAAATAACTCGGGTTTGCCTATAACTCAAACCTCAATGAAATCCCGCCAAAACACATTATTTTAATGTGAAGGTTGAATGTTCACATACATTATACACTATCTGTACTCGGTGCAAAAATTGGTGACGCGTATCATGGATAAACATTTGACGTCGGCATTTCACCATAGCTCCCATTGTGCCGAACAATTCTCATGCGCGTACCATCAACGAATTCTCAAAACTTATTCTTTTGTATGAACGTACAAGGAATGTTAATGCTTCCGTTTGAACTTGGCTATAAAATTGCACAATAGAATCGTTCTTACATAATGTCAGTCCCACATCAGTTCAAGTGATTACATCGCGTAATCTTTCTTGAGATATTCACTTGGGGTAAACTGAAGACAGACACAATATATGGAATTGAAAGACACAACATATATATGGTGATAGAATATACAATCGTAACGTTAAACTTTTCCTCCTATTTTGCCTATCGCCTTCAATAATTCTAGTCTCTATTATCGTTTGTGATTTTTATTACTCTTTTATGTCATATGCAAATTTTACAATAAAGAGTACAATAAGTGTTGGAAGGTTTTATGCATATTGTTTTTTACCAGAAAAACATCAAACAATAAAAGGTTGGGTACAAATATAAAATATAATGTCAGCACTTGCAAGTTGCATCTTCTGTTGCTAGATTTGCAAGGCTAAGCGCCTCTTTCACCAACGTCAAGTAGGCTAAACCGTCACTTAAAGTCACCTGTCACCGGGTATAATTTAGCTGATATACCTTTGTTTGTACGGTAAACGTCCCTAGAAAATAATAATAAAAATTCGCCTATCGAATGATGCAGTAAACCGAGTGCATAATTCAATAAAACAGAAAATGATTTCTAAAAGTAACTAATCAACACTTGTAGTTGCTGAAAGAGGCGCTAAGAGTATTCATCAATGTAGTAATGTTGACTTAGTACCAGTCTGTCTGCACTCTGCTCCTGCCTTCTTGCCTTTAAAGATAAAACAAAAATATATATTTGTAGAGCTTGATTTTAATTTTTTATTTAACTAGTATACTTAGGATTGTCCACTGTTCACTATTAATGTACATCGTTTTAATTATTATTAATAACAACCATGAATGAATATTACATAGAATCATTAGTGTATTGATAAATTTAAAGGCTCAGGCAATTTGCCGAGACCTAAGTTCACCGTCTTGCAATCAACCTAATGAAATATTAATAACCCTCTGCAACTAATTACCAGTATATCTCCATACATTGTGAACATTATTGTATAGATATATTTGTCCATTTATATAGGCGTGTAATTACGAAAATACAGCATAATAGTTTACGTAGTACTTTTTGCTGATTACATTATCACATACTGAATAAAGCAATAAAGATTTTAAGCGTATATTGCAAATATATTTTGCCAGTCGTTATATATTTTTTATCTTTAGGACAAAATAATACATTTTACAGTTATTTATAGTTAGGGAGCCCACGATACTAAATGTGTAGTCACTCGAGCGTCGTGGGGACCTATTGGACTTTGAAGATTGGATGGTAAGAAGAAAAAAAGGTTATATGAAGTTTTTCATTTCAGCGGTGGGCGTCTACAGGCGTTTAAAATTTTGTAGGCGCTGTATTTTAAAAAATCCTCCATATAATCGTCAGATTAAGAATCAGCACGATCAGGACTTTAGGCTGAACCGTCTGTATGAAAATCTGACGCGCTCGTGTATTACAAAATGAGAATCGTCAAAAATATTTTTTGCTTTTTCAAAAAGCTGCCACGAGCTTGCGTTACATCCGAATCGTCTGAATTTTAAATGGGAGCTTAGTTTAGTTTCACTTAACATCCCCTCTAAAAATCTGACGCGCTCGAGTGGTATTTAAAATTTTACCCCCACCCCCGCCAACCCCACCAACCAAATCGTCAGATTATTAAAATGCACACTTTTCAGCATGTAATTAAACTACCATAGCTTAATCTGACGCGCTGAATCCAGAAATCCCCTCTTGGGCTCCCCAACCATTACTTTGGTCACATTGCCCTTCGTCCGCAAAACGACCTTGATAAATTAGTTGTTACGGGTAAGGTTGAGGAAAAGAGACCCCGCGGCCGATCACCTAGAAGTTGTTTGGTGACACCAAGTATAAAACTAACTCTCACTGGTCTTCCAGTGACACTAGCCTTGAGAGAAGCTTAAAAACGGACAGTGTAAGCCATGAAGGACCTTCAGGGACACGAGCTTTGAGCATTGAAGTCTGAGAAGAATATACATTTAGAAAATTTATCGTGTCGTAACTTGTACCCCGAATCTTATTTAGTAACAGTTTTGAGTTATATTTATTTTAACCAACTCGTTGAAGATTTTTAATTATCTTGATTGAAACTAAATTTTTACACTACATTTTTGGAGTTCACTCCTGAATCGATTTTCATATATAAGCCCTTGGTATGAAAATTTGTGGGAGTAAAATCAAAATTGTCACACGAATGCGTTATGTTATGCGTTATAGTTACGTTCTATTTTTTTAATATTTTAGAATATCTGAAGTTTCAGAGATATTGCGCAATCTACACAATATTATTAAAAAAAGAACAATGTTGTTCTTTCGGCAATTTAAATTTTATAATCGTTTGTAAGGAGTAAACTCCAGTCGTGTGTCGAAGCTGACACATTTTTTTTAAATATTATTATAATGTATTATTATACTGTTATTATATTGTATGGTGAACAATCGCCTATTAGTTCCAAGGAAGCAGGCATTCTGGAAATTTTACACATAAAATTTGTATGGGAACACCACTGGGATGTCTTTAAAAGAATTATAATCGATAAATCATAATAATTTCTCAAATATCTCATGTGATTCATCATAAATATGAGTATGTTCACATAAAGAACTTCTATCGGCGAAGCCCACAATGAAATCTAAGCGAATGCATCTTACGCCTCACCCGTCTCTATAATAATAAGACGCAAAATAAATGAAGGGAAACTGGTTTTTGCAAGGATTCAGATTAACTGATTTGAGTCAGTTTGAGAGCTAGCGTTCTTCGTTCCCACGGCGCGATATAAAAACTTTTTTCTCGTATCCTGTGTTTAATTGTTCATATTTCGTGTTTCCAAACTTGTTCGTTCAAAACTCAGAAACCCGGTTTCTGTGCTCTAGTTTAGTTTTAGTTACTGACTTGTTTGTTATGCGGTACATCATTAAAAGTAATTTAAAATTGTAAATACAGTGAAAATCGTTTGTAGCTATCCTCAAGGGAAGACAAAAATTGGTAATAATAATAATAAACGGACAGTCGCTATAATAAGTAACATTAATTCGTTATAGGGATTCGTCAGGACCTTGCCATTTAGTCGTTGTAACCGATCTGTCGTTATATCCGGTTTTTACTGTATTTATTATATTGATCTTTCGTCTGCGATATGAATTAAAAATATAAAAATATTTAAAATGTCAAATCTTCAATTTCACAAAGAAATCTTCTATTTAAACAAAGAAATTCTTGATTCTTGACCAAATTACAAGGCTAATTTAACAATTTGATTAAGAGCATTCAACGTGTTAAATTAATTTTCATTCTAGCTTGTTTAGAAATGTTTATTTTTCTCAGTAACATCAAAAAATCCGCTTAACTTCCAACTTGATTTCATAATTATGTTAAAATTTTCCAATTGGTTAAATTCTTCTTAGTTATAAACAGATCTTTAAAACCTGCTATAATTTTCGCCACTTTATATAAATGGTTTTAACCAGTATGAATTGTTTATATAGCGAATTGCTTTGATCCGAAGATGAAAGCGAAGGTTGTTTATAAGTAGAATTGCGATATTGCAAGTAATTAGAAATCTCTATTCATATAGTTACATTAAAATATATTGAATTCATAGAAAAAAGTAAGTAACAGATTAGTTAAAATATACTTACTTGGAAGTTGAAGTAATTGAAACTAGAGAGGAGTTCTTTTTTATAAAAATGTAGACAAGATGGCTGACAGTCTACTTGGCTGAAAACTTTTAAGATATTAATTTAAATTGCTTGCTGTAAACGGCAATTATTATGTACATGAAATGCTTAAGGTAACTGAAGTATTTAATATGATAACGTCGTAGGATAAGGACAAAACGCTGCTTAAAAACTAAAGGGCCATAAAACAAAAAATCCATAAATGTTTTTATTGCAAAAATACAATCACAATCCTTCATATTGTATGTTGCAAAAAGACTTATTGTTGTTTTATTCAATATTTAGTATATTTTGATAATTTTTTTTATATTCAAAAGTAACTTATGTGCTTTATATCTCTTCTAGTATTCAGTTTATTATAAAAGTACTTAAACATTTAATGCTACTTAAAAATACGCTTCTAACGATGTATAATATGCATATATTTGATTTATATCTAATGAGAAAAACATAGACAAAATATAATATATTTTTTTTCCATTAGCTCTCCTGTAAAAAGTGTTTGTGGCCCTTTAGTTTTTAAGCAACGAAAATATCGTATGCGTCGAAAGAGCTTTCCAAACTCCACATAATTTGGGTAATTATTTTAAACATAAAAATGATTTAAAAGCTATCTGTATAATATAGACATTCCTGTACAGTACATGCAATCGCGGACTTTTTTAGACCTATGAAAGTGAAATAATTCCACCATACATTTTTTGATGAAAGCTCCCAAACAAACAGACAGACAGACAGCGGAGAGCGAGTGTGTTTTATAATACGAGTATGTAAAGATTTGCAAAAAAATCTGTACAAAGCCGATGGCGGCCCTCCAAGTATTAAGTATAATTTAGTTTTTCTTGTCTTATTAAATCAGCGGTCACAAATTAGTATGAGAAATTTGTTTATAAACATTAAAACAACATTAAGTAGATTAATTGCCTAAAAAGACACATTAACTGTATACCTCGTTTAATTAAACTTACTCGTATTTCGAGCATGCATTTCAAGAAGTTTCTCTCAAATAAACGACATTCATTTCTAGTTCATAAATAAAATTTAAATATTCTGTTCTTTGCCAACCTAAGTGAGAAACTTAGACATTTTAAATACTTTTTTTGTGGGAAACAAAAAAGGCTGAGTACAGTTCCTTTAAGTATCATGACATTTGGTAAATGAAACCCTCCTATCATTACAGCTATAGTCGTACCAGGTGTTTTAACATAAGGTATAGAGGCACGTGCTCGCGACATCTGCAGTTAAGAAAAAAAAATACATTATTATTTATCTTTATTGCATACCTATTGTGAGACATCTGCCGGTCTATTTTAATTTTATCATCTGCCTCAGCAGATAGATGCATTCATTTTTATTAAAGATTTTCTGATTTATAATCGATGTGCGGTTTTACGCTTTTAATCTCTTGTCCTATTAGTACATTTTAGGTTAAAGATTCATTTAAACTTATCTTTTATTTAGCGTCGTTAATTTTTGTCTAAAAAGTTTTTGATGATATGATATTGATTCGTTGACTTTGACTTGAAATGCAAATCCCGTTCCGTTACACCTCTTAGGTCTCTCTTAGGTCCTCTTAAATCTTAAGTCCTTCTTTCTTCTTACTAGTTTTCTTAGGTTCTATCTAATTAAATTAGATGTATATAATATATTCTTATATATTCTTTTGATCAAATTCTAATTAAATTTACTTATAACAGATATAATATCAGATAATTATGATAGTAATAAATAGATAAAAAAGTGTATTTTTATTTGAAAATGAAATATATACTAATGTTGACAGTATCCATTAGGAAAATCATTATCAGAGACCCAGCAAAGCAATTTCTATAGGCATCAAGTTTGCAATGAATCGGATTTTGTTCATAAAAAATTATTTTGCTTCTCGAAATGAGCTGGAAAAGGAAAAGAATAGTTCTTCTAACCGCTTTTATTATCCTGTGTCTAGGAATATGAACATGAGTATATCTAGATGGATTTCTGAATTTACGCTTTCTGAGTTTTTTCACTAATGTCTAGTGCTAAAAAGGCATTTTGTTTTCGATAAGTTATAATACCTCGAATTTATTCAGTCATAATTTTTAAATCGACTGTAGCCGGAACTGGAATATATTAACACATTTTACGCCTAATATGTCCATTATCATAGTTTTAATTGGACAATTTTATATTGTGAATGTGGCGCCGCTTAGTCATTTAAGAGCAAAGGTTAAGGTTAAATATTTTTATAGTGTCTGCAGAAAAATGTTTTCAATTGTTGCATATTCTAATGAAACTGTTTGGTTTTCTTAATTTTTTTATTTCCTACTAAGATAAATTGTGGGTAATAGGCAATAGTTAGAATGGGAATTTCGCAAATTTTGAGTACCTACTTATAATCAACTAATGTAACAACAGGTGATTTCACTAATCTGAACGTAGGTTTAGCAAAACAAGAGCTCCACAATGGTTAATACAATACGGCGCACTATTCACCTTAAGTGCTGCTAGTGCTTCACTTGGACACTGATATATGGATTGAAACATGTTTTCTCCCATTTGTTAGAAGCTGCAGTTAAATTACATGAACCCGAGTTTGAATATTCGTATACAATTCGTTAATAACCATTTAGTGGTCAAGTCTACAAGTTGTACATAATCACGTCTAACCAAAAGAGCCATTTCCCTATCTATGATCTATTCTTTTTCTATTGATAAAAAATGTAAACAAATATAGCGTCGCCATGGTCACTGGACTGTTTTAAAGACGGGATTTGTACATTAGGCATTATCAAAGAGAACTCTCTTTGATAATGTCTAATGTACAAATGCCTAATGACTCAATGATTAGCTCATTTAGAATTTGTTCGTATTGTTTGTTTAGTTCTATATCGTGAATTGTTTGTTTATCTTTTTGATCAATGAAAAAAGAATACATTATATATGGTCGGCAGCACACTTGCCGAACCTGTGGCGTTGCTTGTGTTATATAGATGACCCCTACCATCAAGCGTCCCGTCAGCCTGTCTGTCGAGTTTAACATAAAAAAATGTTTTGTTCTCAATTTGAGAGTGTAGGTACTGTAGGTAGTTACTTTACTTATTATCTTTAGACAGGTTTACTTTACTCGGACTCCTGAGTGTCTTACAATATTTGAGACCTACTAGCTAATGTCTGCGACTTCACGTATGTTGAGCAGTCCACTGGTAAGCATTAAAGTGATAAAAAGTGTCCTATTATACTGTAGTACAGTTTAAACCGGGCTTTAGATTACGGGAATGGTAATGATTTTAATGTTTGGATGACCATGTAATTATCATTCAAATTAAGAAAATCATCACACTTCATCATCAGTCAGTAAGTGTATGAAAAAGTTTCGGTAAAAGTTTATAAAAGTTTCAGCTCATGAGTTCCGTCTATTCTCATAGCAAAAAGAAAGCCTGCATATTACGTCTGCAACATTAAAAACATCAATGAAATTTCTTTACAGGATTGTCATGGTCCAGAAATAGAAGACAAAGCTGTAGCTGATGAAATACAAAACTATGAGCTCATATCTGGTTATCAAAATGATACACACACCACGGTGGAATTCAGAAGACATTTGGACACGTGCGATAGACAAGATTTTGTTATTGGAGTAAGTGCTGTTCTGCTAAAATATTTAGAAATAATTAATAAATGAACAAATAATAAAATATATATATTCAATTATACACATTGTCGAAGCGATCGATACTTTGGCGTCAGGTCAAAGAGAAAACGCCCGAGAAGAAAATCATTTGTGAATACGCCTTTATGTTGGCCTTTTATTTTCAGGAAGATACTACTCAAGTATTATGGGCCTTGGGACCAAACGGCTCTGACGGCCAACTACCTGAGCACGTGCGAAGTGGTTTCAGACCTCTGCGGCTACTTCAACCTGTATCGAAACCGGAATCGATACCTCTAATGCATTGGGATTTGAGACTTAATAATGTGAGTGTATTGTGGCTTCATGTACATACCATAACTTTATTAGTTCATAGAATCCGATATTAATACATTACATTCCATCATGTGAGTAAGCAGCGAATAATTGGTGGAACAAGATATAAGCATGCTGCGTGGGTGACTCTTTTGTATTTATGTTTGCTTTGCTGGCATTTTTAAAGACAGTGCTAATCTTCATCACGATGCTATCCTTCGTCGTTATTCCAAGCAATTTATCATTTCTAATACAAACACGAAATCTATTAGACTTCGAGTCTAATCACTTATTTATTTATTTATTTATTTATTTATTTATTTATTTATTTATTTATTTATTTATTTATTTATTTATTTATTTATTTATTTATTTATTTATTGTACAAGGCCCCCAACGAGGCAGACATCCAACGTAACACATTGTTCAAAATAATTTACACAAGGCGGATGCCGCCGCAATTATAGGGAGCTCAGCATGCACCAATAAAAGCTACAAGCAACATCTAGGGAATAAATAATAAATAATAGAAATATATATTGTATAGCGTTACACTACATGTCACGTCCATTAAATGAATAATAATCAATAATCAATCAATTAACAATCGATAAAATAAATAATAATCAAATAAAGTCAAAAATAATTAAGATAAAATGTCAGGTGTCGGGACCACGGACGAGGATGACTCTCTTAATTTTCGACGACGCATCGCTGTAAGGGTCAATTTCATGCCTTAGGGAGTTCGCATGACCCATAATTCGATTCAGTGGCGAAAAACGGCCCAAGTTTGTTCTGAAATGGTTCAGTTGGAAAGGTTTAAATCTGCCTGGTCGAGGCGCTCGACGAGGAACACTAAAGTTTATACGCGACAAGAGTTCAGGCGAATCGACTGTCCCCCTCAGTATTTTGCAGAAGAATAGGACGTCCAATAAAAGCCTCCGGGATTGCAGAGAATCGACACTGAAATGAATCAATCTGGCCTGATAGCTTGAGAGCTCCCTAGCTAAACCACGTCCATAAGACAAGTGCCAAAGGAATCGCTTCTGTACAGACTCCAGACGCTTGATATATACATCGTAGTGTGGATTCCATATGGTTGAGCAATACTCTAGGCCTGAGCGTACATAAGCATTATAAAGAGCAATCATTGTCGATGGGTTTTTGAACTCCCTGCAACTTCTAATTATGAAACCAAGGGACTTAAACGCTTTCTTCACAATATTGTCAATGTGGATATTAAAACGAAGTTTTGAGTCAATCTGAACTCCAAGGTCCCTCGCAGAGTCCACGCTCCGCAGATAAGTGCCGTCAAAGTGGTAGGTCTGCCCCGGTGGGAACCGTCCCCTAGAGAAATGCAGGTGAAAGCATTTGTCGATGTTAAGCGACATGCCATTAAGCCGGCACCAGTTCGACAATCTGTTAAGATCATCCTGGAGCCCCGCACTATCCCCCGGAGATGCCACACCTTTGAAAATTTTGAGATCGTCAGCGAAGAGCAAACAATGTGAGTTCCGGAAACATGATTCTATGTCATTTATAAAAACATTAAAGAATAGGGGACCAAGATGAGACCCCTGGGGTACGCCGGAATTTAATGCGAAGGAATCTGAAAAATATCCTTTAAGGACCACTCTCAACACCCTTCCAGTCAGATATGACCCACACCAATTTAGGAGATTGCCGGACACTCCATATTGCCTAAGTTTACGCATCATAATGTGGTGTTGAACCCTGTCGAACGCCTTGGCAAAGTCAGTATATATAGCGTCTACAGGGTGACGAGAATCCAGTAAACCGCTCACCCTATCGATAAAAGTGCAGAGATTTGTTGATGTCGAACGGCCACTCATAAATCCATGCTGATAGGGAGATAACAGATGTTTAAAGTGGCTATTAAATAGAGGGTACAGTAGCTTCTCGAACACCTTGGCAAAAACAGGCAGGATTGCTATGGGTCTATAATTTTTCACTTCAGAGTTGTCGCCAGCCTTATAAAGGGGAAGTATAAATGCTTCTTTCCAAATTAATGGGAAGATTCCCTCGTTCAGAGACGCATTGTATATCATTGTTAGAGGCAAACTCAGAGCACCAGGACATCTGACAGCAAACACTGAAGGGACACCGTCAGAACCAGCCGCTTTATGTGGGTCACCATAATTATGTAAAATCAAACTTTTTTCCAATGGATACCCCAGATTTTCTGTAGAGATCTGTACAGATTTTCTTAAATGTCTCATTTCAGCTCACCATTCCCCACGTGATGGCTACTCTGTTCTGGTGCAAAGTGTTCAAAGCGCCCGATTTGCCAAAAAAACACCATATCGTCGGTTACCAACCCCTTATAGACAGCAGACCAATAAGAGGCGGTAGACCTGTACTGGAAAAGAACAGCCTATCACCGGTCCATCATATGGTGCTTTATGAATGCGCTGAAGATCCTGATAAGCAATTGTGGAATGGGTTAGCTTTGGGTGAAGGCTTTTTTGGTCCTAATAGACCCAGCGAGCTGAATACTTGCGCCACCCCCATAGCAGCCTGGGCTATGGGATCCCAAGGTAAAAAAATGTTTTTGACAAATCTATTTTAAGTTATCGCTTACATTCAGTTCATTTTTAACTTTTCTGACCAATAATTATTTTATTGTTAGAAAAATACTTATATCTGGCATACCTAACATAACTTTATGATCAAGTACATATACAGAAGAGTAAAATTTATTACTTTCGTATGCATCACCGAACACCTTTATTAATGTAATGATGTTACCCGTAACACTGAAACGTTAATCTTATGTAGCCCAATATTAAGGTTCATTTTCGTTCAAGTTTTTGAGTGTCGAGTAAATTTACGATGAATTACAGGTGAATTCCTACCTGAAAACGTCGGCATCCCGCTAGGCGAGAAGGGCGGCGTCTCATTTTACATGCTCGAAGTTCATTACGATAACCAGGCTTTACATGAAGGTGAGTTTTAAAATAAGGGACTCATAACTTTGTAGCTTATTTTATTTCAATTCAAAGTGTTATTAAAATTAATTATATACTTTATTTTGATAAACCAATTTAGCAGCTCGTCTAGACGTAACAAAAAAAGTAACTGGAGGTGTCCAATGTTTTTTTACTTTATCATTAATGATCTTCTTGGACCTATTATCTATACTAATATTAATTAAATTCTATACTAATATCAAGGGTATAAAGAGGAACGATTGTTGTTTGTTTGAATTGAATAGGCTCCGACCGAAACTACTGGACCGGTTTGAAAAATTATTTCACTGTTGGGAAGCTATATTTCAACGAGTTACATAGGCTATCAATCAATCCTTACTAATATTATAAATGTGAATGTGAGTTTGTTTGTTTGTTACGCTTTCACACAAAAACTACCGAACCGATCACCATGAAATTTTGCATACACGTTGTCTGGGACACCAGAAAAGACATAGGGTACCTTTCATCCAGAACGCGGACGAAGTCGCGGGCACCTGCTAGACAAACTTTATTATAAACTGACTAGTCATATCAGCTCAAATGAAGCCCTAGTATGCTAAGCTTTGTTTACGGTTACCATACTTTACGGGTAACACTTCATTTGACATTTTTTTTTATTATCAGTATTGGACAGTTCGGGCATTCGACTGCATTACACTCCATCGCTGCGTGCGCATGACGCGGCTCTTCTTGGAGCGGGAGTCGGCGTTTCAGCTCTACACGTCATTCCTCCCAAACAGCGCAGATACAGGACTGTTGGCATTTGCAGTCCAGAATGCACCAATAGTGTAAGTGATCCATGACTATTGACTAAACCGACACTTAGGGCCGGTATTTCAGTCTTTACTTAAGTCTTACCCTTAACTAAGCTTCACTTTACCACAAACCTAAGCTTACTCAGGAACGAATTTGTGTTGAGTGAAAGTTGAAATACGCTATAGTAAAGTTAAGCCTCACTTATATTTTATTCCTAAGAATAGTGACAGTTGAAATACCGCCCCTTAGGTATTCATTCATTCGACAACTTAGGAATACATCATCAATATATTTATGTCAACATTATAATACATAATCAAATCAATCATTTATTTGATTATTACTAGTATCAATGTTATCTGATTTCCGTACACTGTAATTCCTTGAAATACACGTCCTAATATCGCATTCTCATTCCACTTTACAAAATATTAGGCTGTGAGTATATATTTTATAAGACTTGTATTTAAAAAATAATCTAGTTACAAGATCAAACTCACATGCTAGGTACGTACTTAGGTTAAGAGCGCGTACACTTTTGTGTACCACTTTCTTGTGAAGAATGTAAAGAAATGTGACCACTTTTCTTTAGATCGAATTTTGTTACTTCGTGTCTAACTAAATATGAAACTTTATAAAAGGTATTAAAAAATTGTAGACATACTTACCGAGGGCCTTATGGAGCCGTTATTAATAATTCCTTCTCAGTCACGAGATAATATTTTTTTAAATGAGTGGCGCTAGTGTACCTTTGTACACGCTGTTAAGACAAAACGGTTTAGTTTATTTTTCCCTTTTCTGTGAAACAATTTTCTTTAAGTCTCTAGAACAATTACATAGTTGTAAGAAAAATATGTAACACGATATATTTATTCCTAGAGTTTAACACAGTCCTATTTTGTTTTCAAAGTAAAATATTTTCTACATAAAAAAAATATTTATAATAAGATCGCCACAACCATTAGTGAATATGAAAAATAATATGATTGTATCTCATGTTACAGACGATGCCGGAAGAAGGCATCAATATTGTATCAGTTTTACTGCACGCTCACGGAACGGCGAGGAAAATATCATTGAAACACGTCAGAGGTAACGAGGAACTCCCGACAATATCAGAGGTTAGTATAGCTTGTTACATTTAGCGACATCTAGTGAATAATAGTTGAATTTTTAAAATAAACCTAGTAAACCTTAGTTATAAGAGAAATGTACAGAGGGCGCATTTATCTTGCATACTTTGAAGAACTGAATTTTTAATTTCATTTATTCTAAACTAGCTGGTGCCCGCGACTTCGTCCGCGTTCTGGATGAAAGGTACCCTATGTCCTTTCTGGTGTCCCATACAACGTGTATGCAAAATTTCATGGTGATCGGTTCAGTAGTTTTTGCGTGAAAGCGTAACAAACAAACTGACATTCACATTTACATATAATATTAGTAAGGATAAAATTAATAAAATTCAGTTTAATTTATTTTTTAATCTTACCATTAAAACTACTGAACTACTTTCATGTAAAAACTGAAATGAACGAATTTGGATGAAACTTATAAGTTTATTGCCTGGATTAACATATGAGCCACTTTCTATCCTGGAAGAATGTTACATTCCCGATGGAAATTTATATTTTAAATTGAAATTTGTAATATTGTATTGAATACATTACAGGAGAATTCATACGATTCCCGTTACCAGCAATCTCGTGTGGTGGCAGGTGGCAGGAAGTTCTTGAAAGGCGACACTTTGATCACCGAATGCACTTATGATAGTTCTGCTCGAGACAAACCTATTTTAGGAGGCTATTCCGCATCTCAGGTATGACTAAACTCACACAAATAATATTTTATTTGATACGGTCCCTCACATTTTATCCTATTCATCCATCAAGACGTGTCAAGTAATATAAAATTGATGTCAGGGACTTCAAGTGGCCTTATTATTCGTAATGACAATACAATATTTTCTTTCTGGAAGAGAATCGGTAATTCCGAAAACGTTATACATAGTGTAATCGATGAAGACTTTTCTAGAAACTATGAAAACTATTTAGTCGAATGTAATACAGGGTATGGCCTGTAATAAGAGCAATAAATTAAATTATAGATCCTTTAATGAATCAGTAATTAATTCCAAATGTTTTCAATTAATTAAAATGAAAAACAAATCGAGCCAGCAATGTACTACTACAGACATAATTGTGTCCAGTCGGAGTACTTGACATTGACATTTACGATCGTTCTCGCCCCAGTACCTTGTACCAAGACATCTACGACTGATAACCGACAATTTAGCGATCAATTAAATTCATTGATTATGTATTGTAACTTTGGATTGTATCTCTGAGTATAAGCACTTCGGAGCATTATGATTAGGTTAACGTAACTGCGTATACTCTATAGAATCGTCGTTTTTATTGCTCTTATTACAGGCCACCCCCTGTATATTGCTGTGACCTTTTCATTATTAAGTGCCTGTCATTCGTTTTACAGGAAATGTGCCTTTCGTTCGTGCTATACTATCCGCGCACTCAACTCGCTGGATGTTACTCAATGACTCCTGTCAAGGAATTCTTCGAGACGTTTGGTGTTACCGACTTTTATGGCTACGATATGATGCAAGTGGAAAACATCTTCTTGTCTTCAGGGTGAGTTTTTTTTTATAAATTTGTAGATTGTTCCTAATTAAAAAGGTTTTTCTGTTTGCGATTCTAAAAAAAAAAAAACTATTTAAGATCTGTCGCGAAGGACCAAAATTTCTGTTATCAATATTTAAATTTTACAATTATTGTATCTTTAGTCTAAGTTTAAATTATCATATAATTAGGAATCGGAAGAGTTCAATGGTAGGTGGATACTGTGCCCAGAGTCCTTTCGACTATGATAGAAATATGGTGAAATCAGAAAAATTGTCTCTTGCTCACTGAATTACTGATTTCTGATTACAGGTAGAACATAAACACTTTTCATTGTGAAATCTTAAAAGTATATCTTCAGTATGTCATAAAATTTTACTCTTTTAGTTACTTACTGTACGAGTATAATTAAAATTTTACTGTCACCGGGTGTTTTTTTTTATTATGTAAAATTACTTAACATTAATAATATTTTGTTTAATTTTCAGAAATCTGCCCCCTGAGTTAGAGCCTGATGTTAAACAGAGAAGCGTTGAAGAAGAGCCAGTTCAAAGCGACGACCTAGGAGTGGGTTTTTTGAGTAAGTTCAAGTCTTCTGTTTTCTCTACTTCCTCTTTTGCTTTATTTTTCTCTTTTTCATTTTCAGTTTGCTTTATCAGCTACAAAATTACGCTACATTTCCCTTGCATATTAAATTGGTCTAGACTAGCTAACGTTCAATGTGAAAATTCACATTTTGAAAAATCTCTCAACATGTGTTTTTTACAGAATCTTAGGTAGGTAGGTAGGTACTAATGATAACGAGGCAATTTATCATGATTTTTGTACGTTTACAGAATCACTAGTGATAAAAAAGCCTTTGGAGTTTCGCAACAAGACGTTCATGCAACATTTGAACGAAGTTCCGTGGACAGAACACTTGCTGACAGAACAAATTGAGAAGACCCTTTACAAAGGCATGCACATGACATTCTGTAAGAAAAGGGACGACTCGTGGGGCGTGGTGAGTTCTATGTCTAGTAAAATATCTCAATTCCAACTCTTTTTAAACTCCGATACCTGACGCAAAAACGGGGTGTTATAAGTTTGACGCGTCTGTCTGTGCATGGATGTATTTGTGTGTCTGTCTGTGAACAGATGGACCGATTTAGATCATCGACCCATTTCCTAGTTGACGAAGGAATTTCACTAACTATGTACAACAAATTCGATTTATGTGATATTTTGTTTACTATTACTTCGGTGGTATTAACATGACATGATAACCTTAGTTAGTTTATAATTGGAGTTTACTCCTTAAGAATCGATTTGCATATATAAGCCCGAGGTATGAAAATTTATGGGAGTAAAATCAAAATTGTCACATTTTTAACGTTAATCCGTTCATTGCCAAGGACTCACCTGACGAGTTCACTAAAATCGCATACATGCTACGTGAGTCCAAACTATTTATCGGTTTTTCTTCAAAAATACTAAGAATTAATGTAAAACACAACTTATTCATTCAAAAACCACCTTGAAATGTGGAGATATGCAATTCAAAAGCCGTGGACTCGCGTCGCAAGTCTATTCTCCTCATTCGTAAGGCCGATGACTCACCACACGAGTTCAATCATATGAGACTTAAAATTTTTGGTGTGGCAATGAATGTGTGTTAGTTATTAACTTTTAGCGCCATCTACATAGTATCACTGAAACTAGAATATGTTACGTAATAATACATCCTTGTGAAAACTAGATGGCACCAGTCATGTATCATAATTCGAACAGAGATGGCGCTAATTCGATTCATTCGTTCGTTTCGTATTTATTAAATTATTTCATTTTTACTTATCGTTCGTAAGGAGTAAACTCCAGTCGTGCATCGGAGCTGACACGCACACTTTTTTTTATTATAGATTTTTAACTCTAACTGGTCTGCCAGTCTATATAACAAGCAAAGTCAAAACTGAGTTCAACTGCTTTTCAACGCAGTTATCCACCTACCATCTAATGCACCGTCAGCCTGTCTGTCGACCTTAACCTAAAAAAAGACTAAACGCCTCTTTCACAAACGTCAAGTAGGCCAAACTGTCATTTAAAGCCACCGGTAACCGGCGCCCAAAAATGTCCCGTAAACTTCCCAAACATTAAATAGAAAATAATAATAAAAATTGGGCTATCGAATGATGCAGTAAACCGAGTGCATAATTCAATATAACAGAAAATGATTTCTAAAAGTAACTAATCAACACTTTTCCTGTAGTTTGTGAAAGAGGCTCTAAGTACAATGTGTTTCACATATGAATTTGTTTTTTTTAGCCAATACAAATCCAGAGCTATCCCAATTACACGGAGTTAATAAGCAACGATACAGCAGAGAAATCTTGTCACTACAAAAGTGTACGACTTCCTTCGGTCACAAAAGCAGCGGGAACCAAATTGAACAAATTCACTTGGACTTTCTTTTCGACCTTAGTACTTGCAATAGTTGTACGGTAATAAAAAAATAAATGTAAATTTACATTTGCATTTATTTCCCAGTAAAAGTACATCAGAACCAATGATTTGTTGTGTTTCTTGTTTTTAATTGTTTCTAGTGATGGTATAGTATTTAAAAATAAATAAAAAAAGAACAAATTTAAAAAAAAATGTACATCCAGTGTTGACTAAAGCAATAATATTATAAGCAATGAATTTTTCACTTAAATGTAATTGTAAAATGAACGTTCGCGTCCACACAATTAGATACAAATTGTATTGTACGTTTTCTGAACAATATTTTGTAGTATTATATTTACCAAATTGTATTTATATTTTTAATACTCAGTCAATGGAACATTTGCTTAAAAACTGTTGTATCTGATTGCAAAATAGTTTTTCTTTTTATTTATAATTTTCTATGTGGTTTTTGCATATTTTTTGTGATTTTTCGTGTACTTATTTACCTTTGTATTGATAAGACAACTTTATTGATAAGTCAAAATGCCAAACGAGCGGTAATATTTTTATGACTGAACTATGAATTCCACAAGAGTGTCTGCATTTAAAATAAATGAATTAGTAGTAGGTGCAGTTATTTTTTACAATGAAATGTATTTTATGATAACTCTTGTTTGAATAGGATGTGAAGAGTGAAAATGTTTGAATAGATTGACTGCTTTCCATACATAATAATGCCACGAGCAAAATGCATTTTATAAGTTGTTATATATAGTTATAGGGTTCTCTATGCATAATTTTCTGATCGTCTATGCTCCGTCCCAAATAAATCTGAACAAAATTTCACTGTCCCATTTCCAAAATTTTTGGAATCTTCAATACAAGTTCTATTCTTATCAATAAGTTTTGTGTGCTAGACTCACTGAGTGAAATGCAAAAATTGCTTATTTAGTTACGGGTAGTTACGAACGAAAGATAGAAACAAGCGAAGAACGCGTAAGCGCCTTATTTTCCATGGCGCTTACGACCTTTTGGTCGCGAAGTTCAGCGTTCTTCTCTTGCTCTTTATTGAATTGGACAAAGAATTTGGTTCTGATCACCAAGTCTAGTAATATACGTATACTAGGTGTCCCAAGACTTTGCTGCTTTTGCTGAAAGAAGACTTTTTGTTATTTTTAAAAATTAGTAATACTGCATTCAAAGATTTTCTAAAAATTACTTGATTCGTCTGGGAATCGAACCGACTTAAATGTGAAAAAAAAAAATCACCCGTATTTTTATGTATCCAATCGCAAGAATGGACAAAAAAATAATAATTCTTCTTAAGTAGCATAGTATCTTAAAACAAAGGAATAACGTAAAATGTTTGATTCAAATTTCAAGAATATTTATTGTCGACGACGACTTAATTTGCAGAAAATCTGCAGTATTAAGTACTAACTTTTAAAAATAACATAGTCTTCTTTCAGCAAAATATCCTATCTACGATATTTAAGGTACTTTCCCTTCATGTCGCATAGTTTTGGGGCGTCCTGTATAGTAAAGCCAAGGAGACAACGCAAGGAATGTAAACAAACTCGGCCCTCTGTCCCTTTCTCTCACACGAAGTGGCCGTTGCTATTTCGTGGTATAGGAAGCCATCTCTGTATAAAATTTGTTGACTAATTCGTGGAAAATGCACTATTATCTTTATTTATGTATGTTTCTCTTTTTTCTAATTTATTGTTTGTTTTCTCTAATAAAACAAAATAAATAAAGAAAACCCTTGAAATTTTATTTACATTCTTTGCGTTGTCTCTTTGGCCTTGCTTTAGATCGATGCTCGTAATATAATAGGATTTCTTAGTAGCTGTTTTGTATATAATAACTGTGCAAGCAGTGTGTATTATAAACTCTTAATTTCAGTATTAACAAGTTTTGTGAAGTGTTCATTAATAATATTACAAGCAGTGAAATTTTCGTTTTAAATGGTTTGGTTAAGTCTCACAGAAATTAAAAGTTCATAATATACCCTCAGGTCTACTCTACACGACGAAAGATGTCGCTGCCATTCCATAATGGCCGTTTAATAAATACTAGCGACCCGCTCCCGGCTTCGCCCGGGGTTCATATTTTTTACGTAAAAACCTTTCCTGATCATCCCT
The DNA here is from genome assembly GCA_945859745.1 of Synanthedon formicaeformis. Classification (NCBI taxonomy): domain Eukaryota; kingdom Metazoa; phylum Arthropoda; class Insecta; order Lepidoptera; family Sesiidae; genus Synanthedon; species Synanthedon formicaeformis. The sequence continues at coordinate 5,555,426 of OX243969.1, read as the reverse complement.
CTATCCACGAGTGAAGACAAAATTAAAATCGTACCAGCCGTTCTCGAGTTTTGAGCTTAGCAACACATTTAGGGATTCATTTTTATTTATAAAGAAGATTGTGCAGATTTATTTGTGACGGAATTCGTATATCAAATATTACCAATTACTATTAGGGTCACTCAAATATTTCCATAACTTAAATAAGAGAATACGACTTAGGCTGTGCTTTGACTAATTGCACATATTTTTACATTGTATGACGTAAAAAGTATGATATTTTTAAATATTTATTATAAGTGCACTGCACTATTTTTGATTGTATTTTTTTTATAATGTATTTTTCTTCAGGGTACATGAAGATAAGATTTAAGAAGTTTTCTTTTACCTTTTTAGTGTCAATACTCGTGTACAACAGTGTCAATAGTATATTTTTCTGTGGCATGATCTTAAAGATGCAATGCCCATACTTATTGTTATACTTTCTCCCAAAATGCTAAAAAAAATATATTTATTCATGAATAATTTATTCATGAATTCTTTTTTTTTTTATTTATTTATGAATAACTAACATTGTATGTATAGTGGCACTAAAAGGTAAAAGTATTGTGTCCCGAAGTACGAATGAATTTTACTTTCATCGAGTCATACGTAATGTTTTGGTTTTGTGCATTTTGCTATGTTATTATAAATGTTTAGTTGTAAGTCTACGCTTAGTAAGTTTAATTTATTTAAAAGTCAATATAATGTGTTTTATTACCTTAAAAGTTGTTTTATTTTTGACATTTATCTCAATACTAGCTGCTGCACGCGACTTCGCCCGCGTAACTTTATTCGATAAATGGACTGTCCAACACAAAAGGAATTTTTCAATTCGAACAAGTACTTCCTGAGATTAGCGCGTTCAAACAAAGAAACAAACTCTTTAGCTTTATATAATAGTACCGTATAGATTTTGTTCATATTTTTTATTATAATATGTATAAAAAAGGGTGGCAATTGGTTGAATTTAATGTTTTCATCTAAACTTAATGGGATATAAAAATATAATTATATTACTTTTTTAATTCTACTCAATTTACACTGTTACAGTCTTGGTACATATAAGTACCTATTCTATTGCTTTATTCGTAGAAGACAAATTTAAATTTACATTATGAAATCTTCACTTATAGAACCAAGCATATTCCTAGAGTATATTTTATTTTTAAACAAGTTTTTATTGTATCAATTAAAATAAATATTACCCCAGTGTCAAATGTTATCTTACTGTAAACTATGTTAAATGCATATTATGACTACATACTTATTTTATTATATTATTGAGCGTTTGAGCGATAACTTTTACCACGTTGGTTTAAATGCCAGTGATATTGCATGCCAATGATATTTAAATATAATTGAAATAAAGCCAAATACAGCATATAGGTAAGTATCTGTAGCCCTCGTTACTTTAAAAGAGGTTATCTGTAATTTTATTCTGTTTTGCTAGTCCATTCGTTGGAATCTTTCTGCTCGGCCTAAACTAGGTACTTATTACTGATAACATCGAAAGTTGTATGAAAAAACGGTTATTGTTGAAGTTTTCTTAACCTTTTTTTTTTTCTTCATAATACTCGAATTCGAACCCCCAAAAAAAATATTTAACCTGATTCAGCGCCACCTGTCGGTGGCAAGAAAAATTTTTTTTTTAGAAACCTATCGCGTGGTATCCAATGAAGGGCTTTATATATTTTTTACTTTATTACACGTACCCCTGAATACAAGTCAGAGACCTTATGGAACTATAGTTTATTTCACCCGTTTCCTGCCGTTTTATTGAATGACTCGTTATATCCTCATCTAAAATAAAGAATTCGGAAAATATTAATGCTTACTTATAAATTATAAAATTAATATACACATTAAATTAAGAGCTTTCGTTAAAAAAATAGTCGTGTGTGTCATCACTGACTTTTTTGTAGACCTATAAAAGAGGCAGGGTTTTCAATGAGGAGCTTTCATCAGACGGCTTGATTTTTCCGATATCATCGACGTCATATTTCAACCAATTTACACAAAACTTAATTTTCATGCCATATTCTCCACATTACTAAAATGTCCCAATTATCGATAATATATGAGTATAATTTAATAAAGACTGAATCAAATCGGTCTACAAATGAACCTATATAAATATTTCAAAGGAAATTTATCTTACTTCTGAACGTACTTGGAATTTTCCTAATTGGATATTTTTTCCATTAATTTACCTGGATAAGTGCAAAGTTTTACTGCAAAAGAAACTATTGTAAATATTTATGCAGCAATCTTCCTTATGTTATTCACAACAACATTTACCTATACAATACATTCTATGGTTTCTATTCACTTATATATGCAGGACATAATTTAATGACTCAACTAATAACGCGATACCTAATTCAATGACAAGGTTTACGAACAAAACATTTACTTTTTGTTGTTTATGCTGTTTTTTAAGTATATTATTTAGGATTCATAAAAAAAAAATATTCATAAAAATAGGTATTTCATTAACTTCCAACTCCTTAGCAACTTACAGTGTTTAGGCTTAATAGAAAGTCTATAATTTTAATTATAGCTTTTTTCTGGTATTTAACTAAGTATATTGGTTAAGGATTAATTAAAAAAATATATTGAATATTTTAGAATAGTCTGTCAAAAGTGTGGCAACACATCATGATATCGACGATCAGGCTGCTCTTTGATTTTTATATTTGAAGTTTTATTTTTAATTTCATTTGTTTCCACTCCACTTCTGTTGTCGAGACTGGTAGCGTTTGGAGAAGTCTCAGCATTACGATTAGAAACCCCTGAGGTCGGAACGTTTCCTCCACTTGCAGGTTTGCTATTGGGACCAGAAGGAATATTTTCTGCGAACGGACTCGGCCTTTGCTCGTAAGTCTGTGGATTTTTCCTCTGCGCTTCTAAAGCTTTCCAGTTGAGGTACCAGAATGGCTGTTGATCGATTGGCATCTTGCTGATACGTTCAATAAGATCTCTATCGCCTAATGCTTCAATTGGCAACCGTTCAGTGGTAGTGTCTTCGCCGAACCTGAAAAAAGCGAACCAGTGGATACATTAACTTAGTTACTAAATTACCATTGGCTTTCTCTATGGGATTTCAAAATTCCAAGTTCCATGGTTTGTGTATGTACTTATTAAAGATTGTTGGCGATTTCTATAGTGGGTTCCGTGGAAAAGTCTCCAGCGTTACGCGAATATTTTTTTTCTTAAATAACACTACAGTTAAATACGAATATTATTTTGAAATACTGTAAAATATGTGATGGTAAAATTTTATCAACCCCCTAGAAGAATCTACGGGAATAGTTCCCAGAAAAATTTAACTGTAATGTGAATAACACATTCAATATTTCAATTCAATAATGAAGCTTTGACCAAAGCGTAGGTAAATATTAAATTGATATCTGGCTAAATTTTATCAAAATAGATAAAATAATATATTAGGTAGATGGGTACTCAATAATAGTGTACATAAGTAAGTATCTATCTCAAATATTCTGGAGAATTTTAAAAAATTGGTTTAATAGAGATTATATGTAAAGATACAAACGTCCACCTACTTTAACATTAGTTACAGATAATAATCTGTTACAGATTGCAAGGTTATCATTTCACAACCATTTTAGTGTTTTGACCCACTAAACATCCATGAATTTAAATGAGACCTGCTCTCTGCTTATCCAAATCAAGTAAATAATAAGCATAAATTAAATGTTACCCAATGTACTTATAGCTTACCGATCAGAGAGAGGATCCTGTGTTGTGGTAGTTCTGTTTAATAGTTCAGGGAAACCTATCGGTCTGCTGCCGGCGAATGGAGGACGTTGTCCCATCGTAAGTGTTGCTAGCATCAACAGGCAGAGCGATTTCCATAAGGCCATTATCTGTTTAAAAAATTCATTACTTACTGTTCTCAAACTACACAAATCAGGCAAGCAATTATTAACACTTAAGTAGGTAGACATCCTCATAATATTAAATTACACGCTATATCCGTTTTGAAAAAAATTAAGCAATAGATAGATGGAGGAATACGTCAAATTACACGCTACATCCGTTTTGAAAAAAATAGGCAATACATACTTGAAAATATTTGATTTATAAAACAATGTTTAATTTAATGTGCCGTTGGGATGAAATCCCAATTATTTAGGTTCACACCATGAGAGCACTGAATAAAACTGTATATTTTTATTCAGTTTAGGTAATTTAATGCAATATTTTGGAAAAGAATTGTATAATTTTATAGAAAACTCATTATTTACACTGCAAGTAATATTTAATGGTAATGGAAAATACACTTACCTACGACTATAGTACGTTTTTTAATGAAAAATAAGTAAATTGTATTAATTTATCAATAACACAACAACAGTTCAAACCGGCGGGCGGCGGATAACGGACTAGTAGACGATGCAAAATCCCGCTATAGGTAATATAAAAAAAAAAACAAACGAGGAAAACGGCGGTCAAGCGAGTTTGGGTCGACTTGCTATATTTGTCGCGAATTAAGATAATAAATTAATGTTTGTAATTATCTTGTGTATCTCGTGTTTGTTTACGTATTAGGGTTTTTGCAATGAGTCATAACTAATATTACAAAGAATTTATATGTCAAAATAACAGTTAGAACCAATGATAACGTACAACTGATTAATTAAAAAATATATAAGTACGTACTTAAATACTTAGTAGGTAATTAGGTAATTACTAATCTTATTACAAAGAGAGAAGATTTGTATTTTGTTTATAATGAATAAATTCAAAACTACTGGACCTTTTTAAAAATTGTTTCACATATAAAAAGCTATCTATCAGCGAGCAATATAATATTATGCTACAGCAAGTACAAAAAAATTATAAAGTTACGCGGACGAAGTCGCGTCCAACAGCTAGTCTATATATAGGTACATAATTTTATTTATATATTTATCATAAATTAATTAAATGCGTCAAAGAAGCTAACATCTAGATGTCTCTGAAGTATGTTTAAATTATTAATCAGATAAGCTTAACTCTTGATTTGAAGATGCAAAATGATATATTTTCTTTTTTTTTAAATAAATGTTTTATGGAATATAAATTTTGAAACGGATTAGTTGTGACTTTAGAATAAAGAATCTTTATTATTGTTCATATTTTTAACATAATATTAAATACGGAGACAGCGCCATCTGTTCAGTTTTAGATAAACTAAGTAAAGTCGTATTAAGACATTAGTAGATATTGTTATTTCTAATGCGCACTAGATGTCGCTCAAGTACCATCGACATTCCAACCGTTTTAACATAAATAGCCCGTTGGAAGAATATAACCGCCAGGCCACGCGTGGGCGACTCAAACAAATGTATAGAAATGTACTAGCGTTCGCGCCGGGCGAAAATTCCCGGCCGTTTAGGCCCGTGTTAGGTTTCGATTCTCGGCAGGGTCAACTTTGGGAACTTTTCAAGTTGGCTCTGGTCTGGATCTGAAAAGTAGTGGCAAGGCACACTGCCACACTGACATTAGGATTATGGAAATCCTAAAATAGTCTAAGATATACCTACATAAGAAAATCTAATTCAGATTCTAAGGTAAAAGTCAAACCGAAGATAAAACTGGAATTGGTTAAAAATGGCCAACTCTTTTACTATAATTGTGTTTAGTTGGTAGTTGTGTTTGTAGTAATATTATTTTATTTTAATTGACATAATTTTATTATTAAAACTTACCCTCTTGTATTGACGGCTGAAGAATGGATGGAGACAGACGGCGGCATACTTCTTAAATCAATAATGCTACACATCGTTGAAGCCACTAACACAGTGATAGCAGTAAAACTTACTAGAGCATTTTCTGTAAAACAAATACAAACTTTAATACAATATAACTTAAAGTAACACAAACTAAAAATCTCCCACCAGGAAGCGCCTTTTACATCGGTTTCAGATCTCTGACTTGGATAATATATAATGTCAACTCCGTTTTTCAAGGCTTATTTGTAGTTTACTTTCTTGAAATCAAAATTGTTTAGGTTCTATCTCTACAATACTTACGGAGCGAATTTCACAAGCAAGTACATACAAATTTCATCTCCAATGATTTTATTTATCCAAGATTATGATACAATTTGAATATTCCTGTTCATTCAACATCAGACTGGATTGGATCATTATATCTCCAATAGTCATTATGAAATGGAAACACAAAGTGTATCATAAAATTATGATCTACAATAAATAAACACAATGAAATCATTCAATAAATATTTAAGAATACATTTTGCAAAAAAAAACACAATTCATTCAAAATTAATTAAAACAATCCTTATAATATAAATAAGATATTAATATTATCTTCCTACGTACTAACGTTTGTTGCAATTATTTCTAAAATATAGATATCTGCTACAGAGAACGATACAATGACAACTGGTTTAGCTGATCTTTATCGCATTTTTCTTATAATAAAAAAAGTATCCGAGCAAGTAAAGCAGGTTTTAAAAGTTTCGCCGCACTTGGTCAAGGCAACGTAGTTTAAGAAAAAATTGTAAAAGAAAAACTAATATGTATATCGGATTTCCAATCACATACCTGGATTGACATTGCTTGCAGTCGTAGAAAAGTTGATGTTGATCAGGTATTATTGTAGATCAAAGATTTAATGAGGTATTCAGTCTACTCGTGACTCTATGGAAGCGATATAAGCATCCAAAAGGTGCAAATCATCATATTTAGCAAAATACACTAGAAACCTTCCAACCAATAAATTGGAAATACCTACGACATGCAGTGCAGTACAATTTGCCATTCATTCACGTTTCAACATCCTATACGTTGACGTTCGAACAGTTAAGTTGCATGAGTAATGGTTTACTAACACGTAAGCGTTTCCAACACCAATAATATTCAGAAAAGGAAATAGTTTTCCCTGACCACACATTTACATAGAAAGGTATGAAAATATATCAAGCAGCGAATATAATAAAAAATACGATACTGACAGTGAGAGAAAGCGCGAGGGGCAACTACAACAGTTGGTACTGTTGTGTATAGGTATGTGTTGAGTAAGGAAATAGCAGTCTGTTCCCTTATTCTTAACCTGTCCTCATTAAATTTCCTTTGTCTTTTGTTTCTAATATCTTACCTGCATAATTATGGCCCCATGTGAGACTTCTGACCTTGTTTAGGTTTTACCGTGCTATTCCTTGGACAAAATTCTATTTAATGTGATGTCTTTTGATCACTCATCGTATAAAAAACTGGCTGTTGCCCGCGACTTCGTCCGCATTCAATTTGTTATATAGCCTAAAGCCTTTCTCGTTAAATGGACTATCCAACACAAAAATAATTTTTCAATTCGAACCTGTAGTTCCTGAGATTGACGCGTTCAACCAGTTCAACCAACCAACCAAACAAACAAACAAACTTTTCCAGCTTTATAATATTAGTATAGATAATACTCTCGGTTTTCTTCTAAAAGTAAGTAATTTAAAATGTAATGTTAATTTTTTTTTTATTACAAGAACAATCTCAGAAATACTATGGCGTGACAAAGGGGTTTGGGTAAAGTTGGCATCATTTTCAACTTTGGCGGCCACTCATAAAAGTAGCATAATTTGAAAAATCAGTTCGAAAGTAGCATTTATTATTATGGAACTATACCGCTAAATAACATCGAAACTGAGATATTTGGCTTTATATATTACTTAAATCACTACTTCGTCTATATACACTACTTCGATTATAATCGTCTATGTACACTATTTCGATGTAAAAAATACATAATTTAACAGTTATTGATACAAAACGCTTCCTAGAAATAGATTCACGTTCACAAAAGTCCCAAATCGACGAATGGTTCAGCCAAACCCCTCTCTTTTTTTTTATAACGCGAGGAAATCTGTGAATCAGATCCCCACCGACCATGGGGAGATCGGTGGGGTATGTGGGACTTCTACCCACTAAAACCTCGCGGTGTTTCTTCACGCCGTCTATGGGCGGGGGTCAGGGGACGTTTAAACACGCTACGGTGTCCCCCCGCCAGACAAGGCCCGCACATTTGCGGGCTCCACCTCGATAAGGCGCGGAGGGTAACCTCCACGCCGTGAAGAGATGGAACCCGGAAACCCCTCGTTGCCCGGTGTTGTGATGACGGCGGACGACCCCATGTCCGTCGCCCTTGGGCGAAGCGGCAACCTACCGCAGAGTTGGAGGCCGCTTCCACCTGAAACTCAGAAAACCCCTGCTCGTGTGGCCGCTCATCTCTACGGCATTAAGGGTGGGCGGCCCAAAGGGGGTTTCCGCCTGACATTTTCACATCAATCGCGGCAGCCCGAGACAGGCTTCACCTCGTGATATCGTCGGAAGAGTTACTAGGCCGGGTGGCGAGTCCGGGTGTTCACTCTTCCGAACGACTGCAAAGGGTGGTTCTAGGCCGGCCGCGCTACCGGGTCTTCACCACCCTCCACAAAGCCGCGATTGCAGTACTCTGCCAGACGGTCCTACCCTGCCGTAGAGCTCCGTCTTCGCGTGCGTTGCCCAACTACCACTGAGCGACAGAGCTATCCGAGAGAATCCGCCCGCTGCGACCCGCGCCGGTCTTCGTTCGCAGAACCGAGACCCATACCTCGGTCCGACGCACAAGGACCGGGGGTGCCATCTCTCATCAGCCTACACCCGCGTGGGCCGAGTACGGTTCCTCGGCTCAGCGAGCGGTGACCGGTGAAGCTCCAACGGACAGTTGGAGCCTCCAAACTGTTGCTCCGCCATGAGCTCCGATGATCGGAGCCCGCTCGGAGCACACGCACGTGGGTCTTCTTTGTTCCCTAGCGACAATCCGATCAGCGGCAACCGCCCGGATTGCCGAAGGTTAAGCCCCCCCACCACTACACGGTCATGACCCACCTAGGGGGGGGAACCAAACCCCTCCCTAACCCCCCGTCGTCGCCGGCCGTCGCAACAACTTCACCACTTGACCATTGTGTTGTGTGCGTGTGTGCTTGTTTATCTCATTGAACCTTACCTAACGACTTAGCATTCTCTCCTGGACTTTTGTGATTTTTGTGAAAATAAAGCTTGGCCTTTCTAACTGGACACTGATTTACTTCTGAATTGGATTTTATGGGTTTTGGTTTTTTAAACTGTACAGTCATGTCTTATGTATCATGTTGTATCTGTCTGTACATCATGTATCATGTATCATCTTATGTATCATGTCTGTACATCATGTATTATGTTTATATTCTCTTGGGACGAGGATTACAAGGATCTGATGCATTATTAGGGCACTATTGTTCTTGTGTCGTAGGAAAACGGACATTAGGTTGTTGTTCCCATGTGATGTCAATAATATGGTACATGGGATGGGGAAGACACCAAGATATAGTTCCTCCGGCGCAGTTCTTGGACACTATAATAAGGAATGACATAGAAAATGAAGTTTCTGACGAAGAAAATGATAGTTGAATTGAGTTTTTTTCATTAACGTTTTTTTTTTTTTTTTCATTTTATTGCTTGTTCTTGAAGAGCAACCAGGCGTAAAATTCGTATCTTTAAATCCTTATATCTCACGTTCGATATAGTTTGGAGTAATTCTTTTTGCACATTATAACATATTTTTGCAAGGACTTTAAACGACAATAGTTTTTATCAATGGCCGCTAGAAAAAAAAATGATGCCAACCCTCCATACAAAGTTACCCAATCCCCTTTGCGTCACGTTCATATATTCGGTGGTGAATACGCGTGTTTAGATGACCTTGGAATTTTAGTTAAGGTCAAGATAAGCTTTTGTTTCGAGAACATTCAACTTTGTATCCAAGTCCAATATCATTTACGTGATTAAATAATAAAACCAAATTTTTGATTTAATTTATTCAATACTTGTACTCGACTGTATTATAATGAAAATAACTTCTCAGTAAATAATCTTTGCAATAGACTTTACAAAAATAACAATAAATCAACTTCTTTTTCTACACATATAAATGTCACTTTATGAAATAATTACTAATAGCAAGTTTAATAATATTAGGCTAGACAAAATTCTTTTTGTGATGTTTGAATCAGTACCGGAATCTTCTGAAATTTCTTTGCAGCATTTCGTGCCAATCTCAACCACTTTGGGATAAAAGTCAGTCCAAAATTCAAATGCTTTATAATTCACAGTAGCTGCAGTGCTCATAGTGAAGTTTTGCCGATCAATAATCAAATATCCCGGCTTTTCTTCTTCGAAAGGTTCCCATTCAATAATAACACCAGAATTGGTTGGATTCGAGTACCATGCAAAATTTGTCCACATTTTCATTATGATCTCGGAGATACTTTTATCCCTGTAATCCCATTTGCTCAAATCAGCAGGCAAAGCCAGATAAGGCATCCCAAAAGTGAATATTAAGTCAAAGTTATGTGGGACTTTTACCCAATCTGGTATACCATCATTGGCAATATTTGAAAACGGTTTGAGATCGAAACGGTACAAATACACAGGGGAATGTTTACTGAGATGTTTAGCCAACTGATATGTTGTTGCTCCATGAATTTTGTCAGTATAGAACTCGAGAAAGAGTTTCCTTAAAACTGTTTCGTTTGTAGTAGGCGGTATAGGTTTATAAAAGAACGCAACTGCATCTTGAATATGATGTTGGTTAGTGAAGCAAGAACTGTTATCAATAGTTATGTCAGAAAGAATTATTTCTTCACGCATCACATCAAATTCTCTCTGACTTATTCCAGCATCTTCTGTATCTTCTTTAGCTAGTAATAGCGCGTCTTCCATATTTGTGTAACCAGTTAACACCGGTACTGTGGTAAATATCTCATCTTTAAATAGTTTACTTGGTAAATCAGTAATAAATGGAAGAGATATGTTACTGAAACCGTTGTCTACAATAGGTTTCCACTCAGCCAAAGGTCCTGCTAAATCCAATAGGGCTTGATAGGGCGCTCTTCTAAGACAGTCTATCAATTGGTAGGTCGGTTTTCTAAAACAACTGAAGGCATTCGCTACTTTGTCCACAGTAATAATTTCTTTTCTTGCTATATTAACAGTTTCTGGTGACAAAACGTTACCACTCATAGCAATAGCTTTATGGAATAGACCTGCTGAATATGGCGAAATGAGATGTAATCCAACGCTAACTGCTCCTGCATCATGTCCAAAAATGCAAATATTTTCTGGATCCCCACCGAAGCTCTCTATGTTATTCTTTACCCACGTTAAAGCGGCAACCTGGTCCATAAGACCAAAGTTTCCTGGTGCCACATTGTCCAAAGTTGAGAAAAACCCAAATATATTCAATCGATACGCGACCGATATGAATATTACCTGAAAGAAAGTTACAACATTTTATCATAATAACATCATATATAATTTTTTGTTTAAAAAAAATTTTAAATACAATAATTTTCTGTTTTAAGACGTTTCATCCCTTTTTTTGTATAATAAACTAGCTGTTGCATTCGACTTCGTCCGCGTAACCTTATAAAATATGGCCTATGTTATTTAATGATAATGTAGCATTCTATTAGTGAAAGATTTTTTTAATTCGGTCCAGTAGTTTTTGAGTTTATTCATTACAAACGAAATTTCAAAAATACAAATATTTTCTCATTATATTTTTAACCGACCTCAAAAAAGGAGGAGGTTCTCAATTTGACCGTATAATAGTTAAAAATTATTAGTTATACTAAAAATATAGATATAGATTGATTTATTGTAAAATGTAAACTTTAACTTTTCGTGTCAAGAAACAAATGTCCTTGGTTAAAATCTTCTACTGACAACGTTTCGCAATTAAGATGTACACTCCCTTCTTGTACACGTTAATTAATTTTACAGCTTCTAAAACAAGCGCTAAGTACCCAAAAACATGTTGGCAGGGTTTCAAGATTTGAACGTTTTCTTACCAACATTAAAAAACTATGCAAACAAAGTTAGGTACCTTCTGCTTCAACACAAGGTGAAATGGGTTGACATCATAGGGACTCCCTCGAACAAAATCACCACCATGAAACCACACCATTGTTGGGTAGCCTTCTGTTCTGGCATCTGTCAATATGAAGTGAGATACATTTTAAACTCATATTAACTTTGCAATAAAAAAAATGTGACAAGCAAGATACACAGTGTTTCAGAGACTGTACTTGTATGGAGGCAGTAACCAGTATCTATTGAATACTTCACTGCCATGTATATAGTAGTAGCTGTTTCACGCGACTTCCTGCCTAGTCTATCCTGTGTCCTGTACGTCTAAATGTTTATCTACCAAGTTTCATGAAAATCAGTTAATTCGTTTAAGAGTTATGAAGGAACATACATACATACAGAAAAAAATTCTAAAAATTGTCAATTTAGTTTAGTATCATGTATAGAGCCTATAAACACGATATCTCTGAAAACAAAGTAACTTACTCCATGACCAACCCATGCAGATTTAATATTAGTATTGATGATAGCCTAGTATGTTACACGCTGATAACGTAGCTTTCTATATGTGAAAGAATTTTTAAAACCGGTCTTTAAAAAAAATCTTCTCTCTTTATAATATTGGTATAGATAAACAAATGCAGTGCTTATCTGTAAGGGTTGGTCATGGAGTAAGTTACTTTGTTTTCAGAGATATCGTGTTTACAAAAACGAATTGACTGATTTTCATGAAACTTGGTAGATAAAGATTTAGACATACAGGACACAGGATAGGCTGCTTTTTTCTTTTTCAACACGGACGAAGTCGCGGCCGCCAGCTAGTTAGCACTATTTGTCGAAGTAGACTCTTAATAAAGTTCGTTTCGTTCATAGCACGAATTCGTTTCAAATAAAATTTTATCGTAACTTAATAACAATCAATGCGCGAACTTATCCATAACATAACACGTCATGTAAGCGGCAAGAAAGAACGCCTATTTTACTCTAACTTATTATTTAGGTCACGAATGAGATTAAGGTTAGGTCGGCTAAGTCATAGTGCCTTAACGAGCCACCCAATCGCACGGAATATTTGCATTAATGGCAGATGGAAAATTATAAAGCCTGCACTGTAGTGACACCGTAAACTATTCTAGGAATTGGGTTGTGTCATTATTTGTTCATTTCATTTGGTCACACGCCAATTCCCCTTTAAGTGTCGTGCCTACATTAATTATTAAGAAACACGATTTGGTGTTACTAACATTGGTTACTTTATTTTTCATCATTGCACTCGTGTTTTGTATGAAAGTTACTATTTAAGTTAGAATTGCGGATGAAAATCTAACACTTTTTTTACTTTATTTAGAACCAGTTAGCCCTATTTACCCTATATTTTATTATTTTTAAAAATTCAATATTAAGAGAAAATATGTGCGCATCCTTATCCTTATAGTAATAATTTGAATTTGCTTTACCGATATTGATGCGGTTTCACCCGTGCGAAGTCGGAGGCGGGCCGCTAATAAAAAAAAGTTCAAAAGAGGAAGAGCATTCAAAGAGTCAAAATCAAAGAACGAATCAAAATATAAGTACCTATCAGTTTTAGCAGGTCAGGTTAGGTTATTGAATAATAATATATTATTGTTAATAATTCTTATATACAATAATTTTATGTTTCATGTTTATAGACATAAAATTTTCAAATTAATTTGATTAATGACTAGGCCGAAAAGTTAAACTGTAAGTTGTATATTCGGGCCCAAAACTAATTTGAAACTGCGGAAAGATGTATTGCGGGTTAGCCAAAAAAACTGGGCGGTTTTTTTTTGTTTGCAAAAGTTCAAGCAATATTTCCATATATATGGATTTTAAGACTAGAAGTAGAAATTGACTATATTATATTTTATGAAATAAAATACTTTCAAAAACATTCTTTATATTTCAAACTAGCTGCTGCCCGCGACTTCGCCCGCGTAACTTTGTAAATTTATACTAAAACCTTCCTCGAGAACCACTCTATCCATTGGCGAAAACAGCATGAAAGTCGGAGCAGTAGTTTTTGAGTTTATCGCGAACAGACAGACAGCGGCGGAGGGCTTTGTTTTATAATATGTAGTGATAGTGATCCTATCTGTAATTAGTATGCCAATGTACTTTTGTACATTTTTATTGGTATTATTTAATTTAATTTTATGCCGTTCATATTTAAATGGATGAACGAATAAATGAAAATAATGAAATGAAATTGCTTATTTATACATGCTAGATAATAAATAAAACATCGCTCACGAATAAAATTTCTTTTATTTTTTCTGAAGTGAATTTCAAGTTGCTTTCAAGTAGAAATATAAAGGACCATTAGCTTCGCTAAACAATTAGCAGCATATTAAATTTTTCAATCGTTTTAGTAGTACCATAGAGAAAGTAAGTAACTATTTACTCTATGGTAGTACATAGATGTTTTTTTCCTTATTTTTCTCCAATAATACAATAATAGTAAACTTTACTAAGTATTACTAGATCTAGGGCATCTTTCACGAACTAAAAGTAAAGTGTTGATTAGTTACTTTTAGAAATCATTTTCTGTTTTATTGAATTATGCACTCGGTTTACTGCGTCATTCGATAGGCGATTTTTTATTATTATTTTCTATTTAATGTTTGGGACGTTTACCGTACAAACAAAGGTATATCAGCTAAATTATTCCCGGTGACAGGTGACTTTAAGTGACGGTTTAGCCTACTTGACGTTCGTGAAATAGGCGCTTAAAGTTGTAAATTGATGTAAAGTTTCTTGAGGCATCGAACGACTGTAATTTATATAGAAAAACAATATATTTTTATTTTAGTCATTAATAAATGTCCAAAATGATTAAAAACTAGCACCGTCTGATAGCAAGTACACCGCTCGATCACCCATCTTTTTCTTATAGTTTAAGTTACACTAAAGTGGAGGAGGCTTTTTATAATATAATTATTTTTAATAAAATTTATTTTTTATTTTATTTTTTATACTAAAAATATATATTTATACTACATGTGTACTCGTGATTAACCAAAAAAAGTAACTAGGTACTACTCGTATTATTATTATTACTATTAACAGGTTTTTGTTTAAATTAGTCAATCAAAACACGAGAGAGTAGTCACTTGATTCTACTCGTGTTTTGATAATGGAATTTCGTTTCATATTATAAAATATCCAACTAAACAGTTACCAAATGATTATGTAAAGTCGGGGTACGAAAACCTTCTTCAGTTTTCAAATTCATTGCTTTATCAAAGTCGTAGACTCTTAGTACCTTTTAAAACTAAAGCAATAATAATAACTGAGACGTTTGAAATGAAGTTTTGGCATGACTGACAGTTGCCCTGGTGCAAGCAAATATCGACTTTAAGGTGACGAATCTTTTCTTACGCCGACTGTACATTTAAATTTCTCTTTAAATTAAAATTTTAATACATTTAAATTTCTCTCTTCTTCGTTGAGAAGTTACAACAGGTTTATCCTTATTATCACTACATAATATTATAAAACAAAGTCCTCCGCCCCGTCTGTTCGCGATAAACTCAAAAACTACTGCACCGATTTTCACGCTGTTTTCACCAATGGATAGAATGGTTCACGAGGAAGGTTTAAGTATAAAATTTACAAAGTTACGCGGGCGAAGTTGCGGGCAGCAGCTAGTGTATTGTAAAACAAACTTCCCCGTCGTGTCTGTATGTATGTTCGCGATTATCTCAAAAACCAATGAACGGATTTTCATGTGGTTTTCACTAATGGAAAGAGCGTTAAACGAAAAAAAGAATAGCAGATAAAAATTGCACCCGAAGCCGGGGCGGATCGTTAGATATGCTAAAGGTAAAAAAATACCGCGGTGAGAGCGAACAGCCCTAGCATAGTTTATTAGTTAACTTTTGTTTAGTTTATCCAGCGAACTGCTCGCAGAGATATATTATTTCGACGAGTTTATCATATTAGTTATATATCAGTTTAGATATTTTATAATTAGTTTTTGTTTGTTAAATTATATTCATGCCTTATCTTACGACTTCGTCCGCGTAGCTTTTTAAATATACATAATACATCTTATTATTGTATACTAGCTGGCGCCCGCGACTTCGTTCGCGTTGAAAAAGAAAAAGTAGCCTATCTTGTGTCCCGTACGTCCATATGTTTATCTACCAAGTTTCATGAAAATCAGTTAATTCGTTTAAGAGTTATGAAGGAACATACATACATGCATACATACAGAAAAAAAATTCTAAAAATGGTCAATTTAGTTTCATTATCATGTATAGAGCCTATAAACACGATATCTCTGAAAACAAAGTAATTTACTCCATGACCAACCCTTACAGATTTATTATTAGTATTGATTAACTTTTTAATTAGATTTCAATTTCCTGTATTTACTCAAAATTATCACCTAATATTCTTTGTTTTTCGAAATGTAATAAGGTACCATCATAAAATAAGTGATTATAATCCACCCCGCGGCTTCAGGAAATGATAATGAACCTTTTAGTGCGTAGTAACTGTTTCAGGAGATGTCATGTCCGAAATTACTCTTTCAATATCAATTTCAAGGAATTTAGAGAAGTGTTTCCCTTTAGCGTTTATGATCAATTTTAAAATGTCCAAGATGTTTTAAGATGTTTTTTGTTTGACAAATTTTAACTTGATTAGCTTAAAATATTAGGCTTACTTAAATTTTGGAGTTACTTGGAAATCACATTACTACTATTTTGGTCAGCAACTTTCTTTCTTTTATAATTATGTACAGATGTAGATACATAGATACACAGATATAGAAAATAAAGAAAAGATTTAATTTTGTAGTTGAAAGCCACTTTTGTTTAAATCCTGTAGTTGTTAATGTTAACCTTCATGTGAAAGCCTTCTTAATGAGTAACAACCCGCTCGTAAAAAGTGATAATTAAAGTAATACATAATATACTTAAATTTATATGTAGACCAATACTGAGTTTTTAGATCTCCATAACACGAGAGGAAAAGCACAATATATGCCGGTTAGAATCTTATTTCAAATACCTAGCTTCAAATTGTATAGACAACTTTCTAAGAATCCTGTTTACAATACAAATAAATAGTTATATTTGATAGAGCCTAAAAATAAATACCTAAAAACGATTTTATTGATCATATAGAGTACTATAAGCAATCATATTTCCTTTGGGTTTATACAAATGTAGGTAATCTTGTAATGAAAAAATCGTTCTCCACATTTAAAAACATTTTATATTGTCCTATCTATTTGATTGATTGTAGCTATGATCCTCCCTCCAGCGAGAACGTTCCGATACTAGTTGAAGTTATTTTTCAATACACTCCCTGATGTCACGTTTCCTATTACTGGTTTAATATTGCCGATATGTGTGACACAATTGAATGAAAATGAGAAAATCTGTTTAGCTACGTAGATTGAAATAGTATAGTAAATCGGATTTCACGTTTTCATACCAATGTGATCTGCATGCATTTTGATGAGCAGATCAGCAATAACCCACATGTCGACCATTATTTATGTCAAGGTCCACTTGATGGTAGGTAGGTGGCTACTGTCGCCTATAACACAAGAAACGCCATAGGCCAGGGGTGGAGAACCTTTATGGATCTACGTGCCATTATTTCTAAAAAAATGTATGACGTGCCTTCAAATAATGTTGTCAAATATGTTTATGTTATTTATTTCAGGATAGGTGAAAGTAGCCGGTAAAAGCTCAATAAATGAACTAAACTTTTCCATTGAGTATAACCTTACCGTATTATGAAAAGATGTGGTTAAAGCCACGACGATAAAATGCAAGTAAATTGTTTTAATAAAAACGTCAAAAGTTGGCGTCATAAATTTAAATTTGCTAACGTTGGTTAGACACGGCGCGTTTCCGTAAATGTCTACATCGATTTAACCTTTACATGTAAGCAGTGGCTTTTTTATTGTGTTGTAAGTATTTTACGAAAAAAAAACTAAAAATATTTTTTTATATACCTATTATTTAAACATTAAAGTGACCTGTTTCAAGTAAGTAGCTAGAATTATTTTAAAGTAAAATAACTGCAGTTAAAAATAGTGATATTTTTTTCTCGATGTGCAGTGAAGGTTAAGGTGAGATAGATTAAAGAGGCCATTAATTCTGGTATGAATAAGGGCTTACGAGTTTGTAAAAAAACTTTTTAGGTGCTTTCCTAAGAAGCATTTTTTTAATTTAGAAATTCTAATAATGACATGTTATTTGTTTTAATTTTTTAATAATAAAAATAACATAGTTATTGAGTATGCACTATTTCTTTACTTTTAAGAAGATAAAGCAATTTAAGTCTTAATTTTAATGTTTTTTTTTTTTAAGACAGGGTTACAAGTAGGATGCTCGGTGGTAAATGTTACTGGCTTTTATAAATATTATAATAAAGTACTCAGGTACAAAGGTAAAATGTTAACACATAAACATTTGCCCCTAGCGGGATTCGAACCCGCGACCGTTCGGTTAACAGCTAGGGTTACTAGCCACTAGAGCAAACGTGTCGTCAAATGCTAAACTTATAATAAATTTTATGTTTATTTAAGCACAATAAAATATTTATTAATTTAGTCTTTATTTCATAAAACTAGGTCAGGTACTTTTGAAGATATGGAAGATTTTCTAACCGACCTTTTTTCTTTGCGGTCCACTGTAGCTTAGCTTGGCAAAAATGTACGATTTATAATTAATTCAAATGATATAATGTAAAAATAATCCAGAGGCCCTAGTTAAATGGAAATTGCGCACGCTATGAAATTAAATCAATTATGCATTTTTACTTTCATACTCGTACTAGACCTCGCTTCGTAAGGCAATAATGTTACGTGATATTCAGCCTTCTGCAATGGGAATTCCTTCTTATGAATGCGCTTTTTAAATGTAGCTTTTTAATCTGCACTTTATTATACCGTGACATATGGAACATTAACATAAACAATTATGCTTTCATGAGTTCAAAGATTAATTCATAGAAGTTCTTTTTAATACTTTATAATGTTACTACTTAACGCCTGAGAGAACATGATTGTGCAATTAATTAAATAATTTATTAAACACTGGCTTAATGGGACTATTTACGGCGAACTATTTAGTGACAAAAATATATGCCAGCGTGCCTCCGGATTCGCATGGTTTTTTTTTTTGCAAATTATATACAAAAAGTCCATGGTTGATAATATCGCTGCTTAAAAACTAAAGGGCCACAAATCAAAATTACACTTTTTACAGGAGAGCTAATCGAAAAAAATTAAATTATTTTTGTCTATTTTTTTTTATTAGATATATATCAAACATATGCATATAATACATCGTCAGAAGCGTATTTTTAAGTAGCATTAAATGTTTAAGTACTTTTATAATAAACTGAATACTAGAAGAGATATAAGCATATAAGTTACTTTTGAATATACAAAAAATGATCAAAATATACTAAATATGGAATAAAACATTCATAAGTCTTTTTGCAACATACAATATGAAGGATTGTGATTGTATTTTTGCAATAAAAACATTTTTGGATTTTTTGTTTTATGGCCCTTTAGTTCTTAAGCAGCTATAATATATTTACCTATTCTGCGTTTTTACATAAACTGTATTTGGAGAGTGTGAAATCCATACTATTATATAAAGCTGAAGAGTTTGTTTGTTTGGTTGAACGCTCTAATCTCAGGAACTACTGGTTCCAATTGTAAAATTATTTTTGTGTCGGAAAGTCCATTTATCGAGGAAAGTTTTATCCTATATAACATTTTGAACGCGGGCGAAGTCGCAGGCAACAGCTAGTATAGAATAAATTGTTTGGTGAGTTAACAAAATTGATTTTGAATTTAATACTTCAAATTTAGATAAAACTTCGCCTTAACTAGATTATTATGGGTTCCATATAAGGGAAAATTGCGAATGAAACAAGAAATTTATGCAAATTTATGTATCAGTGCGTACCAGAGCGTCAAATAGAGCAACAAATTATTATAAATTGAAACAGTTTTCCTTACATTATTAAGTAGAAGATAAATACATATTTTCTACGATCGTTGCTTTATATAAATAAAAATGGATTAAAATTCGAAAATGGCTGAACCAATTCGGCTAATTTTCTTTTTAAATATACGCTGAAGGTTGTTATGATGAGAAAATAGGAAATATTTTCCGTTTGGACCCGGAGCGGGTCGATAGTATTAAATATAAAAATCAAATGCCATTCATATTGATCATATATGCCAAATCATATTGATCATATATTTTTTCAGGCGTTATATTTTTAATTTTTCATCGCGGACGAATTCGTAGGCACTAGCTGTAGTAAGTAAATATCTTAGTGTGTTATTTTTTTGCACTTTTTAAAATTGTGGCAACTTTTGGATTTTTACTCAAAGCTTTCGCTGTCAGCTTGTATTGCGAGGAACAAAAAAGTCTAATTTCACGCTTTCCTGTCAAAGGTCTTATCAAAGCTTTTTTGAACGCATAGTTTAAAGAAACCAATTATGATTTGAAATTGGCAATAAAGGCTATGGGCTGAACTCACATTCCATCAAGGAATTGTATTCTTGGAAAAATTCAGCGTTTGTAGCAAGCTATGCAAAAATATATAAGGCAAGTATCTCACTGTCTAAATTTAACACAAAGTGGTTGAAATTATTTTATTGTTAAATTTCAGTTACAAATAGACATAATTTTTTGCTATTTTCATAAATAACTAGCGACCCGCTCCGGGCTTCGCCCGGGATGTTTTTGTTTGTTCACACAAACCTTCTTCGTTATTCCTTCCATAAGTGAAAACTGAATTAAGATGCGTTTGAAGAGTCATTTAGAAGTAGTTAGCGGAAAAACAGAACAGATAATAATATAATGGATTTATAATAATATATAGAGATTAAAGTTTTAATGAAAGAAATGGTTACTGTGAGTCAACCGTAACAGATAGAGATATGCCATCAAAAATTTTGCTTTCGTATGTTTGTGTTTACAAAACTCGAAAACTAGCCGATGGATTAATTTGAAAATTTTACACAACATTTTATTATGACAGAAGAGAGTTTTTACAGTAGAAGCTGAGATTTTCGTCGAGATTCGCTGAGATAATATAACAATTGGGAATTAATAGATTCTATTTATGAAAGGTTCAAATAATAAATAGATCAAAAAAGACATTAAACGTACTTTCTTCGGCAAAATATATACTAAAATTGGAACGATATAGAGAAGATGGAAAATTATAAATACATAAAACATTTTAAGTTTTTTATAACGATGTAGACAAGCCCTAAGAAAGAACTTTTATCTTTACAAAGCAATCTGTTCTTAGAAAATGTTTTAGATTGTTGTAATTAAAAAATAGATATTTATAAGTAGAAACATAAATAAAGAAGTGATTACTTTTTTATATAGCACTTTTTATTTCGCAAGGAAAATACACATAGACTTGTCTGAAAATGTGACCTGAAATTTTTATTGGTAAATTCATCCTGTTATGTTTTTAAAGGGATGGTTAAAAAATTAAAAATTCGAAATTTCGCAATTATTTATATTTAAAACATTTAAAAATTTAAATTTAAAAATTTTCCTTGGCGATACTTGAGCCCTTAGGCGATGGTAAGGTCTTAGGCGACGTTCCTTCAAGTGGACCATAACTTGTTTGCCTTCCTTTATCTATACTATTTCGCTGCTTAAAAAACTAAAGGGCCATAAAACAAAAAAAAAATCCAAAAATGTTTTTATTGCAAAAATACAATCACAATCCTTCATATTATATATTGCAAAAAGACTTATGGTTGTTTTATTCAATATTTGGTATATACGAGTATTTATAATTTTTTTAATATTTTTTTTATAAAAATATATTATATTTTTTTATATAAAGTAACTTATATACTTATATCACCTCTAGTATTCAGATTATTATAAAAGTACTTAAAACATTTAATGCTACTTAAAAATACGCTTCTAACGATATAATAATATGCATATATTTGATATATCTAATAAGAAAAAAATAGACAAAAAAAATTTTTTTTTCGATTAGCTTTCCTGTAAAAAGTGTAATTTTGATTTGTGGCCCTTTAGTTTTTAAGCAGCGATTTATACTAATATTATAAAGATATTATAAGATAAGATTATAAGATTATTTTAATAATGTATGTTTGTAATAATGAATAAACTCAAAACTACTGGGCTGATTATAAAAATTCTTTCACATATAAAAAGCTACATTATCAGCGAGTAATATAGGCTTTATTTTATAAAGTAATGCGGACGAAGTCGCGTGCAACATCTAGTCATATCTAAAAAAGAACGGCACAAATTCGTTCTTAGAAGATTTTTTCTTATTACCATTGCTTCTTCCATAACACTCTTAGAAATAAGTGAACCTTCGTACAATCTTCGATGTTATTTATACAAAATTTATGCTTTTCTAAAGATGTAATTACTAATGATTTAAATAGAAATCTTTAGATTTAACAGTGTTTTGTCTCAATTAGTATTTTAAAAAAATAAAAAAAAAAATAGTATGCACGTACTATTTTATATCAAAGTTAAAATTATTGTTATATTACAAGTGTTTTATCAAGACCGTAGTCTTACCTGCGTGTTTTATTGTATGTCCTTGATATGAAAGTAATAATTACTCGCCTAAAATAATGACGCAGGTATATATAGTTAAGGGTGGGTTGCACCATCTAACTTTAACGGTAACCATATTCAAACCAGCCGTTAAATCTTCGCTTAAGCATAATATGCGTTGCACCATTTTTACAACGGTTAAATGACGTCATAAGTTAACGATAACCTTAACCGCTCGATATTGGCCGGTTAATGTTATTGTTACGGTTAAGTCAACTCTGACCGGTAACTTTGTATGTTGCCATATTAAAAAAATTACTATCACAACCTAGGTAAATTACATTACATATTTTATAATGGCAACCCCTTATACATATAAGGGTACTTTAACTGACAGTGAGGAACAATATTATGGTGCAACTGCAACATGCGATTGTTAATTTCGACTGTCACCGTTAAAGTTACCGCTAAAGTTAACTTTGACCGTAA
This sequence comes from Synanthedon formicaeformis, assembly GCA_945859745.1. NCBI lineage: Eukaryota > Metazoa > Arthropoda > Insecta > Lepidoptera > Sesiidae > Synanthedon > Synanthedon formicaeformis. The sequence continues at coordinate 5,532,418 of OX243969.1, read as the reverse complement.
CAATAACCAAGCCTACGGTGCAACCCACCCTAATATTTACCCACATACGCGATACGCGTCCACTGATGCCGTGCGTGATTTCGGCCGAGGACTTACCAGCATAATTTGTATAATACACGCATAATAATTAGACATTTTGTACCCAGTTTTAGATTTGTCAAACTTTTGGGATCATTTTTGCGTTAATTTTTGCGTGAGAATTAATTTGGACATTTTGACTGATTAAGTAGTTACTGGTTGTGACGAATAAAACCATATATTATTTGTTCTAATTGTTGGGTTGAGTTGTGTTGGGTGTTAGCTTTTCATATATTCGTATGTGTGTAACTACTTCTGGGCTCAATCGGTCTAGTAAATGAATAGCGAAAATTATATTCTTACAATTTAAGATTCATTGTCTTTTTTTCGTAGAGCAGGAGTGACGACGACGTGTAGCTTTTCGCCTTAAAATGTATTTTAGTAAAAAACTTTTTTCATGAACTAAGTAAGGGCCACTTGATGTCACTCTGCGCTCATGGTAAAATAATGGGAAATTGACTGCGCTCTATCGCCCTACGTAAACGACGTACGTACGTACGTATTTTTTAAAGAAATTATTTAATTTTAATGGTATTTACGAATGGTAAAATTATTCAAAACGTGGATGAAAAACCGTGGTTTTATGTACGGATATAATGAATATGTAATTTTCAAAACTAGATTACACATGGTATGTGTATAAGATAAGACGAACCCCTAAGCCTCTGCGCCCGATGCCACACACCAGTTGCACCCCTCTGGGCTTAATATACACTAGCTGGCGCCCGCGACTTCGTCCGCGATGAAGAAGAAAAAAGTAGCGTATCCTATGTCCTATACGTCTAAATGTTTATCTACCAAGTTTCATGAAAATCGGTTAATTCGTTTAAAAGTTATGGAGGAACATACATACATACATACATACATACATACATACATACATACATACATACATACATACATACATACATACATACATACATACATACATACATACATACATACATACATACATACATACATACATACATACATACATACATACATACATACATACATACATACATACATACATACATACATACATACATACATACATACATACATACATACATACATACATACATACATACATACATACATACATACATACATACATACATACATACATACATACATACATACATACATACATACATACATACATACATACATACATACATACATACATACATACATACATACATACATACATACATACATACATACATACATACATACATACATACATACATACATACATACATACATACATACATACATACATACATACATACATACATACATACATACATACATACATACATACATACATACATACATACATACATACATACATACATACATACATACATACATACATACATACATACATACATACATACATACATACATACATACATACATACATACATACATACATACATACATACATACATACATACATACATACATACATACATACATACATACATACATACATACATACATACATACATACATACATACATACATACATACATACATACATACATACATACATACATACATACATACATACATACATACATACATACATACATACATACATACATACATACATACATACATACATACATACATACATACATACATACATACATACATACATACATACATACATACATACATACATACATACATACATACATACATACATACATACATACATACATACATACATACATACATACATACATACATACATACATACATACATACATACATACATACATACATACATACATACATACATACATACATACATACATACATACATACATACATACATACATACATACATACATACATACATACATACATACATACATACATACATACATACATACATACATACATACATACATACATACATACATACATACATACAATACCTACACTTACAGATTATTATTAGTATTGATATTGATGATTGATTGATTGATGATATTTTGTTTCAGTAATGGCCTGCCGCTACTCTGGTAAGCTGTAAGCTAGGCTTACTGGTTTCTTCGGGTTATTTTGTTTCATCTTTAGAGCAGCCTATCAAAATTTTCAATCACACATTATATTCTATAAAATATACTTGTATAGTGTATGTATGTGTATGTATCGTATGTATCATTAGTATCTCTAAGCAGAACCACTTACATTTTCCAATATTTTAGAAGAATTTTGTATTAGAAAGTTCTAAAGAATAATAAATAAGACATATAAAAAAGCACTTCTAATAAAGCTTTAAATTACCTTACTTTGTTCTTAAATATGGGGTATTAAGAATCTCGCCGTAAAAGCGTGAAATATAAAAAGTTTATTAATTTTAGCACTTTCAATATTTCAATGTTGGTTTAATAGGTAAATTTTGAACAAAAAGTTAACTTTTTTCTTTGTTAATTTCAAGAACTGCCTCTTATATAAGTTTATGCATGGGGAGTACGTGTATGAAGATGGACTAACAAGTTGGTATAATGAAATTTGTAAACCTTAATCTGTTTACAAAAGGTATGAGTGTCTATTATGAAGCAGTTATAGTTTAGAGAAAGAGTAGGTTTCAAGTTCAAAGTTCTTAAATTATGGGTTTTATGAACTGCCCTCAAAAGAATAACACTTTTTCAAGGAAAGTAAACTAACTTATTAAAATTAAAAATAATGTAACATACACATCTCTTTTTAAAAATAAGAAAAATCGAAACAAACGCCCTTTATTTATCTACATATTACTTAAGATGTCCGCAGGCATCAAAAGATTTAATAAAACGATATAGAAAAAGGGTAAAGGATATTATGTTGAAGTTACGTACATACGAGTATGTAGTAAGATTCTATCGTAGCTTATACTCACGCATATTACAATATGATGATATCAATACTAATAATAAATCTGTAAGGGTTGGTCATGGAGTAAGTTACTTTGTTTTCGGAGATATCGTGTTTATAGGCTCTATATATGATACTGAAACTAAATTGACCATTTTTAGAATTTTTTTCTGTATATATGTATGTAAGTATGTATGTTCCTCTATAACTCTTAAACGAATCAACTGATTTTCATGAAACTTGGTACATAAACATTTAGACGTACGGGACACAGGATAGGCTACTTTTTTCTTTTTCAACGCGGACGAAGTCGCGGGCGCCAGCTAGTAATGTAATATAAAGTGAAATAACGAACTAACTAAAAACATTTATCTATACGATTGAATAATAAATATTTTTTGAGTTTTGAAACAATGGAGATATTATGTGGAAAATATCACCACTGATATAAAACTAAAAAAAAAAGAATTGGGTATAGCAGAGATAGATAGAACTAGACAAATTAAGCTGTAAAATATATTATAGTTAATGAATTAAATATTTATAACAGAATTCAACTCAGATTATTAATTAAATTTGAGTTTTGACAGTATTGTGTCCCTATGAGCTAGCTTCCTTTGAAACTAAGAGAAGCTTTTGCAAAGATCTAATGTGTAAGTTCCAAGTTAATGTCTCAGTTCAAGTTTAAGCCTATTGTAATTCACTGCCTGCTTTCCTGTATATACGAGTAGAGAATATATAATTACCTTTCATACGTAGTATAATGAAACATTTGTTACGCCGCTGTTGAATAAGAAATATTCGCAAATAAATAGAATGAGGAAAATTTACGAGTAAATTCGGTTCACATGAAAATTAAATTAGTTATTCTTTGATTTAATCTTTGTATAGCAGAAGATTAACAATGTCTAGTTTACTTGAAGACTGTGCATTAGCGTTGTAGGTTGACGCCAAGGAACTCCTAAAGTACTGAACCGATTTTGGTAAAACTTAAAAGATTAAACTTAATGTGTAATTTGGACCAACTTAAAAGATAGGATAGTTTTTATTTTGAATCCGGACGAAGCCGGTAGCGTGTAGCTAGTTATTTATAAAGTTAAGTCGAAGTCGCGAGGAATAGATGAAAAATGTAACTTCAGTTTAAAGCGAGCATTAAGCACTATAGTAACTAATATTTTTCTCAGCCAATTTTATTAAATATAAGTGTTTATTGTGTGTCATTAGAAAGGTGGAAAGCTAAGCTGACATTGCTAATAGGTGCTAATAGACAATGACATTAGCAATTGCTAATTGCTAACTCTACTGTTAGTATTTTATATGACCAAAGTATACACAAACACAGGTCGAGATATAAACGACATTTCCTGTGAAGTGAATGTTATTAATATGACAATTTTCACCAAGAATATCATTCAAACCACAGTAATTTGTATACGCAGCCGTAGATTAACAAGCCGATCGTGACGCCAGTTGATTGGTAACATTTATCAAGGGTCCGATAACGACTGGAGATTGAACAGGTAATGAAGCCCGCGTCGAGATAAACACGAAAAATATTGAAAGGGTCGAACAAAGCAAGAGTTATGTCATAAATACTCTCATATAATATTTCTTTTTTAATATGAGGTCGCTTGACGAGACACTTGGTAAGTAGGTGGTTACCATAGCCTATTATAAACTTAAGAAATGCCATAGGTACTTCAAGTAGGCTGCCTACATTAGGATAAAGCGATAGGGAAAAGTGATTTGGTACACAAAAGAACACATGGTGTTGTTTCTTAATGGTCTACTGTAAAGGTTACCACAGCCAGATGGGCTGCCCAAATTATGATTGAGTTACGCAGTGTGCCCTGCCACCATTGACAATACTATATGTAAAATATACACAATAAACTAAATAATATATGTATAAGAGTTCATACAGTGATGCACAAAAGTGTAATATAAAATGTAGCACACACGGATGACAATAGCTGTTTCAAATGACAGCCGCGATGTATTCAGTGACAGTGACACGAACTGGTAGAGAAATTGTATAGACAATTGCCATCGAAATACTACAATGGAATTTGCGTCACAAGTGCCAGAGGGGAACATAAAAAGAACGCCTTTGACAGAATCATGGCGGGCTCTTGCCTTCACGCGTCAATGGTAAAAGGTAGGTAAACTTTTAGGAAAATTTTTTTGTACAATCCAAACAAAAATTGAATTCTTACAATGTAAGTATGTATATAGAAATTTCACAAAAATACGAATAATATATGAGTCGCCACTCCGGAAACTAATGGATAGCCTGTTGAGGGGAAGGGGCAAAATAACACCATAACCTCGTCGACTCTTGAAAATGACTTTCTTATCCGATCGAGGGCCACTTGTGAATTCCCAAACTAGGTTAATGAAGGAACCCTTATGCTTATTTTTTTTACTAACGCACATTTCCCCGCCACACTAGTATTTGTTACAGTTATACGTTGCAAAGCTGACATTTTTAGAAAGGAAAAAAATGAAAATACCGAATTTTATACAGAGTTCCCAACACAAGAAAATTACTCTCTCTATCATTAATATAATTTGAAAGTGAGCAAGCAACATACATGGCTGTATTATTGCAGGAGGAAACTGGGTTGTTTGATGAATGTCATTAATTTACTGACACGCATAAGGGCTATTTAAATATGATTAAGTAATAAAAGATTTATCTGATGACGAAGATGACAAACAAATACAAAGACACACGTAAAACAAACACTCAGTTTTTGCGTCGGACGTCGGGGTTAAAAATAAAACCTTACATCTTTTCTGTGAAATCGACAGGTTGTTTATGGTCATGTGATGGTTAAATTATTTAAACTAAATTTTATCAAGTATGTTTACCAAAATTTCCGAGCTTGGAATGCCACAATATTTGTTTCTTGTGACGAGTAATGGTACACATGCACTCAGAACCATGTTTGAATTCTAGAGTGTACGTGACGTAATTTCAGACAGACTGCTTTTATTAGTAAATTTAAAATCTGAGGATTTTACATGCTGGTTAAAATTAGAATTATTATTAGGGCCTCTTAGTTGATTAGTTACTTTTAGAAATCATTTTCTGTTATATTAAATTGTGCACTCGATTTACTGCATCATTCGATAGCCGATTTTTTTTTATTATTTTCTATTTAATGTTTGAACGTTTACCGTAAAAACAAAGGTATATCAGCTCCATATTCCCTGGTTACCGGTGACTTTAAATGACAGTTTGGCCTACTTGACGTTTGTGAAAGAGGCGCTTAATGAAATAAATATCAGTTTTTCTATATTAAAGTATGTACCTATATATTTTTTTGTCTTCACTATATGAAAATTCAAAAATATTGAAATATATATTTTATAAATAAGTTTACAAATATTTTAGTGAACTTAATTTAAATTTTATAGTACCTAATTAAATTTATTTATAGCTAAGAGGTGAGCATATTATTATTCTATTGACTTTCATTTATGTATTTAATATTTTTAATTAATTTATTAACAAGTGGTTAGTTAACATTTAATGCCGAGTAATGTCTTCAACTGTTAGTAGAGTTGTCTAGTTATGGTATGGTAGTTATGGTAGTTAGTAGAGTTATGGACCCGGCGAACTTCGTACCGCCTCGGAATAAAAACCTGTTCCATACAAAATTTCTTATAAGCAATAATTAACATTATAAATCATATGTATTCTTTTCAAAAAAAAAAACGTCACCAACATATAGTTTCGAAAATTTCCGTACGTAATGTTCTAACCGTATAAAAGATTTTGCTATTTTAGTTTATTTACTACCCTAGGCTTATCCTTCGTAATACGTGTTAGTTCAATTAATAATATTGTAACTTATCACGTCTCTGTTCCAACTTCTTAAGCCCAGGAGGTTTAATTACAACAAAGTTTATATTCTGTTGTAACTAGTTAGTTAATATATTATTGTTTTTGAAGTAAATTATTTACTGTTTCAAAGGTTAAAAAATATTCAAGCTTGCATCATGATCAAAACATCTACGAGTACCTCAAAACATATACAAAAAGAAAGTCGTGTTAGTTACACCATTTATAACTTGAGAACTGTTTTTATGATTTTTAATTTGTTGAATTTATCTGCTCCCCGAATTCAGGATACAAGGAAATTAATTTGTTAAATGATAAAACAATGAAATATCACTCACCGTCGGGCACGTAGACATTGAGGTATAAACAATCTTCGGAATACTCCTTCTTTCTCGGCTCCTCCAACTGAGATTCTAAAAGTTTCATGAACAATTCATCGTGTCTGGCGGGAGGTTTCTGCACGTCTTCCCTTTTGGGATCTTGCATACAATCCGGGGCATAAATCGTTGCATTCTTAACACCTTCCCATTGGGGCAATTCGGTAAATTCAGGTGCCGCAAATCTTCTGAAATCCACCGGAGGCTGTGCATAAGGTATGCCTATGTACGCAGCTATCCTTTTTGTTCTAAACCTCGTTATGTACATTCCCGCGACGGTCCCTTGATTCGTTAAATTTATCTGTCGCGGTTCCCTAGCCGAGTAGACCACATTAATTTGCAGAGCCAATAAAGCGCAGATCAGTCTCGCTAACTTGCCAAACTCCATAGTGACACTTCGTATATTCATTAGATTTTTAAACAAACAAATAATGTCTTGTTTAAAAAATTAAACCTACATTTTTTTTAAAAAATAACACTTGTCTTGAATATAATGAATAAAACGGTAACAAAGTAAAAGCAACTATTACAGGCAGACAAATTTATATTGTATCGAGTTCGCATATAGCACTTCAGAAAACTATTCTCTAAGTATCGGGGGTTGGGCGTTCTGTTTCGAAGGTGGTGCGTTACTATTTCTCGTGCAGACTTTGGCCCGTAAACAGTGGGGCTGCCCGTCGTTATAGCGACCAAGGAATTGCTTTTGTGTGCTTCGACTGGCTCAGAAGTGACTGTTTAATATAGTAGCGTGTATTTAACGACAGTTGCAGTATTGATTTAGTTAGGTATTCATCATTAAACAGTAAGATTTTAAATAGAAATGTAGGCAGTATTTTTAGTTGCACTGTTTAAACCAAGAATTTATTAGCAGTTATCTTGAGGAGGCCCATATTTGATGGATTTTTACATGAATTTATTCCATATATATACGAGTATATAATAAATTAAAATCGTAAACGAGCAGTGTCTGTACTTAATGTACAGACACTGCTCGTCTATTTCTTCAAAAAAAAAACCATTTGAACTGTTTGTAATTTGTAAAAAAATGTTTTTTTAAATTTTTGTGTCTTTGTCTGTGCGTTAGTGCAGGCTAATCTCAGAAACGACTTTACCAATTTGAATGCGGTTTTCCTAAAAAAATGTTAGGTTTCAGTTAGATTTTCAACAAACGAACTACAGCCCGTACGAAGTTGTGGCCACCACTTTGTTTTTAAATGTAACTGTATTAAAGAACTGTGTAATTTTGACAATTGAAGAGTTCTTTAGTCACTTACAATTACAGAGCAAATGTTTTCTTGAAATTCCTGCAACAGCAATTAGGGAACTCCAATGTAGGTATCTCTATTTTTTCTGTAGTATTTTGGCAAATTACCCGCACAGAATCGCCGAACTAATAGGGCATTTGCGTCACCCAACCTTTCTGGGACCAATCTGTCGTACCAGCCTTTATTAAAGGCACTATTGGCTATTACGTATAGCCAACTAATGTAGGTGTGACATTTTCTGATCCTAGTTAATACGAGATGTTTTCCCTTCTTTCACACAAGTTAAATTGCGCGAAGTTCGCAATACAGTTCGCGATAAACTTTGAGGACCTTTACTTACTTCGTATTATAAAACTTGAAAGCTTTTGCGGCAGTAGCACAGACAGGTCTGAAATTAAAATTTATTACACAATTTTTTTATAAAAAATATAAAATTGTATCTACCATTCAATGCTAATGTAGTTAAGGTTAAGTTTTTCACAAATTTGGGCACTAGTAAACTAGTAGTCTCTAAAAAAGAGAGATTTAAGGTATAATTACTTAGGTATTTATTTGCAATTAAATTTGTTTTTGTTATTTTCATTATTTCTAAATAGGTAATGTATCTTTGGAGTAAATTCGTCATCTGCATGGCGACATTAGTGCAAGTAATTTTTGGGTAATGTTATGTTAATGAAAATTATGCTTACTTACAATTACAATACCATTCTTTCAATTAAAATACCAACGCCTATAAATAAAAATAATATAACTGATCAAAAGTTAAATATTAACTCTTCAATCACTCAACAACATTTCTTACTGGATGTATGTAACCGACTGGCTGATGATGCAAATCTGTCTTACAAAAAACACAAACAAGGAAAACATGAGTCGACCAAGGTTGTCAAAACTTGAAATGTTTGTTGCAAATTTATATAAAAAGCCTTTTGTATGGGTGGCAATTGCAACTAATTTTCTTAAAAATTCTTAAAATCTTAAGATTTTAAAATCCTAATATTAATAAAAATCTTAAGATTTTTAACTAATGACATCGTAATATTACTACCCGTTGGGCTGTTTGACGAACCCGTTGGATGAGTGGTACTTGCCTAACGTCTCAGGGGCCACGGGTTTGATTCCCGGCGGGATCAACTTTTCAAAGTTGGCTGTGTTGGTGGAAAGCAGTGGCAGGGCAGTCTATTTGACAGCCCCTCTAGCTACAGTAACCACCCCCTTAAGGAAGAAATTGCCAGAGCCCATAACCCTATCCCTTCCTTATCCCTTATCCTTAACCTATGACCAGCAGCGCACTTGCAGCACCTATGACGTTGTTTGTGTTATAGGCGATGGTAGCCACCTGCCATCAAGTTGACCGTCAGCCTGTTCATTCAGATTATTTAAAGGTTATTATGGTTTTTATCTAAATTATATCAGCGATGGTACAGCTCTGCTTCAAGTATCAAAATAAACAACGAAGTCAAATATATTCTTGGGATTACCCATCAATTGAGGAGAAATTCTTTGATATTTATATTTGGACTCAGTTGAAGAAGTATTTCAAGTTAAATGATCTGTGCTCATGGAGAAAGTACCTATATTGATGTTAACTTCTTAAAGTGGACGTTGTTGACAAAGTAGGTATACTTACCAACAATCATAACTTTTAACAATCATAATATTATATTCTTATGTCATATTATAAATTAAAATTTTCAGCATGTACCAAATTATCCTTCACGTCTGCTTTATGATCCTATACTTCTAACTCGAACACTCTGACAGAGTGTTTGACAAGTTAATCGTAACTTCTTTCACCAACTACAAGTAAAGTGTTGAATAGTTACTTTTAAAAATCATTTTCTGTTTTATTGAATTATGCACTCGGTTTACTGCATCATTCGATAGCCGATTTTTTTATTATTATTTTCTATTTAATATTTGGGACGTTTACAGTACAAACAAAGGTATATCAGCTAAATTATTCCCGGTGACAGGTGACTTTAAGTGACGGTTTAGCTTACTTGACGTTCGTGAAATAGGCGCGTCTTTTATGGACGAAATAGACGATCAAGCGTTTGGCGTGACGACAAAATGACGTGAGGCAACGGCGCCGATTTTACATACAGTTTTTGACATCAAGCCATCAGTTTTTACAATTCACGATCAAATTTTGGCTTCACGCCAGTTAATTTGACGCGATGGACTGACCGTGTATAGTAGTCTTTTTGCAAAACCGACATTGTTAATAGGGACCATCGATTTGGTCCCTTATATACTTTGTGTATACTCAGTTACTTTTTGATATTTGGCTAACATAACTATTAAAATGGCTTTTTATTTTTCATCATATCAATGAAATAGGAATTATATTAAATAAATATTATTAAAAAAATGTGTAGCCAATTCTAAATGTTTGTAAGGGCAATAACACGAAGCAATAAGCTTGCGACGCGGACGGATCGCGTGACTTGAAGTTAAGCATTGGAGTCATGTTGCATTCGGCTACCGAGGGTGCTGTATGCCTCATCTCCCCCTTTGTGGGTCAATGCGATTATTGATCTGACTTCGAAGGATTATAATAAATGGATTACAAAAGAAAAGTCATTTACTTACTGGGTATAAAATAAAAATAAAATAAGAAACGAGTTGGTCGGTTTTCAATAGGATAGGTACGGCATGCGTATGATAAAAATAGGAAAAAATATATAATACCTTTTTTAATTAATAGTCTTAGCGCCTCTTTCACAAACGTCAAGTAGGCCAAACTGTCATTTAAAGTCACCGGTAACAGGGGATACTGGGGCTGATATACCTTTGTTTGTACGGTAAACGTCCCAAACATTAAATAGAAAATAATAATAAAAATTCGGCTATCGAATGATGCAGTAAACTGAGTGCATAAATCAATAAAACAGAAAATGATTTCTAAAAGTAACTAATCAACACTTTACATGTAGTTTGTGAAAGAGGCCCTTATTAAATACTAGCTGGCGCCCGCGTCTTCGTCCTCGTTAAAAAAGAAAAAAGTAGTCTATCCTGTGTCCCGTACATCTAAATGTTTATCTACCAAGTTTCATGAAAATTCATGAAGTTAATTCGTTTAAGAGTTATGGAGGAACATACATACATACATACATACATACATACATACATACATACATACATACATACATGCATGCATGCATGCATGCATACATACATACATACATACATACATACATACATACATACATACATACATACATACATACATACATACATACATACATACATACATACATACATACATACAGAAAAAAATTCTAAAAATCATCAATTTAGTTTCAGTATCATGTATAGAGCCTATAAACACGATATCTCTGAAAACAAAGTAAATTACTCCATGACCAACCCTTACAGATTTATTATTAGTATTGATGATTTATCGAAATTTCCTCTATGCGAGGAATTCACTATGCGCCAGTATAATAACATCGATTTACATAGATTGTAAATAATCATGTGGTGAATCAGCTCCCGTGCTACTCGTATGTGAAAAGGGCAAACTTACAATATCACTCGATTTCATTGCACTACAACACGTAAAGTGCAGGTCATTTACATGTTTTCTTTAAAATTAAAATAAAGGATTTTTTTTTTTAAATCCAGATCATATTTTTAATGATAAGGTTAATTAATCTTTTTACATTTATGAAATATTAAATTTAAAATTAGTCCAAATTTAATCAATTACAAGTACAATGTACGAATTACGATTTAATCTTTATCTTTACCCATATATTAAAAATAAATCAATCGTCGTGGATTAGTCTCGGAAAACTCAAGAATGGCTATACCGATTTTAATTTGGTTTTCATTTATAGAAAGAAGGATAAACGAGGAAGGTTTGTATAATACTTAATTTTGGATTTCAAATATTTAAGTACGTGAATAACGTAAATACCTAAAATCAAATTAAGTATTAATCCATTGATATTCGTAGCTTAAGAAACTGCTTAAAAAACAAACTGATATACTCAAACAAATAATTATTCTGACAGCAACTTTTAATCATTTCGCCTAGGAACGTGTTTTTCAGAAAATCGTAATATAATGTTCTCTTAGAAATTTAGCAACATAATTATGTTCACCTGGCAAAGCTTTAATCTTAAGCTAATGTTTCAAGAAGCCTTCATTTTTCCACTAATTTCGCACTTCCATTCTTTTCCTACGTACTCAAATGATCTCTTATAACAGCGCAGTTGGTTCCGACTTTTAAATATCTTTCTCATCTCTAACAAGATTTTTTATAAAAATATTTTAAGACCGCTATTAAAATCATGGCTGAAGAATGAAAGCCATTATTTTGGGGTCGATTACCCTTTTAAGGTTTTATGGCGGACTTTAAAGGTCCATTAAATTAGAACAGGTATAATGCCTTTAAAACGTTGTTTCCTTTATTTTATAATCGAACTAGCTGGTGCCTGCGACTTCGTCCGCGTTGAAAAAGAAAAAAGTAGCCTATCCTGTCCCGTACGTCTAAATGTTTATCTACCAAGTTTCATGAAAATCAGTTAATTCGTTTAAGAGTTATGGAGGAACATACATACATACATACATACAATACATACACTTACAGATTTATTATTAGTATTGTACACTTATTAGCTACGAGTAGAACCGACTTTGAAAAGGAGGTCAATCTTCTAATCCAGCTCTAATGGGAAGCGTTCAGCTTCGAGACATCTTTTTGTACAAAATTCTTAAAAACAAATTTTTTCGACCAATGTATGTTGCCAGTGATGAAATAATGCACTGAAACGTTGACTCTAAGAGCCTCTTAAGAGAGCTCAATGTCGCGCAAGAAGCTGTTATGAGGAGAGGGCTGTGCTCGGGGTTACTCTGTGAGATCGAATCAGGAATGAGAAGATCTCTATACAAACGACTGTTACCGGGCAATCGGTAGGTTACGCCGGATCAGTAATTCAAAGTAGCAGTGGGCCGGACCATACTTGTACTATTATGGTATTCCATGGCAGGACACCGAATACGAAAGGGGTAAGAGCCGAGGAGACGGTTAATCGGCAAGCATAACGTAGGATGTCCACCTACAATGTGGACAGACAGACAGAATAAGAGTCGTTGAATCAAGGCTTCTTTTGACTAGTCCTGTTGGAAAATTATAAAATATGGGAGAGGCCTAGACGCCTCTCCCATATTTTATAATTTTCCAACATAAAATATCCAACATTTATAAAATATGGGAGAGGCGTCTAGCGTTGGACTACCTATGTCTGAGATGATGATGATGACCTGCAACCTACTGATATTTTTATGTCATGATCTCTAATGATTATTTCGAATGTGATTCATCTTCAAGCGAAAATTCAAATGATATATTTTTGTGATATACCCGTAAAAATATTATTGAACTTGCAAATCTAATCCATTTACCTTACGCAACGATTAGATTTGTAAACGAGTAAAATGTTACATACAAGTCTAGTTTTGCAAATAATGTTTTTCTTCACTTACAAGAGTGAAAGTATAACGCTTAAAGGCAATGTCGCTGGACAAAGACGACGGTTGATGTCCTAAAGACTATCTAGTACAGTACTCAATCTATAGTGGGTACCTAAGGCTATCTTAGGCACTAAAAATCTAGGGGCCTGTAAATAAAAGAATAATAATAATCCAAGAGACCATGATAAAAAAAACTAATCTTGTGTAAATCTTACTATTTCAGTAGAAATGTTATACCATTTAAGTTCTGTTTTCCATAATAATTTCGTATCGTTCTCAAACCGTCAATCCAAACTCTGTTATTAAGTATGTATATTGCGGAATATTATAGAGTCGCGGCAAATTGTATTTTATTGCTGGATTTCAAAGACCTTGGTATTAATATTTTGTTTTATTTTGTTTCAGGTTAAAGCTTTTAGTCTTATCCATCACAAATAGCTTATTACATAAATATCTTATCTTTTTTATTATTATCTTAAAAATACTTCTCTTAAAAGTTATTTTATTAATATTAACGACCACGCCCCCATTTTCACAGAATGCATTTTTTTCTACAAATTATATGTATACACAAATGTCTCCATGGCGGCGCCACCAGCGTTACACCGATAATGATGTGTGTCGTTCATTGTAAAAGTGGAGTAACCCTATTTTTAAAAACATCTTTTCTTGCCTAATAGTATCACATTTAGTCATATCTTTCAATATAAAAGTGAAGTAACTCCAATAGTTGCATTAAAATCCCATAGATGAAAACAATGAATGAATCCTTCCTACACTATAATTCGCAAAAAGCTCGTTATTCTAAAATTCAGTTACAAGGAGATACTTCACTTTTACAATGAACGACACATGTCACTCATATATTTCCTCAGGTTTTACTTTCTAACGCGGACGAAGACGCGGGCAACTTATAAAATATAACAATATATACTCGAATAAATAAGACATTATTAACTACGCGTGAGTGACGCGATAGTTACCTAAACTTTTTGTCCACAAAGACAAACGTTCTAACACCACCTTCGTTCGCCAATCTCAGTCTTGATCTGACCTTGCTTTTGGGGCAACCTGACCAGGGGAATTAAACAGTTGAAGGTCTTATTTTGTAATTCATGAAGTCCAATAGAATTTTATCAGATCGACGGCAGCGTAGAAAATTGCTAAACGTCCATTTATTACTTTCCTTGAAAACCTTCGAGGCCTCATTTTCTTCGGGTATTTTTATTATATTAAAAGGCAAAATGCGACCTTAAGGAAACAATGTTGAAATTATTATTTTTTAGATTTATTGACTTTAACATTTACAATCTTTACATATTTAAAGTCGCTTTCCGCTCTCTGAATGACCGCTAACTCCTACATAGTGATGTGCCAGATATCCGTATAAGTAGATATCCGTATCCGCGGATATCCGAGAGAGAAGAAAGATCCGTACCTATCCGTATCCGTATCCGTTACTTTTTAGCGAATCTTTTACGGATATTTTACTTTATTAATTTTCAATTCATAGATGAAATTATATATATAGGTGATTAGGTAGCAATGAAAAACTATTAAATTCCATTCAGATTATTTTTTATTTCTAAAAATCAAATATACTTTATATTGCGAACATTTATCGTAGTGAGCCGTAACGACTCAACCTTTCGTCATGAGATTTTGCATTCATGTTTTGAGGGATACAAAAAAGGACATAGAGTACCTTTCATTCAGAAAAAGAGTTCTATACCCGAGGCTATCATCTAAAAAAATAATAATAATAAAACATCTTTGACATAACAAAATCATAAAGGGTAAAAACGGGTAAAAACGATATTTTCGTGAAGGTTCGGAGAAATGTGAAAACTCGAAATATCTTTGAACGCGTATCACAACACGATCTCACTGATTTTATTTATTTAAATACTGTACCTTGGATACCGATTCCGTAAGTAAAAATAGGGGCGCAAGGGTTCATATCGACATTCACTGTAAACAATTTTTTTGTGGAAAATTTCAATACAAACTTTACAAGACATAATATTCATTATTCATTACAAGAAATAATAAAACATTAAAAAAAATTGTGTATATCAGCTCCGACACACGATTGGAGTTTCAATTCGATCACGCCGATAGAACAAAAATTGTTCCTTTTTTAAATAACTTCAGATATTCTAAAATATTTAAAAAAATCGTAAAATAAAGAAAATAGATGAAGTTTTGATGATTTAGCCTTCTTCATTCCCAAAATGTAAGAATCTTTTGCCTTGGATATTTTTTTATAACTTCAAAAAAATATATATAAATTAAAAAAAAAAAGTTTTTCGTCTCTCCTGAAAAGTCGGGTTTTGATCGATCGATTCTTAAAGAGTAAACTCAAAAAATCACAGTTTTAAAAGATATAAATTATATTCATAAATAGACATTAGGCGAAGAATAATAAAACCTTGAAGTACTACTGCGTGCTTTTGTAGCGTGATAGTACATTGATTTTAGGTATATTTGCTGTTGCCTTATTTCATTCTTTGATATCCATTAGACAGCATGATTGAGCAACACTTTAATATGTAACTGTCTATTAACGGCACGAGCCGAATTTAGAAAACACCCTCTATTTCTTTACAAGTATTCAATAAATAATCGATGAATATTTAAGCGATAATGGAACCCTGGATTTAAACGAATCTGGGCTCATATTATGTAGCCACCCGCTCCCGGATTCGCCCGGGTTATAATTTTTTTATGAAAAAAATCTTACTCGTTTATCTCTCTTTTCATAAGTGAAAACCAAATTAAAATCCGTTGAGTAGTTTAGAAGTAATTGGCGAAGAAACAGACATATTTAATGACTTGTATGTACTCTGTCTTTTTGAGAATCTGTCCTTATGCGAATAACCTTAAAATAAATTACTACTTTTAGCGCCGGTTTCACAAACGTCAAGTAGGCCAAACTGTCATTTAAAGTCACCGGTAACCGGGGACAATGGAGCTGATATACCTTTGTTTGTACGGTAAACGTCCCAAATATTAAATAGAAAATAATTAAAAAAAAATCGGCTATCGAATGATGCAGTAAACCGAATGCAAAATTCAATATCACAGAAAATGATTTCTAAAAGTAAGTAAGTTCTAACAAAACAGTAAGAGGCCCTTACTGTTTTGTTAGATAAGTGTAAGTCGTGAACTGTAAATTTTTATTTTAGATTTATTTTTTATTATTTAAATATAACAATATTTATAATATAACTTTATTTAACTGTAGATAGTATAGATAACTCCCTCTGTTTTTCCGCTTACTCTTTCCAAACCAAACCACGCAACGGATTTTGATACGGATTTGATTTCTGAGAAGAGCGATAAACGAGGAAGGATTGTGTGTATAAAAATTGTATCCCTACGAAGCCGCGAAAGGTCTCCAGTTCTAACAATATATGTACCTAACTTTTATTTACAGCTCTGGTTCATTCCTGTTCACGAATATATGTAGTTTATATGTCTTGAATAACAAAATTATTACTTTTAGAATTGTAACGAATTGTGATTTAAGCGTGATTTCGGTTAGAAACTAAGTTTATATATATTATAAAGTATTTTTGACATATCCATTAATAGCTTATTAAATGAAAAATCGCCGTGACGATTTTGATGCCCATTTTTTTATATTTCTAGACGATCCCTCGAAAACACCTCGAAACCTTTAACAATTTTCCAGAATAACAAGTATCCTTTATACTATCTAATAAACTAAACTATCTAAAAAATTATCCTAGTAATAAACTATCTGTATGCAAAATTTTATCCAAATCCGTTTTTCCGTTAAAACCATAACATCCATCCTCAAAAACTTTCGCATTGAGGATGTTAACGCAGAAACAAAGACAATTTGATTCGTGGAGTCTTGTGAAACAGACTCGGATAGAATATCAATCAACAAAGTGGCGTAGTTAAACTTAGAACGAATGCGATTTATATACAAAGTTCGAAGGCGCGTGAATTAGCGGAACTTATTCAACCCTTCAGAATTGACTTTACTTTGTTCGGAAACAATTAATTTATTTTTGTTACTAAAACGCAAGAGTTTTACAAACTAATTTAATTCTATTTGACTTTATAAGTTTACTTACAATCAGCTATTCTTACTTATTTAACTGCTCCGATTTGTTTTATAATATTAACACTGTAAGAAATTGAAACTCTTACTGGAATACCCTATAGACTGAAGCATCCGTACTTACTATAGTTTACATACTCCATATCGCATAGGATAACTAAACCGACATAATCGATGGAATTGTATTTCGATTGGTGAGTAGAGGAATGGTTACGAATGTGGCTGAAGGGGATTTTAGAGCCCATTTTCCTATCCCTATTCTTAATCTTACTATGGTCGACAGCGCATTTATAGCACTCATATAGCACCTCTGGCGTTGCTTGTGTTATAGGCGACGGTAGCCAAGTCAAGTTGAGCGTCAGCCTGTCTGCCGAACGAGATTTAGGTAACTACTTGTTCAGTATTTTCACCCATATAAGTTGTTTTACTTTATTTCATCTATGAAAACCGCCTCTCTTGTATTTTATGTATTTTACACTTCAGTTTATGTCGTGTAATATGTTAAGTCTGAACCAGCAATGAAATGCTACACATTTGTCGTTTATTACAATGTTTCTACAATGTTAAAAAAACAATAAAGACAATAAATATTTCTTGATAAAGTGTATGATGATTTTTAGACAATAAAACAATGGAATGGCGGCAGTAACTACCCCCGTACAGAAGACCACTGTAAATAATAGCATATAATGTGCTGTTGTGTTTCGATGAGTGAGTAAGGGATGCCAGAGCCCTTTACCCCTTTATGATTAATTCTTCAATTGTCAGCAGGGCACTTGCAGCACCTATGGCCTTGCTAGGGCGACGGTAGCCACCTACCACCAAGTAGACCTTCAGCCTGTCTGCCGAACTTAACATACAAAAATATGATGAAATAAAATTTAATTGAAATATTATGTCGGTACTTAATAAGCATAAAACAGCTTTCATTTGGCTAATTTGTTCAAGCACAATCGCCAATTTGTATTCAGCTGTGCTCGTAAAGTAATCTATTTCATGAGCGCACCACATTTATAATTCCCAACTCCCTAGACGGATTGGATTTATTTTACGCAGAGAAAAACAAACATACTCTGAATAAACAAATATGTTGGTTAAAATGCTTGCTTTTTAAGACCAATATTTGCTTTACCTGATACTCTTATTATACCTCATTGACTTTGTATATTTTACACTCGTCAGAGGAGCCTTTGGTCAGTAGCTTTAAAGCGAAAGGATAAAGTATCACGTAGCTGGAGATGGAGGTTCCTGTCCTGTACACACTCTCCAAAAATGTATATTCGATAGAAAACCGATAGGCATTCGATTCTGCGTTGATAGGTAAATAATTTTAAACAAATTCCATGTAAGATTTTTGGTTAAAACAGAGTGAGCTGATTATGTTTCATCAAAGTCTCTCCATGTCTATTTCGTTAATATTTGGCGTTCAATTAACTTAATTATTAAAAAAGCTTAAGAATTAAAAAATACCTTAATTATTAAATAACTAGCTGGTGCCCGCGACTTCGTCCGCGTTCTCTATAGCCCACAGCTTTCCTCGATAAATGGACTATACAACTCAAAGAATTTTTCAATTTGAACCAGTAGTTCCTGAAATTAGCGCGTACGACCAAACAAACTCTTCGGCTTTATATATTGGTATAGATTAAATATTAAGAAAGCTTAGTAGCTTTTCTTAATAATTTTAATTTTTACAATATATTTCCATTCCATTAAAATTAGCTGGTGCCCGCAATTTTGCTCACATTGAAAAATAAAAGATATAATGCCTGTCTAAATATGTAAACAATTACATATAAAAAATTGACGCGTGAATTATACTTTTGCCAAGTATTGGTTTTTATCTTTAAATAGCTGGTGCCCGCGGCTTTGCCCGCATGAAATATTTAGCCCATGTCTATCCTGAAATTCTATTCTATTTGTAAAAAAATTTAACCGTATTAGCAGTTTAGCAGATTTCCTGCTACATACAAACATACTAACTTTACCCTTTTATAATTTTAGTATAGACATAATATATTGATTTATCCATGGATTCAGGCACGTATAAATTCGTTGCGTCTCTTCAATTTCAACGTTTTCGTGTAGTGTGAATCAGTGAACAGTGACGGGAATTCTGACAAACACGACACCTACAAATAATAATTTGACGTCCAATCTTGTTATTCCACATGATTTCATCACGTTCGGTGTGAATAATACCTATTGACAAAACGGATATTATTCGATAAACCAACGTTGAAAGCTTTATTTCTGTACTAGCTGGCGCCCGCGACTTGGTCCCCGTTGAAAAAGAAAAAAGTAGTCTATCCTGTGTCCTGTATGTCTAAATGTTTATCTACCAAGTTTCATGAAAATCAGTTAATTCGTTTAAGAGTTATGGAGGAACATACACACATACATACAATTACAGATTTATTATAAGTATTGATGATGATATGTTCCATTTTATTTTCCTTAGTAATTAACTTGACGTACGAATTTTTTTTTTATTATTTTAAAATGGGTTTGCTTTTGGCCAGCACCTAGCAATGTAGCAAAGACGAGGCCGGTGATGGAACGAGCTCATACAGAAGATGAACTCTGTTCTCAGAACTCGAACTTTGAAAATATTTGCAATGTTTAGCCGTAAATTATGTACAAACCTTCCCTTAATACAATCCCTTAAATACTTTAAAAAATGTAAAGTATTAAATTGATTTGTACAGTTAAATTATAGTTACATTAAAAGAGTAGCAGGTACAACGAAAAATCCTGAAAAAGAGTTAAATGTTAAACCGGTTCTTACGACCACGAAAATCTTTAAAAGACGTTTCTTGTTAAGCTCTTTTTTTCCTCGGGAGAAATATGCTATAGATCGAAAACATGTGCAGAATCAATAATAGGTCACATTACGCGAATCGTTAGCAATACCGACACGTTTTGATTGATGATCATGACTTTCAGCTTTGTTTACACTGATTACGCTTTTGTATCGCTTGTTTAAGTCCGTGACTTGAATTTTTATCACAGCTAAATTTAACGCATGCTTTAACCTTTTCCCCTGTCAAGTAAAATGAATTTATTATGTCCTAATGCTTCTCCAATGGGCTGAGAACTTCATAGCTCCATATCACTATTTATGTATATTACTACTTATGTCTATACAGTAGCGCTCAAAAGTATTTTGACGACATAAAATTCATTTTATTTTCTTCATAATAAAACTGTATTAGAAAAAGTATTTAGTGTAGATGGAAAGGAGTATAAATGCGACTTTATTGCACGCTTCAAGTCTCGTGTTGTTTGTTTACATTCCGTGTTATCGAAGGAAAAGGTTTCGACATGAGCTCAAAAGTATTTTGACTTTGACATTAGCTCCTAATTTACTGATATCGGTTGCTCCTCGGTTTTGATTTGTGCGTGTATTTGCTTATTGATGTTATTTCAATATGCCGAAACATAAAGAATATTCCAATGACTTTAAAAAAGGCATTATAAATGCACTAAAGCAAGGAATGAAACAAACAGACGTTGCTCGTTCTTTAAAGTATCTCGACAGCTCGTTAGTGCATGGAATAAGCTGTATAATAAACGGAAGACTGTCGAAAATAAGCCTCGAAGTGGCCGTCCAAAAAAAACATCCCCTCATGTCGATCGTATTATAAAAAAGTTATCAACAAGTGATGTTCGGAAGTGTGCTACAGTGATAAAAAATGATTTAAGAGAAATATACAACGTAGACATTCATGTTTCTACTGTCAAACGACGCTTAAAACTCTTTGGATTACATGGCCGCAGACCGGCGAAAAAACCTGCAATATCTCTGAAAAACAAAAAGGCCCGACTTGCGTTCGCAAAACAGCACGAATCGTGGTCAAGTACAGACTGGTCTAAAATCCTGTGGAGTGACGAAAGCAAATTTAATTTGTTTTCATCTGATGGTATCAAGTACGTTCGCCGTCCCAAAAACAAAAGATATGATGTTCAATACCAAATACCCACCGTCAAACATGGAGGGGGTAGTGTCATGGTTTGGGGATGTTTTTCTCGCTCTGGAGTTGGACCGTTAGTTCGAATTGATTTGATTATGGATCGTTTCGTGTACGCAGATATATTGAAGACTCAAATGCTGCCACATGGAAGACACAACATGGCAGCTGGATGGCGTTTTCAACAAGATAATGATCCCAAACACAAATCGAAGCACGTTACTGATTTCATAAAACGCCAAAAAGTCAAGGTTCTGGAGTGGCCAAGCCAAAGTCCGGATTTGAATCCTATAGAACATCTGTGGGAGGAGTTGGATCGCAGAATAAGAATCCAAAATTATGCGAATAAGGACGCTTTATATGAAGCTCTTAAAAATGAGTGGGAGAAAATTCCAGTTGACCGATTAGAGAAGTTGGTCGACTCAATGCCGGCACGGTGCAAAGCTGTCATAAAGGCCAAGGGATATGCTACAAAATACTGACTTCCTCATAACTATAGATGATAGTTATTAGTTTTGTTTTTTGTTTTTCAATTTGTGTCAAAATACTTTTGATCCAGCAGTCTCCTCATTTTTTTGAAAATTAAACTCTTTTTTGTTGCGATCGCCGGCAATTTTGTCACTATTCTGTAAGACGTTAAATATCTTTTGAGATAATAAATAATTAATTTTTCTGATTCATGTTTGCTTTGAATTAATCCCATTAATGTGGTTGTCAAAATACTTTTGAGCGCTACCGTAGGTAGGTAATGCTTAAGAGTTTGGTTGAGAACTGTAATAATGTTTCTCTACCTTAACATATCTATATCTATATCTATATCTATATCTATATCTATATCTATATCTATATCTATATCTATATCTATATCTATATCTATATCTATATCTATATCTATATCTATATCTATATCTATATCTATATCTATATCTATATCTATATCTATATCTATTATAGATCTATTTTGAATTTTTCTGATTTGAATTTTTTTGAATAGTTCTGTAAATAACCGGACTAGACATCTGTAAACGTACAGAAAGATATCAATAATATTCCTGAAAAAAAAACATTGTTTGGAGTAAGCTTATGTATGCTGTGTTACACAGGAAAAAGCGTTATTATTTTGGTCCCGAATCCCTATACATTATAATACAAAAATGGAACGTTTAAATAGAATGCATTCGTCGTCACGTTCGCCCTTCAATTCCGCATCAATATTCAGGTTCTACGAGCGCTCAGCAATTCAATAAACCGCCTTTCTTTATTACCATACCATTGTAAAGGAATAACATGCAAATATAATTCTTTGACACCGCTGGGGATTACAGAAATTATTCATACAAAGATACGATAAGAGAGGCTTTTACAATAAATTAATACAAAAAAGATGATAAAGAAAAAAGCGTAGGCTTGTTTCGAATAGCGGAGAGCTGACGTAGCAATATGGAGTAATATCGTATCTCAGCCAATTTCACTGTGTAAACAGTACATGAAAATTACTTGCTTTGTGTACTCAGGTTTAAAATTAAAAGTTAGCCTACATATGTCCACATCCAGAGCTAAAGAAAACTTTAATTTTTAACATTTTTAATCATTTTTAATTTCATTTTTACATTTTATGATTTTAATTTAAGTTTACTTTGACGGTTTAAATTTATGTCAGGTTAATTTGATAGTAGGTGGCTACTGTCGCATATTAACACAAGTAACGCCACATACCACACGTGTGTTGACGACCTTAGGATTAACGATAAAGGGATTAGGGAAGTTAAATTAGGCTCGGTATATTAAGGCAAGTCCACATGACTGTAGTCAGATGAGTTTTTGGTCTATTTACACATATTTATATAAAGTTTTTTTGGTTGACAGCTTTTGTTGACAATCTGAACCGTAATTAGTAAACAATACATTTTCCACATTAAGTATTAAAAATTTCTAACATTTCAGTTCAAAAGAAGATTTTTTTTCTGAATGGTTCATGCAATAAAAAATAAGTATACTCGTATTTGTGAATCGCAAAAATGTATACATTATAACTGCAAAGATATACTTTGGACGATTACGGAGTGGCAATTTTGTTGTTACTGACAGTCATAATTTTGGTTGTCCAATTAAATTAAATAAAGGTATCATTATGTGTGTTGTTATTTTATTATAAGGTCAACACAGTGTGGTGTTATTATTTTGTCACTGGGGTTTAGAAAAAAAGCACGAATTTTATAAGATGGGATGTTCCGATCTTATAAAATTCTATTTTAAAGTTGACATATTAAAACTAAACTGAACGAATTTCCTACCGTTTACATCAGTAGGTATTGTTTAAGAGAGATACATGAATTTCTCACAGATATCAACCAGCCAAACAAACAAGACACAAGGTACTAGATTGAACTTCTTGATCCCTTTCGTCGGATTACCAAGTTAACCCTTAACTATGCAGTGTTGAAATTTTAACAATTTGTAAGACTTGAGCTCGCCTTCTCTTTGCACCCGCTTTTAAACGATAAGGTTAAGCCGCAACTATGTAGCTGGAGTATGAGAGATGGAACCATGAATTACTTCAATAATATACACTTTTATTTTATTTATTTTATTTTAAAAATAGGCTGCTGACAGACTGACTGACGGTCCCCTAGTTTTAGATATAGATGTCCCTAGTAACCTAATTTAACCTAACCTAAAACTAGTATAGCCATAATAGGTGCTGCAATTGCTCAGCCGACTTATGTAAAATAAAGAATAAGATTTTATGAGAGGTTAGAAAGTTCTCCTAAATTGTTTAGTATATGCTTCTTATTGACTAAATAATAATGATTTTCAAATTGATATATTTGCCTGAAAACTTCCTAGTTACTTATATATTTTTTATGTTAAAAAAGTTTATAAGTATTTTTTTTCTAATAATTCCTAATTTTCATTACACATTTACCTATCACTCGAAACTGTTTTGACTCATATTTTATTTCCTTTTTTCCCTCTTATCGAAAGTATCGTATGTATTATTTATTTGTTATAACTGTTTGTTTTCTTCATTATTAACCTTTATTAATCTGATAGAATTTAATTCTTTTAAATGTGTATATCTCTAAGAGAATGCCTTTTCATTTTTCATATTTCATTTGGTCTTTTTGGTTCTATGCTGTGAGGTAATTTGAAATCAGTTAACCAATCCCAGTCTTCGGACTCGGAAGAACACAAAACAAATTCTAATTTTTCTTTTAAATTTATTCGAAGGAAAATATAGCACTTTTGTTGAATACCGTTTTAAGGAACGTGTTTTACAATTTAACACCACTAGGGAGTCACTTCAGTGTAAATGAATAATAAAATATTATATTATGTCCGGTTCATAGTCAGACACTATGCTTTATCTTTCAAAAGTTAGCTGTATTGAACATCTTAAAGTTATGACTTGTAAAGAAAGTCTGTTATAATTGTCAGAGAAATCTGAGTGATCACTGTGATTAGGAACCGATGTTGAGAACTGAAGATATTTCAAAATTTTAGGGTAGGTATATAATTAATAATGATAATTTTACTATTATTTAATTCAATAATAGAGGTATACAAAATTCATTTTTTACAGAAAACTAAAAAAGTAGAAATAAGTGGAATATTTTTCCAATTTTTAGAAAGTTACTTTTAGAAATAATTTTCTGTTATATTGAATTATGCACTCGGTTTACTGCATCATTCGATAGCCGATTTATTTTTTTTATTTTCTATTTAATGTTTGGGACGTTTACCGTACAAACAAAGGTATCCCCGGCTCCATTATCCCCGGTTACCGGTGACTTTAAATGACAGTTTGGCCTACTTGACGTTTGTGAAAGAGGCGCTAAGTAATATACTTAATTGAATTGTTATTATAATGCTGGTATATTTAATTATGTCATTTATTATTCAAATTAATTTACTAACATAGCTTTGGCGTGTGGATCTTTGTAATCTGCAATAAAAAATATTATGAAAAATTTGTGGTAAGAGAAAAGAGCAGAGAGAATAAATGATTCTCGAAGAATAATAAATAATGAATGCTTCGCAAAGCAGTTTGAAGGGAAAAGAGCACTTGCGGTAACAAGATTACACTAACGCAATTTTGTTTAGAACATGTTTCGAAATATTCGGGAAATTCTTTTAAGTTATTTGATCACGATCTTTCCTGTAGTGAGGGGATTGAATAGTGGAGCGAAAATCTATTCTGAAAGTTATTTCAGAAGTTATAATTCGGCTATAATGATAAAAACAAACTAATAAGTATTAGCCAGTTCCATAAATAACAATATATATAGATATATATTTAGGTATAATATTATTATACGAGCTGTGTCTCGCTGCTTTGCACTCGCTGGATGTTTACTGCCTTGAAAACTAAAACCTATCTTACCTCAATAGAAAATATCTTTTTGTTTCAATTTGTTTTTTTTTTTATTAAAAATTATTTTTAATAAATAAACCTCGCATACTAAATCTGAAGTATTTGTCCTTTTGGAACCATAAGATAAACATAACCATAGACTTAAAAAATATATGTACGAGAAAGCATTTGAACTCAATCGCATCTGAAGAAAATAAAATCGAAGATGGAGTTCGCTTGCTCATTAATGGTTC
This sequence comes from Synanthedon formicaeformis, assembly GCA_945859745.1. NCBI lineage: Eukaryota > Metazoa > Arthropoda > Insecta > Lepidoptera > Sesiidae > Synanthedon > Synanthedon formicaeformis. The sequence goes on along the minus strand of OX243969.1, from coordinate 5,505,833 downwards.
TCGAAGAGTCCCAAGTTTTGTATTCAATACTTACCTATTCTATATTATTCTATATTTATATCTCTAGTATGTTACTAGCTACACGCTCCCAGCTTCGCCCGGGGTCAAAATAAAAACTATCCTATTTTTTAAGTTGGACCAAATTACCAGTAATAAGTAGTAATCAATACTAATAATAAATCTGTAAGTGCTTGGTCATGGAGTAAGTTACTTTGTTTTCAGTGATATCGTGTTTATAGGCTCTATACATGATACTAAAACTAAAGTGACCATTTTTAGAATTTTTTCTGTATGTATGTATGTATGTAAGTATGTATGTTCCTCCATAACTCTTAAACGAATCAACTGATTTTCATGAAAGTTGGTAGATAAACATTTAAACGTACGGGACACAGGATAGGTTACTTTTTTCTTTTTTTAGTAAGTAATAAAAGCAAGATTTAGATGTAATCAAATTTAAAAACACCAACGTTTCTGAAATAGTAGGTATTCTGTAAGTAAAATTGAATTTAATACTAAAATTTGAATACTGAAAACTCGAATGGCATACGAGTAAAATTGAATTTAATACTTCCTTCACAATTTAAAGTTCAGTGTAAGTTTGTCATAGATTGCTCTTTTTAAAAAGGACATTGTGAAATTCGACATTATATTATATCTATAGCAACCTACAAAAATATATTTATTTATGAAAAGAGCAACTAGGGGGTTTCTTGCCGAGTTCTTCCCCCTAGAAACAGCTTTCCGAACCGGTGGTAGTTTGTAATTTTGACGAAGATAAATGTTTTGTAAAAACTTACATCTAATAAATGATTTGAATTTGAATTTGAATTATATCTACAAAGTAGTAACAGGGCACACAGGGAACCTGTGAAGAAGAAGAAACAATGAAATAAACCTTTCATTGTTTCTTCTTTACCTTATTCATCATCGAGGTCTTCATATAAAACAATATGGTTACTAAGTAGAACTAATTGTCTGGGCCTGATTAACCCTTAGGCTAATTAGGCTGCAGCCTAGGGCGCAAGAATCGGGAGGGCGCGCTGAAATCGGGTCTTCGCATGCACTAAAATAATTTAGTAGTCTATCAAATAAATATTTTCTAAAACTTACTAAATTATTTTATTATCTTAATGAGAGAAATATTGATGTCAACTAAATAAAGTCTATTAGATCATTTATTAAGAAAAACAAAATAGATTTCGTTGTTGAAATAAAATTTAGTTGTCCCAAATAAATTTTAAGTTTAAGAAACTAAGCCAATACAAGTCATGCGGCTAATCGACATAATATGGATTTTGTTTTCTACTTGGTAGCCTGCTGTCACTTGTTATGATTTTTGTCGTATAATGCGTGAGGTGCTTTTCCTTTATGTACGGTCAGCTAGGGTTAAATGTCGTGCAGATTTAAAGGACAACGTTAGTTTCGCTTGCAGATCGATCTGAAAACTTTTATATGTAGTATGAACCATGTTAAAATTTTCACACTAGTAAACAGTCAAAACTAATATACTATTTTTTAGGCCAACCGTAACACACCTGGCGGGGGCGCATTCTCATAATAATTAGCCTAGGGCGGTCAGAACTCTTGATCAGTCGCTGCTAATTGTACTTGTCTATTTCTTTTCTTTGGGCTTATACACTAGCTGTTGGACGCGACTTCGCCCGCGTAATTTTATAAAATATGGCATGTGTTACAATACTTGCTGATAATTTAGTTTTCTATAGATGAAAGAATTTTTAAAGTCGGACCAGTATTTTTTGAGATTATTCATTTAAAAAAATATATTCAAAAACACAAATTTTCTCCCTTTAATATCTTACTAGCTGTTACACGCGACTTCTTCCGCGTAACTATAGATATAGGTGAAAGAATTTTTCAAATGGGTCCAGCAGTTTTTGAGTATATTTATACATTATAAACATACAAAAATACAAATTTTCTCTCAATAACATTGTTTCTTTAATAATAATTATAATAATTGCATCAACAGACAATTAATATTGCTTAATTAACATATGAATAATTTATGCACTAGAGTGTAAAGTCGATGCATGGCATAATTAACTTGATAGAAGCCAATCAATTAAGCGAGTGACACACGGTTTGACTAATGTTATAAAATAATGCGATAGCGCAATAATGGGACGATTGTTCGGCTTACGATTTAGCAGACCTAGAATGGATCTAGGAATATATATGGCTGAAATATGGATATATGGCTGAAAGCACTAGGAAAGAATCTCTGATTACTTGCTTTAAGAGGCGAAGGAAGAAATTTGACGAGTCCGTTGGATGTCTCAGGGTTCTCGGGTCTTAAAATGCCTTAAAAGAGTCTTAAAATATCTTGAATTCATTGTCAAAGAAACATTATTTTCATCATGAAAACAGGTATGACCTGATTTTTTTTCCATATAAGGGATTTTTATGTAACTTAGAGTATTAATGCCTATAACAATGGATCAATGACAACAAAATCCTGCATACAGATACAAAATAAAGACGTCATATAAGATCATACTGGTATTGTATATCTACTGTATATATCTCATACAAAATTCTAACGGCTCCTATTTTCCCCTGAAACTTCCGGAGGTAATTGCAAAAGTTATATGCGTGAGTTTAATTCACAATACCCGCAAAATTAAGCGTAGCTAATACGTTATATTTAAATATCAAATAAATTAGAAAATATGTATATATGAATTGTGAACTTAGCTGTTTTATTATCCTGGTTTTAATATAACAACTTGAAATGGCATTTCATACCCATGCGAGATTCTTTCTATCCCCTTTATTCCTCATTCATCATTATCATCATCCTGTATATCAGTTCTGCTGTGAGAGGCCACGTTTCAGCACCATATGTCATCACTGGTAGGACGCACTGATTATATAACTTAGTATTATTCCTCACTCAGTATGCTTTATTCCTCATATGGAAAAATAAAGGTTCTGTTCTGTAATCTGAGCTCAATTCCATAGACTATATTTCATTCATATACATATTTCATTTTTGTTATTATGCCGAACCAACCTGGTTCGTAGAGTTACTGTCATTGTTTCGTTTTCGCTTGGTATTGACAGCTATATAAAATGCAAGCCGTCAATAAAGAATAATTAATTTTCTAAAATAGCGGTTCCACAAATTCTCTCTAGGATATCTGCCCACATATGTATTATATTAGGTACAGAACATAACTATAACTCTACTTCGATTTCCTGAAGGAATATCGACAGTAGGAATGTTATAACATTCCTGAGTTATTTGTTTATATAGCATAAAAAAATTACATAATAAAAATAAATAAAACTAACAATAACAATTTAAACAATATAGGCTATATATTTTAACTAGTTTTTGCGTGCTGCCGCGGTCTGCAAGCAGCCCGCGGGGGCGCGGTTGTGTTTTATTTTGGTTTGGTTTTGCCATGTTTAATTGTTTTGGTTTGTTTTTGGGTCTTTTGTTTTGTAATTCGTGAAAAATTGGGGGTAAGTGAAGGGGGTGGGGGAGGGGGGGGGGATAGTCTCAATAGGTCACCCTCGTTGAGACCTTTCAAATGATACCCAACACGGTGGGTCTACTTGTAACAGTTGACCGTGGTCTACTGAGTAGACCGGAACTGAAAAATTTTGAAATTTGGTCTACTTAAAAAATTCGTCTTTCCGAGACGTCTCCGATGAGTCCAAACACGACCTGGTTGTGACGCGCCGTTTCTGAGTTACGGACGGGGTGTTAAAAAGTGGGGTGGATTGAAGTCACTATATCTTGGCTGTGTCTAAATGGTTGAAGGGGATGGACTTTTGTGTTGCCTTTTGCCATAATTAATTGTTTTGTTTTGGTTTTGGGGGCTTTGTTTTGTTATTCGTGAAGAAATGGAAGTAAGTTAAGGGGGTGTGGGAGGGAGGGGATAGTCTCAATAGGTCACCCTCGTTGAGACCTTTCAAATGATACCCAACACGGGGGGTCTACCTCCAACAGTTGACCGTAGTCTACTGAGTAGACCGGAACTAAAAAAAATTTAAATTTGGTCTACTTTAAATAATTCGTCTTCCCGAGACGTCTCCGATGAGCCCAAATACGAGGGGTATCGGTCGCATCGTTTCCGAGTTACAAACGGGGTGTTAAAAGGGGTGCATTGGGGTCACTGTATCTTGGCTGTGTCTAAATGGCCGAAGGGGATGGACTTTTGTGTTGCCTTTTGCCATAATTAATTGTTTTGGTTTGTTTTTGGGTCTTTGATATGTTATTCGTGAAGAAATGGGGGTAAGTAAAGTTGGTGGGGGAGGGAGAGGATAGTCTCAATAGGTCATCCTCGTTGAGACCTTTCAAATGATACCCAACACGGGAGGTCTACCTGTAACAGTTGACCGTGGTCTATTGAGTAGACCGGAAATGAAAAATTTTAAAATTTGGTCTACTTAAAAAAATCGTCTTTTCGAGACGTCTCTGATGAGCCCAAACACGACCCGGCTGCTTCAAGTCGTTTCCGAATTACAGCCGGGGGGGTTGGAGGGGGGTTCAAATTTTTTATCTCGTCGAGACGTCTCAAATGAGCCCTAACACGAAGCAGTTGCTTCGTCATTTCCGAATTACGTGTGGGGGGGTTGGAGGGGGGTTCAAATTTTTTATCTCGTCGAGACGTCTCAAATGAGCCCAAACACGACCCGGCTGCGTCAAGTCGTTTCCGAATTACAGCTGGGGGGGTTGGAGGGGGGTTCAAATTTTTTATCTCGTCGAGACGTCTCAAATGAGCCCAAACACGAAGCAGTTGCTTCAAGTCATTTCCGAATTACGTGGGGGGGGTTGGAGGGGGGTTCAAATTTTTTATCTCGTCGAGACATCTCCGATGAGCCCAAACACGACCCGGCTGCGTCGCCCCGTTTCCGAGTTACAGACGGGGTGTTAAAAGGGTGGGGGGGGGGGGGTGGATTGGGGTCACTGTATCTTGGCTGTGTCTAAATGGCCGAAGGGGATGGACTTTTGTGTTGCCTTTTGCCATAATTAATTGTTTTGGTTTGGTTTTGGGTCTTTGTTTTGTAATTCGTGAAGAATTGAGGATAAGTAAGGGGGGTGGGGGGAAGGAGGGATAGTCTCAATAGGTCACCCTCGTTGAGACCTTTCAAATGATACCCAACACGGGGGGTCTACCTGTAACAGTTGACCGTGGTCTACTGAGTAGACCAAAACTGAAAATTTTTGAAATTTGGTCTACTCGAAAAAATTCATCTTCCCGAGACGTCTCTGATGAACCCAAACACGACCCGGCTGCGACGCGCCGTTTCCGAGTTATGGACGGGGTGTTAAAGGGGGGGGGGGATGGGGTGGATTGGGGTCACTGTATCTTGGCTGTGTCTAAATGGCCGAAGGGGATGGACTTTCGCGGCTCTCCGGTCACCGTTTCCGCCGCTGCGGCCCTCGAGCCCGGGGTCGCGAATTCCTCGGAGGGGGGCCGGGGGGGCGGGTCGCGCTGCGCGCTCCCCTATCCCCCCCTATTCCCCCTCCTCGTCATTCGCCCCCCCGGCCTCGAGACCCTTCGCGGCGGGTCGACCACCCTCCTCTAAAGGTGCAAAATCGCCATTCAGGTGTGATTTGTATGGATGGGGGGTGAAGGGGGGGAGGTAGGGTGAGAGCGACGGTCTCAGGGGGTGGACCTCGGGGGGTAGTGGTTATCCGCCAAAGTGACCACCCACCTATCCCGGGTGGTTTTGGAGATATTCCCATCCATACAAATGTGAAAATGCCACTTTTGTATGGGAGCGGGACGAAGGGGGCGGGATAGGGGGATGAAACCTATCCCGGCACTTGGACCACCACGATAGGTGATCATCCCTTAAAGACGCCATCCCTCTATCTCCGGTGGTTTTGGAGGTGTTCCACTTTGAAATTTCCAAAAAGTTGTATGGAGTTTAAAAAAAATGTATGAACGGGATGGGGATTAGTGGTCCGGTGGTAAGGGCCGATGACCCTCTATGACATTCCGCAAACGCCACCCTTCTACCCCTCTTAGTTTCCGAGGACCTCTTACCGTCTTTGTACCAGGTCGGTGGACCGAGGGTGCCACAAGTGCCTGGAGATCGGGTTTTCACCCACTATCCGAAGGGATAAGATAGACCGCCCCACATTGCCCAGTTCCAGTTAAAACGGGAGCTGTTCCGAAAAACCATAAATTTATATGAGGGCGGGATGAAGGGATGGAAATCTCGAAAAACGGGATGGCCCCTTGGAAGCATCTCACCTAGGGATGGAAACGCGCAATGGAGACTATCCACGTATCCGGGATGGTTTTGGAGATATCCCATCCTTTTCGCCGAAAATGCCACTTTTGTATGGGAGCGGGATGAAGCGGGCGGGATGGGGGGATGAAACCTATCCCGCTACTTGGGCCACCACGATAGGTGATTATCCCCCGAAGACGCCACCCCTCTATCCCCGGTGGTTTCGGAGGTGTTCCACTTTGAATATTTCAAAAAAGTTGTATGGAGTTTTAAAAAAATGTATGAACGGGATGGGGATGAGTGGTCCGATGGTAATTGCCGATGACCCTCTATGACATTCCGCAAACGCCACCTTTCTATCCCTCATAGTTTCCGAGGACCTCTCGCCATCTTTGTACCAGGTCCGTGGACCGAGAGTGCCGAAAATGTCTGGACCTCAAGACTTTACCCACTATCCGATGTGTTAGGATAGACCGCACCGCATTGCCATCTTCCAGGTGAAACGGGAGCTGTCCCGAAAAAGGGTAAATTTGTATGGGAGCGGGATGAAGGGATAAAAATCCCGAAAAACGGTATGGCTCCCTGGAAGCATCCCACCTAGGGATGGAAACCCGCCATGGAGACCATGCACCTATCCGGGGCGGTTTTGGAGATATTCCCATCATTTTCGCCAAAAAACAGATCCTTGTATGGAGCCGGGATAGACGGGGCGGGATGGCGGGATAAAGTTTATCCCAGAAGTTGGACCACGACGATAGTCGACCCTTACCGAAGAAACCGCTCTTCTATCCCCGGCGGTTTTTGAGATATCCCGTTTTGTATGATTTGTATGGAGTTTAAAAAAAGTGTATGAAAGGGGTGGGGATGACTCGTTCTGTGGTAACTGCCGATGACCCTCTTTGACATTCCGCAAACCCCATCCCGCTATCCCTCACACTTTCCGAGATCCCTTGGCCAACTTTTTACCACCTCGGTGGATCGAGGATCCCGAATTTATTTCTCGACAACTTTTCTTCCTCTTCACGATGAGCCCCAAGGGGGAATCCCCCCGCACCTCCTTCCCGGAGAACTTTGTCGTTTAGCGGTCAGTGGGTATTCGGCTTTATTATTGTTAACTAGTTTTTGCGTGCTGCCGCGGTCTGCAAGCAGCCCGCGGGGGCGCGGTTGTGGGTTGGGTGACGGTATTTGCCATGACTAATTGTTTTTGGTTTGTTTTTGGGTCTTTTGTTTTGTAATTCGTGAAAAATTGGGGGTAAGTGAAGGGGGCGGGGGAGGGGAGGGGGGTAGTCTCAATAGGTCACCCTCGTTGAGACCTTTCAAATGATACCCAACACGGTGGGTCTACTTGTAACAGTTGACCGTGGTCTACTGAGTAGACCGGTATTGAAATTTTTTAAAATTTGGTCTACTCTAAAAAAATCGTCTTCCCGAGACGTCTCCGATGAGCCCAAACACGACCCGGCTGCGTCAAGTCGTTTCCGAATTAAAGCCGGGGGGGTTGGAGGGGGGTTCAAATTTTTTATCTCGTCGAGACGTCTCAAGTGAACCCAAACACGAAGCAATTGCTTCAAGTCATTTCCGAATTACGGTAGGGGGGGTTGGAGGGGGGTTCAAATTTTTTATCTCGTCGATACGTCTCAAATGAGTCCAAACACGAAGCAGTTGCTTCAAGTCATTTCCGAATTACGGTAGGGGGGGTTGGAGGGGGGTTCAATTTTTTTATCTCGTCCAGACGTCTCCAATGAGCCCAAACACGACCCGGCTGCGTCGCGCCGTTTCTGAGTTACGGACGGGGTGTTAAAGGGGGGATGATGGGGTGGATTGGGGTCACTGTATCTTGGCGGTGTCTAAATGGCCGAAGGGGATGGACTTTTGTGTTGCCTTTTGCCATAATTAATTGTTTTGGTTTGGTTTTGGGGGTCTTTGTTTTGTTATTCGCGAAAAATGGGGGTAAGTAAAGGGGGTGGGGGAGAGAGGGGATAGTCTCAATAGTTCACCCTCGTTGAGACCTTTCAAATGATACCCAACACGGGGGGTCTACCTGTAACAGTTGACCGTGGTCTACTGAGTAGACCGGAACTGAAAAATTTTTAAATTTGGTCTACTCTAAAAAATTCGTCTTCCATAGACGTCTTCGATGAGCCCAAACACGAGGGGTATCGGTCGCACCGTTTCCGAGTTACAGACGGGGTGTTAAAAGGGGGGAGATGGGGTGGATTGGGGTCACTGTATCTTGGCTGTGTCTAAATGGCCGAAGGGGATGGACTTTTGCGGCTCTCCGGCCACCGTTGCCGCCGCTGCGGCCCTCGAGCCCGGGGTCGCGAATTCCTCGGAGGGGGGCCGGGGGGGGCGGGTCGCGCTGCGCGCTCCCCTATCCCCCCTATTCCCCCTCCTCGTCATCCGCCCCCCCGGCCTCGAGACCCTTCGCGGCGGGTCGACCACCCTCCTCTAAAGGTGCAAAATCGCCATTCAGGTGTGATTTGTATGGAAGGGGGGTGAAGGGGGGGAGGTGGCGTGAAGGCGACGGTCTCAGGGGGTGGATCTCGGGGGGTAGTGGTTATCCGCCAAAGTGACCACCCACCTATCCCGGGTGGTTTTGGAGATATTCCCATCCATACAAATGTGAAAATGCCACTTTTGTATAGGAGCGGGATGAAGGGGGCGGGATAGGGGGACGAAACCTGTCCCGGCACTCGGACTACCACGATAGGCGATTATCCTCCAAAGACACTGCCCCTCTATCTCCGGTGGTTTTGGAGGTGTTCCACTTTGAAATTTCAAAAAAGTTGTATGGAGTTTAAAAAAAATGTATGAAAGGGGTGGGGATTAGTTGTCCGGTGGTAAGGGCCGATGACCCTCTATGACTTTCCACAAACGCCACCTTTCTATCCCTCACAGTTTCCGAGGACCTCTTACCGTCTCTGTACCGGGTCGGTGGACCGAGGGTGCCACAAGTGCCTGGAGATCGGGACTTCACCCACTATCCGACGGGATAAGATAGACCGCCCCGCATTGCCCAGTTCCAGGTGAAACGGGAGCTGTTCCGAAATACCATAAATTTGTATGGGGGCGGGATGAAGGGATGGAAATCCCGATAAACGGGATGGCCCCTTGGAAGCATCTCACCTCGGGATGGAAACGCGCAATGGAGACCATCCACCTATCCGAGATGGTTTTGGAGATATTCCCATCCTTTTCGCCGTAAATGCCACTTTTGTATGGGAGCGGGATGAAGGGGGCGGGATGGGGGGATGAAACCTATCCCGCTACTCGGACCACCACGATAGGTGATTATCCCCCGAAGACGCCACCCCTCTATCTCCGGTGGTTTCAGAGGTGTTCCACTTTGAATATTTCAAAAAAGTTGTATGGAGTTTAAAAAAAATGTATGAACGGGATGGGGATGAGTGGTACGATGGTAATTGCCGATGACCCTCTATGACATTCCGCAAACGCCACCTTTCTATCCCTCATAGTTTCCGAGGACCTCTCGCCATCTTTGTACCAGGTCCGTGGACCGAGAGTGCCAAAAATGTCTGGACCTCAAGATTTTACCCACTATCCGATGAGATAGGATAGACCGCACCGCATTGCCATCTTCCAGGTGAAACGGGAGCTGTCCCGAAAAAGGGTAAATTTGTATGGGAGCGGGATGAAGGGATGGAAATCCCGAAAAACGGGATAGCTCCCTGGAAGCATCTCACCTAGGGATGGAAACGCGCCATGGACACCACGCACCTATCCCGAACGGTTTTGGAGATATTCCCATCATTTTCGCCAAAAAACAGATCCTTGTATGGAGCCGGGATAGACGGGGCGGGATGGCGGGATAAAGTTTATCCCGGAAGTTGGACCATTCCTATAGTCGACCCTTACCGAAGAAAGCGCCACTTTATCCCAGGTGGTTTTTGAGATATCCCGTTTTGTATGATTTGTATGGAGTTTAAAAAAAGTGTATGAAAGGGGTGGGGATGAGTGGTCCGATGGTAATTGCCGATGACCCTCTATGACATTCCGCAAACGTCACCTTTCTATCCCTCTCAGTTTCCGAGGACCTCTCGCCATCTTTGTACCAGGTCCGTGGACCGAGAGTGCCAAAAATGTCTGGACCTCAAGACTTTACCCACTATCCGATGGGATAGGATAGACCGCACCGCATCGCCATCTTCCAGGTGAAACGGGAGCTGTCCCGAAAAAGGGTAAATTTGTATGGGAGCGGGATGAAGGGATGGAAATCCCGAAAAACGGGATGGCCCCCTGGAAGCATCCCACTTAGGGATGGAAACGCGCCATGGAGCCCATCCACCTATCCCGAACGGTTTTGGAGATATTCCCATCATTTTCGCCAAAAAACAGATCCTTGTATGGAGCCGGGATAGACGGGGCGGGATGGCGGGATAAAGTTTATCCCAGAAGTTGGACCACTCCCATAGTCGACCCTTACCGAAGAAACCGCTCTTCTATCCCCGGCGGTTTTAGAGATATCCCGTTTTGTATGATTTGTATGGAGTTTAAAAAAAGTGTATGAAAGGGGTGGGGATGAGCGATCCGGTGGTAACGGCCGATGACCCTCTTTGACATTCCGCAAACCCCATCCCGCTATCCCTCACACTTTCCGAGATCCCTTGGCCAACTTTTTACCAGGTCGGTGTACCGAGGATCCCGAATTAATTTCTCGACAACTTTTCTTCCTCTCCACGATGAGCCCCAAGGGGGAATCCCCCCACCACTCCTTCCCGGAAAACTTTGTACGTGATCGGTGGTGGGGATTCGGCTTTATTATTGTTAACTAGTTTTTGCGTGCTGCCGCGGTCTGCAAGCAGCCCGCGGGGGCGCGGTTGTGAGTTGGGTGGTGTCTTTTGCCATATTTAATTGTTTTTGGTTTGTTTTTGGGTCTTTTGTTTTGTAATTCGTGAAAAATTGGGGGTAAGTAAAGAAGGCGGGGGGAAGGGGGATAGTCTCAATAGGTCACCCTCGTTGAGACCTTTCAAATGATACCCAACACGGTGGGTCTACTTGTAACAGTTGACCGTGGTCTACTGAGTAGACCGGAACTGAAAAATTTTAAAATTCGGTCTACTCTAAAGAATTCGTCTCCGAGAAGTCTCCGATGAGTCCAAACACGACCCGGTTGTGACGCGCCGTTTCTGAGTTACGGACGGGGTGTTAAAAGGGGGGATGGAGTGGATTGGGGTCACTGTATCTTGGCTGTGTCTAAATTGCCGCAGGGGATGGACTTTTGTGTTGCCTTTTGCCATAATTAGTTGTTTTGGTTTGATTTTGGGTCTTTTGTTTTGTTATTCGTGAAGAATTGGGGGTAAGTGAAGGAGTGGGGGGAGGGTGGGGGATAGCCTCAATAGGTCACTCTCGTTGAGACCTTTCAAATGATACCCAACACGGGGGGTCTACCTGTAACAGTTGACCGTGGTCTACTGAGTAGACCGGAACTGAAATTTTTTAAAATTTGGTCTACTATAAAAAAATCGTCTTCCCGAGACGTCTCTGATGAGCCCAAACACGAGGGGTATCGGTGGCACCGTTTCCGAGTTACAAACGGGGTGTTAAAAGGGGTGGATTGGGGTCACTGTATCTTGGCTGTGTCTAAATGGCCGAAGTGGATGGACTTTTGTGTTGCCTTTTGCCATAATTAATTGTTTTGGTTTGGTTTTGAGGTCTTTGATTTGTTATTCGTGAAGAAATGGGGGTAAGTAAAGTTGGTGGGGGAGGGAGAGGATAGTCTCAATAGGTCATCCTCGTTGAGACCTTTCAAATGATACCCAACACGGGAGGTCTACCTGTAACAGTTGACCGTGGTCTATTGAGTAGACCGGAAATGAAAAATTTTAAAATTTGGTCTACCTAAAAAAATCGTCTTTCCGAGACGTCTCCGATGAGCCCAAACACGACCCGGCTGCGTCAAGTCGTTTCCGAATTACAGCCGGGGGGGTTGGAGGGGGGTTTAAATTTTTTATCTCGTCGAGACGTCTCAAATGAGCCCAAACACGACCCGGCTGCGTCACCCCGTTTCCGAATTACGGGCGGGGGGTTGGAGGGGGGTTCAAATTTTTTATCTCGTCGAGACGTCTCTGATGAGCCCAAACACGACCCGGCTGCGTCAAGTCGTTTCCGAATTACAGCTGGGGGGGTTGGAGGGGGGTTCAAATTTTTTATCTCGTCGAGACGTCTCAAATGAGCCCAAACACGAAGCAGTTGCTTCAAGTCATTTCCGAATTACGTGTGGGGGGTTGGAGGGGGGTTCAAATTTTTTATCTCGTCGAGACATCTCCGATGAGCCCAAACACGACCCGGCTGCGTCGCCCCGTTTCCGAGTTACAGACGGGGTGTTAAAAGGGTGGGGGGGGGTGGGGTGGATTGGGGTCACTGTATCTTGGCTGTGTCTAAATGGCCGAAGGGGATGGACTTTCGCGGCTCTCCGGTCACCGTTTCCGCCGCTGCGGCCCTCGAGCCCGGGGTCGCGAATTCCTCGGAGGGGGGTCGGGGGGGCGGGTCGCGCTGCGCGCTCCCCTATCCCCCCCATCCCCCCTCCTCGTCATCCGCCCCCCCGGCCTCGAGACCCTTCGCGGCGGGTCGACCACCCTCCTTTAAAGGGGCAAAATCGCCATTCAGGTGTGATTTGTATGGATGGGGGGTGAAGGGGGGGAGGTGGCGTGAAGGCGACGGTCCCAGGGGGTGGACCTCGGGGGGTAGTGGTTATCCGCCAAAGTGACCACCCACCTATCCCGGGTGGTTTTGGAGATATTCCCATCCATACAAATGTGAAAAAGCCACTTTTGTATGGGAGCGGGACGATGGGGGCGGGATGGGGGGACGAAACCTATCCCGGCACTCGGACCACCACGATAGGTGATCATCCCTTAAAGACGCCATCCCTCTATCTCCGGTGGTTTTGGAGGTGTTCCACTTTGAAATTTCCAAAAAGTTGTATGGAGTTTAAAAAAAATGTATGAACGGGGTGGGGATTAGTGGTCCGGTGGTAAGGGCCGATGACCCTCTATGACATTCCGCAAACGCCACCCTTCTACCCCTCTCAGTTTCCGAGGACCTCTTACCGTCTCTGTACCGGGTCGGTGGACCGAGGGTGCCACAAGTGCCTGGAGATCGGGATTTCACCCACTATCCGACGGGATAAAATAGACCGCCCCACATTGCCCAGTTCCAGGTGAAACGGGAGCTGTTCCGAAAAACCATAATTTTGTACGGGGGCGGGATGAAGGGGGGGAGGTGGGGTAAGAGTGACTATCCCAGGGGGTGGAACTCGAGGAGAAACTGCTATCCCCCAAAGTGACCACCCACCCATCCGGGGTGGTTTTGGAGATATTCCCAACCTTTTCGCCGAAAATGCCACTTTTGTATGGGAGCGGGATGAAGGGGGCGGGATGGGGGGATGAGACCTATCCCGCTACTCGGACCACCACGATAGGTGATTATCCCCCGAAGACGCCACCTCTCTATCTCCGGTGGTTTCGGAGGTGTTCCACTTTGAATATTTCAAAAAAGTTGTATGGAGTTTAAAAAAAATGTATGAACGGGATGGAGATGAGTGGTCCGATGGTAATTGCCGATGACCCTCTATGACATTCCGCAAACGCCACCTTTCTATCCCTCTCAGTTTCCGAGGACCTCTCGCCATCTTTGTACCAGGTCCGTGGACCGAGGGTGCAAATTCGCCTGGAGCTCAGGACGGCACTCTCTATCCGACCGGGTAGGATAGACCGCACCGCATTGCCATCTTCCAGGTGAAACGGGAGCTGTCCCGAAAAACGGTAAATTTGTATGGGAGCGGGATGAACGGATGGAAATCCCGAAAAACGGGATAGCTCCCTGGAAGCATCCCACCTAGGGATGGAAACGCGCCATGGAGACCACGCACCTATCCCGAAAGGTTTTGGAGATATTCCCATCACTGTCGCCGAAAAACAGATCCTTGTATGGGGCCGGGATAGACGGGGCGGGATGGCGGGATAAAGTTTATCCCGGAAGTTGGACCACTCCTATAGTTGACCCTTACCGAAGAAACCGCTCTTCTATCCCCGGCGGTTTTTGAGATATCCCGTTTTGTATGATTTGTATGGAGTTTAAAAAAAGTGTATGAAAGGGGTGGGGATGACTCGTTCTGTGGTAACTGCCGATGACCCTCTTTGACTTTCCGCAAACCCCATCCCGCTATCCCTCATAGTTTCCCTGATCCCTTGGCCAACTTTTTACCAGGTCGGTGTACCGAGGATCCCGAATTTATTTCTCGACAAATTTTCTTCCTCTTCACGATGAGCCCCAAGGGGGAATCCCCCCACACCTCCTTCCCGGAGAACTTTATGAGTAGTTCGGTCAGTGGGGTTTCGGCTTTATTATTGTTAACTAGTTTTTGCGTGCTGCCGCGGTCTGCAAGCAGCCCGCGGGGGCGCGGTTGTGGGTTGGGTGACGGTATTTGCCATGACTAATTGTTTTTGGTTTGTTTTTGGGTCTTTTGTTTTGTAATTCGTGAAAAATTGGGGGTAAGTGAAGGGGGCGGGGGGAGGGGGGGGGGGGGAAGTCTCAATAGGTCACCCTCGTTGAGACCTTTCAAATGATACCCAACACGGGGGGTCTACTTGTAACAGTTGACCGTGGTCTACTGAGTAGACCGGAACTAAAAAAAATTGAAATTTGGTCTACTTAAAAAATTCGTCTTTCCGAGACGTCTCCGATGAGTCCAAACACGACCCGGTTGTGACGCGGCGTTTCTGAGTTACGGACGGGGTGTTAAAAGTGGGGTATGGGGTGGATTGGGGTCACTGTATCTTGGCTGTGTCTAATTGGCCGAAGTGGATGGACTTTTGTGTTGCTTTTGCCATAATTAATTGTTTTGGTTTGGTTTTGGGTCTTTTGTAATTTGTGAAGAATTGGGGGTAAGTGAAGGACGTGGGGGGAGGGAGGGGATAGTCTTAATAGGTCACCCTCGTTTAGACCTTTCAAATGATACCCAACACGGGGGTCTACCAGTAACAGTTGACCGTGGTCTACTGAGTAGACAGGAACTGAAAATTTTTGAAATTTTGTCTATTCTAAAAAATTTGTTTTCTCGAGATGTCTCCGATGAGCCCAAACACGACCCAGCTGCGTCGCGCCGTTTCCGAGTTACGGATGAGGTGTTAAAAGGGAGGTATGGGGTGGATTGGGGTCACTGTATCTTGGCTGTGTCTAAATGGCCGCAGGGGATTGACTTTTGTGTTGCCTTTTGCCATAATTAATTGTTTTGGTTTGATTTTGGGTCTTTTGTTTTGTTATTCGTGAAGAATTGGGGGTAAGTGAAGGGGTGGGGGAGGGTGGGGGATAGCCTCAATAGGTCACTCTCGTTGAGACCTTTCAAATGATACCCAACACGGGGGGTCTACCTGTAACAGTTGACCGTGGTCTACTGAGTAGACCGGAACTGAAATTTTTTAAAATTTGGTCTACTCTAAAAAAATCTTCTTCCCGAGACGTCTCCGATGAGCCCAAACACGACCCGGCTGCGTCAAGTCGTTTCCGAATTAAAGCCGGGGGGGTTGGAGGGGGGTTCAAATTTTTTATCTCGTCGAGTCGTCTTAAATGAACCCAAACACGAAGCAATTGCTTCGTCATTTCCGAATTACGGGAGGGGGGGTTGGAGAGGGGTTCAAATTTTTTATCTCGTCGAGTCGTCTTAAGTGAACCCAAACACGAAGCAATTGCTTCAAGTCATTTCCGAATTACGGGAGGGGGGGTTGGAGAGGGGTTCAAGTCGTTTTCGAATAACAGCCGGGGGGGTTGGAGGGGGGTTCAAATTTTTTATCTCGAGGAGACCTCTCAAATGAACCCAAACACGAAGCAGTTGCTTCAAGTCGTTTCCGAATTACAGCCGGGGGGGGTTGGAGGGGGGTTCAAATTTTTTATCTCGTCGAGACGTCTCTGATGAGCCCAAACACGACCCGGCTGCGTCAAGTCGTTTCCGAATTACAGCCGGGGGGGTTGGAGGGGGGTTCAAATTTTTTATCTCGTCGAGACGTCTCTGATGAGCCCAAACACGACCCGGCTGCGTCACCCCGTTTCCGAATTACGGGCGGGGGGGTTGGAGGGGGGTTCAAATTTTTTATCTCGTCGAGACGTCTCCGATGAGCCCAAACACCACTCGGCTGCGTCGCCCCGTTTCCGAGTTACAGACGGGGTGTTAAAAGGGGGGGGGGGGATGGGGTGGATTGGGGTCACTGTATCTTGGCAGTGTCTGAATGGCCGAAGGGGATGGACTTTTGCGGCTTTCCGGCCACCGTTTCCGCCGCTGCGGCCCTCGAGTCCGGGGTCGCGAATTCCTCGGAGGGGAGCCGGGGGGGCGGGTCGCGCTGCGCGCTCCCCTATCCCCCCTCCTCGTCATTCGCCCCCCCGGCCTCGAGACCCTTCGCGGCGGGTCGACCACCCTCCTTTAAAGGTGCAAAATCGCCATTCAGGTGTGATTTGTATGGAAGGGGGTGAAGGGGGGGAGGTGGCGTGAAGGCGACGGTCTCAGGGGGTGGACCTCGGGGGGTAGTAGTTATCCGCCAAAGTGACCACCCACCTATCCCGGGTGGTTCTGGAGATATTCCCATCCATACAAATGTGAAAAAGCCACTTTTGTATGGGAGCGGGACGATGGGGGTGGGATGGGGGGACGAAACCTATCCCGGCACTCGGACCACCACGATAGGTGATTATCCCTTAAAGACGCCATCCCTCTATCTCCGCTGGTTTTGGAGGTGTTCCTCTTTGAAATTTCCAAAAAGTTGTATGGAGTTTAAAAAAAATGTATGAAAGGGGTTGGGATTAGCGGTCCGGTGGTAAGGGCCGCTGACCCTCTATGACATTCCACAAACGCCACCTTTCTATCCCTCACAGTTTCCGAGGACCTCTTACCGTCTTTGTACCAGGTCGGTGGACCGAGAATGCCACAAGTGCCTGGAGATCGGGATTTTACCCACTATCCGACGGGATAAGATAGACCGCCCCACATTGCCCCGTTCCTGGTGAAACGGGAGCTGTTCCGAAAAACCATAATTTTGTATGGAGACGGGATGAAGGGGGGGAGGTGGGGTAAGAGTGACTATCCCAGGGGGTGGAACTCGAGGAGAAACTGCTACCCCCCAAAGTGACCACCCACCCATCCGGGGTGGTTTTGGAGATATTCCCATCCTTTTCGCCGAAAATGCCACTTTTGTATGGGAGCGGGATGAAGGGGGCGGGATGGGGGGATGAAACCTATCTCGCTACTCGGACCACCACGATAGGTGATTATCCCCCGAAGACGCCACCCCTCTATCCCCGGTGGTTTTGGAGGTGTTCCACTTTGAATATTTCAAAAAAGTTGTATGGAGTTTAAAAAAAATGTATGAACGGGATGGGGATGAGTGGTCCGATGGTAATTGCCGATGACCCTCTATGACATTCCGCAAACGCCACCTTTCTATCCCTCTCAGTTTCCGAGGACCTCTCGCCATCTTTGTACCAGGTCGGTGGACCGAGGGTGGGAATTTCGCCTGAGCTCGAGACGGCACTCTCTATTCGACCGGGTAGGATAGACCGCACCGCATTGCCATCTTCCAGGTGAAACGGGAGCTGTCCCGAAAAAGGGTAAATTTGTATGGGAGCGGGATGAAGGGATGGAAATCCCGAAAAACGGGATGGCTCCCTGGAAGCGTCCCACCTAGGGATGGAAACGCGCCGTGGAGGCCACGCACCTATCCCGGACGGTTTTGGAGATATTCCCATCGTTGTCGCCAAAAAACAGATCCTTGTATGGAGCCGGGATAGACGGGGCGGGATGGCGGGATAAAGTTTATCCCAGAAGTTGGACCACTCCCATAGTCGACCCTTACCGAAGAAACCGCTCTTCTATCCCCGGCGGTTTTAGAGATATCCCGTTTTGTATGATTTGTATGGAGTTTAAAAAAAGTGTATGAAAGGGGTGGGGATGAGCGATCCGGTGGTAAGGGCCGATGACCCTCTTTGACATTCCGCAAACCCCATCCCGCTATCCCTCATAGTTTCCCTGATCCCTTGGCCAACATTTTACCAGGTCGGTGTACCGAGGATCCCGAATTAATTTCTCGACAACTTTTCTTCCTCTCCACGATGAGCCCCAAGGGGGAATCCCCCCGCACCTCCTTCCCGGAAAACTTTGTCGTTTAGCGGTCAGTGGGTGTTCGGCTTTATTATTGTTAATATAGAACATATTATTCACAGATAGTATCTTATAAAAAAAGTTGTCGGTGAATGAACTTTTTTCTAATTGATTTGATAATTACAAAATTTCAAATAGGTAATTATAAACAAACAAGAAAAGTTAATGAATTTTTATTATTATAGTGAAAATATTAACAGTGCAATTAGGTAGAGCCCTAATTGGACTGTTAATGGTAGAGGGAGGTCAATGAACCAATCCAGCTCGGATGGGCAGCGAAGGAAGTTCCGGGACATCTTTTCGTCTAAATTTCTCACTGTCTTCCTCAATCTCACTCTCATTCCATAAAAAAAGTAAATATCTGAGTGTAAACAGCTAAAATCATTATAATTTTTATTAGAACTAACTAGCGACAACTACAAAAGAAAGACTGACCGTGCCTTACTCGTATATATTAAGACTTATTTATTCCGAAAGTCATGATCTAATAAGATTGATGTGGAAAGTATGAGTGCATCAAGGTCATTGTCAAGTTCCATATTTAATATCTTCGAGCAATATCAATGAGTTATATTAATGTTAGTAGGAAGTTCAACTTCAAAGCTTTATTACATGATATTACAGTACCGTAGAAATGCAATATTAGCAAGAACTTGAAACTCGCATATTGTTGATCACAGCGATCTACAGCAAGAAATTTATTATTCTTTCTTCACGTAGGTAGAGATTGATAATGAGAAAATCATGAGAACTATATGATAGCTGTTTAGTAAATATGTACTAAAAAGAAACTTAAAATAAAGCAAGGCCAACGAGAAAACTATCCCACGTTAACGATATAAAAGCACAATCATCTAGTTTACTGTTACTTTACTGTGAGTTTACTGTTAGTTTACTGTTAGTGTACTGTTAGTTTACTGTTGGTTTACTGGTTAGTTTACTAGTAGTTTACTGTTAGTTTTCTGTTGGCTTACTGTTAGTTTACTGGTTAGTTTACTGTTAGTTTACTGTTGGTTTGCTGGTTAGTTTACTGGTGGTTTACTGTTAGTTTTCTGTTGGCTTACTGTTAGTTTACTGGTTATTTACTGTTAGTTTACTGTTGGCTTACTGTTACTTTACTGTTATTTTACTGTTAGTTTACTGTTAGTTACTTATATTCCACATACATGCAAGGCGCCATCAAGTTCAGATTTAAAAGAAATTATCTTATCCTTATCCTTATCGTTATCCTTCTCCGTATCCTTATTTTAAGAAATTATGTTACTTAGTACGAGGATCAAAATTATCCTATTTATTTAAATCTGTAAAACGCTATATAATATGTTACTGGCTGACCAATATTAGCAAACCTTTATTTTTGTGTTACATATTGGTATATTTTTTTAATATTAATATATTTATATGCAAACTTAAACAAGCCAGTGAACGCGCCAGAAAGTACAGTCTGAATTTGGGAACAATTTTCCGCTGATTGCGAAGCCATGTTTGCACAATCCTTACTCTATTTCATGGATCGTATTTAGCTTTTAGGAATTCCTAACTTGTAAAGTAAACTTCCTATTAGCAATTTCTAACTTAAGAAGATACGGAAATTTAAGATTGCTATGAAAACTTTGCGATGATTTCATAGGGATTCTTTAGATAGTGCACCATTTCTCAACTCGATCATTGCCGTCCCGAAACGGTTAGATGGTTTCATTCATGGTTAAATTTCTAGAATCTGTTGGAAATGCCCACAGTTATAGATTAAATACAAAGGTAGTCAAAAAAATTAAAAGTTGATACTGATACGCAAAAGCTCCAAAGCTTTATTAGGCTTGAATATGAAAAGAAATAAGAATGATGCTTTAGTATGTAGTTTATAAAATTAAGGATGCCACGTCCAAGGATTTTAGTTTGTAACTGAAATAAAACGAAAACATTTTACTTTTTATATTCATTCACATTTTCACATTTTTATTTCGTGAATATTTCAGAAGTTTTAATAAAAATTCTGCTATTCCGAACGGGCACATCAATACTAATAATAAATCTGTAAGTGTATATATGTATGTATGTATGTTCCTCTATAACTCTTAAACGAATTAACTGATTTTCATGAAACTTGCTAGATAAACATTTAGACGTACAGGACACAGGATAGGCTACTTTTTCTTTTTCAACGCGAACGAAGTTGCAGGCACCAGCTAGTTCACAATAAATCATAAAGATCTTATAAAAATCGGTCCATTCGTCTCGAATTATAAATATTTAAACGATAAACAGCAGTAATTCAGTTAAACTATTAGGAATCTCAATCTTAAGTAGCCATTATGGATTTGGAAGTCTTTGAATTTGCATTTATGGACATTTGCGGGATGGAAAATGCATTTATCTTCTTAACAACAGGATTCTCGTTATTCAACCACTCCAACAAGCCAAATCTTTTAAGCCGGATGTATTTAATGGGAAATACAGACTAACTAGAGATGTTTCCGTTTACATAACCACAGTAGTCTGAAAAGATAGCAGTAAGAAATCTCTCTTAAGAGTGGGTATAAAGCAAACAAAATTAGTAATTTCACCCGCGTGGCCCCTTGGACATGACAGTGACACAAAATACGTAGAACTACGCACAACATGCGACGGAAGATGTTAAAAGAAAAATGTTAAAAGTGCCAAAAGTATTAAATATTAATTATTCGTAAACTACAATGTCAAATGAAAAATTGTTACATACAGCCTTAGATAATATGTGAAGTGAAATTACTGATACACTTTTAGCTTTGTAATGTGTGCCATTTTGAAAATAAAACTAAAATCGATGGAAATAAGAGCTCACTTGGTGATTTTTTTTTTATCGAGAAAATTTCATTATAATAATGTTTTCTGTTACAGTCGTCACTTTCATTTCATTCATACTGTATTTATCTATTTAAAAAAATTAATTAAATTAGACTTTGTTTACTTAGATAAAATTCAAATCTAGGATTGGCTATTTCTCTTTATATCCGCTCTTAATCAAGTCTAATTAAATAATAATATCGTTAATATCAATATCATTTCGCCCACATATTGTTCGTCTCGCGTTATGTACAAATTTTATGTAATTTCAGCAAGTATATTTTATAGTATATTTAAAATATATAATATATAGTATAAAAGTTCATAGTACACCAATATTCGTCGTCGTCAGATAATTATAGAAACCAAAAGTAGTCCGCCATTCAGGTTATGAATAGTTGACGGTAATAGAAAAGAAATGGGAAAAGTGTATTAAGTAAATAAAATTACTGTGTGTTGAATCAATTTATTGTAAGATCGCCTTTTACTTTCCACTCATTTTGAAATAGATTCTAATTTAGCACTACGATGGAATCTAATCTTAATAATATAATAAATGCGAAAGTGTGTATGTCTGTTATTCAATCATGCAAAAAGGGCTAAATAAAATGGATTTGAATGAAATTTGGCACGCCGGTAGCTTATTACCTGGATTAACGTACTTTTTATACTGGAAAAATGATAGGTTCCTGTGGGATTTTCAAAAAACGAACTACAGGTAAAAAGTAGGGTATGTTAAGTACTACGTACTAGATGGAACACTCAAGACGCGATGAGTGTTCCAAGTGATTGGAGTTCCGACGTCCTACCCGTTCACAGTCTGTCATACGCGCTCGTAGAGATTAGGCGCGTTATTATTTTCAAAACCAGTAAAAATACCGTCTTGTGTGATGAGATATTGCAAAAATACAACAAAAAATATTGGTAAAACTGCTGGTGTGACGTTCCATAGGTAAGTTTTATTAATATTGAAACGTTTAATAGGTTAATATTCAATTTGTTAAAACCGGCTTATCGGGTCGGCCATATTAATATTCAGTTGTCTACGACTTGACGTATTGACCTTGACACTACTGCCGCGCCGTCCCCCGCCAACCCCCGCGCACCTTCCGCGTCGGAACATGAATTTAGCAAGACATCGTAGGGAGTGTTCAATCTAGTACTTACTTAACATATCACTGGGTATTTATAACGCTTCATAAAGACAACAACTGCTTAATATTGTTGAGTTTCATGTTGCTATAACCTCAATTTTTAATGAAAATATTGATTTCCATATTCATTCCCTTTCGCACATAAAGTTTACTTACGTGTCAAATTTTTCAAACAAATACTGTCCGTGTTTTTATACACATTTTATAGTATGTATTTTATTACTTTCCACCCTTTTTTGTTAACATTTAATTAAAAACACTTTTATAACCTACCAAGTCCTTTAATCCAACAAGCCTTTCTTTTCAAACACATAAAACCAGCTTAGCAAGTAATACTTATTACTAAAGCGACCTTAAGAATTTAGGAAGGTATTTTTTTTAAGAAAAGGAATAATTTTTGAGAATGAGTATGGCTTTAATATTCAGTTTACATTTAATTTTGTACAATGAATAAATTGAATTTTCAAGAGTAAATTTTCAAGGTTAGGTACTTTTTATACGGCTTTTTTATAAAGTGTCTAGCCCGCGACTGGAAGCGCACAAAAGATCACCGTGAAAACATTTTTTGTTAATAGACGAATATTTTCTAACATTAATTCTAACAAATGGTTTTTTTGAATTTTGTTGGCATAAATTGTCAGTAACTTTCAATTAATGCCGCCTCAAACTTTTACCAACTTTCTGTGCGCCACAGCTGCCGAGTTCATCCGTATTACTTAAATAAGCTGCCACTGCGCATGAGCCGTATTCTCACGGATGAGTAGAAACTTTATCCCACGAACGATCTCCCTTCTAAGGTATTTCCATCTATTTATCAGTTATCTAGCAGTATCTAGCTCTAGTATAAGCTCTACTCAGTTTGGGGCTAGATGGCGCTGTGTGGCACGTCCTCACTAAACAGTTTTTTATAGGAAATAATATAGATTTATAAAATAAAAAGATAGGCAATTTTTTAAACTTTTAATAACAACTATTACTAAAACCTAAAACTTATTATATCACAATCGAATTTTATTAACAGATGAGTTGCTGTATTTAGTTTACGTTACTGTGACAACGTAACGATGCTCCAGTTTAGATTCAAAGCAACAATCGTATCACGAGATTCCCCATTGGAATTGATACGATGCAGCACAAGCAGAAGCATTTTTAATTACAAACCGTAAACAAATTTTAAGACCGTTTTTGTAACAAACTAGATTATTTTGCCCTTTTTATGAAAATTGTCCTATTTCTGTATACTTTTATAAAAGTGATGCGACCTTACACCCAGAATAAGTCATCTCGCTATGAAAAAAAAACAAATGTTCACAGACCCATTGCCACTGAGTCAACTCTGACCGCATTTATACTTCGCATTGCTTCTAAATATTGTATTTTTTCCAAAATTGTACGCTCATTAACACAAATTAAATATTTATTGGAAATAATATAAGGACAATAACCACCAAAATCTAATTATTTATTGTTCAAGACAGCGTTGCGTTCAATGAATGTATTGACTTTCTGTGGATAACTTTGGAAATTCTTCCTGTGCTCTTCAATTGCTCGCCAATTGATTAACCAGAACGGCTGTTGGTCCAAAGGCAACTTGCTGAGACGGTTCACTAAGTCTCTGTCCCCGAGGGCTTCAACCGGCAATTTTACTGTTGTAACGTTATCTTCTCCAAACCTGAAACGAGTAGGTAGGTATATTAGTAGACAAATGATTTTTTGTTAAAACATTATTCTTCTTATTTATTCGTTATTCCCTATTTATGATTTAAAAAAATATTAAAACGTGAAGCAATAACTTTTTAAGAAAACCTTTTTTTATGTTCCATTTTACGAAAATTGTGAAATTTGGTACACTAAAGTTTATGGACAAGGACCGAAAAAAGCTAATATTTTTATATAATATGCATAAGAATTAAAATAATCATTATCCGCTACCGTGTGCTTGACATACGCAAACACATATATAAATAATCCTAATAAATGCGAAAGTTGTGAGGATGGATATATATTTGTTACTCTTTCACGCAAAAACGGCTGAACAGATTTAGACGGAAATTGGCACGCATGTAGTTTAATACCTGGATATACATCTAGTATTTTCTTTTTCAAGGCGGATAAAGTCGCGGGCACCAGCTAATATAACTAATATGTTTATTGTTTATGGTCAAAATCTGTGGTCAAACTGAGAAGAAATTGAATGTACCTAGTACTTAAAAATTAAACGAATTACATTCGAATTTCGACCACTGGGCAACCATTAAGTAGATATAAATCGACTGATTGTAAGTCATTGAGCTTGATAAGCTATTGTATTTATATAATAAAATCATCGTTGCTATCCATTTTGTAAACAGCACACTCACGTTATACTTCTCTTAAATTACGACGTTGCATTTGACAACTTGCAACCATCTAGACCACTTTCATGGAAAACCGGTTGCGTTATTCGCAAACATCAATGTATATCCAGTTCGCTTTCTTTTACCTTTTCAACCAAGTGGTTTTATAAACGATTCATTCATTATCTACATAAATCAATCTATACTAACTTTATAGAAAGGTAAAGTTTGTATAAATCTTCGAAACTACCTACGATTCAAAAACAAAATAGAATAGAATTTTAGGATGGACATAATATTTGCTTCACACATTTCGTCAGGCGCTAATTAACCTAATAACCGGCGCTAATAACCGGGTATGACTGCGAAACGCAGTGTGCCCTACCACTACTTTTAAATGCAAACCAGTCAATTTTGACAATTATATTAAAAGTTGAGGGCTCCGGAAATCGAACCCGGGGCCCCTGAGACGTTAGGCAGCGTAGGGCTCGTCATCGGGGTTTTAACCGGTAGGAGTCCTACACTGCCGTGTATCCGCCGAGGGTTCCCCAACGTTAAAAAAAGACGCTTCATCCCTTATTTTTCAACGCGGACGAAGTTGCTGGCATCAGATAGTATACCCTTAAATACTGTTGCTGCACATACGTACACGAACACATAATTAACTAGCTGCTGCCCGCGACTTCGCCTTGCTCGAGAACCACTCTATCCATTGGTGAAAACAGCATTAAAATCGGTGCAGTAGTTTTTGAGTATATCGCGAACAGTTTTATAACATGTAAGTTTTTGTAAGCCTAAAGTTTTTATTCTTAAGATTTTATTTTACATTTGTGACAGGCTCTTTCTGTAGGCCTTTAGGTCAAATTTTCATTTCAAAAAGTTATATTACGCAATATTACGCGATCATTTATTTTTAGCTTCGTCAAAGTCAAAGCTTCTATAAATTCAACGCAAATTTCCTCTAGAGGTTGGGTCCAAAGAAGTTGACACGAGAAAAGTTCTAAAGCCTCTTAATAAAAATGAGAACATTAATTGTGGATTGAACCTCGCAAAGCTAAGGGATTTTGTTAGCCATCCTTTAATATAAGACCCATGTCAGGCGTTTTGTCAACTCGAAATTTAACGCAGCAAATTCAAACAAAACTGCTCGCGTCTTTGAATTTATATCTGAATTAAATCGTTTTGTTTCAACTCCCAATAATGTTAATGAAATAATATATTAAGACACCTTAGTTTTACTCTATTTTAAATGTGTATATATGCAATGTATATGTGTTGTAGGTTATAAGGAGTAATTTTCGTATTGCTAGAAATAAATTTCAATGAATCATTTTTTTTATACGCTTTAAATATTACTTCGTAAATATGTACTGTAAAATTCTTTTTGTTATCTTTATAATATTCAAAAATAAATTATATTTGTTGGTAAATTTAATAACACAAAGCAATTTATTTTCATTATTAAAATAAATTTCTCATAACTGGTGTCTTCTTTTTAATTTCAATCAAGTCGAAGGTAGTCAAAAACAAAATAAAACATTTTATAACTTTGAAGATTTTAATAGCTGAATAGATTTATTATCTTTAAAAGTTAATGTTTGTATGTTTTGTTGTACTCTATGATCTTACGGAGACCATTAAATTTATCAGAATCTAATGAAACTTTAGTGGTTTATCTATAACTAAAATAAAATGAAATGATTCCCTAGCTAGGGATCTTCATGATCTTATCTGTACCTATATTAGGTTACAGGGCAGTCTTTTAAACATATAGGTACTTTATTCAAATTAGATGATAACGTACAAAGTTTTCAAAGTTTGAATTCAAATATTAAGATAAGAAGTCGCAGCAAGACCTTAGAAGCGAAAATCTTTAATGAATTCAAATGCAGAATCTCTTGCCAAATCTATACTAAAGAGGTAAAGCTTGTATGTTTACTCGTACTTCGAAACTACTCATCCGACTTAAAAATTCTTTACCAATAGTTAGTATAGAATTTCAGTGTGGACATAGGCTAAATATTTTACGCGGCCAACGCTTAGCCCCTAGCTAAGAGCAAACCAATGCAAACGGGAGCGTTGCGTATTTATGAAACGATAGAAAATAATGCCCGGTGACCCACATAAAATTTTGACCAATCACTGGGCTTTATTTTCTATCGCTTCGTAAATACGCAACGCTCCCGTTTGCATTGGTTTGCTCTTGGCTAGGGCCCCTGGTGCTACATTTTTCAATACGAAGTTTTTTCAATAGAACTAAACAAACAATACGAACAAATTCTAAATGAGTTAATCACTGAGTCAACTCTCTTTGATAATGCCTAATGTACAAATCCCATCTTTAAAACAGTCCAGTGACCATGGCGACGCTAAATTTGTTTACGTTTTTGATCAATAGAAAAAGAATGGATCATACATGTTTCGTATTACTACGTGATTACACTTAACGTAAAGTGCGTACTATAAGTGCGTACTCAAACGTTTATCTTTAAAAATTGTTATTACCTGTTTCCAAGAGGGTCACTGGATGTGGTTTCCATAGCGGGAAATCCTATAGGACGCCGACCAGCGTAAGGTGGTCTTTGGCCGAATACACAAATAAATAACGCGACGAATACGAAGAATACAGTCTGATTCATTTTGTCCCTGAAACAATATAAACATATTATGACAAATGTCAAGCTGATAACGATTGTTTTATAGTTTAGACTATATTTTTAACGCCCGACCCACAAATGGGGTGTTTCTGTGTATTTCTGTGTATGGGTACAACTGTGTGATTGTCAATGGAATCGTAGCTTCCAAAAGAATGTACTGATTTTGATGCGTTTATCTCTATTTCCTTCCTACCTTCCTCTTTTATCCCACTTAAACCGAATTATTATAAAATCAGTTGAACGGTTTTGGTGTCCAAACAACAAATATTATGTAAGAATATAATCTAGATAACTTATAAAAATGTGACTATGTTTCAATAAAATAAAAATAAAAAAAGAAGACTTTTAATGAAATAAGATAAATATATATAAAAAAAAATTAAAACACTAACCTTAGCACTCTCTAATCTGTATAAGAAATAATTATAATACAATTTCACAACACGAACTACGTTATTGTAGAAGCTAACCGTAATTGATAACCTCTAATCAAAGTCATTCATATTTAATGAGCAAAACATTAGCACAACGTCGTTGAGGATAGCCGTAAGTATTTACACTGAACTGTCCACGCACCAAGTTAATTTATTTATAATAAATTTTATATAAGACAGTCACCGGGCAACATGAAAGAGAGGGAATATAAAATGACCGCAGTGAAAAGGAGATGAAATACTTGTGCAGTGGTCATCCTTCTGGAGTCTAGAAATTGATTGTAAAAATGCAAACCCTGGGGTATTTCCCTTTAATAAATTTACAATGGAAACTTTTAAGAAAATATGCATTTAGTCGTTTTTTTTAACTTAATTTTTTATTATGAGAAATACGTATTAGAAATAACAATGCCATTTCCTTATTTGATATAGCGGCTTGTAAATTTATTGGATTGCCATTTTGGTCTGATGCCGTTATGCAGTAGGTCTGCCATTTCAAATAAAAAAATTTTTTTGTTTGGCTAAGGGCCTCTTTCACTAGAAAGAAAGTGTTGATTAGTTACTTTCAAGTAACGCTAATTGGCGAGTAAATATTACGAGTATCTTTCAATTTCATTGAAATTACCCTTGAATGGTAATTTAACCCCTTTTTGGTAGGTAATGCTACGCGAAGATTATGAAAGTCGTACGCTTTCGCCTACTTGACACTTTACTCAGAGATGGTGAGGAGCCCTATGGATTCTCATTTCAAAATCAATTTTATTTTAAAAACATGGTAATTAGTTTGATTGATATAAATACAAAAGATAGAAAAATAAAAGATAGTTTTTTATTTTTTATTTAATTGTTTCGTACAAAACGGCAATTCATCTTAGGACCTCTTTCACCATCTGTCAAGTAGGCTAACTGTCATTTAAAGTCACGGTAACCGGGGATAATTGAGCTGATATACCTTTGCCTATCGAAGGATGCAGTAAACCGAGTGCATAATTCAATAAAACATAAAATTATTTCTAAAAGTAACTAATCAACACTTTACTTGTTGTTGGTGAAAGAGGCCCTTATTATAATAGTGATTTAAGTGATTCATATTTTCGTTTTCTTAACATATTACTTTATTTTGTCTGCGAATTCTCTCAGGGGACATGGAGGTTCTCGTTTTCTTGTTTTTAAATTATGTACCTACCATATCCTGAATAATTATGATGAATTGTGTCAATAGAAAAATTGATTTAATATAATAAATTTTACTACTCAAAGTCATTGTGCCTAATTAACTTAAAACGATTTCTTAATTACTATACCTAAGTTAAGTGATAACATAAGTTACAAATTAAACGCGATTAAAAGCGATTGAACGTTAAAAGCGAAATTATATAAAACCCAAACATATTTATAGTTCACTATTATAATATACATATTCATAGAAAACTTTCTAACAAATGATCTCTCGTTGTGTTTCAACTATAAAATAGACGCATGACAATAAAATAACACTGTCTGCTAACATGTTTTATATACAGTTGTTTTTTTTAATATTCTGACATTTGTTTGTAATTTTGTTCCATTTTATAATAACTGTATGTATAGTTACTAAAAAGGGATTTGGATTTTGTAAAAAATAACAGTTGTATCCACTTTATAAATTGATTTATTTCACTAGCACAATAATTAAATTCTTTGTATTCTAATCCAAATATCTTGTCTAAATATTCTTGTAAAATGTTTACAATATTTTATTTTAGTTTAGCAATATTCTTTTCTGTTTTTATTTTACTAAAAAAAATGAGAAGATATTTGGACATTTAACACGAATACAATGAGTTCAGTGAATTTGCTAGTGATATAAAATTTTTTATTAATTCTTTGGCTTTTCGAAAGCTAAATAATTTATATTAAAATTATGACAAGTAATACCTGATAAAAACAAGCTTTTACTTATATATAATAATATAATATAATTTATATAACAACTGGCCGTAACACGGAAACGACACGGTGTTTAGGCTCATCGGAGACGTCTCGGGAAGACGAATTTTTTAAAGTAGACCAATTTTCAAGTTTTGACAGTTGCGGTCTACTCAGTAGACCATGGTCAACGCTTAAAAATAAACCCCCCCGTGTTGGGTATCATTTGAAAGGTCTCAAAGAAGGTAATGTAGGTTGCTAGCAAGTAGCTGTTTTGGGAGCAACATACTAGTTTATATATACAGTTAATATAAAATATACTTACTTAACTAAATTACAAATAAATGTTGCATTACTTAAGACAATCGGTATTTGAAAATACAAAACTTATGAGTGTTCTTTATAGTAACTAATCCGCATTGTCATATCTTTGTGAATGTATGTCTGTCTTGGAAACAGTGAAATTCATTTAAATTTAATTTAATTAATGAAAGGAGACAAGACCCAATTATATAATCTATACTAATATATGATACAACAAACAAACAAATAAACAAACAAACTCGAGTTTGTTTGTTTATTCGCTTGTTTTGGTTGAACGCGTTAATCTCAGGAACTACTTACTGGTTCGAAGTGAAAAATTCTTTTTGTGCTTTTTAGTCCATTTATCGAGGAAGGCTTTAGGTTTAGGCTATATAACATTTTGAACGCGGACAAAGTCGCCAGCAACATCTAGTATGTTATATTCCCAATTTATACTCGTATTGTGTTTGAAATCCTTGAGAAAATGTTGTATGTCAATGTTAATTACAATACCGTTTTTCCTCATTTTACTCAGCTCTCCTCGAGAACGAGTTTCGGATATATATCATATTATGTAATTTGTTTTGGTTCATCGATTTTACGAATTAACATCAACTCTGCCATTGAAAATTTACATTAATTGTGTTTCTGTGAGCGACAAACAAAGGTCAGCCAGCTCTTTCCATTACTTGTAGTACTACTATCTGTTCTATGCCATTAGTAAAAACTGGATTTAAATCCGTTGCGTAGTTAAAAAGCGTATATTACATACATACAGAGGGATGTAAGAATCATACATAAGAAGATCAGCGATAGTTTTAAGGTTCACTCAATGGAGGCTATGGTCTATTAACATGATTATTTTTTAATATTTTTTTATGTTAAGACAGCACGACAGTCCACTTATAGGTGGTTACTGTCGCCTAAAACACAAGCAACGCCACAGGTGCCACAGGTGCGTTGCATATCATAAGGGATTAGTAAAACATAGAATAATGGGCTCTGGCATCTCTTACTCACTCATCGAAATACAACATCACACGTGCTGTTTCACTTTCACTACTTTCCAATTTCAGACGAGAACCAACTTTGAAAAGTTAATTTCCAAAGTTGACCAAAGATTAATTAAATATAACATTATTATTTTAGACAAATGTATCCATTGTAAAGCTACTTAATAAATACCTACCGTACTGTCCACATTTGCCCCCAGAGAGTTGTTAACCCATAAAATTCATTTGAGATTTCAATTAGGTGAATTTTTTGAACAAAAGTTTACAATTATTTCTATTCGATTGAAATGTAAGAGCAGGTATACACTGGGCGTTTTGAAGCGCGCGCTTTTGAGAACTATGAAATTCTATCGAAACGTCAAGCGCTCAATGGGTACTCGCTCTAAGAACTTCATAGTTCTCAAAGCGCCGCTTTAGCAAAGCGCGCGCTCCAAAACGCCTAGTGTGTACCTGCTCTTACATTTCAATAATTCTCTTACATTCTCTACAGTAAGAGACCCAAGAATCATCAGCAACTGCACCGCTAGGCGCGACAAGGTTAAAGCGCCTACATACGGCCCTAAAATCGGTCGCAATATCGGGGCAGTGGTGAGCAGCCTCCTAAATCGGTCTCTTGATCGCCTCATGTGGAGGCGAATCGTAAACATACATAGTCTAATCGTAATCGTATACATGATCTAGGGAACGATTTAGGGGCTTCCCCACTACTGCCCCGATATTCCTACCGATTTTAGGGCCATGTGTAAGCGGCTTTTAGAAAGAAAATATTCCATGCCGTTGGTCCTAACCCCCAGCAAAAGAGAAAAGGTGTGAGGACCAGTAGTATCTTGTAGAAATTAACCTCTTGACTAATGAATAGTCTATTTCTTGAAAAAAATTAAAAGAAAATTACAACTTCCTCTAAAGGTTGTTAATTAGATTCTACGGCACGTTTTATCCACTGCTGGAAGTTAAATTAAAAAAGGGCGACTAATTTTGCAACTTGATTCTTGATTAAGCGCCTCTTCCACAAACGTCAAGTAGGCCAAACTGTCATTTAAAGTCACCGGTAACCGGGGATAATGGAGCTGATATACCTTTGTTTGTACGGTAAACGTCCCAAACATTAAATAGAAATTAATAAAAAAAAATCGGCTATCGAATGATGCAGTAAACCGAGTGCATAATTCAATATAACAGAAAATGATTTCTAAAAGTAACTAATCAACACTTTACATGTAGTTTGTGAAAGAGGCCCTTAGCCTTTTAATTTACTTCATAAATATAAATCCTTTTGTATATGTAAAAATAAGTAAAAATTATAAAATGTAGTGTTCGTGTCTAACATTTTAGAAATTCTTCTTCGGAATCTGTCTTTCGGAATCGGATTTTTCTCGACCTTTAATATGTCTTCAGCCCAATTAGTTGTCCACAACTGTCCAGGTAATGTTAACGTATAATCAGCTGTTACTGACGATAATAATTTATTTGTTAAACTAATTATAAAATATTTCCAATGGCATCCCATGATAGAATATGAGTAGAATCAAAAAAGAAAATGTTCGTTCTAAATTACATTTCACAACACACATTAGGAAGAGGACAAAGCATTGTCCCCTTTCAAGTTCCATTACAATCCATTATAATTTTGTACAAGAACACGCGTGGCTCGTAATTTAACTGGCTGATTTAATTTAAATGCCAGCAGTGCGCCTCTCGTCAAGTTCGTTCGGAGGAAATTGCTCTCGTTCTCACTTCAATCGCCATAATCGTCAAATAATTCAAACTGTGACCTTAATTAAATACCTTTCTCCTTTGCATTTGCACCTAGATAAAAATAAAAGTTATGTCAATGTATACAATAAGTTTACAATAGAAAATAACGGAGAATTTGATCATCAAACAAAAAAAAAACTATTATTTATTTATCACTAAATATTTATTTTTATAGCAAAAGTATTATTTGGTTTCTTAGTCGCTAATCAGCTAAGCAGCCGCCGCGCCGTTACTTAAATTTTGAGAAGTTATTACCACTTTGAGAAACGCTGGTAATAGCCTGATAAATCCTGTTAATGTATAATTAAAAATAAACAATTATCAGTTTGTTTAATTAAAACAAGGGAACTAAGTTATTCGGTCCTAGTTTTAGGAATAAAATTAATACAAATGTAGGTACTATCCATTTACCCATAGGCACAGTTTTGTATGCGTCACGTGTTTCTTAATCATTCGCCAATAGAAGTCTTAATTACTTCGTTTTTGTTATTTTGTTCAATTTCAGTTTTCGTTATTAAGTTTGTATTAAACCTGCCTAAAGGGACGAAATTGGGTCCATTGTTAAAATTTGACCAATTTGTTAAAATTTGGTTATAAAACGTGCTCAATAGTAAAAATATTTTGTGATTCGTTTACGTACAGAGTATAGCTGTAGGTACTCAATGCGGCCAACTTTCTTTCTTACATTCATTTGACGATTCCCTTGTACATAATAATATTGTATGAAGTATTTTGTGTTTGGCCAATAATCCTATGCTTTAACAATTGAGCATTATTATTATTCTTATTTCACATATTTTCGTAGTTAATACGCTTAACTGAAGCTAATAATGTAGTTCATAATGACGTAGCCACTATTGTGCAACAGGCATCTGTATCATTTTGAACGGGAGACCGTGAAAAAATACTGTATAAATACATTCTGTCTTATAAACAAGTTGTGTTTATTGTTAAAACATAAGATTTTAAGTAAATTATTGAAAATTTTATTCATTAAGTATATTACTTTTCTAACATGTCTTCAAATTCAACGGATTGAAGATGACATGCAAAGTTTTACTGAAATTCTGTTCATCATTCGCGATGAAAATTAAGTTTAGAAAATTAACTTTTGTAATTAATTAAGTTGATGCCTTTTCACCATAAACATCGCTTGTAATAATGTATTGTTTTACTCTTTTGTTGCAAAATGAGATTAATTAATATTGTTCAAAATTTTAATATCATAGATTTATTCAGGGAGGATTTTAGGACTTTCCAAGTTAGATAATATTCAAACTGTTATAGTTACAAAAAAAAAATCTTTGGAATTTATATAGATCTCCATCTACTGATTATTACGGTATCTGAAGTCGATTATAAAATTCTGCTTGCAGAATTGGCTGCATATAGTTAACAGTACTTTCACTGCAGATCACCCAATCTAGTTCATTAAATCGTCTACGAAGTTAGTGGTCCCTCACTGAGTGTATTGTATAAAAATAAAAACATAAAGATCCTTAAATCTCGAAAAATTTAAAGCTAAAACTTGGTTATAAATAGGACGCATAACTATCTTGAATACCAAGGTTATCTACTAAATACCGGACGTCCTGTATTTATATAACCTAACACTGTATTCAGATAACACAATATTCAGATAAATCACGTTCATTTTCGTTATAATGTAACAGTTTTTGGTAACCGTATTGCCCATAAATTGTGAATATTTATCAAGATGGATAAATCCTTTAAAAACCTTAATCTATCTTTCGGATTCAATCAAGACTCTTCAAAGAAATGATTGAAGTATTTCTGTAATTATTTAATGAAGATATCATTGTAAAAGGAATTTACTTAAATCAAATCCAGTCTCCACAAAGTCATGAATTAAGAAAACATTTCTAAGTTACGAATTTAATTATAGCCAACATCTTTGGTTTTGTTGAAATAAAATAGAAAATTATTTCATTTTCAAGTTAAATACACAATTGAAATAGGCGTTTTAGTTTTTGTTTTTCGAAAAAAAAATTTCGTAGGAACGTATGTCAATATTGGCGTAGCTTTTGGTGTCGATTTACTGACGAATTAAGTGCTCTAATTAAGTGTCGCAATTGAAATATAATAAGTATATTTTTAATTCACTGTTCAGAGTTCAGATGGTAATTTTAATTCACTGAATGCAGTAGAAGGGAAGTTTTGTAGGGCTTTAAAATGCAATATCTACAATTCAATTTAAGAAGTGTTGATATTTGTGGATGAAATTATTAAAACAACGTTTGAACTGACAAAATAGTAATGGCAGGGCACACAGCGTCGGGTACGCCGAGGTTACGACAGTGAGCGTAGCCATCATCATTGGGTCGGTGGGTTTTAGGCGGTACGAATCCCGCCCGCATAACCCCGCAGCGTCCCCTACATTGAGGGTATCCACGAGGATTTTCCAACTTTAAAAAGATGCACACTTGCGTTTTGCAGTCATTTGGGCAGCCCGTCTGGTGGCAGTAACAATCACAGAAAATCACAGAAGCCACCGTGAAATAACAGCATTTACGTGCTGTTGTGATTCGGTGAGTGAGTATAAGGAATGCCAGAGCTCCCTTCGTTATCCCTTATCCTTAATCCTACTGTGTTATAGGCGACGGTAGCCACCTACCATCAAGTGGACCGTCAGCCTGTCTGTCTACCTTCACATAAAAAAAAATATAGCTGGCAAATAGCTACATTTTTGTGTTATGTCACAAAATTTCTCCTCTTATTAGTAAAACTTTAATTAGGTATGTGTTTTAATAATAACCAAAAAGTAAGTAAGTAGGTAATATTTTAATTATAATCACGATAATCATTTCCAGCGCCGGATATAATGATTTTCTCTTGGAATATGTTCTTCATCATATGATTCGAACAATGGCTCAACGGAACTTCCACATAACCTTTAATAATAAGAAAAAAATAGCACCATTAGAAATAACGAGGAAAGCAATCGAGTAGTACTACTCTTCAAAATACACTAGTGCACGTAAAGTATGCCTATTCAAGAAGCCTGTGTTTATTAAAATACCATAATATTATTATCTTAATTTTATGAAATTCATAATGATTAATTTATAAATACTACACATTAAGAAATATTAATAAGTAAGACGTATAGTCCAGTATCCCTCAAAGGACTTTTTTTCTGATCACTAACAGGCTGAATCTTCGTGAGTAGCTTCAGTTTGCCGAGACGAGCAACTTTTTCCTCTGCGAAAATTCTCGATAGAGGTATCTAAAGGAGTTAGCAGCCGTAAAAAACTTTCCAACTGGGAAAACGTACCAATCAATTTGTAGAACTATGCGGCCATTTTATTATACAAATGTTTACTAGCTGCAGACAAAAAAATCAGCTGGTTAGTATACCCATCATTCCCAAAAAACCACTCCCAATAAATCATAACAATGAGGCCATAAAAATTATTAGTAACCAGTTTTTTTTTTGTCTGCAGCTTAGTAATGGCCCCCATTACTAAGCAGTAATACTAAGCAGTAAGCAGCCCCCTAGGCAGTTTTCCCAGTCCTACGCTTGGAAAGTTTTTTACGGCTGCAAACTCCTTTAGATACCTCTATCGAGAATTTTCGCAGAGGAAAAAGTTGTTCGTCTCGTCAAACTGAAGCTACTCACGAAGATTCAGCCTGTTAGTAATCAGAAAAAAAAATCCTTTGAGGGATACTGGACAAGTAATATACTTCATCAGTTTCAAGATACATATATAGTTCAAGACACATATTATTTGTGACATATATATAGTTTCAAGTAGGTAAATTAAGAATATTTACCAAGGTCCTCGTCCTCACTCCTGCAGTTTACCATATCCATGAAACATACATTAATGAAGGAGTTATATAGGTAGGACTTATATTTGGCAGCACCACATACTGGACGATAATACTCTGGACAGAACACTGGGCAGGACTCTTCATTATATCTTCGATGTTTTGAAAGTGCTTTTATGCAAAAATTTATTGGTGTTTCAGTGAAATCTATACAGAAATAATGTTGATTAGGCTATAAAAATCCTTGTGCCTCCACTTACAGGACACCAGAGTGAATTAACAGATGGTTAGCTGTTAAATTATATAAAACTTCTTGTTAATATATACTTGTTGTTGTTAATAATTGTTAATATATGTCAAGTAGGCTAGCCGTCATTTAAAGTCACCTGTCACCGGGAGTAATTTAGCTGATATACCTGTTTGTACGGTAAAAGTCCCAAACATTAAAAAGAAAATAATAATAAAAAAATCGCCTATCGAAAGATGCACTAAACCGAGTGAATAATTTAATAAAACATGAAATTATTTCTAGTGAAATAGGTGAAAGAGGCCCTTAATATAATATATATCTACATAGTTATTTTTACAGGCATTCCAATACCAAAAATTCAGATAATCGCCTAAATACTCGTATTTTTTAACTTGATTTTCTTGAAAATGGTTAATTTTAAGTACTAAGTCATAGTTTAGTCTCCCGAGTGAAATACGAGCAATTTCCGGAACACCTGTTACTATTATACTGAATATTAGTATGCCAGATTTACTTTCTTTTATTTGTTTTCTCTTTGGAACTAAACTGGAAAATGCTTAAATCTGTTGTCTGCCAAAGTAAAAAAAACATGCTCGCTATTATCCACATATGGTGCGAGACTGTCCCTTATACTGCCAACAAAATTGGCAATCCACTGCAGTTGCTTTTTTTACTGCCTATAAAACTGTCATTGAAACATACCAGTTTGGTTACAAGTATTGTATCCGTTCATAGCACATCTACTTGAAAACATTTTATAAGCCCTCGCTTTGATGTTGAGACCGCAGACAATTTCATTGTCGTCTGGACAATTTATTTCGCACAGATCACATTTCGATATGTAGATGGCTGAAGAAAAATAAACATTATTACATGGGTCTCGGATTTAACGTGGCCTCACCGTACTTAACTTT
Organism: Synanthedon formicaeformis; assembly: GCA_945859745.1. NCBI lineage: Eukaryota > Metazoa > Arthropoda > Insecta > Lepidoptera > Sesiidae > Synanthedon > Synanthedon formicaeformis. Next base: position 5,468,109 of record OX243969.1, on the reverse strand, counting down.
TAGGAAGCTTACTGACTGACGTCGTGTAGTAAAAGTCGCCAGAAAATAGTAGATCAGAGTCGAGTCGTTCCCTCTATCTGTTCACACCGTTCTAAATCACACTTATAGACTAGGTTAGCCTAGCCTAGTTATGAGATATGAGAGCTTATGAGAACGCAATTGGACGCGCGTTTCACGTCCAATTGTAACAAAATTTCATACAGAAAAATAAGAGCATTTTTTTTTTAAATATCTTGTTAGAGGTTACCAGGATTTAATTATATCGAGCGACATGTTATAAATCGTGTATCGAAAGCTGTCTTTTTACAGATTATATCCTTAATATTTTTTTCACATCTGCAATTAACGTTTCTTAGAAAAACGTGATTTTTGTAATGCGAATTTTGGAGTGAGCCGCCTTAAATGCTTAACGGTGAATGTTATTTTTATTAATAATAATAAATAACTTACAAGCAAATACTATAGACGTTGACCACAAATATTTCATTCCGCCAACGTGCAACATCGACATTATTGGCTCCGTCACTAAATTAATTGCCCACATTTCTATTGCTAGAGATTTACGACAAATTTTAATTAAGATAACCCACTATTGCAGTGTTGGCGTTCTCTAAACTCTTGTTGAATTTAATCAATTGCTCGCTGTTTACTAGAAAGCTACAGGATAAGCAAGTCTTCAAGTAATTAGGCTAAACTGAAACTCGTATTCTCTTAAGTAAAGTAAAATAGACATTCTTTATTTTGTTCTGATAGTGGTCTCCAAACTTAAAAAGTAGTAGTTTAGGGAAATTTTGGCAGAAACATCCTGGTGGCATAAAGCAACCTCTTACAGAAGACTATCCAATCAAGTTCACATTTGCAACCTCTATGGCTTTTGACATAGAGCTTTGGCTTTTTATGCTGAGCTATATGGTAAGTGGCTAACGTCGCCTATAACACAAGCTGCGCAACTTAATGATGCTACAACTTAACTTAATGAACTTAACTTGATGATACAAGTGCGCTGCCAACCGCAAGTGCCATTGCATAGTATGGTATGATTAAGGATGGGGATTAAGAAGAGAAGGAAATAGGCTCTGACATCTCTTACTCACTCACCGAAACAATAGCATATACAACAGCGTACATGCTGCTATTTCATTATGGTCTAGAGATGACTAGTGACACTTTCAGCACATAAAACTTCTATTATTTCAGGACGGTCTTTTGTGTGGGGTAGTTACTGCCACCAGACCCTGCTACCCTGCCACTACTTTCCAAATCCAGACCAGAGCCAACTTTAAAAAGTTTCTCTAAAGTTGACCCTGTCTGAAATAGAACACGGGAAGCCTGAGACTGAGCTTAAAGTCAAGCACCCTAATCACTCATCCAACGTGCTTTTCAAAAGATAGTGCAATCTACTATTATTCAATAATCAGGTAGTCCAAAAACCTAAAAATTAAAAGATTAGTTAAATACCCAACATTTCATTTTCCAAATCAATATAGAATATTAAGAAAATAGTACCTACATCATCATCAATACTGATAATAAATCTGTAAGGGTTGGTTATGGAGTAAGTTACTTTGTTTTCAGATATCGTGTTAATAGGCTCTATACATGATACTGAAACTAAATTAACGATTGTTAGAATTTTTTTCTGTATGTATGTATGTATGTTCCATAACTCTTAAACGAATTAAGTGATTTTCATGAAACTTGGTAGATAAACATTTAGACATACAGGACACAGGTTGGGCTACTTTTTTCTTTTTCAACGCGGACGAAGTCGCGGGCACCAGCTAGTACTTAAATAAAAATAACTATATTATTTAGTGAAACACAAAATAAGTAAACACACTGCGATGTGGTTAGTTTCTCGAATTAAAATTTACGCTATGCTATGCATACTAATGAAAACATAATCCCAGAGCGGTCAGACAAACTCACCATACAAAACAGAAGTGACCCCTATCACATGAATGCAGGTCGTATTTCGCTAAGTACCTATTGTTTTTGGGATTATCTATTCTTTCTTATCATGCGTAGTATAAATTGAGGTCGCTATCCGCGTCTGTCTGTCTGTATATCCGCTTACTCTTCCTAAACCACGCAACGAATTTTGATGCGGTTTTCACCATCAGTTTGATAATTTTTCACGAAAGGTTTTTTTCATAGATTTTCCAAATTTCATTATTCATAAGTTTTCCAAATTCTTATTTTTAAACCTTTTTAAATTTTGATATTTCGCTATGTTTTAAAAGGTAACCTAAACATACATTATTATGCAAAAATCTCTAAAACTTTTATGTATTTAATCGGTTCTATTTAAATTGATATCCTATTCCTAACACCCTTATAACTTCCTACACTTTTGTGTATGTAAAGTTCTATTTAAAATTGATATCCTAATCTTAACAAACTAGTCTACCCCTTGAAACTACTAAGACAAGCAGCAGACGTCTCCCTTCTGAAATCTATTTACAAAGCTCTATGTCAAACGATCATAAGTTATTGCATCCTCCGTCTGGGTTTGAAGCTCTAAAACCAATATGATCCAACTCGAACGAGCACACAGCTCTGTGTTGAAAGTAATGTTTCACAAACTGTTTCGATATCCAACTGCATTACAGCAGATGGAAAATGAATTATTACTGGCTTATACATTTACAAAGCGGTGATGACACATTTGGTAACATAAGAGACAAAAATATAAAAGGCATCACTTTTTGTACGAAATCGGCTTTTTGGACTTATAATTAAACACAATCTTTTTTTCATTATTATAATTTTATTGTTTAACTTTTGGCTTTGGGATTCAAACTATGCTTAGTTTAAAGGCTAATGAATAACTCTATTTTTAAACCTAAATGTACAAAATAATAATAATACTAATAATTTTATAAATGCGACAGTGTATGTTTGTTACCCGTTCACGCAAAAACGGCTGAACGGATTTGAATGTTTCGCACAGATAGTTTTATACTTGAATTAACATAAATATGGTAGGTACTTTTTATCGTAGCAAAGTGTTATTTTCCTGTGAGATTTGCAAAAACGAACTACAGCGCGTACAAAGTCGCTTAATACGATGTTTTAATATAATATTCAAACTGCCGCACGTGACGTCGTGATATTTAGCCAATCACATTGCAAGACGATAACGCGATGCTGCGTTCTGATTGGTGAATACGCGTGGGATACTGACCGGATGACCGGAAGTCGGTAAGTACGACTTCTCGCATACTGACCGCACAGTTCGATCGACATGTATTTTGATGTTAGTTATGTGAATATATAGTAAATTGTGTACCTAAACAGCTCAAAATTTTTAATTGTTTTTGCTGAAATATTCAACAAATAATCGGTCAATATCTTTCAATAAAATGTAGGTCAATATCTTCATAAACAATAGCTAAGTACCATTTAGTTTTCAAACAAAAAAACAGATCACAGTCGGTCTATCATGCATTTACACACCTACACAGACAAACCCGTCATACTTATAACAGCCCGCTTTTGCATAGGGCGTCTGGGTATATAAACGAACGGTTTATGATTTTGTTTCTGTGCTATCACTGCTTTCTTTTAAATAACAAATATTTTTATTTAGCGCTTTCATTTAAAGTTTAGTCCATTAAAAATGGCGATGGTCATTGTGTAGCCTTTGTAAAAAAATTCTTTAGAGTAAATGGGTCGTAATGGAAGCCTTTGAATTTCAATTCAATAATAAATGGGATGCTGAGGGAGAGGGATATTTTGCAACATTCACTTCCGAAAAAATTCTTTACTCAAATAAAGGAAAGGTGAAAATACATTTCGTTGTAGACAAATATTCGTCAAAGAAAAAAGTAATTGACGAACCGAATTATTTTTCTTATTAACATTTCAATGTCCACCATTCAACTCATAGGCTAGCCTAGTGCGTGTGAATGAGAACGCATTTAATAAGCGTATCGCGTCCACTTGTGACTGGTTTATGATTTATTTTTAATAGTACCGAAATTCTAAGGCTGTCAAATCATTTTTACATTCTTTAATATTTTAGTATTTTTTTTTAAATTCATACAGAAAATAGACCAAAATTTGTCTGAAATTGCGTGTTAGATGTTTTTATTGCATTTATGTATATCGAGTGAAGTATTATAAATCATGTCTTTTTACATATTAAAATCTACATCTACAAATTTTAATATTAGCGTTTCTGACAAACATGATGACAAATTCTGTAGTGAGTCAGCATTTCATTTAAAAAAGTATTATTTTAGAATCAAACACAGACGAAGAAGATTGTTTCATTCAATATCTTAGGAATATTAACTTAGGAACAGTGCGATAGTTGAAACTGAAAGTGCGTTAGAGAATCATAGAATCATAGAGACATGTTTACGAGGGCTGTCTCCGGCTATTATACCATTGTTTGTGCACAGACTTATCCCTAGGGTGGGCCATGAACACGCGGAATTTAAATAAGCGGGAATTAAAACATGTTCACAAAAATTAAAATATCCTTAGGTACATACTCGTACTATAAATTGAAGTAACTCTATATCCCCTCTTAAGAGTGCGTACGAGTATAAAGCAAACAAAATTTGTCATTTCAATCGCGTGGCCCCTTCGACATGACAGTGACACAAAATACGTAGAACTACGCACAACATGCGACGGAAGATAGCGCATCTCGCTGAATAAAAATGTTATAAGTGCCAAAGGTATTAAATATTAATTATTCGTAAACTACAATGTCAAATGAAAAATTGATACATAGAGCATTAGATAATCTGTGAAGTGAGATTACTGATACACTTTTAGCTTTGTAATGTGTGCCATTTTGAAAATAAAACTAAAATCGATGGAAATGAGAGTTCACTTGGTGATTTTTTTCTATCGAGGAAATTTCATTATATTATGTTTTCTGTCCGAGTCTTCACTTTCATTTATAATGTATTTATCTATTTTGAAAAAGTTTTTAAATTGGACATTGTTTACTTAGATAAATTCAAATCTAGGATTGGCTATTTCTCTTTATACGCGCCCTTAACTCCTACACCACGCAATGGATTTTGATGCGGTTTTAACCACCAGCTACTTATAAGCTTATATATTATTTTTTCACTGAAGGTTTATAAATGTGTATCATCATCATCATCTTAGCATTTTTCCATAATTTTCTAATAATTTTCCAATAAGACCGATGAGAAGCAGCCCTTGAAAAATACTAATTCATTATTGTATTTTAATCGGTTTAGGACATTAACCTAATCACATTTTAACGTTCATTCTAGAAATAATAATTAGGTTGTATTTAATACTATGAATATGAAAACTGCTCAAATCTTGCGGTATTCCGCGAGATTTGAACTGTTTTCATGGCTCCACATTTAAAGCCTCTCATAGAACCTTTGATAATTATAACATAACAAAAGATTAGGATTAAATTTTGTTTTGTTAAATAGCGTGTGAATTTAGAAATACTTTATGCAAATTAATTTCACCTATTCTTACTAATATAGTATGGAGACAGGTTTATTTATGTTAAGGTCGGCAGACAGGCTGACAATCCACTTGATGGTTAAGTGGCTAACGTCACCTAGACTAACACAAACAACGCCACAGGTGTAGCAAGTGCGCTGTCGACTACAGTAGGATTAAGGATAAGGGATTGGAAAGGACTGGGATAATGGGAAATGGACTCTGGCATCCTTTACTCACTTACCGAAACACAACAACACACATGCTATTATCCTGTTCACAGTGGTCTCCTGTAAGGAGGTAGTGACTGCAAAGTACAGTGTGCCCAGCCACTACTTTTCAGATCCAGACCAGAGCAAACTTTGGAAAAGTTGACCATTCCGGGAATCGAACGCACTCCAATCACTCATTCAACGGGATTATTAAAATACTAGCTGGCGCCCGCGACTTCGTCCGCGTTGAAAAAGAAAAAAAGTAGCCTATCCTGTATCCCGTACGTCTAAATGCTTATCTACCAAGTTTCATGAAAATCAGTTGATTCGTTAAAGAGTTATGGAGGAACATACATACTTACATACATACATACATACAGAAAAAAATTCTAAAAATGGTCAATTTAGTTTCAGTATCATGTAAAGAGCCTATAAACACAATATCTCTGAAAACAAAGTAACTTACTCCATGATCAACCCTTATATATTTATTATTAGTATTGATGATTATATTGTAGTGTTATTATAACATATACCTACATTGAATAAGAGAAAAATAATAAATAAATATGTAGGTTCGTTAAATCCCGATATTTAAAATTCCTGTTTATCCCTTGATTTATTCCATCCTTTCTATTTGCAAAGCAGAGAAATAAAGAGGCCTTACGGACATACCTGGGGCGATGAAATCTCATGCAATATTCATACAATTGACACTTTACTACAGGGTTATTCTCATGGAAGTGTTATTTGTGTTTCCTTGGAGAAGTTCTTTTGACCAGGAAGAGAAGGTTTATTCTAGACTAACACATGCCGCTCACGATTTTACCACAATAAAAGCGGTAAAGCAATAAAAGCGTAGAGAAGATTTGTGAAAATACGTCACACACAACATAAACTCGAGAGAAAATGCTTACTTTATGCACGGGAATATTTTATTGCTTGCAAGAAGTTCAAGGTGCTTAAAGCTCGGTTTCAAGTGACAATATACCTTACAAGGTAAATTATACGAAAGGACTGTGTTTCGACGGATAATGAAATATGAATAACCCAAAAGCCTAGTTTAGTTACCACTAAATTACTAGTTACTACCATACTGAGGGCACACTCCGCTCAGAAATCGTAAGCTGGAGAGGCTTGGCGACACGACAGTAACCAAACCACCCCGAAAATTACCGTGATCGGCAGAATATCACTAGTTATGGTGTTTTGCTTTGATAAAGGATACACTAGATTCTGGGTTGCTTCACTAAAAATGGCATAGTAAAATATCACCGCACTCACAGCTTGGGGTGATATTTCAAATTAGTTGCACTAAGTTGTCCTTAAGGTGAACACGTGTTACGACTTGAACCATTATTACTAAATGTTAAGGTTCAAATCAGTCATGTAACATTTACATTATTCATCTTTTTATCAGAAATTATCGAGATAAAATGATAGCATGTATAAAGAAATCCAGGGGACACTTTTATGCAGTGATTTTGTTTAGACCCTGAATCTAGTGCATCCCTTATTATCAAAGGTGTTTTGTGAGTAAGAGATTATTCCGTGGCGGGGCACCGATGTCGTGTCATAACGTCTTCGCGACCCCGCTAATCTGCGACCGCGCTAGTATGTCTTTGGGTTTAGTCGGTGCGAATTCAGCTTAACCCCGTAGCACAGCTTCACAATCCATACAGTTGGGCAACGAATGTACTTGCACAGAGCAACGGTGGGGCGGGGAAGCGGGCGGCGCGGGCCGCTACGGCGAACTCACACAGTTTGCATTACAACTTTCAAGGCTGGTGCGTACAATATGTTTTTGAGTTGAGTGAGCGGTGGCGGAATTTCCATTTTGTGACAACCCTAGCGCGTGACAGCGGTACTTACACGAGTGGCGGCGTCGCCCGACATCAAAGGCGTTGCCCAACTGTATGGATTGTAAAGCTGTGCCCGTAGCGTCCTGAAGAAGAATTCATGAAGATTTCCCAATGTTAAAAAACTGTCATCTCAGCCGCAGGACGTCCACTTCTGGACATATCCTAAGTATTTATATTAAGGTAAGGTTAATATCCTATGTATATTAGACAGGCTATTTTTATTTACGAGTAAAAGCTTGATGTGAATATATGAAATAACATTGAAACATAACGAATTATTGAATGGCCTCGGAAACATTTATACAAATGAAAAAGTAATTAAGGATTAGGATACACAGGTTATTGTGCAATAAGTATATAACGTCGTTTTTATACGTTTTTGAATATAATATATATATTTTTACGGTTAAAGCTTGTTTAAAAAAAAAAAAAACATCACCAGAGGTATGTAAATGCCTACCTACCCTGATTAGAGGTAGGGTCTTTACCCTACGTCTAATAAGGACCTTCGATCAAGATAAGGATTGAGAAAGGAAATCTGGTATCCCTCTCTAAAGCACCAAACACAACTTTTTACACGGTGGTAATAGGCAACATAAGACAGTCGTTTCTCTCTTTTCTTTTTAAAACTAAGGTTATACTATAATTGATTTTCTCTTTTAAAAACTCCTTCCAAATTTTTAGAATTTTTGTCATTTAGTCTGTTTGTTTGTACACGCAAATATCAAAAACGGCTTAACGAATTTGGATTAAATTGGGCAAACAGATAGTTTATTACATGGATTAACATATAGGGTACTTTTTTACTGTAAAAATGTTAGGTTCCTATGGGATTTTTAAAAAACTAACTACAGACCGCACGAAGTTTCGGTTTTAGCTAGTTTAATAAATAAAAGCAAAGCAATTATGACCTTGCTTAAATGTTCGCATTAATCCTTCAACACAAGCAAAGCTGCAAGTGTGCTGTCGACCATTGTTGAATTTAAGGATAAGGGATTAGGAAGGTATAGGGAAAGGCTTTGGAAAATTAAATTTGTATTTCTAATTCTGAATACGTGCTAACGAGCCATCTATACATAATTCCCAATTACCTACGTATTGTAAAAATAAACTTTGTAAATATGCTCGAACCTCCTTCAGAGTTGTCCCTTTTATCGCAACATAAAAATCGCGTTAAAAAGGAAAAAGGCTTGAGTGGGCTCTTAGACCTTTCGTCGCCTGCTTTTAATGTCCGTCTCTACGTGGGAATATTAGTTTAGGAAATTTATTTTGCTACTATTATGTTACCTTTTTTGTTACACAAGAATACTCTAAGATTTTTCTGCTCGAATACCTTGAGTGACTGTTTACATTTCTAGATTGTCGATTGGCTTCTAGGATTTAATTTTACCGAAATGATTACAATGTTATTTTTATTGAGTAATATATACAATTTATATTGTACATAATTATAGCTAAAGAGAAATTTGAAGAAAAACATAAAACTTTTCATAACAAAACCCATTAAAATAAGCAAAACAAACCAACCAGGCTATTAACTCAACTGTTGTTTTACCAATGGTATCATTTTTCTACAGCGCCAGTGCAACTAAAAAGAAAAATTATCTTATTATTATAAATGTTCGCATAGCTCTTATTAGTGTAGATGATAATTTGCGTATTCCAGGACCCTCGAAATCAAGTGGTCTGTTTCTGACATGCTTGTTAACATTATGCATTCTTAATGATTGGATGTACCTTACAGAAGTATTGTATTTAATTAAGCATGTTTCTAATATAGAGGTGTAAAAGATCAAGAGAGTCAAAGTAGCCCTATACTCGGCTCCATCAAGGTTTTGTGCAAATTGAAAAGGTCCAACAGCAGTTTGTTGTAACTGCGTGTGGGTGTATTAGTTGTGCAAGTTGTCTATGTGTGCATCGGCGATCGTGTACGTATACAAACGTCACTAACAATAGATAAGTGATTATACATATTTATAACGATGGACACCTCAGTGACAACATGGAAACGAGCTCGGTGTATGAGTGATTAGGGTGTTTGCTTTAACGCTCTGTTTCAGTGGTCCCGGGTTCGATAATATTTTATTTTTGTAAAATATTTATGTATTACGTTATAAAGATCACTAGACAAGCTGATTATAGCAATGAGTTATTAAAATAACTAGTTTATAGACTAAGTTCGTCAGGAAGTTTCCAAGATTACTCTACACATATGAAAAAATATGAATAAATGTACGAATTGCGCTCAATATTAGTAGATACGAATTAATATTTCATACATATTTTAGGAACGTCTGCAATTTTCATATTGAATGTGAAACAAACTTCATCAGTGGAATTGAGATTCTATAAATACAAATTAATATTATCATAACTACAATCACTTTGACATTTCTATCTTAATGTTTGGTTCTAGCTATTAATGGGTGTCTATATTAAGAAATAAGAATTTAAGTTAATTTAGGAGTCATTGAGTCATTACAATAATTTATACCTAGAATTTATAATTCATTCAATCCTGAGCAAAAAGCTTGATAAAAATATATAAATTATCAAAGTTCATACAAAGTTTGGTACATATTTTTTTACGTAGGTATCAACTAAATTACTATATTTAAAAAAAAAAATGTTTTTTTGGTTTGAATTCCCTACTGCTCCTAAGTGGATACGGCGGCGATTGGAAATATTTACAGGCTAAAAATATAAGGAATGTTGTATTTTAACCACAACATAGCATATGTAAATCAATCAACATTTTCATTCAAAACATTGATATATACTGATTGCGGTATGTAATTCCGGATGTAGCAGGTTACACCCCGCCCAAACGACCAACGCCATCGACGACTCCAAGCGCCTTAAATAACTATGAAATGGCCGGCGTTGAAATGGTTTGGAGATAAATCGTATCAATCCGCAACGAGCTTAGACTCGGCAATAATAAATTAAATAAATAATTGTCAATACACAATTATTGTTTGCGCCAATATTATCAAGATTACTTTCTTCTGTATAAGACTATGTACACAGTTATCTTACTTCTATCAGCAACTTACCTATAATGTAATCTACTAACATTATCCCAAGACTTCTGCATTTAATGGGTGGGATAATGACCGATCGTTTTGCAAGACCAACAGCTTGTTCTAAATATTACACAATATAAAAGTTATCAGTAACGAAAGTATCAGGAATTAGAAAATTAGAAATATTTTAGACGAGGGTGGCCATTTCATTATTTTTTAATTTATATTTTAGATATACTCGTATATAGGACACACTGCAAAACGCTCACAAAATATAGAAGTACTTTATTATTAAAAATTATTTTACTTTTATTTTTACTCTGATACTAAAAGAATACAAAGAATATTACGTATAAGAGTCTTATTTATTGAACCAATTGCGACCCCCCCCCCCCCCCCCCCTATAATCCTGAACGCGACCCATAGGTTTAGAAGCTATGGTATAGATAGTTGAAAACAAAAGTAATAAATCCTCCAAAATTTGTTTTCTCATTAAATACTGAAAGATTTTACTATAAATCTCTATTTGAATTCGTATATAAACTGCATTTATTTAGCTAAAGTAAAAAAAAACTCGTGAGAAATAGTGTTACTTTTATAGAACGGGTAATAAATATTCAAGGTGTGCCATCCTGCCTGCAATGTGTAGGAAAATATCTCACGTAGTCGATAGATAGAAGTTTTATTAGAGTGAAAATATTGGCTTCCATTTGCAGCTTGTTTACAGCGAGTTTAAATCAATTTGACAAGTACTTACAAACTTTATTTTTAGAATTCAATACTCGTAGAAATTGTTTATTTCTGGTTATTTATTACAGAGAATATTCTTTCCCCATGTAGAGTACTTAGACCTAGCACTTGACCATAGCACCTTAGCACCTCAGACCAGAATTTTGCTGACAACATAGTGAACCCGATTTTATAAACTTGTGTGCGTGGGCCGTTTACTGTATTGAGTTTTTGTTATCCAAAGTTTAACCTAAATTTTTGACCTAATATAATCAAAATTTACAAACCAAGATCTTCTCTAGTGTCTTATATCAACCAAATTCATCGTATATTTAGTATATTACTTCCTATATTACCTGTCTGAGAATAATAGTTTAAATCTTTGTTTCTGATTAAAAGCGTAGGATTTAATATGTCAGCCAGTACCAGCTGTAGGTATTTGCAAATGCAATAATAGTTACAGAACTTCCGTATTTGAAGTAAAGACAGTAGGAAACGAACGTTTTCTCCCACTCAATGGATTGTTGGAGGTGTTTCCTGTCCTGTCAATGTAAAAGCGAATTAAAAGAATATTTTCTTGAATAATATAATTATTTACTGCAGTTATACATTGATAGTAAGTACCCCAACAGATAGTGTCTTAACTGACCCTGACAGAACTAATTACGAAAATTACGAAAATTTATAATTTATATTAGAAATTACGATGACAATAAATATAATGTGATTAATTCGTTTTACAACAACAAACATCGTGAAAAGAAAACAGATTTTTTTACTATTAATCAAAAAGCTTCAAGATGGTCACGTTATTAACTGGTGACAGACGCCTTTAAGTCAAAAGCTAGAATGTGGCAGATGATGACATGTGTAAATAAAAAAATAGGGAAAAATCTTCCAATTCATCTAAAAAAGTAAAGAACTAAGGACGATAGGTTGTATAATTTGCAAAAAAATGCATCTGTGCACAGCCGGGGTCGGGTCGCTAGTTTATATTTAATTTTATTATTTTATGTAAAGGTTGTCAGTTAGGCTGACGGTTCACTCCATGATAAGTGGCGACCTTTACTTTTATAACCAGCAGAAGAAATAAAACAGTCGACAAAAGATATAGGGCAAAGTGTGCTAAGGCGAATATTCATAAGCCTTTAATTTTCATCAAACACAATATTAGATCAATCTCCAAACGATACGGTCACGGTCATTTATTTTTTCTATTTTCCTCTTATAGTCGTTGGAAAGGTCGAAACCTGTTTACTTACAATTTCCTCTAAAACGTCTGCTCCGCGCGTCTCTATGTAAATTGTTCAATATCGCATCCACTTTTACGGCAAACAGTTTACTCGTACGACGTCTACATAGCATCCCCTGAACATTATTGAGTACGATACGATAGGTTATCTTCATCTAAAAGTTTAACAAAACGGTTATACCACTCGAGAATTTAGATCACTTCTTTTCTCAAAAAGCATCTCACAAAATAGAATAAATAATAAGAAAATACTATTAACAGGAGCCCTATTATTCATGTCCCTATTATTTCTTTTTTTCCACCAACTAATTACATAAGAAAATATGACTTCTCAAAAATCGTATTAAATTGCCCTTTTATGTCACCCTAATCAGACGACTATAAAACAATTTTGAAAAACTTGTAATATAAAAAATAATAATAGGGACATAGATTCGTTCTTCTTGAAAATATCTGTGTATAAATTATTCGATAGGCTCAATTTTTAGAGAAGAAAACAGGAGAATATGAAACCTCGATTTAGTCAAAAATTTTGTAGGTATAATCGGTCTGAGCTGCATTTGTCCCTATCGCACAATACGGGGGTAGGCTGGAGGGCAGCGCGATGGCAATAGTTTCTTCAAATACCTATTTTTCAAATTCTGCTGTACCCGCGTCCCCTCTTAAGCCTAAACACGCTATATTTGTTGTGAGTTTCTGAGGAGTTAGGTGTCCCGAAGACTGTCTTGATGTTTCATCATCAGGTCAAGGTTAATGTTAATGTCATGTCAATCCACCGAATACCGAAATTTGGTAACAATACCAAATTTCATCAGTACAAACCGTAGATTATATTGTAGTTATTGTTATTAATTAAAAAATACGTGTTTTGGAACAAACACGATTTTTTTTAGGAACAACTCTCAAATCCATAGGTTCCTTAATAACAGGCAATATGGACAACGATGGCGCTATTAGGTTAGATAATTTGATTGTGGAATTAATACCTATACATATATGGGTCATAAAACCCTTTGTTCTCAAGTCGTGCCCGTGACCCTCGAGCCCACAAGCAGGCGGGTTTTTACTTTAACTAGGAGTCAGTAGTTATTAATGTATCCATAGCTCGTTCTTAGGATTCTTAGGAAATGACCATAAACGTAGGTACATGATGCATGACATATATAGAGGATGCTCAACGCAGCCCTCTGTGTCTTTATGTCTTTATGTAAACATAAAATGTTTGCATAGGAAATATCCAATTAATTTAATCAAAGAGTCTCGATTATTGCCGATTCGATTAGAATCAGAATCCAAACAGAAATCCAATTCTTTTCTCTTTATAATATTATCAGCCAATTATTTTTCGATATTATGTAGGGTATCATAAATCAAAATGAATCACATAGTAATAAAAGTCGGCAAAACCCAAACCATGACGGCAGATTATTAAATTGCATTATGATTACAAATGCGTATCAGATTTGCATGATATTTTTACCTTTACTAGCTGGCGCATGCGACTTTGTTCGCGTTAAAAAATAATTGCTATAACGCCTGATAAAAAATTATTACATATTTTAATAATTTAGTCAGGGTAAAAAAATGTTCACCTTATAAAGCCGAAATTTGCTTGACCAGGGCAATTTTATAAGTCATGCCAAAATTTCATTTCAAACGTCTGTCAGTTGTCCGTTAGTGCTTTAGTTTCAAAAGGTACTAATTAAGAGTAAAGTCGGGGTACGAAAACCTTCGTCAGTTTTCAAATTCATTCCTTTATCAAAGTCGTAGACTCTTAGTACCTTTTAAAACTAAAGTACTATTCAGAGTACTGACAGACGTTTGAAATGAAGTTTTGGCATGACTGACAATTGCCCTGCTGCAAGCAAATATCGACTTTAAGGTGACGATCCTTTTCTTACCCCGACTGTACATGCCATATATTATACTTTTGCCAATTGTTGTTCTTTATTTTTAGATAGCTGGCGCTCTATTAGAATATTTAGCCTATGCCCATTCTGAAATCCTGAAACTTTTGGTGAAAGTATTTCCGATGAGTAGTTTCGAAGATTATCTCCTATATACAAATAAACCAATAAACACACATACAAACTTTACTTCTTTATAACATTACTCTAGATTTAATCGTCATATTTACCGTGTAATTTGTTTATTGATGTTGACGTGGTAACTGTAATACATTATTATAAATATGCATTTATATGAATTTTAATAACTCTCCGGTAATGGACTAGCGATATTCTAGTCTAGATATATTTTAAAAACTCAAAAATTTGTCGATCTAGTAAAAAAATAAAGAGTGTTTTTGAAGTAATTTACATTTAATTGCAATAATTTGTTGGAGATCGATTTTATATATAAAGTTATATATACGTTAATATATATAATATATACGTTAATATATACGAAACTGCGGTTCACATTGTTACCCAAATAAGCCTAGGATTTTTATCTCAGTAAGACCAAAACTTTGAGAGATGTTATTTTTTGTACTCAAAAGAATATCTCAAAAAAATACAAAAAAATGGCTACAAACTATTTTAAATCTTTGGCTACAAATAGAGGGGAAGTGAATTGGACCTCAGTATGTGTATTAAAAAGCAAACTGAGTTATAATATTGTTAACAACTTTTGCTACTACATTTCGTTATCCTCAATGACTAATTGCCATCGTTTTCTTTTCATTTAAAAGAACATCGTGAAAACATTATTGTTTTTTAGTAAGAGAATTATTATTCTCTTACTAAAATCGCAATTTAAGTCAAATTTATCCTTATAAACAGTTTGAGACTAAGTATATAGGAAAAATATTTTTCCTAGAATTAATTCAAAACAATAGTACCTATTAGGTACTTATGTTATGAGGTTTGAATAATTAATTAGCTTTCAATTTTATCGCTTATACATATCTAAGGAGTTTCACAATAAATTGATGAGTCTATCGCATTGAGAATATATTCTTCATTCAATAAGTTATTTGCGGTTATAATAATTGGTATGCGGTTTTCAATACTAACATTTTGTTTGTAATGTAACTATTTTGGCTTATTGAAACATTATGTACCTATTCTTGATTCAATTGATGTATGTATCTTTTATATTCTTTATTTAATTAAAGAATTTGATAAATAAAAGATTATTCAATGTCTCCATATTTATTACTTATTTTTAATTGACAGTCACAGAGTATCTCAACCACAGCTCAACTTATTCTTATATATAGCTTTCATAAAATAGAAAACTCTAATATTTTAAAAACATAAAAAATATCGTATACTTCCTTGATAATTTTCGCGGGTTATTCAACAAAGACTGATAACAGTAACTAAAAGCCATGCAGTGTTACCCGTCATAATAAAAGTCTTGAACAATGTTCGGTCGTAAATAAGTTACAATACTAAGTTAAGCCATTAAGGAAGTCCAATAAAGCTCGATACATCTTAGCAGAAAATGCAACGAAGCTTCGCTGGAGGCACGTGCGAACAGTTCAGTGGATTATAGATATTATTTTCTTTTAGATAGAGAAAGAATTCTTTTTTAAGTAAAAGAAAAACTCGAAAGTAACTTAATATTTTACGTTCTGACTTACACAGAATACAGAAAATAAATTTTAATGATATTCGACACCAAAACTTTTTAAACTAAGTTAAAACAAGAGTTTTTTTTTTATAAACAGATTTTTTATAATTAAGCTCTGATTTTTTTTGAAAGGGAAGTAGTTTGAAAATGGGTATGGGCTCCACTATAATTAGTGGTGCCCGCGACTTCGTCCGTGTTGAAAAAAAAAACACCTGAAAAATATATGATAACGCCTGACGTATTTATCTGTGTGACAACAATAGCACAAACTTTTTTTAATATTTTTGGGATAAAAAGTATTCTAATGTTAATCGAGGTAATAAACTATCTGTGTGCCAAATTTCATCCAAATACGTACAGTTATTTTACAGATACCGTACAAACACCCAACATACAAAATTTCGCATATATTATGATGTATAGATGTAAATCTGTCCGCTCAACTTGTTCTAATTTTAAATACATCACCCGTTAAACTCGAAACATCATAGAAAAACTTTCACACATCGGTAAAGTTTTCCCCTTAGCGAATCTCGTAGCGTTGCAATGAGTTTGTAACGTTATTCCCAAGACGGTGGATGATGTGAAATTCAATTTTAGATATTCACGATTGTTCATTAACTATAATATAGGGTTGCGCTGCCGAGAACGCTCGAACGTCTTGCTTTGATGTTCTACCTACTTTAGTGTGTTTCAGTTCCGTACTTTGTTCGCAAATATATCTGAGTACCTGTGTGCATAGGTACTCACGTGCTGGAAGAATGATTCGAGCGTATACGTTTTACATAGAAAATGGGAACTTCGCATTCACTTCTTGCTGCGAAATTTTCTTACACAAATCACGTATGAAAAAAGATCGCATCCCTCTCGAACATGGATATGGTTCAAGATAGAATAGTCCGCAGAAAAAAATTGAATCATACAATACAAATAAAATACAAAGGTGAAAGTCAGGAATCAGAATCAGAATTATTCACAGGATCGTTTATAATCTTGGCTATTTTTTTTTTCTAAACCCTACTCAAAATAAAGTGACATACGTCACATATACATAGATATCCAGCCATCTAACACAAGCCCCTAGAGATGTTATTCGAGACTGTTTGTAATAAGACAGTTAAACACACACGTTAAACTTATAACATCCCGTTTTTGCGACGGGCGTCCAGAGTTAATGAGTGGTATAATACTCTCAATGTCATAAAAGATTAAAACTTACCCTCTTATCTTTTTAATGGCACTCTTTGCGCTACTTTTATAAAAGTTTAATTCTCTTTATTATTGAAAAAATCTTCCTTCGTCGTTCTCTCGGTAATAAATGAATTTAAATTCATAGTGTACCGTTTAAAAACTTTGTTCTCCGCAAAGTTGATGAGGCTCTCGGCACTATATCGGTTTAATGAAAATTTTATCATTGTATATTTATAGAGGCGAGCACGCATAACTCCTGTAATTGTCTTACATGTAGGTAATATTTTGTGCATATGTTTATATGATGTGTTCCTATAATATTATATAACAATTTCGTAGGTTGTGCTATTACGAAAACTAAGGTTCTATGACCACGTCTTTAGGAAGGAAAATTAAAGAAATTATAGTCAGCCGAAGTCTAAGCGAGATGGGACGCGATGGAACGCTACGTGTGCCGACCAGCTGTTCAAAATATGCGGCCAATAGACTCGAAGTTAAGCCGCTAGAACTTCTGTCAATATAAGTTAGGTAATTGTTACTATATATTGTAATCATCAATACTAATAATAAATCTGTAAGTGTATGTATGCATGTATGTATGTATGTGTGTGTGTGTGTGTGTATGTGTGTGTGTGTGTGTGTGTGTGTGTGTGTGTGTGTGTATGTGTATGTATGACATGTATGTATGTATATGTATGTATGTATGTATGTATGTATGTATGTGTGTGTGTGTGTGTATGTGTGTGTGTGTGTGTGTGTCTATGTGTATGTATGACATGTATGTATGTATGTATATGTATGTATGTATGTATGTATGTATGTGTGTGTGTGTGTGTGTGTGTATGTGTGTGTGTGTGTGTGTGTGTATGTGTATGTATGACATGTATGTATGTATGTATATGTATGTATGTATGTATGTATGTATGTATGTATGTATGTATGTATGTATGTATGTATGTATGTATGTATGTATGTTATAACTCCATAACTCTTAAACGAATTAAATGATTTTTATGAAACTTGGTAGATAAACATTTAGACGTAGGGACACAGGATAGGCTACTTTTTTCTTTTTCAACGCGGACGAAGTCGCGGGCGCCAGCTAGTAAAAAATATGTACCTAAGTGTAGGTATTGTATGTATGTATGTTCTTCGATAACTCTGAAACGAATTTACTGATTTTCATGAAACTTGGTAGATAAACTTTTAGACGTACGGGACACAGGATAGGCTACTTTTTTCTTTTTCAACGCGGATGAAGTCGCGGCCGCCAGCTAGTATATAATAAAATTGTAATCTAGGTATACTATTTTATAAAGAGGTAGAAGTTGAATGCAGGTGATTCGAAACTACTCATCCGATTCAAAAAACACATTAATAGTTAGAATAGAATTTCAGGATAAATATATTACGCGGTTGAAGCCGCAGACACCCAGCTATCTAAAATAAAGATCCAAAATACACAAAATGCTTTGGCAAATGCAAAATGTGAGGCGTTATAGCTTTTATTTTTCAAAGCGGACAAAGTCGTGGGCACCAACTAGTATCTAATATCTCTAAATTCTATTTTAGTTCTTTAAAACTAAATAATCTTTAAAAAACTTGGTTTGAGGTTGTTCCAAATGATTCGTCGGCGTTTTCATCTGCATGTTATTTTAACATGTCAATAACATAATGTAACACCAGGCAAATACCAAATGCTACTTGTAACATAATATTTATTCATAGATGGTTTACTTATTTCAAAAGTGAACGCTTTGATTTGTCTTAATAATTATTGTAGTATGTCGTCAAAACCGGAGCTTGTGTGTTTTACGCCGGATAAAAAATGGGTTGGCTTTTTGCCAGCACCTATGCGTGTAGCAAAGATGTGGCCGATGGTGGAGCGAGCTCAACCAGAAGATGCATATTCAATCGAACTTTGAAAAGATTAAGAGCGGGTATAAAGAGAAATAGCCAATCCTAGATTTGAATTTTATCTAAGTAAACAAAGTCTAATTTAATTATTTTTTTTAAATAGATAAATACATTATAAATGAAAGTGACGACTGTAACAGAAAACATAATATAATGAAATTTTCTCGATAGAAAAAAATCACCAAGTGAGCTCTCATTTCCATCGATTTTAGTTTTATTTTCAAAATGACACACATTACAAAGCTAAAAGTGTATCAGTAATTTCACTTCACATATTATCTAAGGCTGTATGTAACAATATTACAATATTTAATACTTTTGGCACTTATAACATTTTAATTGAGCGAGATGCGCTATCTTCCGTCGCATGTTGTGCGTAGTTCTACGTATTTTGTGTCACTGTCATGGCCAAGCGTGGCCCACGCGGGTGAAATTACAAATTTTGTTTGCTTTATACCCACTCTTAAAGCGCTTGGTCCGAAAAAGAGGAATTTCGGCTGGTGAAGATGTATCGTCACCAGCCGTACGTCTGAATGTCCTATGGAAAAGAGTATGCTCTCACGCAGCTCCTGATTGATGCCTACTATAACTTTCACACCGTATATTGCACTCCATAGATACGGGCTTCATCCTTATTTGTTGGACTAATCCATTAGCCTCTGCACACGATATATGGTAAAAATTGAAAAAAACTATCTTATGAGAGGTTTTTCTCTACAATACTCGTACAAACTTTAATTGTGCTATAAATAAAAAAATTATAGGGTCGTAAACATTACAAGGTGTTGCTTGTATTTCTAGGCAACTACTTCCTAGAACATGTAAAGCCTAGAGAAACATGTACCTAAAGCCTGCCTCTCACATTTTTGTATTATATAAAAAAATTGGAGTGGTTATACATTCTCGATAAAGTAGATAATTAATTGCGGTGAACGATAAGATCTTGATTGAATTACGAAAAATGCAAAGTAATGCCTATTTTTTATATTAACTTCTACTTAGTTTGTACTACAGTGCTATTTATGTATTTTATTACACTTATAGACATTTTACGATTCAGAAACACTCCATATTAATGACTCACAAAATACTAGCTAAAATGTTCTTGTCACTGAAAATGCGAGAATATTATTAACAAGGACATATAATCAAATATTGAAAAAAAAAAAAATTATAATATATTGTTCGCGTTCGTCTTGAATGAATAAGAGTAATTTCTAATAAACGATATTGGTGAAATTTGGTCCTATGCTACACAGAATATATTTTTTTTAATATAAAAGTATGAATAAGTATAGATAAATACTGAATATAAAGGATTCGAAAAATGCATCTATAATTTTATATTCCAATTTAACTTCGATTATATATTTTCAATTCGAAATGAAACAAAAGTATATATTGGAAAACATTTTGTTAACTTTTTCCATTGGAATTTTCAATGTAAGTAATAAAATTTTGAAAACATTAAATTATATTCAACAGAATAAATTGTCGCCACGAAATTCTCGTAAAGCAATTTTTGAATTCAGACGTTAAACTCGTTAACGGAAATATTCAAAGTTCGTAACCAAATATTCATGGAAGTTTTAATAAAATTTATACATTTCTAACACAATTTTCTCTTTTTTTCCAAACTCTTCGCTAATTAACATGACTAGCCAATTATTTAAATAAGTATCAAATTACGAAAGCATTTTTTCCAGTTGTCTTTTTTCTCATTAACATTTTCTCCCAAAGGGTAAACGTCGTTCAGCATACAGATTTCTGGTCGCTTTTTACTTATTTCTGTATGAAGGAATTTTGCTTTTGAGGCCAATTTTGCGGATTTCTTCTCAACTCATCGTAGTGTTTCGAATTTAAGTACCAGAAAGGTTGACTGTCGACTGGCATTTGCTCTATTCTGTTCACCAAACCAGCATCTCCCCTAGCTTCAATTGGGACGTCGTCATCCTCACCAAATCGGTTTTCTAACTTTGAATCTATTTGAGGGAAGCCTATAGCTTTGTTGCCAGCATAGAATGGTCTTTGAGCTCCAACGAAAGCACTGAGAACTATCGTTACGAGAACATATTTGAAGACAGCCATTTTCTGTAAGTAAGAAATTAACATTTTTAATTTTGAAAGTCAAGGTAAAATGTCAGTTGTGCCAAATTTGAAAAACGCTAGGAAAAAAATAATCTAAAACTCCGACAATACATGTTTTTCTATATGTTTTCTAATAAGTTTTTCTAACAGTGTTCGAGATACTTATAGAAAAGTTGCGACGATGAGACGCAACGTGCGTCTATATTGTATTGTATTTATACCAATTTATACCAACGTGCGTCTTATAAAATTCGAGTTCTCAATGGTGTACTTAGATATTTTAAATAAGGTTATGATTTAGACAAGTACAACGTGTAAAAATTTGTTAAAAATATTTAATGTACCTACAGACACGGCTAGTTTACTGTTTTGTTATATGTATACTCGACAAATAAAGTGCTTTATCACCCTAAGATTGAACATTCTTTGTATGTTGTAGAATGATAAGGTCTGTTTTCCTTTGAAAATTCAGTGACAATTATGTCAATCAGTAATGAATTCCTATTTCAAATCTAAACCTTAGCGAATTTTGAATTGGATGGAATTTGTTATCGACTGATAAAGCACTTTTCTGGTCGGTCATACATAGATTTTTACATACAATACCTAATTTAAGATAAATATTTTTTAAATAAGCATATAAGTACAAATAAAAATGTAGACAAGCATTGTAATTAAGTAAATGTAAGTTACTAACAAAAGGTGCTATGTTTAAAACTAAATAAAAAATTAAAAGAAATTTTACCTTGAAAAACCTGTTTGAAGCGATTGTTATCGTTATATAAATAATTAATTTAATGACAGGACTGGTTTTGCAACAACTCCCTATCGCTTCACTTTACAAACTGCGCGTAGAACTAAATGCGCTCTGGTATAAATACAATTTACTCGGTGCATACTGTTATCAAAAATCATCGATAGAGTTAAACAATATAGACACGGCTACGTTAATAATTGGTCGGGGATTTTCTTTTTTCATAAAAAATTTGCAGATATTTTACTGGCTAATTTTGATACCATTAAATTGATATGACATTTCAAAAACAGAAAAATAAAAGTGAAAACGATTTCCTGTCATTTTTCTATTGTTAAAAGTGTGCCCAAAATAAGTTACCTATAAGTTTTATTATAAAAATAATATATTATAAAATTATATTTATTTTTAAAGTGCGACAAGTCGAGATTGTTTTTTACGTTTATGAACTTAAAGGTTCTGTTCTGATACACATGCTCATAAAAAGCATTCTCATAAGCTCGCTTGAAACTAGAATGCTCCGCAAAATTAGTTTAAAGCGTTTTCAGTCTGGGAATTTTTATGTCAAAGATGAAGTTTGCTCTGGACATGCTCTGGTCGACCTGTTACGAATAAAGTTGATGACATTATTAAAAAAGCAAGATCGACATACCACTAGTTTCAACATAGCTAGAGAGGCAGGGTAAGAGCTCACTACTCACTAATTGACTCAACAAAACACTGACTAAATAAGAAAAGATATTTTATTTAATAAGTTTTAAGTTAGAAACGTAAAAGCTCTTTCACAGAAAAACGTAAAAGCAAAGAACGTTTTCGAAGCACATAACAGTTACAGTTAGATAATAAAATTAGTCAGATTTACCTTGAACTTTTAATAACAAACGCATTATTTTTAGCATGTGTCTCTATCTATACAATTCGTTCGTCTACGTATTAACCCGCATATACACGTCACACGGGAATACTTGCCTACCTCTTAATATGATGACGTCGCAAATGGGCTCGGTCATCACAAAACGAGCATGCAAACATCCAATACAAATCGACCTTTACTCACGTAACAATAGGCCGCTTAATATTCCGCTCACGAGATGCAAATAAGTTCTCGATAAACTGGTGATTTTGTTGCCGTTGAGATGAGTCAATAGTGACGTCGCGTTTGCATTGTGAATTACCTTTCGGCTTAAAAAAACTTTTAACGTTATCTACAAAAACGATTACGAACACGTCACACATAACCCAATTAGTTTTGGAAGTATCTACTTTATGACTTGGCTTTTGTTATTAATTGACAAGTTTTAGATATTTCAATTGTCAACATTGACACAGTTTTTACTTGTAATCAACAGAAAGTCTGACGGACCACTTGATGGTAGGTGGTTATCGTCGCCTATAACAAAAGCAACGACACAGCCGACTAGGTACTGAGGCAGTAGGTTAAATGAGAAGGAATGAGGAAATGGGTTCCGGCATCCCTTACTCACTCACCGAAACACAACACTCACGTTATTCTCATGTTATTCTTCTATATGCTATTATTCTGTAGGTAAGCCAGACCAGAGCCAGACGCGGTTTGCCCAAATTACGCCACTACAAAATGTTTGTTAACAATAAAGATGACTAATTTTGTAATTAATTTTGTACTTTCCTTCCGTTTGTTTATTAATTATAATTAATTATTATACTTATTTAACAGAACAATTACAGTGACTTTTTTTTATTAGAAACTTTTGTTTACGTTTATTTATAATAGCCATGAGTACCAAGATCCTGTAATACCAAAATCGTGGGGCATGTAACACAGATTCAAACCACAACTGACGCTACAGTGTTGCCAACTTGAAACAATTTTTCCCATATTTACGTAAGGTTCGTTAATCAATGTTTGCAACTTAATAAAAAATAAAAAATATATAAATATACTAATAATTTTTATATTAGCGTGAAATTCTAAGTATTTTGTATCGATAAATATAATAATTGATAGCATAAAAAAAAACTTTTAAAAAATACTTCAAGGTTTACTTTCCCGTAGAATCCCCCTTTGTATATAGTAGGTGGCTACCATTACTTATAGCACAAGCAATAACATAGGTGCTCCAAGTTAAGAATAATGGATAGGGATAGGTTTAGGATGGATGGAAATTGTGGATGCTATTCTGCAATAAAATTCTTAGTTGGAAGCTAGCATTCTACTATTTTTTGACCAAGTTTCCTGTTTTTTTCTTTTTCAGAGCTTGTAAAACCTAGTCTATCGCCTAAACACACACACACACACACACAAATCTATATATAAATATCAATTCCCATGTGGACCACCAGTTGTCTGTCGCACTTCTTCATAAAAATACTCTGTTACACCATGTACATAAACCATGAGATCATTAAAAAAGACAGTTTAGTACTGCACCTAGTAAAGAGAATATCAGAAACATAAGTTTTGAAGGCTTCTCTTGTAAGTTTGTATCGAGACATTGGAACATGACGCGAAAAATTCCTTTGTCCGTCTACTTTTATGTATCTTTTTTCCTAGCAAAACTTGCCAGTGAATAAAACGTCTACGTATACTCGTATGTTCCCCATTTATGTCGCGAACCGAAAATTCCATCCATCTTAACGTTGGGGATTTTGTGACTTGCATTTTTCTTTACTACTCCCGTACTCACATAAAACAAATGTATGACATCGTAAAGGAAATGTAATAATATTATTAATGATGATATAAACATGACACACGCTTGAAGAATTTTCTAGTAGTATTCCGTGTTAGCCAATGAAGCAAATATATTTTAGCTTGACATAAAATCTAAATCATGATTTGGTTTCTTGTCTCTCTATGGTATTTTTTAAAGAATTATATGGTATGTAATTTTTAAACTGTGCAACAATTAATAAAAATGAGGTTTTACTAGCTGGTGCGCGCGACTTCTATCGCATTGAAAAATAAAAAATATGAAACAAGATAAAAAAAAGCGCTAAGCGATACAGGATGATAAGCGCTCATCCAGGAAAGAGTACTGTTCCCGAGGGATCATCTAAAAAAATTCAACGCCTGGCAAAAGTATAACAGCAACAAAGATCTCAAGCTTTATAGGTATTGTTCGTCCATTTTGTCCGCCGCAATATTTTTTATTTTTTAAAACGCGGGCACCAGCAAGTTTAAACTAAAATTCAAAATTTGTTTCGTGTTTTTTCCTATCACACATTTTTCCCCGCGAACACAGATTCTGACGCCCAACAACATTATCGCTATTTCCGTTTAGAAGGGCCTTTTATCCCTCATTAACTTTACTAATTGAATTTAATTTGTGAACATACTTTTCTTATAGATGAGGTTACCATTATATTCATTTTAGCAGTGGCAATGCACACTAAGACTAACTTAAGAACTACTTAAGAACTTAAGAACTAACTTAAGAAGTTTTAAGTTAGGCATCCCATCTGGTGGCAATAGCCAACCCCGTTTCAGAAGACTATCAGCACAATGAAGTGAATAAGACATGTCAGAGCCCATTTCCCTCCTAAACCTTTCTCCTTTACCTTTGTAATATTTCAATGCCTTAAACGTATGTCCTGAACGGCAGCGCACATACTTATGGCTATGTTCATATAATAAAAACATTTATTTTTATGTTAAGGTCGGCGACAGGTTGACGATCCACTTGATGGAAGGTGGCTAACGTCGCCTATACCTAACACAAGGATCGCCACACTAAAGTAAGATTAAGGATAAGGAATTGGAAAGGGATAGGGAAATGGGCTCTGGCATCCTTACCCACTCACCGAAACACAACAGCACACGTGCTGTTAATTCACGGCGGTCTTCTGTAAGGGGGTCTAAATGACTGTGAAACGCAGGCCACTACTCTATAGATTCAGACCAGAGAAAACTTTGAAATGTACATTTTCAAAGTGGACCCTGCCAAGAATAGAACCAGGAGAGCCTGAAACAGAAACGCAAACATAATAAGTATGTGCCTATAGTCTATATTTTTATTTATTTATTTACTAGTTGGCGCCCGCGACTTCGTCCGCGTTGAAAAAAAAAAGTAGCCTATCCTGTCCCGTACGTCTAAATGTTTATCTACCAAGTTTCATGAAAATCAGTTGATTCGTTTAAGAGTTATAGAGGAACATACATACTTACATACATACAGAAAAAAATTCTAAAAATCGTCAATTTAGTTTCAGTCATGTATAGAGCCTATATACACGATATTTCTGAAAACAAAGTAAATTACTCCATGACCGACCCCTACAGATTTATTATTAGTATTGATTTGAGTATTTTATAAAGCCCAATTTTTGTGGATTTGAAAAGAAATGAAAGACACAAAGAATCAAAAACCTTATATTTTTCTCAAAACACAATATAAAAGAATAAGAACACAATAGACAATAATGTTTTAAGTTGACGAGAAAAGGTTGTCCTGACTCAGCATGATATTGTGACCTTTGAGGTAGGTCACTGCACTGGTATATTCTGCCAGGATCCAAACAATTAAAAGGTCAACGACGCTATCGGAGCATACAGACGTAGCCAGTGAATATATTCAATGTCTACGTCTTTTTGTGTCTAGATTCAACACTTGAGACTCTATATGTATGTACTTCAAATACAATAATGCAAAATGAAGATTATGCAACAACAATTTATCTAAAATAGGTGTTACAATGATAAGTTGAAAAATGAAGTTTAGAACCGATCTTACCTTTTTTTACATGTATTTCATGACTATATTAATCAAAAATGTATTAGATTTTTTTTTTAAGTAGAGGTAGATTAATGTAAGCTTAGTAAGATTAATGCCTTTGACGTCAATAACTTCCATTTTGTCATTTTTTTATGTTTACCTTTGGTAGTGAAAGATTTAGTTCAAAGTAGAACAAAAAAATTTGCTTCTTCAGTTGTTAAACATCCCATAAAATTTTTCTTATTGCTAAGTAACTGTTAGGTTAGGGGACAAATTTTTTCTTTAAATATATATTTTTAAGCTCAATCTACTGGAAGTTAATATAAAGAGGAATTTAGCTGCATTTCTCGACACTTCATAAGAAGAGGTCTGCGCAGAGCGGAAGGCATTTGTTAAACGTTGACTGATGGCAGCTGTATAGGGCAGGATTTGGTTTAAAAATCGTACTTGCATTCAAGGTCTTAAGAAAATTATGAGATGAACTTAAGATAGATAAATGGTTTTAAGAAACTTAGGAGATGCAATAAGAAAACTTTCAAACAAAAAGTGCAACCAAGCTGATTCGTTTATGTAGTCCTAGGGGAGACTACCGCCTGTCGTGAGTTCCCCCGAGAAGGCTAATTCCTCCACTCTCGGGTACGCCGAGGACGGGGGGTGTAGCTCTCTCCACGCTGGATAGCCACGATGGATGGCGGGGCACCGATGTCGTGTCGTAAAGTCCCCGCGACCTCGCCCATCTACGGCCGCGCTAGGAAGTCGTTAGGTCTTTAACCGGTAGGAGTCCGGCATACACCTGCAGCGTCCCTTATCACTGCCGTGCCGGGTATCCATGAGAATTTAAAAAAAAAAGTACACCTGAAAACTACTGCACCATTTTAGATGAATTTAAGTGTGGAATGAAGAACACGCTGGAAAGACATAAGTTATTTTTTTATCCTTTAACCCTGGAACGTTGATCGGGTCGCAGGTAAAGAAATCAAAATGCATTTATCCATTGAATTCACAGAACAGACGCCAACCAAGTGCTGTCCAACCGCAGACCGCGATATAAAGTAGGGTTGAATCAGCGTCATACACAATTGTGGGTTCCGTCATTGCGGTGGATAATATATATACATACAACCAAATGTATACGATATGTCTTACATAGTCATGATGCGTTCTAAATGTACACATTAATATGAAATTAATTCGAATGACTGGCTATGTTTCTTCTACATAGGCAGGCAGTCATGTACTTTAGAGAATCACTGTCCTTTAATTATAATATGGAGTTATTGAGTAGCTTTCAAACAGCATTGTCCTCGAACCATTACCCTCGCATTATATCTGTATGTGCCAGCAATATGTCCTTTTTCTCAGGTGTCAGTAGTGAATGCGCATTTTTGTAAATTACTTACAATTACCTTGAGTATTTATAATCAATATTATCTAATGCTACTTAGATATCAAGAAATTGTAGCCCATTTATCGATTACGTAATGTAAGAAACGTACCTAGTATTTTTTTTGTTTCCATCTACGTATTCAGCCAATGTAACTAGATGGTATTGAAGTCTAAGCAAGTAATTGTCAAGTAGAGCACGATGTAAGTATAATGTATCCATTTAAACCTTCAGGATTACACTTATCCATAACAGGCTTACCCTAAATCGCTTTCAAGTATCATAGAAGGGTGAAACGATATCGCGCTAATAAAAATAAATGGTTGACCTTACTTCGTAAATTGTTATTAGTATTGATAGTTCTCTCTTATAATATATATTTTATGTAAATACGCATATGCGATAAAAGTATGTTTTCAGTACGAAATTTCAATATTTTATGATTTAAGAAGCAATAGAGAAAGCGTTATTTAGTTTCATTATCACAATACGATTTTGATATCATTTTCACTAATAAATAGAAAGAGCGATGAACGAGGAAAGTTTGTATATAATTATATACATATATACCTATACATATAACATATAGTTTAACAACTAAAATAACTAAATTAAATAATAACGGTTCACCTTCAAAGCTCTGCCATTTGCCAATGATTTTCTTTGATTGACTGGGTTATACAGATACGTATTTAAAAAAATTAGTAAATTAGAATGCACGCTGCAAACGAGGTATATAATATACTCAATTGGCATAACATTTTTCACTTAACCACATAGGGCTCAATCCGCCAACGATCTTATTTACGTCGAGGTAAATAAAAACAGTTCTTTTATGGGCGTTACAACACGTTCAAAACGTAGAAATAAATAAATCAATTCTTTTACATTATGTACCTACCCGATTGTTTCTTAAATACGTCAAACTGTTTGTGTTGTTGACAGAGACACGTGGTGGTGTTGCTAGCTTGCAAGAGACCACGTGAAAGCCAACGCGGCGGAATAAAAAGGATAAGGCCGCTTTTCACTAGGAGACAAGTCGCAAAGACAATATCGCCAGACATGACATGATACATATCGCAGACTTGTCATGGTACAATATCGCTTGTTCGTTATGATTATTATTAATATAACTTTTCTATGCCATTCGACAGATAAGCTGACGCACTTAATGGTAAGTAGCTACCGTCGGATATAACTTCGGCAAGTGCGATGCCGACCATAGAATGATTAAGGATAAGGGAGTATAGGGAAATGGGCTCTGGAATCCTTATTTACTCATCGAAACACAATAGCACACATGCTGTTATTTCACGGTGGTCCTCTATAAAGGGGTGGTTACAGGGGCCAGACGGGCTGCATGTAAATCTAAATGTATAGTAACCACTTATGTGGCCAGAGGAGGAACACAAAGTAAAATGCGTCCTCAGCACTATTCAAAGCTTTTCAGGCAACTGTCGAGAGACACGAAGGTCGCGCGTGTTGACGGTCGCAAAGCATCGACTACGCGACATGTAGATGCCGCAGGCGATATCGCGCGTGCGACGTAGCGGGACACATATATTTCGTGTCGGACGACAAAGTCGCGCGACAAATGTCCTCTAGTGAAATCGTGGCTTAAGACGCTCAAATAAGTACATATATATACATAATCGATTCACTTATTTAGTGCAATAATAAATTACATTCAAATACTAATGAATTTTCGTTTGTTTCCATTTTATGTGCCTTGAAATCCCTTGATAAAAAATTAAAATGATATATTATAAAACAAGCTGGAGACAACATTTACGAGTATCTTGAAGGCGAGCGACGAAGTTACAGAATGATAACTGGCTATTTATTCCACGCCACTTAAATTTTGAGTTCATTTGTCATATGTCAGAAAAATCCTAATGGAATATGAAGAGATGGGGGTGAGTGAAGACTTATTGCTTGGAAGGCTCTCGAGATAACTGCCGAAAGAATGTTTCATGCTCGGAAAAAATGCAGTGTTAATTTTGTAAAGAAATCTTCACATGACAAGTGATTAACGATCTGGCAATAACCACCCCCTTACAGACCACCGCGAAATAACAGCACATGTGCTGTTAAATTTCGGTGAGTGAGTAAGGGATGCCAGAGACCATCCTTTCTCAATTCCTCAACGTTGCCACCTACCATTAGGTGAACCGTCAGCCTGTCTACCGACCTTAACCTTATTTTAAAAAACTATCCCTATAGTCACGTGATCACTGTGAAGCTTTTTTTTGTTACATGTGCATTTAAAAATCAATGTTTAAAATGAATGATATAATTATACAATTTTAAACTATCAAATTTGTGCCTAAATGTTGTTTTAAAAGTCCCGGGTATGGGTGTCGCCATAGAATTGGCGTCATCTGTGTGACAAAAAATACTTTATTAAAATCGAGTGCAAGTGCAACTAGTTATTTAACAGGTGGCATACAGGTGACGTCACATACCTACTGTCAGTGTTGTTTTGTCCACGTGAAAATACTTTGGAATTATTATTCGGACAAATGTCCGAATATTTATGTGTCCGAATAGTCAGTAAGTCAATTTTATTTGTTGTTTTAAAATTATTTAAGTTGTGCCCGCGACATCATACGCGCTGTAATTAGGAATGCTATAATAATCCTAATAAGATATTATACGAATATTTGTAAATTGTTTTTCAATCACGCAAAAAGGGCTAAACAGATTTGAATGAAATTTGGTACACACATAGATAGTTTGTTACCTCGATTAACATATAGGACACTTTGATCCTGGAAAAATGTTAGATTTCTGTGGGATTTTCAAAAAAACCAACAATAGCGTGTGCCTCCTCGCGGGCACGGCTAATAGTTGGATAGTTCTCGGCTCCATAAGTTCCCTTCCACATCTTAACATGAAGCATGAAAATGTTCTTGCTGAATAATAACAATGTTATTTATATGCGACACAAAGCTCAGGCAACTTTCTAGGCTGACACCCAAGTCACGTATACTTGGAACATTCTTGTACCACATATGTTGTAGACAAATTGTTGTTTAATATTTTTCTCGTAAATGTTTCGGAAGGAATATTTAATAAAAAATTGCACACATCATTCCATCAACCATCCACGGGACGTTTTAAATTGTCGGCATATTCTCTCTTCCTTACTTCCCGTTTGCCTTAGGCGCGAAGCCCACACGTCGCGTCGCGTCGAGGAACGGGCGCATAAGCGGCGCGCCGCCTCTAGCTTTCCTATAGAAATCAATGGTTGTGCGCCCACTGGAGAGGCGGCGGCGAGGCGAGGCGAGGCGAGGCGAGGCGCGAAGAGTCGCGGCACTGGCGCGAAGCGTCGCCAAGCGTCGCCGAAGGGGCGTGAAGCGTCGCCGAACGGGCGCGGCATTTTGTTTGCGGCTGTGTTTAGACGTGGTCGTGTATTTATTAAATTAAATAAAATGTCAGACGACCTCTTCACGCCTCGTTTACGCCGCGACGCGCCTCGACGCGCCTCGACTTTTCATGTGGGCGTAGCGCCTTACTATTTATTTATTGACACACCAACAGCTTGACATACAATATAATCAAAAGTCAAAATTAGGTTAGAAGCAATACTTATTAATGACTTGCTGGCGCCCGCGACTTCGTCCGCGTTGAAAAAGTAACTTACTTCATGACCAACTTTTACCGATTGTATTATGTATTTTACTGAATGGACGAATGTATTAAATGCACGTAGCAAACAATTGGCTGACATATTGCCGCTTACACACAATATGTAGAAATGGTCTAACCGAACTAACAATTTACAGTGATATGGAGACTGTGACGCCAGATTGCCAACTACAATCGAATGAGCTCACTTTTCATGTTTATAATTAATTTACTTTGGCACCGACCTGGCTTCAGCGACGCCATTCTGTTATTATGTTATGAACTAGACACTGTAGCAGTGATAAATTCAATTTAAAAGTGTCTATACTACTAAAACTAGTTGGTGAAGTAAAAAAATTGTAATACTATCTTTTGCCTGTGACTTCGTACTCATCCATGCTAATATTTTATTAATCAATCATCAAAACTAATAATCTGTAAGTATTGTATGTATTGTATGTTTGTTCCTGCATAACTCTTAAACGAATTAACTGATTTTCATGAAACTTGGTGGATAAACATTAAGACGTACAGGACACAGGATAGGCTACTTTTTTCTTTTTCAACGCGGACGAAATTCTATTCTGTCGAATAGTTCTGTTCTGTCTATCTGTTACCTTTTCACGCCTTAACTACTCAACCGATCTTCATAACGTTGTAAGCGATACAATAAAGCATATAGAGTATCTTTCTTCTAGAAAAAAAAAACTAAATGTTCCCAAGGGGGTCATCTAAAATAAAATAAAAAACTAACTCCTGGTCAAAGTGTTACAGCAACAAGAAGTCAAGCATTATATTGCTTATATTATTATATTCTTTATTTTTCAAGACAGACGAAGTCGCAGGCACCAGCTAGTATGTAAAAATAAAAAATAAATCCGTTCTGTCATGTGAACAGCTATCGAAATTTTGTTTGTATCGTCGCGATTCTCTCGCTTGTGGAAATGACGCCTGGAGCTCTAGCCAAGAGCAAACCAATGCAAACGGGAGCGTTGGGTATTTACGAAACGATAGAAAATAAAGCCCGGTGATTGGTTGTTGTAACCACATAAAATGTTGACCAATCACTGGGCTTTATTTTCTATCGTTTCGTAAATACGCAACGCTCCCGTTTGCATTGGTTTGCTCTTGGCTAGGGGCCCTGGTTCTACTTACATAAATTAGGTTTTAATAGCTAATAGTTAATAAAAAGAAACACAAAATGTCGACATTAAATTTATTTTTTACAGTTTCAACATATGAGTAATACACATAAGTAAAAACTAGATTTATGAAGCGACTGCTTTAGTGGTCTTTGTACAAAAGAATAACTTTACTTACAATACGATTTCAGAATCAGTAAAGAATTTCAGTATTGTGTTATGTGAAAGTCAAATTTCTTTTAGATTAAAGCCCTCTTTCACCATCTGTTAAGTAGGCTAACCGTTATTTAAAGTCACCGGTCACCGGGGATAATACCTTTGTTTGTATGGTAAAAGTCCCAAACATTAAAAAGAAAATAATAATAAAAAAATCGCCTATCGAAGGATGCACTAAACCGAGTGCATAATTTAATAAAACATAAAACAATTTCTAAAAGTAACTAATCCACACTTTACTTGTAGTTGGTGAAAGAGGCCCTAGAATTTTAGGCCTAGTGGCTGTGAAAAATGACATGAAATGATAAAACCTATCAAAAGCTATATTTTAACTTAACAGCTTTATTTATTTAATCTGATGCTTTATGTAGAAAGTTGGCAAATATTTACAAAAGTACTAAGTGACTACTAAAGTTCCATTTGCTGACAAAAAAAAATTGCTACATATTTTATATACATTCATTTATACCTCTTTATATACAAACAAAATCCTCTTTATTTCTTTGGTCGTTTACAGAAACACACGAAGATTTTCAAACTTTACAATTCAATAATTGTTTCAATCATTTATTTGATGTTCGATATAAGCAAACGTGCTTTTATGTTTCAAAACATAAAAGAGATGCTTGAACTCATTTCTCGGTCCTCATCTTGTAACTTTCTTCCATCAGGCGACGGTAGCCACAACTGGTTAAACTGAGCCACACCCATGTATTATATATTAACTGCCTGCCTTCCATTGTATTTTTTACAAAAAAAAAGTAATTAGAGGAATATGGTCATAAATATATTGATTACTAATATTATCTACCTAACATAAAAAGCTTTTGAAAATAACATGTCTTCCTTATTATTAACAGTTACCATCAATTTATTAAATACGTTGGGTTATTCCGAATCCTAAATATTATTTCAGCTGGAGAAAGATCGGACGAGGCGTCAACTAATTTAAAGATGTTTTTGTTAAGTACCATTGCCAATTAAAACCGAAGAAATTTCCAATTCAGTTTAACTTAAAAGAAATAAAACTGAATGAGTTTTTCATAATGGGTCAAATCACAATTTTCCTGAACTTTATCCGAAATTAGACAGTAGGTACGCTCTATCTTTTGCAGTTTTTTTCATCGCCATCACCATCGAGGAAATCGTTAGTGTCTCTGATTGTCATGATGGTCACGCCGTCTGCATTATTCCTTGATATAATATTATTCTTCTTCTTTGTGCTTCCGTAGTCATAATTGGAAATGACTACGCTTTCTGTTGGGTTCCTAGTGAAATAACAAACACTGTTAAATGATCTCATAATTTAAAATTTGTAAATCACACATTCTAAAATTTTGTTGTTTTTACTAAGTGTTAAGAGATGCAAGAGTCCGTTAATCTATCCTTTTTTTTATAACTTATCCTATGTATTTATATCGTTGTTGTCAAACCAAAATATGCTGTGTAAAAAGGATACTTTTGGGATATTTACAAAAAAGTTTTCCTGAAAAAAAAAATTACATACAGGTTTATTTTTAAAAAAGTTTTTTATTTGAAACTTAGTGAACTTATTTGTCCTTTACATTTATTAAGCGGTGTAGTTCGACAAATAGTGATCAAAGCACTTAGCAGTTGTTTATACGATAGATAAGGCAACTATATTCACTGAGGTCAAAATGTTAGAATCTCAAAAAAGTGCAGATAGCAGATTTTTGTTTGATAACCACGATGATTATGATATCAAGGTCGGCAGCTCACTTGAAACTCGTTTCGCGTTGCTTATGTTAATATGTGAGGGCAGTCTTTTGCCAACTTGCCATCAAGTGGACGGTCAGCCTGTCTGTCGACTTCCTTGCTTAACTATTATCAAATGAACGAAGACAGGGAACAGCAGGAAATTACTTTCCTCAGCACACAAGCTGAGGAAAGAGTAATTATTCTTTTAGACTAAATAATTTCTCACCCACAGTGAATTTATATATATCAACGTGATGTTAGGCATAGATACTCAAAAGACTGACCTATTGCATCTATGTCGATGAGTGCTTCTGAATGAAGTTTCACAGACAGCAGTTCTAGACAAACGCGAGCTACATGTTGGATGAAGTGCGCCGCGGCGACAACAGAGATATCGGTTGAAGTGCTGCCTGAAGACGCCGCTTACGCAGTAAAGAGCCACAGGGTTGACGCAAGAGTTTAGAAAACTGTAAGAAAAAAACTATTGAATATAAAAGAAAACATAGTAAGGACATAATAAAACTGTTACATAAATATGTTACTCAAAGTCCTGTTACTTAAAAGTTACTATTTGTTGAAGCTTGTTAACTTATAGTCTTTGCTATAAGTTAAGAATCAGTTGGACGAGTCATCGAAAAATACACGAACTACAATTTTTTTTTTTTATTTGCTGACTGACTGTAGGCTATTGTAATACGCTATGAAGCCAAATAATAGTCATGACAATTTTTGATAATAGTCAAAAGTAGTCTCGGCAGAAGTTGATGCATAATTTTCTTCGTTTCTATATATGGAATTATCTTATGAATTAAAATATTTTGTCCGGTTAACGTAGCTATTAAAAATCAATAACAAGTTTATCGATAATTGCCGTGGAAATTTTAGTTACTTACCATTTTGTTTGGGTTTAGATAATTTAAATTGAAAAGAGTATCATATCGAATTAATAAACTGAGTAAGAATGTATCACGAACATTTATTTTATGTTTTAAAAGTAAGACCCATTAATAAGCAATCCCTTGGGGACACTAAAGTAAAGAATTGGTTTTGTGCCTCCATTATAACTTGAGTTATTAGATTTTCACGTTGCTATTTAATTAAAAATAAAAACGTATACCATAAAATGACTACAAGCACAGGGATCAATTCATCGCCGTTAATCCTTTGATAATTCGACAAAAAGTGGCACTAAACAAAATATATCATAAAAAAATGCACATTTATGGACCTTGAATATCCCACGGATCTTTGTTTGTGAACCAAACTTATTTGTGAACCAGGCATTTCTTCGGTGTCCTCGTCTCATACATACCTACATGAATTTTATTTATTCTTTGTACCATAATAAATGATTGGCATTAAACTATAACTCTATATCGCTCCCATAAAACCTTCATTGAGGTTATTTTCAAGAAATAATCGTTGACTTAAAACGTTTTATTCAAACCGTCCACTCAATTACAACTTCACTGAGATATTATAATACTCAACTTCACAACTAAAATAGTATTATTGGATTAATGATATCAATAAACAAACTATTTTGTCCATTTTGAGCTTTAAAAAAAATTATAAGAAGAATAATTCTTTTACGAGACTATCTCTATCAAGAAATATAGGTAATCAAACTACACATAGTACTAATGTCGACTAAGATATCTACAAAATTAGTTTTGTTAGTAACAAATTAGTGTGCCTGTCTGGGTGTTTCCCTTGTCATGGAAAAACAAACTTAAATACGACGGCGAAAATTGTAAATTTATTTTAACTTCTAAAACAAACCGCCTCCAAAACGTCGCTTTTAATTGCCTAGTCTGACGTTCTGTACTGAAAACAGCTGTATTTTAGTACGTACCTTAAACAAAAGCCAATTATCCTCAGGGCGTGGGTCCAGTCGTTATAGTCGGACTGAGCCGTGGGCGATAAATGGTACCACATCTCGAAAGCGTGGTACGGTAGAAAACATACGAAGAATACTGTAAAATAATCATTAGACTTGTTAGACCCTTATTTGTTACAGCGGTTGATCAAACGACTCGGATTGATTTCAGCGACCTTTTGGTTAATTTCAAATTGTAATCCCCCAAAAATCGACTTTCCCAAAAAGCCGTCCAATTGGACGGATTTTTGGGAAAATACTGAGCGACATTTTTTACGTTTGCTATAAAAAATAAGAAGAAACCCAATTATATGGGATTTTATTTAAAGATCAGTTTAAAAATCAGTTTAGAGTGCAATTGTTATAGCAGAAAAGCGTTATTTTCATAGGCTAATTTGACTTCGGAGAGTCAAATTAAAATTAAGATAAAATACAGTACGTACTTAAGGGACTATATTTTTAAAAAGTTTCAATTGGTCAGATTTTGTACAAAAAATAACAGAAAATTAGTCGTAAATATCGTGTGTTTTAGACAACGAACTTTTACAAAGCATAATACAATGTAATTTGAATTATATTAAAAGCACTTAAGATACAAAATAGTATTTGTTTTTTAATACTTTGCCGTGCCTAATTCGGTCCTAACTTTTTCGAAAAAATATCCGTCAAGCTTGTCAATAAAAAAACAAAATCGGCACACATTACCAATGCTTTTGCTTCACGTCCAATTCACATCATATAATAATATTTGAAAAAAAAAAGCAGTTAAAAATGTTTTGAACAGGAAGTCATTTTATTTCTAGTCTTAAATATTTGATAAAATCTATTCTAAGATAAAATCTATTATAACCATTTCAATATTTACCTCAAGGTTCTCAATTTCTCGTTACCGGGGATGAAATTATTTACAATTTTGATTGCTTGTTATACTCGTGAAAATTGTTTTTATTTTAAGCGAACTAAAACGACAATTAAAATAGGTGTGAAACAAGATTTAAATTTAAGTTTAGTTAAGTTTAAGTGAATTTAATTTAGAATAAAATATTTTAGATGTTTAAATTATATTAGAAAACTATAAAATTTACATAGATAATGTCTAAACATAACATACCTAGTAATCTTGCTGTGTACCTTAGCACCTAACACTAAGGTTGATAAAAGTTACTCGTAGAAAGCAAGATTAGAAAACCAATCTATAAATTCAAATAATTTTAGCAAACTATAAATTAAAACAACAACAATTAATTAACAATTAAATATTTAACAAATTAAAACATTTTAAAACAATTTATAAATTGACTACTAAAAGATCTTGAAATAATTAATGTCAAAATATTTTTATTTATAAATATTTTGTTCAATAATTCAAGTCAATTTGTATTAAAAAATTCACGTCTTCAATACTTGTAAAACACTTCATATTTTTGTTCGTCGTCAAAGAGACACTTCATTTTTTGATGAATATATACATAAAATGTATGAAAATAACTTTTCTATGTTTACAATTCAGAAAAAAATCATAATATAAAACCTTACGATCTGTTTTTTAATCTCAGACAAAAATAACACATGCAAATGTCAAGTTTGCATATAATGATACCATGAAATGACATGAAATGTATGTAATGCATGTCAAATGTAATGTCATTTTTGTCTGAGATTAAAAAAACAAACTATAGAGAGATCTAATCACATATAGATACGGAACAAAATGGTACAGATAGATGAACAGACCTCGACACCAGACTCATGAATTGATACAAAACATCACACACACTTTTACTGAAAGATTTCTGTTAATAGTATAAGATTAACGATAGAAAGCCAAAATTTTATGTGTGCGTTACAACTACCAATCACCGGGCTTTATTTTCTATCGTTTCGTAAATACGCAACGCTCCCGTTTGCATTGGTTTGCTCTTGGCTAGGGCCCCTGGTTAGGCTGCAGAGTTTATTATTGTACGATAAAATAAAGCATCTGAAGCTTAAGGCTGTGAAACGCAACGTGTCGAGACTCTCGATAATTGGTAGCGAATATTTAGTAATATCTTACCAATAACAAAAACCAGAACCATACAAGCAACAGACTTCCTCGCTTTGGCCTGCGCCTCTCCTTGGCCCCCGTGTAACGCACCAGGCATTTCTCTGGTACTAGCCAATAACCTTTGTGCCATAAGGGAGTAGAAGAACGCAATGATTAGAAGTGGAAGACAGTAGTAAATGACTGCTTTTGCTAAAGCCATCCATCTGCAACAGAAATTCATGATTGCAATAAGGTCGATTCTAGATTATATTGAAACCGTAAGCTAAATATTCCAAGCGAGCACCAGCTAGTCTTTCTAATTGTAATGTAATCATTTTATAATTTAAGACTGAAATTCAAAATACCAATTTTCGTTGACTTTTTGCTAATGAATTTTGAACAGGCTCTATATGTATAAATTCATTAAATTGGTATCGACATTTGAAAAACCAAAATTAGGACACATCATGAAAATATAAGGAAGATTCTCCAGTTTACAATTCAAATAAATGGCTTCTTTATGTTTATTTCACTAATTGAAACTTGTAAGTACTACAACGACGCTCTACACTGTTGAAAATTCTCCTATATAAAAATTTATTACCCGTGTAGTAAGGACCTATCAATATAAACACTGCTTTCATTAACTTTACTGTCCTTTGTTAGAAAGAAAAAAGACATTGGAGACATTTCTCCGCCTGTGTGAAATACTTGCTAACAATATTTTTTCAAAAAGTTTTTTTTTGTTTTATGGTAAGGTCGGCAGACAGGCTGACGGGTCCACTTGATGGTAGGTGGCTACCGTTGCCTATTACAACAGAAACAGATGGTGACTGCGAAACACAGCCACTACTGTTATTTTACCTATCAATACGAGTATATGAATAACACGATCTTGATCTTTACTTTATAAGTTCCTTTGAAAAAAAAAAACATACAATTTCATGTCTAATAATAAATATTTCCCGCAAGTAAAAGTACCTACTTATCCTAATTATATCTGCAAGCAAAAATAGGCTTTGGATTATTCAACAATTTCAACAAAAAATTTTCACTACCCTAATATCTACACAGGTGAACATCTTTCTTTTGCGTCTGGGGTAAAAATTATGAAGATATAAGCAAAAGCCAGCTTATAAATATTCCCGATCATACACATACAAGTTCTTGTTAATAAACAATTTCCTTACTTTGGATAGTTGTCCCAGTCCGGTGGGTAAGGGGTGCAGTATACAATGGTGATGTTGTCGTGTATTTTAGCAGTTTGCGTGTTAGAGAACACAGCGGCTGGTGTTGCGAAGATAAGAGCCGCCGCCCATATAAACGTTGCACATACTAATGGCAATTTGCGAAGCTGCAACAAAGTTAAAGATTAATCTTTCGTACTTATGTTTTCAGTTTTAACTCGTTTTAAATCTGTAATAATTTTTTTAATATATTTTAAGAAAAAAGTTAAAAAAAGTGAAATATTATTGAGGCTTGAAATTCAAACAAAAGTATCATATTTTAAATAAAATATATTTTAAAAATGGATTTTGCATAAATAAAAAGGTATATAAAATAAAATGTCAACCTAAAATTATTTTAACTCAGGTGGAACTCCATTACCTTTCTAAAACTTAAAAAAAATATTGCATAAATACAAGTACCTACATATAATTTGGTGTCTAAATTTTATCACTCCTACCTTGGATCTTCAATATAAGATACATCAAGTTTAAAACTATAAAACGTATCTCTTTAAATTTAATTTATTAGTCTCATTAAGATACGATGCAATTCAGTAAACAATTTGTGTTCAAAACAACATTTTCAAGTTCTTGTATAGACGAGTGGTTTGCATGTGGTTTGTTACTTCTGAAAATAGTATCACCATTAATTCTATCGTTTTATTAAGCTGCGGCTTCAGCAAAACTATCAAGGGATTTATAATAAACAAGAGCCGAGTTGCAGACAAATAAACCCTGGTACCAAATTGATACAGAAATGCAATTTTAAACAAACATTTCTATGTAGGTACTGTTTCCGTTCCCAATCAAGGTCAAATTGAAATAACAATTCATGAACGCACCATTCCAGTAATGTGATTTTGTCAGTAGGTTATTACGATGTAACACTACTTCATTCTCAAAATAATATAAATATTCGTATTAAAATAGGATACATATTTTCGAGCCTGATTCGTCTCCTTTCCCATCACCTTGTCCCTTGTGAGTATGACGTTTATGTTTACTTGTCATATTGATATTTCGACGTGATTTAAGTCTTCAAATTTGCTTCTATAGTGGGAGGCAATTCAGAAAATTGATGATAACAAAATCATGGTAAACAGTTTGATGTTGTAGCTTCATATCTATCATGTTCATCCAAAATTTAATTACACCACTCGATAGTTAAACAATCAAAGTTTTTTTTATATAATGGTATATTCAAATTCGTTGAATATATACATTAAGGGTCTAACCACACTGAGCGCATCTTACGCCGCGTACCACGCAAGATGTACGATGTCGTAACGACGCAAGATGCGCTCGGTGTGGCCGTGTGAGAGAAAATACGCAAGATGCGCGGCGCAAGATACGCTCAGTGTGGTTCGACCCTTATACATAAAAAAAATACTCGTAACGTACACATATGCACATAGAACACAAGACGATGTCACGACACAGCTACACTTTATTTTATTTTTCGTTTCTTAACTCCCGTGGGATTCTAACCTAGAGTACTTTTCTACTTCTCTTGGCTCCCAAAGGATAAAACTTTTAGTACTTTCCTAATCCTAGTATCTGAAAATATTTTTTTTGCTGTATACCTAATACTTGCCTGCAGTTTGCGGAAAGGATTAACAATAGCGCAGTATCTTTCAGCTGACAATGCCGTTAGCGTAAATACTGATACACCAATGCTAACGTCTTTGGCAGCCTCCGATATCCTGCATATAAGCTCGCCCCACGGCCACGACTCCAATGTGTAGATTATTGATACAAATGGCACACATATAAGAATTACTAACAGATCTGCTAATGCCAATGAGAAAATATATCTGTGGACAAAACAAAAATTTAGTTCTTATAATCTTATATCATATATTATAATATTTATAATACATAATTTGTACATAATAATAAAATCGTAAGAGCCGAGTAGTCAAAAAATATTTTTTATAATTTTTGGCTCTTTGTACGTTTGTGGACGCTAATCTCAGAAACGGCTTAACCTATTTGAATGCGGTTGATGTATTTATGATTACCTGGATTAACATATATGAAGATAGTTTTTATTCTGGAGATTTCCCCATTTGCATAGAAATCTAACATGTTAGGTTCCCCATTTGCATAGGAATCTAACATTAGGTTCCTATGCAATTTTCAAAGACACACTACACTACAGCGTGTACGAAGTCGCGGGCACTAGCTAGTAATATAATGAAATTATTTTGCTCTTTCTTCAGACGTGCCAACATCCAGAAACATAAAGTTGACTAACGTACTAAGCTATGATTGGTGTTAAATCATAGACTGATTAGAGCCGAACTGAGTCCAAAACAACAAAAGAGAACCAGACCAAGAATAGAACCAGGATATGCTCACTTCGGAAAACATCAAATTGAT
Organism: Synanthedon formicaeformis; assembly: GCA_945859745.1. NCBI lineage: Eukaryota > Metazoa > Arthropoda > Insecta > Lepidoptera > Sesiidae > Synanthedon > Synanthedon formicaeformis. The sequence goes on along the minus strand of OX243969.1, from coordinate 5,425,750 downwards.
CAAATAAGAAACACCTTGAGAGTCGAATTCACAAACTTCCAAGAAAACACAAAGAATTTAGGAACACAGGAAAAGTACAACTGGATAGAGAATAATTTGAAAATTAAGACAAAAACAACTACAAAGATTAGAACAGACCTGAGGCTATCAACTAAAACTTCAAAATTATTAGAACAAAGAAGCATGTTAATAAACACAAGAAACGTAAAAGACAGAAGAAAGAAGATATCGGAAACTAGCAAAGAAATCAAAGAAAGCATAAGAAGAGATAAGGAGAGAAACAGGATGGAAACTATCGAAAAGCATATAAGCAAGACAGGAGGTGTCAAAAAAGCCTATAAAGAACTAGCCAATTCGAAGGACTGGATTGTAAAAATGAAAAACGTTAATGAAAAGTGGAAACACCAAAGACAGGGGATATTGGAAATAGCCACATCCTATTACAGGAAGTTGTATGAATGCGTTGCTTCACAGGGTGAGGTTGATTTGGCGGATGCTTCGGAAATTCCTGGTTTTCTCCAGGATGAAGTTGTAAAAGCCATGGATGCTCTGGGAAGGGAAAAGGCACCGGGCCCTGATGGGATAAGCAATGAAATTTTAAAACAAAACAAAGAAACTTTAGCACCCGTCCTTACGGAAATGTTTAATGACATAATAAAATCAGAAATAATTCCACAGCAATGGACAGAATCAAACATTATTCTTCTGTATAAGAAAGGAGACAAGCACAACATCGGAAACTATCGCCCTATTAGTCTTATGTCCAACGTGTACAAGCTATTTGCTAAGACACTGTTAAATCGGATTGAAGGAAAATTAGATGAACACCAACCTATCGAGCAAGCAGGGTTCCGCAAAAACTACTCGGTAATCGACCACATCCACGTAGTACGTCAAGTTTTGGAGAAATACAACGAATATCAGCTTACCTATTATGTTGCATTTGTCGACTACAGTAAAGCGTTTGACTCTTTGATTCATGAAAAGATATGGGAAGCATTAAGAGAACAATGTATTGAACACAAGTACATTAGGATATTAAAAAATATATACAGTCACAGTACTGCGAGAATACAACTAGAAAAAAAAGGCAATCAATTCAAAATAGGGCGAGGTGTCAGACAAGGAGACCCCTTATCCCCAAAAATATTCTCGGCGGTACTGGAATCTATATTTAGAGGTCTCGGCTGGGAAGACAGGGGGATCAATGTGGATGGTGTCTTGCTATCGCACTTGAGGTTCGCGGATGACATTGTGTTATTCGCTAAAACACCGGAAGATCTAAATAGAATGCTATGTGAACTGGCAATGGAAAGCGAAAAGGCAGGGTTGAAATTGAACCCGGAGAAAACAAAAGTAATGACAAATGGGGACGAAAATACCATTAAGCTAGGAAACAACCAAATCGAATATACAAATGAATATATCTACTTGGGACAGCTAATAACACAAAGGGATTCAGTACGCAAAGAAGTAGAAAGGAGAGTAACTAATGCTTGGAAGAGTTATTGGGGCTTGAGAGAAGTTATGAAAGACAGAAAACTAAATATAAACTTAAAAAGTAAAGTTTTTAACACCTGCATACTTCCTGTTCTCATGTACGGCAGCCAAACATGGGCTTTAACACAGAACACGTTGAATAGACTAGCAACTTGCCAACGTGCAATGGAAAGGAGTATGCTGAATGTGAAGAAGTCCGACAGATTGAGCAACTATGTGATCAGAAATAAGACAAAGATCCAAGACATAAAATACATAATTAGAAGACTGAAGTGGCGATGGGCTGGACACATGATGAGGGACAAAGACAAATGGAGTAAAATTATTACAAGATGGTACCCCAGAGAGGGAAAAAGGAAGAGGGGCAGACCAGAGAAAAGATGGGATGATGACATCAAACAAGTAGCTGGAACGACATGGAATAGAGTGGCTCAAGACAGACGCGAATGGAAAAGGTTGGAGGAGGCCTATGCCGATTGGCAAACGGATTTACAGGCAATAAGCAAGAAACATATAGTGGACTTTTAAATTTTTATATAACTGTAAATTGTAGATCTGAATAAAGGCTTTATTATTATTAACGTACTAAGCTGTGATGTAGTGAGATTTTGAGTATCAGTTGTATCTTGAGAGTCCACTACATAAACTTATGGTAACTAATGGTAAGTAATAGTACAAATTGAGGCATTAACGGAGCCGAGATATGATTCCACATATCATTGTCATCATTATCAACTGTGAAGTTTGCTCGACTGTAAATAAATTAAATAATACATATACTAAAACTCACTGTTTGTCATTATCATTATTTAAGACAAATACAGTGTTCAATTTATTTGGAAAATACTCACGTGTTAGGTGCGTTCCTCATTCCTCTGTGCCTGACATATACAATAACAAGAGTGCCATTACCAAGGACGCCAACAATAAAGATGAGAGCGAACAATACAGGCACCAGATACGTTTCCAAACGGTCTTCGTAAGGCGTATACTCGCTATCTGTCGAGTTGTCGTCGTAAACAGAAAACGTCGCGTTCACTTGAGACGTGTACATTTTCTGTAAAAGAAAAATCAAGTTATTTATATCTTCTAAGGTTCACTTACTGTTTGTCTTAGGAAAACACGTAATATCACTCACGTGGAGCCTCAAAGAGTATTATATTTAGGAAACAGGAAAGTCTCAAACAAAACCAAAATAAGAATACCTAGTGTCTTTCTTATATTTATGTAAGGTATTAAAATCTTTGACGATTCGATCTGTGGAGCGCAAAAAGTGTGCGCATTCCATAGACGGCCATAACTAACAGCTTTCGGTTCGGACAAGACTATCCGCTACTTGCTATCAGAGAGTTCACAATTAAGTACTGTGGCAGTGTGTACAGCTCTATCTACGATGAAATGGGCCTGCCTGGCTGCCTGCTAACATTTTGCATTAATGATTCATAGAAGAAATGATCAGTTTCTGAAAATTATCTCATGAAAACTCGGCTTGTAGTTTCGAGCCCGCTAGCCGACCTTTACTTTAATAATTTTTACGATAGCAACTCAGAGCTGCTAAAAATTTAATAAATGAAAACTCTGAAACGGAATACAAGTTTCCTAGAAGAGCGAAAAAGTTTTTGCAAAACTTTTACCATTTTATATGTATTCCAGTCCAGACATTATTAAGGCGTAGTTACTCGTTCAAAAGTTCGAAATAATGTATATACTTATTTTAACGAACACATTATAGTAAGTTTTGAACGCAAAAGTCTAATATGAATTTCATTTAGTTACATAATAATAATTTACAATCTTTAACGCTCACATCACGAAAAGCCAAATAAGAAGTAGGTAATCATTTATTAAAATACTAGGGACCCGCTTTCGGATTTTTCTATCGCATGGGTGCATTTTTTTTCTGCAAATTATATAAAAAACCTTCCTCTATTATCTATCCTCTTTCAACAGCATTGAAATCCGTTTAATAGCTTTTGAGATTATCGCGAACATACAGACATACATATACATGTTTTATAATATGTAAGGATTGATAAAAAGTAAACAAAACAAGCTATAATTAAAAAATATAAATTAACCCCCGACATTCTATCGAGATCATTCTAATGATCCCATCTATTCACACAAATTTTCGCATATATAATATAAGTAGGACTACAGCTATATTAACTACACTTTAGCCTTTACTAAAATATAGTTTGGGCCCCTACACAATATTTCCTTTTACATCTGACCAGGACAAATGAAAATATACATGGATATTTACAGTTCACAACAACTTCAACAGCTGTAACTAATTCGAATAGTTGTGGAGACCGAAATCTATATAATTTAACTTGGTTTCCAAAATGAATATTTACTAAAGGAACTACCTACTGGTTATGTTGTTATTAATAGATACGTATTATATCATCAATAAATGTTACTTGTTAACATCTCTTATCTAGTAGGAAAGCTTTCGAACTTTTTGCACCCACGCCAAGAAATGTCAGTTATAAAACTGACATTTGTAATTTTCTGCTCCTCTGAGTGGCGAAAGGATCTCAGTCGATTACGAGTTTACCTAGTTAGTAGATAATTACGATGTATTCATATTAAAATAGGTAAAGAAGGTACCTACCTTATTTATTAACCGATTTTAATTCCCTACTAATATTATAAACGGCGTGAAAAGGTAACAGACAGACAGTTTCACATTTAAAAAATTAGTACGTGAAAGTAACTCTTTCTGTCTATTCTTTGTTACCTTTTCAGGCTTTAATAAACAGGGGCGCGGACGAAGTCGCGGGCAAAAGCTGCAGCCCAATTAGCCACTAGGGTTTAAATTTAGTATTTACTCGTATTAACAGACTGAAAATCTATACCAATATTATAAAGAGAAAACATTTGTATTTTTGTTTGTAATAAATAAACTCAAAAAACTACTGGACCGATTTTGAAAATTATTTCACCTATTGAAACGAGTTAGAGTTAAAACTATTAGCGAGTAATACTGATAATCAATACTAATAATAAATGTGTAAGGGTTGGTGATGGAGTAAGTTACTTTGTTTTCAGAGATATCGTGTTTATAGGCTCTATATAGGATACTGAAACTTAATTGACCATTTTTAGAATTTTTTTTCTGTATGTATGTAAGTATGTATGTTCCTCCATAACTTAAACGAATCAACTGATTTTCATGAAACTTGGTAGATAAACATTTAGACGCACGGGACACAGGATAGGCTACTTTTTTTTCTATTTCAACGCGGACGAAGTCGCGGGCGCCAGCTAGTACTGATAATAAATCTGTAAGTGTAGGTATTGTATGTATGTATGTTCCTCCATAACTCTTAAACGAAATAACTGATTTTCATGAAACTTGGTAAATAAACATTAGACGTAACAGGACACAGGATAGGCTACTTTTTTCTTTTTTAACGCGGACGAAGTCGCGGGCGCCAGGGAGTGATTTTATAAAATCACACGGAGATTCGCGTGCAACAACTAAGTAGTCACTAATAAATTAGATAACTAAAAACTAATTTTTGTTCGTGTTTCGGTCGCATTCAAACATAAATTGTTAAGAAGATATACCTAAAACGATATACGTGTGTATCTCGCCAAACATCTTAATAAACTTTCACTTAGGTATTTTATAGTATTGAAAATTTTATTTATTACTAGCTGACCAGGCGAACTTCGTACCGCCTAACAGTCAATAAATGTCCTGTTACCTTTTAGAATTTAGATAAACATGCGTTATCAACAACGGTTGCTAGGTGCTAGCTTATGTCTATGACACGTTATCAACAACGGTTGCTAAGTGCTAGCTTATGTCTATGACACGTTATCAACAACGGTTGCTAAGTGCTAGCTTATGTCTATGACACGTTATCAACAACGGTTGCTAAGTGCTAGCTTATGTCTATGACACGTTATCAACAACGGTTGCTAGGTGCTAGCTTATGTCTATGACACGTTATCAACAACGGTTGCTAAGTGCTAGCTTATGTCTATGACACGTTATCAACAACGGTTGCTAGGTGCTAGCTTATGTCTATGACACGTTATCAACAACGGTTGCTAAGTGCTAGCTTATGTCTATGACACGTTATCAACAACGGTTGCTAAGTGCTAGCTTATGTCTATGACACGTTATCAACAACGGTTGCTAGGTGCTAGCTTATGTCTATGACACGTTATCAACAACGGTTGCTAAGTGCTAGCTTATGTCTATGACACGTTATCAACAACGGTTGCTAGGTGCTAGCTTATGTCTATGACACGTTATCAACAACGGTTGCTAAGTGCTAGCTTATGTCTATGACACGTTATCAACAACGGTTGCTAAGTGCTAGCTTATGTCTATGACACGTTATCAACAACGGTTGCTAGGTGCTAGCTTATGTCTATGACACGTTATCAACAACGGTTGCTAAGTGCTAGCTTATGTCTATGACACGTTATCAACAACGGTTGCTAGGTGATACGTTTTGTTTTGGTTGACGTCAAATGTTTGCCAGCTGGGGACAGTGTGGTTTGTATGGGAAAAGAAAATTGTTGGTTTTAAATTTTCCTCGTATTTTTTACGTTTTTTGTCTCCATAAGAACCTTCCTCAGACTTCATCAAACACAACAAAAAAGAAATCAGCTAAATCGGTCCAGCCGTTCTCGAGTTTTGCACTTAGCAACACATTTAGTGATTCATCTTTATTTATATAGATTAGAATATTTACGTTTGGAAGTCGACCTTCTAGCGAATATGAAGTTTTTATATGTTTGCTAATGTCTCAATTAACTTATAATTGCCTATTGTTAATAAAGACAATAGACAATATGAATACCTACTTAAAAATTTATGCACCGACTTGATGACATCAAATCATCAATTCGCTTGTTTTATAATATTTAAATGATGTAATTTCTGTGCATTAAAAATTACTACTTAAATGTACGAGGTGTGTTCAGAAAATAACGGGAATTTTTAAATTTCGCGGGTTTGGAGATTCCAATTGTCATTTTTTTTATTTTATTATGTTGGTATACATGCCCTTGAAGTATGATAAAAATTTCAGCTGTATTCATTGCTTACTTTGTCTGTGGCAGCCGCTAATGTTAGACGTGTTTTTATGAGCTCGGCGATTTTCGTTTGATAAAAGAAATGGATCACAGAATTTGTATCAAATTTTGCGTAAAAAAATGAAATGAAGTGTAACATAGTGTGTGGAAATGTTTACAAAGGCCTATGGCGAGTCTACTATGAGTAAAACAAGAGTTTACGAGTGGTATAAGCGTTTCTAAGATGGCCGTGAAGACGTTGAAGATGACGAACGCCCCGGACGCCCCAGTACATCAACAACCGATGAAAACGTGGAAAAAGTGAAAGCAATGGTTATGAATGATCGCCGAATCACAATCAGAGAAGTCGCTGATGATGTTGGCATATCGATTGGCTCATGCTATGAAATTTTTTCGAATGTTTCGAACACCACGATAATGCACCTGCTCACACTTCGTTGCTTGTTCGTGAATTCTTGGCCAAAAACATTACTGTAACGATGCCCCAGCCTCCATATTCGCCAGACATGGCTCCGTGTGACTTTTTCCTATTTCCAAAAATAAAGAGAACCTTAAAGGGCCGTCGTTTTACAAGCACAGATGACATTAAAAGCGCATCGCTGAAAGAGCTAAAGGCTATCCCAAAAATCGAGTTTTAGAAGTGTTTCGACGATTGGAAGAAGCGCTGGCACAAGTGCATAATATCTAATGGGGACTATTTTGAAGGCGACAACATTAATGTAGACAAATAAATAAATATTTTTTTCAAAAAACCAAAATTCCCGTTATTTTCTGAACACACTACGTATGCAATATTCCATAAACATTTTAGAAGTAGGTACCTCTTAAGTTCTTTTTGTTATTATAACAGATTTTTTGTTTTTTTTTATCTGAATACAAAAATTATTAAAAAAAAAAGACAAAAATATTAGATTACAAAGAATAAAATATTATATTATGTCGTGTTACAACGTCGCCCTGAACTCGAAGATATATTATTTCGATGGCCATGACCCCGTCTATCTACAGCCACGCTAATAAGTCCTTATTTTGAACCGACTTCCAAAAAAGGAGGAGGTTCTCAATTCGACTGTATTTTTTTATGTTTGTTACCTCAGAACATTTGATATTTGATTTTTTTTTATTTGAAACCTGGTGCTTCCAGTTTGGTCCAGTTCTGACAATGGCATCCACGAGAAAACGATTTGAATTCGGTTTTTTTTTGTTAAAAAGACTTATTAGGTTTTTAGTCGGTAGGAGTCGGTAGGAATTCCCTACGCTGCCGGGTATCCGTCAGGTTATCCTTTATCCTCAAATATAAAGGTCAACAGCGCACTTGCAACCCTTAATAGTTCAAAGTTAAATTGGTAATTTTTTTTTTCCCAGGGGTTACGCCACCCCCACGGGACGTATATTTCAATTAATTAATATGGATTACCATAATTTGTGATTTAATTAATTATAATTACAAGATTTAGACAATAACAGTAAACAATGACATTTTATAAATATTTCAATTAATATGGATTACAGCTAATTATGAATTAATTAATTACAATTACAAGAATTAAATATAACAGTAAACAATGACATATTTTTTTTATATTTATAAATATATATTAAAACAGCAATAATAATAGTCAAATAAATTTATTATTTAGGAGGGGGGGGGGAATTGGTAATGTTAATATGAGTCACCTTCCATTGGTACCTACTGTCAGTCTCGCTGCTAATAATATAATATGAGTATAGCAATTTCCAAGTTCATACAAATCTTCTAACATAGAAAGTTGATTTATTTCACCTCAATTTTGTTATTAGTTTAACCTATTTTTGAGTTGATTTTATTATATCAAACGCACTCGAGATAATGCACTTGAGATATTTATAAAATACTGTTCCACTGTGCATATCAAAATAGGTTTATGGTCAATGAAATATATTTTATGACAGTCCCATTCGGAGATAGCTATAAAATTCGTTACCTACCATTTCACTTTGTTTAAAGTCTATGTACAAATAATAAAAATGCAGTTCCATTGTTGAGTATTTCACAGCAAAGTACATTTTTGTTATTGTACGAGTTGTTAAATTAGAAAAGAAAATCGACCCACGTGAACTTAAATCGGTTGGGCATGTCTCGGGAAACTGCTCGTTGTACAGATTGCGTCATTTGTCAAAGGTTGGTTACATTTACGTGTATCTACATCTGTCGCCTAATGATTATAACATGAGATAGTGGTGATTACAGTAATGGTCATGGATACGTTTAGATACAAGTCATATACCTACTTAAGTATAAATATTAGAAAGCTACACCTATTTATGATGTGTGTATTACGCCTAAAGACTATAACTATGTATGTTAAAAACACAATTTGATGTGATAAAATGACTAGTATATTACTTTGTAAGTGAAATTTATTGAACAAAAGGACAATATGCTGGAAAATTACTAGATCTGATGTTGATTATTGATTATTATTGATCTGATGACCAATAGTTGCTAAGGTTGCTCAGCAAGATATGGAAAGAGCTATACCTGGTCTTCACCTGGAACAAGAACCACCCCTACAGTTTACTGTCGAATTAGCAAGATAGAAGGCCACATATCTCGTAGACCGAGAAAGATTTCGAGTGACGGTCACGGACTGGGAGACGTTAGACGTTCAGCCACCAGATGGTCGTGTTTTTTGGGGGAAGAATTATGTTCAACAGTTGTTGTTAGTTACTGATGACAACTAAATTAATTAATAAAATAATACAAAAGTTTTGAATGTGCTTTTAACAAGGCATGAGTTAAAACTGATATCACTGAAACCTCCACGGCAAATTAAGTCTCTTATCAAGTCTCTGATGGGGATCTTGAAATTGCATAGCGAATTTGCTTGTTAATACAAAACCACAATAAATTACCACAGAATATATGCCGCTATTCCTTTTTATGACTGGAATGAAGTTTACTGGGTAAACTCTCGCATATCCCTTTGTACGGTATGGCAAAATGCCAATACTAACAAAAGCTGCAGCCAACGTCCTGTTAATTTGTACGCTGGGTGATTGAATTATCTACCTTCACATAATCAGCTTTCGATATAGTTTTGTATTTATCATTAACTTGCAAAAATACTGTTTTTCGACATTAATCCTAGAAAGTATATAGTAAGTCAATGTTTTTCGAGTCAGCGACATTAACACTGATCCGAAGTTAACAACATTTTATGTGTAATTAAAAGTATAATTTTATTGCTGATGGGGTCTAATTTTTAGACAGCAAATTTTTTACGATGTTTTCGAAACTAAATTTAACATTGACAGCTTATCCAGGTTGTTTAAATGATCTAAATAGATTGGTTCCTAACTTTATTTTCAATTTTGAAATAAAATTAATAAACGACATTTCGGTTAGGGGAAAATCACACTGAGCGGGCCGCGAACGTGGTGATGACGCGTCAATTTAGATTGATTCGATTGATCAAATTCGAATTCGATTGACATGGGCGTCGTTGGTCGTCGTCATAATGAAATTCCGAAGCGGTTCAGTATCTCATATGGCTTTGTTAGTTCAACTGAGAGTTACTCGGCTTCGTTCTGACCGGTCCTGTCCTATCAGCATCTGCTGACGCGTCACTGCGCTCAGGCAATGACGCTTCGTCGTGCTGCGTGTTAATTGGCCCTTAAAGTTTAGAAAGTGTTATTGTTGAAAGTAGTACTAATATAATCCACAAAAAGCTAGTATTATTATTTTAAAAATTTGTCTCAGGTTTACATTTCGATATGTTTTTCAGCATTCTCTTAAAATAAATTAATAGATAACGTGACATTTAATAAACTAAATAAAATTCACAGACAATGAAAGCTTAACAAAGAAAGCTTAACTTTCTTTAGAATCATTATTTTATTCATATAAAATAGACATTTGGTCGATTATTTTCACACGGGAACGCCCAAACTGCTTAAAAGTTAATGCTGAAAGAAATATCATTTTATACGGAAATTTCTCCCTCAAATGCGAGCCCGCGTCCTGTTTTATCTCCTCATTTTAACTGATGATAACCATTTTAAAGTTTTAATCACACTCACAAACTAACTAAAGAAACTAGATCCAAGTGGATAGTCATATTGAAACTTCTGAGATTTTTGAAAGACTCAAAGTTTGTCCCTTATCTTGAAAAAGTTGGATGTTTGATCTCTTACAATTTTATTCATTTAATAAGAGTGTTAACAGCTACTTATTTTAATCTTTTATAGTATAAAATTTATACAATGAAATCGACCCGGTTTTGAAGAGATTTTTAGTGGTGGCGAAAAATTAATTTTTATATTAACTACAGCACAAATTACATCGTAAATTGAATTCTATATAAAAAAATGATATTTTGTCCATTTTCAGGCAAAGACGTTTTGTTCTGTAAAGTGCTAGTAGTGTGGACCGACAAAATTAATTCGGATATTATGTTGACGTTGATACGAGTAATTACGCAAAATAATCATAACTAGGCATCGATGTATAACTAGGTCATCTATTCAATTCAACTTCAGAATTTTTACATCAAACTGAGCCACAGAGAAGCGTAGCCGGGTACAACTTAGTATATGTATAAAAAGACAGATAAAAGTCTACAGAAATTTCAGCTTTTTTTTAATTCATACCTATTTTTTTACTCCTACTCATCTCCTACTAGAAATCTTTGCAAGTTTTAATCTTGGAATTTTAATGACTGAAAAAGTAGGTTTTATTGCAACAAGCATAATAAAGAAGCAGCGAGCATCTATTAACGATTGTTGAAAATTGAAACCTATGTTTTTGTCTCTTTAACGCCCGACGTCCGATGCAAAAACAATGTGTTATAAGTTTGACGTGTGTGTCTGTGTATTTGTGTATCTATCCACGTGTATATGCATTTAGTACAATAGAGCGGTCGAACAAATAACACGTCTTCACAATTCGCCCAATAACATCGATGACCCAACATCAAACAAAGTCCGTACATTTTATGGTTATTTGAGTCGAAATGAGCCTAGCAGTGGGAATCTATACGTATACAAGATATATTATATGTTTCGAATAACTGTAGAGGACACAATGACACAAGCCTCAGTCTGTGCTGAACACTCCTCCATCATAGGAGGAAGCATGATCTGTTTAAACATTGTATCAAAAGTACATTCTGAACATTCCTCGAAATAATATATCTTTGCAAGCAAGTTCGCCCAATAATCTATTTAATACGAAAAGCGTCACGTCGTCACGTGACTAGGACTTAATAATAAGGACACACCATCGCGTAACTAACCTATAGTGTTTCATTCAATTATAATTGGATTTATTCTTATAAGACATCCTATTTAGGATAAAATGTATAGATAAATTTACTCAAGAGTTTTAATGAAATTATACAAGCGGAGTGCATCTCCCGCGTATTATACTGTGCAAACATATTGCACTTTCGAGATTAGTTTAGTTGTTGAACAGAATAAAATAATCCTGAAGGGAATAATATTCAGCTTTTATATACGAGACATTATCTCATTTTTCACATGACTCGCTCGCTGCCCATACGAAGTTGAATGTTTTCAAATGAAAATTCCTTATATTAACGCCACAAAGTTATATTACACAATACACATGAACAGCGATATTAACATCGTCTGGCGCTGATATCGGTCAATAGGCGGATCCACACCAAACGATCCACCGCGCTCCGATCGCGCGCGGCTCGAGCGCGATCCACAGGAGCAGTCAAAACTCGCGCGATCAAAACTCCGCGGCAGGAGCGCGCGCTCCTTGCCGCGAGCGATCCGTTTGTTATCGTTTTTTGATCGAGCACAAAGGTGCCTCAGTCTCTTGGTGCGCGTGGTGTAGACCAAATTTCTCCTGCGGATCGCGGTCCAGCCGCGCACGATCGGAGCGCGGTGGATCGTCTGTTGTGGATCCGCCTATTAACCGCGATGTCAAGCTTATTGAGGACAATAGTCTTATCCGTGATTATGAACCGATCCCAGTAGAGCGTAGCGTGACCATTTTCGTGAACGGATACAGGTACAGATTCTTAATATGGTAGCACAGACTCAACAAGGTTGTATTGAAGAGCAAGTTGGTGAATAATTCTGGCTAAGTACTTGGTTACGTCTGTGAAAATACTCGCCGTTAGCAAGATTAAAACAACCGGAAATAATAATTACCTTATTTCTTAAATAATCATAGGTATGAAAGTGATGCATTCTTAAGTTTTATTTGTTTTTATTGTACAGTAAGTATTTGTTTTTCTTGCATATTTTCACATTTCAATAGAGTTTTCAGTATAATTCTGTAATAATTGTTACGTTAACAATATATCGGAGTGGTGTTTGTTGATAAGGACCCTTATTTGTCTATAGCAGCAGCGCTCGTGTTTTCGACATGTTCACTCAAACGAGATAATAATGACAATGTAAAGTGTACCTACCACAAATACAAATAAATCTATATTTAATTATGTGAAGCTCTATCGTTTAATTACGTAAAATCGTTTCCTCTTGACGGTCTTAATGTTAAATAACCGGATAATCCATTTAGTACACACTGCGTTTCGCAGCGCTTCTAACGATAGAAAGCACTCTCTATTATAGACCACGACGGACGGTGTGCTCAGAAGCTGCATGAACTCATACCGTGATCATATTTCTTCTATCGAACATTCAAACGTCAGAAAAACTATACATTTTAATATTTTTCCCTATCCAATTTTATTTCTTTCAATCAGGCTTTAAGTACATAGTAGTTTACGTTTCGTAGAACATCATATTATTGCTATTACGGGATACATTAACATTAGTACATATTGTGAAATAGAGCACGAAATTAGGAAATGGCTTAGTGACATAATATGTCTTATATTGTAAAGTATTATATTGTAAGTAAATAATGCTTTATATTATAAAGCATTTTACATTATTATTTTCGCGAGAACAAAGTGGATTAACGATGGAATCCGCTTTTGCTGACAGAAGAACAAAAAACCTAACGAGCGGATTGGTGTCAGCTGCTATACTAATATTATAAGAGGTAAGTTTGTATGTAGGAGGTAATCTTCGAAACTACTCATCCAAAAAAAACTTTCTCGAATAGAATAGAATTTCAGGATGGACATAGGCTAAATATTCCACGCGGGCGTAGCAGCGGACACCAGCTATATAAAAATAATAATAAAGATACAACGCTTGAAAAAAGTATAGGTAATGTCAGGCGTCAATGTATGTCAGGCGCTACATCTTTTATTTTTCTACGCGGTCGAAGTCGCGAGCGCCATCTAGTATTAATAAATTTGACAGAAGTAGTTCCCTACAGGTTTTCTACTAAACTCTTACAAATAGGTAATCCTTCGAAAATCTCTTACTTTGTTGACAAGATCAAACAGTACAAATCCAGTTCTTCATTAGGTGCCAGTATAATAAATCGATAAGAATATTAAATACAGCTAAGTATATAAAATACTCCCACTTCATGTTTTATGTTCCTTCGAACCCCTCAACCGTGTATTATTGTTTTTTTTTCTAGTATTTGGACTAAATTTCCGGTATTTTTAAAAGATTGCCCCTTAAATGTGGCGAGTCTTAAGGTCTTAAGTCTTAAGTCCCTTAAGAACAATATAATTTTATGTCTTCAATCTAAAAGCTTCTAGAGACTGAATTGTAGCAATTTCTCGCCATTTCCATTCAATTCGTGTAAATGAAAACCGAGTCATGCGTGAAAAGAGTGCTGGGAATTCTACAACGGATTACCTACCTACAATTACTGGCCTGGTGGTATAATATGCAAATCCTAAGTGTCACCTGTCGTGCCGTTCTCGCTTATCTCTTATACAGTTCTAACGCGACAGTCTTTTGTTTTATGAAACTTTTGTTATACGCCATGAATCTACTTACATACAGCAATACATCAGCCAACCAGTATGTGCACTTTCGCTGACTGTCTCACTCACACATTGACACACAGTGACATTGATGTACAGTGGAATGTTAAACTGTGCTAAGTTTATGTACTGCCATTTTTCGACAAGGGAAATTGACACAAATTATTATAATATTCGCTACTGTATTTATAATCAAATAACGACTCGATTTTTGAAAATTATATACACGGATACGGTTTTCATTAAAGAAAACCGTAAGTATGGTATTAGAATACATTGGCGGAGAAACAGACAGAGGTGGATGCATAATATGAAAATGATGTTTTTTTTTCCTAATAAACTTTTTAGTCTTGATTTAAATAAACAGTTCGACGTTATTCATAAAACCATCATTTTTTTCCTGAAAAGTTAGGATTACATCACTTCCTTCCATTGTAGAACTTTACTATAAAATTGCGCCATACTTAGATCGCACAATGATTTGTTTCGACTATGTAAAACACTTCAATAATAACTCATACTGTTACTACATTTGCTACTGTTATTTAACTACGTCTGTCTACTGTACTTCTTTTCCTGCTACGCCGTTTTCACCACTCTCTGAGCGTTGAGGGTATTCATTAAACAAACTAGGTTTATCCATCGCGTTGTAATAGTTTGAATATATTGCGCCCCTGAGCGTTATTTGTCGGAATAAAGAATCGCCCGGGGGTTTGTACACGTATACAGTTATAAACAAAAGGAACAACTATATGTTTAGGGGAAATAAGCGTTCTCTGAGTAAATTTATGTTTATTTTTTAATTTATTCGTTTAATTTAACAATTAAATAGAGATTGGGTTGAAGAGTTTAATAAATAAATGTCACAAAAAATTAGGTTTCTCTTAAGATTTTCGCATAATTTTTAGTATTTTTTTATTTAATTTTATTTCTTATATGAGAATTGAAATACTAAATTAAATTTATATTGCACCAGCGACCCGCTCCCGGCTTGGCCCGGGGTGCAATTTTTATAAATATACAAGCCTTCCCTTTCCAATTAACATAACTTGACATTTAAAAAAGCTAAAAAAATATTTATGAATTTGTTAAAATGCAGCGACTGCTACGAATTAATAATTTTATTTATTTATTTATAAGTATATACAATTTTAAAGCTAATAAACCACTGAGGTTTAATCTTGTGTTATCATTTAAAATTATAAATAAATTAAGACAGTATTTAAATTGTGCCAATTAAATAAAGTAATATTTAACTGTGAACTTAAATATTTTACAAAATACCTCATTAAAAATATTTCTCGTCTATACAGTAGACACCTCAACTTCAAGAAAACAAAGAAGAGAAGAAAAGAGCCATTGAGTAAGTATTAAAGATGAACTGTAAACAGAATTGTGAATGAAGTATTCTTGGCTGGTTTTCAATTTCGTTAAAGCTAAATTTCATCATGCACTGAAAAGTTTTCCCATTGATTTATTCTCGGACAATAGAGTGGAAATATATTTAGGTTTCGCATTGAAAAATTGTTTTCTAATAAAACTTACTGAATGACGTTACGTTGAAGTGGAACAAATATTTATTTCAACAAATTTATCAATGAACGAAATTCCGATTCACAGCGTTTATTGAACTTAGTCCGATGAAATTTGGAGTACTAATATTAGTCCGAGCAAAGAAAAAAAGCTAATATGAATAACTTGCATTAATTCCTTCACAATTATGCTATTTTGTATTCATGGTGTTTTCGAATTTTCGCCAAAACTACAATACGTTTAATTTTTTTTTAAATGTCTGAATGTTAAATATAAAATGAGTAAACTACACGGGTGACTTTTTCATTGAATAAACAAAATACAAAACTAGTTAAAAACACTAAAAATCTCTACTGTAAAATTTTGTAATGAAGAGATATATAGCAATTAAATATTTTACGCCCTATTTCCCGTAAATGTTTTTGGAGAAAAATCTAACACAGGTTTCTAATAAACCGAAGCTTTATTCAAGACATGAGATGAGTACTGTAGGAATTAATGTGCCCAAATTTATTTTTCCCCGACTATATTAAACACTTCCCTACACGTAATAAAATGAAGCAATGACTATAAAATATATATTAGAAATGTTTTATCATCTGGCATTAAACCGGCTGTTGAAGGAAAATAAACTGTTGTACTTCGTTTCATAATTAACAGGCTTTAAGCTTATTTCCCTTTCTACCCTTCGTTCTTTGTCGTATGTTCTACTTTACTCATTTTATTTTTCGGTTTTTTGTCTTTATAAAGTTCTTGTATAATTACTGAGTGTATTTGAACATTTAACTCGAAACATAGTCCGAAAATGTTTCGAGTTAAATATTCAAATAAACTCAGTAATTATACAGTAACTCAGTATTAAAGATTAGTATTGTAATAACATGACAATAGTTATTACAATAGTTGTTGGCCTGTTGCTTACTCCCTTTTTTTTTTTTTTTTTTTTTTACGTGGGGAAATCAGCGATCCTGATTCACTGCCAGCAATGGGGTGCTGGCAGGATATGCGAGACTTCTACCCGCTAAAACCCCACGGTGTTCCTTGGCCACGCACGCACATGGGGCGGGAGAGAGGTGTCAGCGCGAGCATTTCGTCCTGCACTCCCGCCTGCGTTAGCCCAACTTGGGCACCTCAGAGAGGTCATCGGTAGGAGGAGGGATGGTAGTCTCCCTCCTCCCCGGGTCTCAGATATGTGGGAAGACGTGCCGGAACACGAGCACGTCTTTCACCAGGGCCGGGTTGGTAGGTGAGCGGATCCCCATATCCGCTCACCCTCCGGCCGATCACGGGGGCGCTAGGAGTCGGCCGTAGAGCCTTCTCCGCCTCCCTGGTCGTTTTCGGCGGATGTCGTCAGCGAGGGCGGCATCCTCCCTCGCCCTCTCCGCCGCCTCCTTCAGCGAGAGGACATCCTCGCTGAAGGAGATCACAGCCTGAAAGGCCTCTTTGCTGCCGACCATGGATAGAACCACGGCCGGCAGCGAGAGGTCTCCTCCTACAATGGAGACTAGGAGCCTCCTCTGCTGGTCCCATGCCGGGCATTCTGCCAGCGTGTGCTGGGCGGTATCCTCCAGGCCACCGCAGTGGTGGCAAGAGGGTGTCGCCTCCCGTCTTGCGACGTTGCACAGATATCTGCCGAAGCAACCATGCCCCGACAGAATCTGTGCAAGCCTAAATGTGATTACACCCTTCTTGCGTCTGCACCACTGCTCCAGGACCGGTCTGATGGCCCGGATGGTGTGAGCGCCGGCGGTAGGCTCGGCGAGCCTCTCGGCCCACCGCGCCAGTGCGACTCTTTGCGCCGTGCGGCGCACTTCCTCCGGCAGGGGACCAACATCGCCCCGACTGCGAGCTGCCGCTCGACTTTCGTAGACCGAGGACAGAACCTCGGCCTCCAGGTCCCACGGGGGGGTACCCGCCAAAACGCACGCGGCGTCACACGAGATCGTGCGGTATCCGCGTATGACCCTGGTCGCCATCACGCGCTGAGGTCTTCTCAGGAGCATGATGTTGCGGCGATCCAGGGCGTCCGCCCACACAGGCGCGCCGTAGAGCGCCATGGAGCGCACCACCCCCGTGAAAAGACGGCGGCAGCCGACACTCGGCCCGCCCAGATTTGGGAGGAGGCTACCCAGCGCCGAGGTGACCGCAATCAATTTAGGGCATAGCCGCCGGAAGTGCTCATGGAATCGCCACCTGGAGTCCAAGGTGAGCCCCAGGTAGCGCATGTGCACTCCGACGGCGACGTCCATATCTCCGATTTTAATGTGGGCTTGTTGCGGTGGACCCTTCCGAGGGCCATGGAAAAGCATGGCCTCGGATTTTTCGGGTGCTATCCGCAAGCCCAACAGCTCAATACGCTTGGCCACGAGAGCAACGCTCACCGTGGCCAAGCTCGACACATTCTTGTAGTCGTCTGCACACGCGACGACCAGCGTGTCGTCGGCGTAGCAGACGACGTGTACATCCGGTGGGAGGGCGCCTCTCAGCGCCCAGTCAAATCCAATGTTCCACAGGAGCGGTCCTAGAACCGATCCCTGTGGAACGCCGCAGGACATTGTCCTCTCGAGGACCGTCCCGTCTCGGCAAGGACAAAGGATCTTCCGATCTCTCAGGTAGTCTCCGACAATCAGCTGGAGATACGCGGGCAATCGGTGGAACCGAAGCGCCTCCTGTATACAGCTGAAGGGGAGGGTGTTGAAGGCGTTCGAGATGTCTAGAGACACCGCCAATGCCACTCCTCCCCTTTCCACAGTCTCCTGCGCGATGGACTTAAGGCGCAGGATGGCGTCGATCGTCGATCGACCCGCGCGAAAACCGAACTGACTGTCGGAGAGACCTGGCCCTGCCGAGTTCAGTGTTCTGGTGATGCGGCGGGCAATTATTCTTTCGAATAGCTTGCCCGCCTCGTCGAGCAGCACAATTGGCCTGTATCCAGAAGGAGAGTCCGCAGGACGTCCCTCCTTCCTTAACAGGACCAATTTGCCCTCCTTCCAAAGTCGGGGAAAGGACCCCGCTCGCAGGGCAGAGTCAAAGACGGCCCGCCAGCGATCTCCCAGCTCGCCCGACGCCAAGACCCAGGCACGACCGGGTATCCCGTCCGGACCAGGGGCGGTACTCTTACCGCGGAGACGGGCTATGGCCTCCTCGAATTCTCCGCTGGAGATAGGCGGAGCTCTGTCTTCGTCCCTGGTTCTAGCGGTCACTGGACCGCCCATGGGCGGTGGAGTGTGCTCTCCCCGTTCGGGGAACAGTGTAGAGAGCACAGCCCGGAGGAACTCTGGTTCCAGGGTTTCGGCCACGGGTGGACCGTGCGAACCGAGCTTGGCCCTAGCTGCGCGATAGGGGCGGCCCCACGGGTCTCGATCGAGGGACTCGAGCATCCGCTCTCGAGAACGTGCCTTCGCCTCCCGGATTGCGATGTTGAGCGCTTTCCGGGCCCCTCTATAGGCGTCGTAGAGGCGCGCCTCCAGCTCGAGGTCCTTGACCCTGCGCCTGCGGCACCTGGCGTATTTGCGGCGGGCAGCTACGCACGCGGCACGAAGATCTGCCACTTCTTCGCACCACCAGTGCACCTGCTTCCTGCGTGAACGTGGTCCAGCACGCGGCATGGCAGCATCGCACACGGCGGTCATGGCGACACGCATGCCGAGCGCCTGCTCCTCGACCGGCAAGTCCTCGCTGGGTTCTCGCGAGACCCAGTCTTGGACAATCGCCGCCTCGATGAGGAGGTCCTTGTCGAGTTTCGCCAGAGCCCAGCGGGGAAATCGCTGGGACTGTCCGCCCCGATGCCGCAGGGACAGGTCGTCCGTGCGCGGGGAACCGGCTATATCCATTCGGACGTATCTGTGGTCCGAGAGGGTCTCAACGCCCTCCAGCACGCCCCAATCGCGGACACGGTCGGCGATGGCCCGACTAGCGAACGATATGTCCACTATCGAGCCACCATTATGTCGAACGCAGGTATTAGCCGTGCCGCGATTGAGGAGCACCAGCCCTGCGAAGGCTAGGAAATCCACGACGGCGTCGCCTCGTGCGCCCGAAACGGGACAGCCCCACGCCGTGGACTTCGCGTTGAGATCCCCCAGGACCAGAACAGGGAGTCTGGAACGCAGGATCGCTCTCTCCAAATTGCCGAGAAAGACCTCGAACTCGGCGAGGGCGCGGTTAGGGGAGAAATAAACTCCGACGAGCAAGACCGCGCCCCACTCAACGGCGACAAATCCTTGGCCTCTCTCGGCCACCCGGAGAGGGGCAGAGCCGGCGGCACCCACGATCGCGACTGTGGATGTCGTGTCAGATGCCCAGTTGGGGCGGGGCGGTACATAGTAGGGCTCCGCTGCCACCGCGACGTCAATCGACCATTGCGCCATGGACTGGAGGAGGAGATCCTGAGCCCCGGCGCAGTGATTGATGTTCGCTTGGAGGAGACGGATGTAAGGGACCTTGTTCATTACGGAGCCGTTTCCATCTCCTCCTCGCGTGGAGCGTTATCCGCGGCGGCGGATGTACCGCCCGCCTTGGCATTTCTCTTCCCCTTGTTGGCGGGAGCCTTACAGCCCCGACTGCCAACCGGGTGGTCCGCCCGTTTTTTCGCTGCGGCGCAGGGACCGCAGTGGGGGGGGTTTAAGCATTGGAAGGCCTTATGGCCTTCCTTACCGCAGCGGAAGCACGCGCCGCTACGGTCCTCCTCCGCTTGGCACTTGGGGGCCACGTGTCCGGTCTGGTGGCACCGGAAGCAACGAAGCTTCCTCTGGGGCAGCACCTTAACTTGTGCCGCCACCCAGCCCACTAAAAGTCGCCTGCCGTCGGCGATTTTCTTCGCGCACTCAACCGGACACGAGACCCACACCGAGCCCATCCCCAGTGGACCGGCACGTATCTCCCCGGTTTTCACGTGGTCTCTGGGGCAGCCTCCCACGCGGGACACAGCCTCCGCGACCTCTTCCGCCGAGATGGAGTCGTCTAGCCCAGAGATGCGCAGTTCGGCACACTTCTGGGGTCGCGTCACCCTGACGACGTCCGGCTCAAAGAACTCTTTGAGTTTACCGGCGAGCTTGTCGGCCGCGTCACCTTTGTCCTTGCCCGGGATCTCAAGCACCCGGGCGCCCGCTTTTGAGGACCTCACTTTGAGGAAGCCGATTCCAATAGAGGGGAGATCAAGCCTCCTCCTGGCTTCCGTCAACACACTATTATAATCGGCGCCCTTCTTGCCGGCCTCGGGCCCCAGGGTGAGGACCACGGCCGCAGAGCGCGGAGGGCGGAGCTTCCTCCTGGCGTCGTCGCTGGCCTTAGCATTGGCAGCAGGTTTGCTGGCCTTGGCCGCAGGCTTGGGAGCGACGGCCGCCTTTTTCTTTGCCTTGGCCTTCCGCCCCACCACCAGGGACCACGGTACCTTCGTGGGAGCTGGGGCGGGAGGCGCCTTTGGCACTGGGGTCTTTTTGGCCCTCGGCTGTGAGGCGGGCGGTGCCTTGGCGGGCGGTGCCTTGGCGAGCGGTGCCTTGGCGGGCGGAGCCCTTGCGGGTGCTCTCGTCGTCGGGGAGGACGACGACTCCGCTCTCCTCTTGCCCGCCGCAAGCGGCGGCCTCATTCGCTTCTCGGGGAGAAGGCGGCCTTCTATCCCGGCAAATCTAGCATCAATCCGGCGGGAGAAGATCTCCAGCGCCTCGCGCAACGTCTCTTCGACCGGCGTCGAGACGCTGATTGCCGGAGCTGAAGCCGGAGCACCCTTTGAGATGGTGGCGCGCAGCTCACGCATCTCCTTCTCTACGGCCTCCACCCTGCCCCTGAGGCGGGCGTTATCGGCCTGGAGGGCCGCCGACTCCTCGCTCACGGTGCGACGGACGAGCTCGTCCATGATCTCCGCGAGCGAGTCCACCGACCGGTTCAAGGCGGCAACAAAGGTTGCCCGAGGACTTGGCAACCCTTGCGATGTTCTCAAGGTCCTCTTTGGCGCGGTCCCTCAGCACCTGCGACGGAAGCGTGCTGGGCGTCGGTTCCCCCGACGGCGAGGCGAACTGTTTCGATCGCCTACGCGACAACACTTCGGCTAGCTCCTCTTCCGCCTGTAGCCGGAGCTCCTCCCTCGTCAACTTAATGTTGTCGTCCTTGGCTGACAGGCGTTTACGGCCCACCTTCACATTGCGCCTTTTAATTTGCCCGATTGCGGACTGTGAGTCCGAGTCGGACAGCGACAGCGACGCGCCCCGTCGCTTCCTCTCCGCGCGAGACTGGGTGGACATGAAGCTCGACACTGAACGGTCGGACTCCATGCCCTCCTCATCGGAGGCTCCCCTGCTCAGCTCTGGGGTCACAGACAACCGTTCGAGCCGTACAATCGGTTGCTTCACCCTCACTTCCTCGGTTGTGCCGGTAGCTAATTTAACATCGACCGGCCCGGACACCGGTCCACGCCGCTGGCTAGGCGGGTCGCATTCGCCGCTCGTAGCATATTTCACACCCGGGGGCCGAGCTACCCCCGAGCGCCCGGCGTTAGCGGGATCGCTCGACAAATCAGTTTCCGTTTTATCCGACATCATATTTGTTTGGGAAGGATACCTACGGCCCTTTCCCAACAGGCCGCAGGAGCGCTTGGGACCGGGTTCCCCCCGGCCATGCAACCCATCGGCACGCTAACCTTAGGTTTCGGGTTATTTTTTATAGTGGTTTTCTTCCACGCGGCCCGACGCTCAGTGCGCCAGACCCCCGGTCTCGCGAGTGCGAGGTTACGGGTTGCCCGGCGGTGGCCTAAGCCACGAGCCGCGCCCGCGGACCTTATCAGGTCCGCCACTGCGAGCCGAGGCTCCGCTGGCCCATCTCTTGGCCCCTCCAAAAGCGCTAGTGCGCCATCACACTCACACATGAGTGGAGGATTCTCCACTCATGAGCGCTCCGCTACGGGCTCCCGCGAGGGAGCCCGCTCGGAGCGCTCGGTTGTACGCCTTCTTGGTCCCCAAGGCCGAAGCCAAGGGTAAGCCCCCCCACCACGACAAGGTCCTGGCGTACCCAGGGGGGGCTGTTGCTTACTCCCTGCCAATTTCAATAATTGGTCAATCTAAGGTACTAAAAAAGTAACAAAAAAAAATCACATAAACGGTCATTATTTGATCGAAAAATCTTACAGTAATTTCAACTTGATAAAAAAGATAAATTTTAAATTAATAATTTAAAAATCTTTTGGAGGAATAGCTAAATAAATCCTATGTTTTTTATCTTTTGAGCTTTACAATATCAATAACGGTTACTTAGTACTTAGTCTCACCATACCATTAAAGTTACTTAATGGCGAAGTGACAAAGTTGAATAGACAGCCATAAACTAAATGCACTCGGCAACTTATCCTCCATGTTATAAAGTGAACTATCCTTATCCTTCCTTATATACACAGTATACATTGAAGTCGTTTTAAACGACTGTCTGTATATCCGCTATAACACCTACTTCTAAATCACTTAATGGATTTTGATATACTTTTCAGTAGCGTAAAGAGGGATAAATGGGGGAGGTTTATGTATTAAAAAGAATTGAATCTCGGACGAAGCCGGGAGGGGGTCGTTAGTCTATACTAATATTATAAAGAAAAATATATCTATTTTTGTTTGTAATGATAAACTCAAAAACTACTAGACCGATTTTAAAAATTCTTTCATCTATAGAAAGCGGGATTATAAAGTTTATAAAGTCCCGACTACTGTAATAGGAACAGTAAGTGAATATTCATTAATATTATAAATAAGTAACTACAAATAAACATAAAATTAACTAAGTCCAATTAAAATATAGTCAAATAATAGTTAATTTAGAAATTGAATTGCTTTTATGTGGTAAACATCTTGAAATCAACGATGGAATATAATGCCAGCTAAATCGCCCCAACGGCTGTGCTGAATGCTCTAATCCTTTTCGTAAATTTTACGAAGAAATTCACGAAGACAGTCGGAGGACGAATTCTACAAGGACGACGTTATTTTATGTTACTTATATTTTTCCTTCAATAAGTTTGACAATTGGTTACGCTTCGAATTAAAAAAGAAACCAAAGAATTGTATCATAGTGTCACGACATGGGTACTCTTTTCTATAAAATGAAATGAGGTACCTGACTGAACTGTGTATTTTAAAAGTGTGCTGTTAGGTTACACTGTGTGAGTAAAGAATTTTAGACTAAACGCCATCGCGTTAGAGTTCAAGTATTCAGTTGTGATTTGATAAGTGAGTAAGGGATGTTGGAGTCTATTTTCCTATGCTCTTCTTAACCCTTATCATTTATGCTATCAAAGCCGACCGCGAATTTGCAGCCCCTTTTTTTTGAGGGTATGTGGGACTCGCACGGCGAAGTGACTTATCCCGGGAATACCCCCCCATGTTCGGGGAGCCGGGATCCCAGCGAGGCCATATTTATGCATTTGTAGCCTCTATAGGCGACGATAGGGAATTACCATCAGCTATCATCAAGTGAACCATAGAGAAATATCTGTTAAGACTAAAAAATACATCTTAGAACTAAATTATTAGACAGAAACCAACCAGGCTTCTAATATTTTACACAAACATTTCAAAGATACTTAATCAAACTCTTATATAAGGCGTGACACATACATGAGCGAGGCTTATATTATGCACACATATAACACAGGATTACCATTTTGTGTTAACCTCAACATTGTTCCTGCAGACAAGTAGGTATGTAACGAGAAGTTTTGTTAATGAGAAAACCGAAGGGAAAGAGAAGCGCAAATTAGATACCCTTGTTTACTTCAGTTGCTTGTTTTACTTCTTAGGTTTGAAATCGTTTTTAGTTTGTATATGTACCTACTTTTTTTAAATCTATATGTAGAGGCTTTTAATAAAAGGCAGCTATGGAAAACTACCAACGAGCTAACCCCGAGCATAGCTCTTTCTATGGAAAGGGCTATGCTCGGAGTTAAATCGCGAGTTGAATCAGGAATGAAGAGATCCGTAGATGAACGAAAGTTACCGACATATCCCGGCGGAATAGTAAGTTGAAGTGGCAGTGGGCAGGACAAATAGTAAGGAGAGCCGACGGCTGCTAGGGCCGAAAGGCTCTCATGTGGAGGCCAAGAACCGGCAAGTGCAGCGTAGTACGTACTCTTGTATTGGGTCTACTTTGCGAAAAAAGTCCTTCAGCTTCATATAGGGTGAACGAACATGATGGAGTTTTGATAGGACCATGTATAATTTATCTAACGGTCAGGTAAATGTTCATTTTTCCCTTTACCTTTACTATTTTGTGGGAAGGTGCGCCATCTCGTGTATAGATAAGATTTTGTTAAGATTACTTAGTATTTTTCTAGTCTTTCTATATTTTGACTACCTAAGACTGGGCGGAGTATAGCCCGGTACACCTGAATTAGTATATAGTATCTCAATGTTTTTAATGAAAATATTGATTGATTTGGTAATACGAAAAAAATTTACCAATTATTGTCTCAATTTTGAAAATTCATATATATACATATTTCAAGCTTTTTGGTCTAGCCATAAACAAAGGAGTAAGCTTATGAAAGCACCCATTTGACGGCACTAAGCGCCTTAAAGTTCCATGGCAATATTTAATACGAAGATTTTATTGTAAAGAATATAATAAAGCAGAAAGTTTGTTCTTTTTTTACTGTCCGTCGGATATCTCTGGAATTAGCAGTCAGATTTGAAACATTGTTATTGCATTTGCTCGCCCAAATCTTAAGGAATGTTATTTAATATCACGCTACGACCCTAATGGTTGGGGAGCCCAAGAGGGTATTTCTGGAGTCACTCGAGCGCGTCAGATTAAGCTATGGTAGATTAATTACATGCTGAAAAGTGTGCATTTTAATAATCTGACGATTTGGTTGGTGGGGTTGGCGGGGGTGGGGGTAAAATTTTAAATACAACTCGAGCGCGTCAGATTTTCAGAGGGGATATTAAGTGAAACTAAGCTCCCATTTAAAATTCAGACAATTTGGATGTAACGCAAGCTCGTGGCAGCTTTTTGAAAATGCAAAAAATATTTTTGACGATTCTCATTTTGTAATACTCGAGCGCGTCAGATTTTCATACAGACGGTTCAGCCTAAAGTCCTGATCGTGCTGATTCTTAATCTGACGATTATATGGAGGATTTTTTAAAATACAGCGCCTACAAAATTTTGAACGCCTGTAGACGCTCACCCGACTGCTGAAATGAAAAACTTCATATAACCTTTTTTTCTTCTTACCATCCAATCTTCAAAGTCCAATAGGTCCCCACGACGCTCGAGTGATTACACATTTAGCATCGTGGGCCCTAACCATAAGCAGTCGGGCAAAAAGAAAAAAGTCATAAAGTACGCTAAGCAAAAACGAAATAATAGCGCGGGCGGGATTTTTGATGCTCGTACGTATTTCGTCAGTGACCGAATGCCGTCTTGCCTATGTCAATATAATTTAAACGGAGCATGAAATCGCAGGGCAGATCTAGTCGTGCATATAGAACTGCAGGTTTCTGTAACTACCTACTAGTTAGTGCTAGTCGTGTAACTACTAGTATCATCCTGTTACCCAAAGTATCAAAATTTTGCCTATAAAAGTCATTAGCGTGCGCTGCGTAAACTATTCAATATACAGTCGGCTGCATAAGTCGTGTAAAACAAGTCGTGTAACACTCGCTTACTTACTAACTTACTGAAGCTTTTTACGATCGTTTGTACGTGAAGTTTATTTTGTTCTTTAGTCGTGACAACGACTTATAGGGCGTTGAGTGTTCAGTTTTGCACTTTTGAATGTTAATCGACTTTTGTAGCCGACTGTACTACTGTGTAATTATTATAATGTATTCTTGCTACTACTGCGTAGCTATTATAACGTGGAGTACTTTATATTGGTTATAGTTCTTTATTACCTACAAAAAAGTTCGCGGGGATACATTTTTAGATAGAATCTAAAAGTAATGAAATTCTTAGAATGATTTTAATCCTTATCTAACTAAATAGTTATGTGTAATTAAGGTTGATTATCTAACATATAAATTCCTCTGAACCTTTCGTTTAGAAGTCTAAAACAATAAAAATATAATAGGTAAATACAGACCGGTATACTAAACATTTTTTATTTTTTAGTTTAAGGGTCGGTACATATCTAAAGGAAAATGCGTCGAGCGTGTCATCGGTCGCGTCTATTCGGTCAAATTAGACCTTTCACATTACGCGTCTAGTCAGTCTGCGTTTAGCATCTACAGAGCGGTTGTGTTGTGTGATATTGAATTTTAAAATGAAAACCATTTTAAAATGAATCCAACGCCTAGTCTGAATGCATTTTTGTCAAAAAACAGGAGGCGCTTGGCGGGCGCGACATTTCCGTTCTTACGTCGACCGACAATGCGTTCACGGAAACGGAACAGACGCTGTACGCTCGACGCACTAACGCATCATTGGTTGGGTGTGAAAGGTTGAATGTTTTTATATACATTTTTCTGTTCTGGCGTTACGCGACCGATAATACGAGACGCATTTTGCGTCAGATATGAACCGACCCTATAATTTTGGGTTTTTGCTCACAAAATTATAAATTTACATCTTAAGATGAAGACCACGCAAACATTTCGTCTTTCATTTCAGATAAATCGTCTGTTTTCCAAATACGTGAAAATCCCAAATATAATATTTGAAAACAGCTCCTCTAAAATTTCTGTCGACAGGTTTTTAACGCTGAATCCCAAGTGAATTAAAAAAAAACTCATAAAAATGTAACCCCGTCAGCGGAAGTTTTAAAACTTTATTATATTGCGACCAAAACTTCGTACAGGCGGTATTAGTACATTTGGTATTTCGGTATTCGGTATAACCGATTGGAATGAAACAAACACTAAGCGCCTCTTTCACCAACGTCAAGTAGGCTAAACCGTCACTTAGTCACCTGTCACCGGGAATAATTTAGCTGATATATCTTTGTTTGTACGGGAAACGTCCTAAACATTAAATAGAAAATAATAATAAAATATCGCCTATCGAATGATGCAGTAAACCGAGTGCATAATTCAATATAAAAGAAAATGATTTCTAAAAGTAACTAATCAACACTTTACTTGTAGTTGGTGATAGAGGCGCTAAATAATACGGAAAGCTTGCTACATTCATAGAAGGAAAGAAAGAAAAATGTTTATTTGGTACATTACCTGTACCTACATATATTTTTTTAATATTTATTGTATAGACACGACTTGTTTACAATTTTATTAGTTTTATATTATGTGACACGGTAAACGTTGTTTTGCGAAATAAAATATAAAAAATTTGAGGTGGGCCACCCTTATAACTTAGGGGTATAAAAAATAGTTTACGACCTATTCTCAGACCTGCCGAATATACACAAAATATTTCATAAAAACGGTCAAGTCAAGCGGTTTCAGAGGAGTTTGGTTACAAACACTGGGACACAAGAATTTTATGTATAGGAATATTTTATAGATAGACATATAGGAAGAAGAACATGATTTGAGGTTTCCTGGAAATATTCCATTATTGTGCCTTCGCACAATATTAAAATATTTCGTTACTCCACTTTATGAGATAAGGGATGATTTTGTCGCACCCTGTCACACAATCTGAAACAGTAAATTACTTAGAATAATTAAACCAGATACTCAACAGTTTCCCCAAATAATATTTACATATTGGATTGACAGAGAATGGCTGAAGGCTTGACATTTCAATTTTGACATTTCAATTACTTTATACTTTTTTGCTTGATTTCAAGTCTTCAACGATATTCTATAAGTAGCGTTGATGTCTTACTTATTTATTAATAATTCAACTACTTATTACTTGTTTACTTATTACTTATTAATTACTCATTAATTACTTATAATTAATATTATTATTACTAATTCATTAATAAAAATTTATCAACTCATACTAATTTTGTAAATTCCAAATTAAGAGTGGGTATAAAGCAAACAAAATTTGTAATTTCACCCGCGTGGTCCCTTGGACATGACAGTGACACAAAATACGTAGAACTACGCACAACATGCGACGGAAGATAGCGCAACTCGCTCAATTAAATATTAATTATTCGTAAACTACAATGTCAAATGAAAAATTGTTACATACAGCCTTAGATAATATGTGAAGTGAAATTACTGACACACTTTTAGCTTTGTAATGTGTGTCATTTTGAAAATAAAACTAAAATCGATGGAAATGAGAGCTCACTTGGTGATTTTTTTCTATCGAGAAAATTTCATTATATTATGTTTTCTGTTACAGTCGTCACTTTCATTTATAATGTATTTATCTATTTAAAAAAATTAATTAAATTTACTGTTTACTTAGATAAAATTCAAATCTAGGATTGGCTATTTCTCTTTATACCCGCTCTTAATCTAGCTTATTTTCCGTAGGTATTTTTGATTTAGAAACAATTTGATTTTAATGAAGTGACAATTGCTTAGTGTAGACTATGCACGTGGACGGATTCGAGGTCAAAAGCTAGTGACATATAGGTACTACTAATATTATAAATTCGAAAATTTGTGAGGATGGAAGTATTGGATGTATGTTAGGATGTTTCTTACTCTTTCGGCTCAACGGATTTGGATGAAATTTGACACGCACATAGTTAACATGTAAGGTACTTTTTTACCCAAGAATATGTTAGGTTCCCTAGAGATCTTAAAAAAATTAAAAAAAATTGGGCGCCAGCGATAAATATGTCAGATATTTTCTTCTCTTTCAATGCGGACGAAGGTCGCGGGCACTATCTAGTAAATTATATTGGTTCTGTAATATTTCATATTTACGACCTAGACTTAGTGTTTAGTACATATGGAAGACACAGACATCTGTCTATCTGTTTACGATGCCACAGGCAAATACACAGACACACGCGTCGAACTCATAACACCCCGTTTTTGCGTCAGGCGTCGGGGCTTAATGTTACATAAATGTAGTCATTCAGTCAATTTTAATTTTGCACCACAAATCACAGCAAAAACTGTTCATGAAAACCATTCTTCTTCAAACAAAAGAAACGCGGAAACAGCAGAATTAAAATCTCACAAAGATTTCCTGTGGGAATGAATGTTCCAACAAGAAAATATTATTTAAACGTTTCAAAGTATTTACATACAATAGACGAAAGGTGCTAAATTAATTTACACAAACTTTTCGATTTAAATTAACTAGAAATATTTATTTAAATCATGAAATTCATGCTTCTTTGTTTATTTTTTAACATTATATAAAACAAGTCGCTTCCCGCCGTCTTTCCCTCTGTATGTGCGCTTAGATCTTTTAAACTATGCAATGGATTTTAATGTGGTTTTCACTAATTAAAAGAGGGTAAAAGAAGGAAGAGTATTATAATTTGCAGAGAAAAATCCGTGCGGTTCCGGGCGCGACATGCTAGTATTAACGCCATAATTATGACTTAACTTACTCAATATCCTAATCTTAATAAGATTATAAGAAAGTTTGTATATTTTTTACTCAATAACGCATTAAATAAAATTTATGTTTTGATTTTATAAAGTACAGGATTTTCTGTGTCCAGATAATAATAATGTTCATAATAATAATAATAAAGTGTAGGTAATAATGTTCATCGAATTTATCACTCAGAAATTTTGATCATTTCCTTAAAAAGAAAAAAAATTAAGAAAATAGTTTCTCAATTTTTTTAAAGCTGTTTTCTTTGCTTATTACGATTTTAATCCTCGGTCCAACATTATAAATGGATTACTAATATTAATTTTTAATGTACGGCCTATAGACGTCTAAAATAAACGTTATTTTATTGTTTTGTTTTTTTTTTAAAGTAAACCGTCAATATACACAAATAGATGGTCTTAACATTTTAACAACTAATCGTAATAATAAATACTATTAACAACAATAAACAAAACAGTAATCTAAAAGTTATTAACTAATGTTAAAAATTTAACTAAAAATAGTAACATAATGAAATTTTGCAACACGTTGTCAGCGATACCTACCGAAAAGGACATAGGGTACCTTTCATCCAGAAAAAGTAGGGATCATTTAAAATTAAGAAAACTAACGCCTGGCAAAAATGTTACAGCAATAAAGATGTCAGACATTATATTGCTTATGTTTTTTTTTTCATCGCGGACGAAGTCGCGGGCACTAGCTAGTAATATAATATATATTGTTTTTATATAAATATATTGTAAGAAATATAATTACCTAAGAAAAGACATAAATACATAATAAACAAAACATAAGTCCAAAAGTTATTAATGTTAAAAAATATATTGAAAGACAAAAACACGTTCATTTAACTGAAAATCTATTTACGTATGCGAAATATTTAAAAAAAAAGTTTGAAAGTGATTCCAATTCGGTTTCCACTTACCGCTAATTACGTCAACGAATATCGAACAAAATTTTCCACACTAAAGTGTCACTTGATATTTTTCAATCACTAAATTGTTTACAATTTTAATTAATTCAAAAATTATATTACGGTATAAATAAAATTAAATATAACTTTTAAAAAAGTTTCTACAAACTTTTTGCACGTGCACAAATACATTTTCGTCCTAATTACAACGTGACAAGCACTGGAATGTAGTAAGGTTTAGAAAAAAAATGATTAAATTCAAAAATGCCATGAAGGCGTAACGGTTAGAAGTTGATGACATAATATGCTCTCTAGTGGAGGCGGCCACGCGGTTGGATCTCAATGAATGGACTGAATTTATAACTCGGGACAAAACAGGAGTAGACTGCGCATGGTGTCGGGACTCGGGACAATCCATGGCGAGAAGCTTCACGCGACATATATTTTCTTTTACGGGTTTAGAGAAGAGCAAATAAAAAAATAAATAAAAATAAAAATGTTTATTAACAGCCATGATTGAAGACTCCTTTTAAGCGGAGGCTGTGCCAGGAGCCTTCAATGAATTTGTAATATAGTTTTTTGTTCACTTATCTTGAAAAAGATTGTGCAAATAATTATACACATCGTAATAAACACAAATTAAATGTTATAAATAAAGTAATTCCACGTGAAGTGCACAGGTAAAAAATGTTTAAGATTTTAGTAATATTTGATTATGTTATCATATAACCTAAGTACCCATAATAATATTATGTTCTCGATCCAGACACAATTCTTTATTTTTTTCAGTATAAAAGCATGACTTTATTTCCAATTCAAAACAAACCGATAATAGAAAACGGTTTTAAAAAGTTACAATATAATAAAGAAAGTACTGAACCTTCTTCAACCTTGAATTTCATAAAATTTGACCATTTTTTTAAACATCTAATTAATTAGTGTATAAATAATCCTTGGCAAGTTTCATAATGGACGTAGAAATGGCTTGTTGTCTTTTCAAGACATTGCTGATTCGCCACAGAAAAAAAAATAGTTTCAAATATTCAAGCGTTCAAATATTTAAGATAAAAGGCAAGCAAACTATCATCCAACGGGCTCGTCAATTCATAAGTTTTAGCTGTTTCATTTATGTTATATTAATTTAATTTATTTAAACATAATAACAGTTCTGATAGACCATTTTCATCATATTCTCTACGAAAGTTGGCGACCATCACCGCTATCCTGACCTTGGAGGCTGCTGCGCAAAAGAGTGCTCAAGTGGTTCGGCCACTCTATTAAATTTCTCAACCAGGATGTCTTTCTTCTGTCTCTAAAGCGACGAATAGTCAGAGGTAATACTAAGCGCCTCTTTCACACACGTCAAGTAGGCCAATCTGTCATTTAAAGTCACCGGTCGCAACCGGGGATAATGGAGCTGATACTTATACCTTTGTTTGTGTACGGTAAACGTCCCAAACATTAAATAGAAAATAATTTAAAAAAATCGGCTATCGAATGATGCAGTAAACTGAGTGCATAATTCAATATAACAGAAAATTATTTTTAAAAGTATTTTTAAAAGTAAACTACTTGTTAGTACATATATTGAACGACAGATGGCGCCGCGCTGCCAGGTTAAATCACGCTATCACTTGGACGCACCTCTATTCTACTGATGACAAGTCGACGTAAGGTCAAAACAAATCGGTTGAGTAGTTTTTGAGTATTTTTGACGTACATTCTTGAACGAAAGTTCTTGTAAAGTACAAAAATGCATGCATATTAGGCCCGACTAGTAGTGGGCTGTACTAGGTAAAATTGGGAACCTGTTCCAACTGTTCCGGTGACATCGAAATAACAGTTCCATTTACCTGTTATTAAAGAACAGCCTGTTATTTTTTACAAGATAGTATTTACTTGATGACCTGTTCCAAACCTGTTCTTGTTTCACTACTGCTACCACATGTTATACATGCAACACACATTGGACTGAAAAATCTCCATGATTTTACAGGCTTAGGACTGTCAGATTTATAATTTAAACTAATACTGAAACTAGTCATTAGGTTAGGTACAAATATGGTTTACACTACTAGGGACTTAAACAAAGGCACTAAACTAACTAGATATTTACAGTTATTCTTAATTACACAAACACATAAAAACATTTAAGGACAATTTTTTTTAATGAAATATGAAAAAATAATTTACTCAAGAAAAAGAAAATCAATAAACGAAATACGAATGAAAAATTTAAAATTTAATTAAAATATTTGAATTTTGAAATGTCACTGTCATAATATTGATTGACATAAAATTCACGTTCGGATACATTACTGTAATCATAGTTCATTATCTTTTTGCGCTATTACGCAATATATATATATATATATATATATATATATATATATATATATATATATATATATATATATATATATATATATATATATATCGTTAATAAAATAAAATAAATATGAACGTGAACTTAATCTACGTTATAATGTTCAGGTTCAGCTTTATTATTAATTTTATTTTAATAGATATAATAATATGTATTGCATACTAGCAACCCTTTTGCTTGTTACATTAAAATATTGTTCGAGTTTCCGAACGCCATCGGCTGTAATAGGTGTATCTCTTTTTAACTAAGGTAAATTGAATGAGAGACAGCTTGTTCCGGAACAGGTGAACAGTGAACAGTTGGATACTTTCATATTCGATCTATGGAAGTATCTAACTGTTCACCTGTTCCTAGTACAAACATGATAGAACCACAGATAAAATTAACAGGAACAGTTACATCGGCTAAGACGTCACAGTTCCAACCTGTTCATTTAAAATATCTGTTATTTTTACCTGTTACGATAAATACGCCTCACTCCTAGGCCTGACTCGGCCTGAGTCGTTAGACTCGTTTCGTTAGCGTTACGTGTTTTTCGCGAAACGCAACGTAACTAGTTATGAAATAGCCGTCACCTAGTTTTGAAAACTAGTGATTTTAGTAACTAGTTATTTTTTAAGTATCGTTTTGTTATTACTTATACAGTGATATTTACGAAATTAAAAACTGGCTACCGTTACGTTACTTATGACAATTTAAATTACTAGCTAAGTTTTTGTAGTAAATGACAAATTGATTTTTTTTGTTTGGTAACCGTATTTGGACAATCCTACCCAAAGTAAATATTCTTCTTTTGTTTTTTATATAACGAATAAAATCGAATTTAGAATTTAAAAAAAAGTGGCAAAAGAAACAAAATGCACAGAGCACTCGCAAGATATTACGAGTACAAAAATCACTAGTTTGTCGTTCGACGCTACGTCAGGATATTAGTGTTCTGTGGTGCGACATCAAGAAAATCACAATATGATATTGTAGCTCAGTCAGAGTAAATAATGTATGTAGTAAACTAGTGACAAAAATCACTAGTTTTTCGTTTGAAGACTGGTGAATCGGTTTCTTGTCTCGTAGCCAGTTATTGTAAATAGTGACGTGAAATAACGCCCACTATTCGTAATTTCATTTCATTATTTCATATCATAGTCATACTTTTCTTTCTTTCATTTCATTATTATATTGTTTTTGTTATGAATTGTCAATTGATGATGTGATGATGATTGATTATTGTTGAATTTGTTTTGTTGATTGATTTAAAAACCCTCCATCGCTGAATATTAGTAGTGATTTAGTGAATATCATATTCTCACTCAGAACTCAACTCAAAAGACCACATTCGTAAAACACCACATTCGCAAAACACGATATTCGCAAAACATCATATTCTTATATTATAACATCATATTCTCAAAAAAGGTGAAAAGGTACACTGGGTTCTAATGTTTTTTTTTTGGATATAACCAAATATAACACCTAGACATACATACGAAACTTCTTAGGGCCTGCTTCATATCATTGCTAAAAAAGGAAGCCAAATTGCAAAATATAAAATTAAAAAGAAATGCTTTACATTGCATGATTGCACTGATTTAAAACGAAATAGAAAAGGAATTGACAAAAATAAAAAGTATAACAATGATTGTGTAAAAAACAATAAGCATCCAAGTGTGTTTGAAACGCTTATGTGCAATTAGTACATAATATCACAATAATAAGAACTAAGAAAAAAAATTATCTGGGAACAATTTATTTTTTTGTTTTGTTTAAGAATAATTTCATATTTTGTTTAGTTTAGTTATTCTGTTTTAAACTTTTTAATAAAAAAAAAAAACAAAATAACTACCTGACTGACTGTACTTTCAATGTCGTATCTCAAGAATATGATGTTTTGCGAATGTGATGTTTTTACGAATGTGATATTCAGCGACGGAGGCAGTTAATTAATTTATAATACAGACAGTGACAGACATTTCATTTCAATATTTTCACATCAATCAGTCTACAAGTTTATCCCAATCCCAACTTAGCGAAGGGCGGGGGAAGCGGAAGCGAAGGGTTTTATTTTATCTTATGCCAAATGCCAACCAATTCCAATTCCCATCTGACTACGATTATGATTATGACTTACTTTACTTATGCTATTGATTGCTATTGAGTATTACTATGTCCGCAGACGCAGATAATAGATATTCAAGTCGTACAAAATAAAAATAAATAGTAATTCATTGATTACAATAACAATACAATTAATCGTAAAAAAAATAATTCGATAAATATTCTAAATTCGGTAAAGTGTTTACAAGTATTTATTTAATTAACCATAACCACGGAAATCTGACGGAATATAACTACGAGATATGAGTACTTGTAAGTAAGTACTATTGAACGACAGATGGCGCCGCGCTGCCAGGTTAAATCGCGTTATCACTTGGGCGCACCTTTATTCTACTGATGACAAGTCGACGCAAGGGTAAAGCAAATCGGTCCAGTAGTTTTTGAGTATTTTTGACGTACATTCTTGAACGTAAGTTCTTGTAAAGTACAAAAATATTGCGCATTTTGATATTAAATTTTAATCAAATGATTAAATTGAAAATTTAGTGAGATTAAATTTTTCATTTTATAATTTATTTATATTGAGTTTGATTGAGTGCATAGACTTTATTATTTTTTATTTTTATAGTATAGAATACTCGCCCGCGCCGCGACGATGATTCTGTACAGTTGAACATAAAAACTTAAACAAGTTGTTAGTTATATATAATAAATTACTGTATTAGAAATCAATAACATTTACAATAATTAACAATAATGGAATATCGTATTCAGATTTCGCAAAAATGTGATATTTATAATAATAAATATGAAAATATCCGATATTTGATATATTATATTTACAATAAGAAAAAGAAGCTATTTCATTCTGTTAGTAGTTTAAACTATCAAAATGGTAAGGTAAAATAATAAAATACGAGCCTGATTATTTGATGTTTAAATATTAGAAAAATTGTAACCCTCTGGCGTGCTGTGCTTGTTTATCGCTTTGCACCAGATCAGATGTTACCACCGACTAGTGTTCAGCCAGTAAGGCACGAGACTATAGGGCGCCTTTGCCAGAGAGAAGAAGAGGGCAGCCTAAGAAATAAAACAAAGACTTACCACAACACAAGTTTAATAAAAGAATTATAACAATATCAGCAATGTCAAAATCAGTAAGATACAGGTTACTAATTAACAAGTTTACATTAGATTATAATATTCAGAGTAGCACGTTGAGGACGTGAGCAGTGTTGGCTCAGACGTGGGAATTTATCAAGCTCCGAGGGTAAGCTGATGAGTATATAAATTAAAAACTACTCAGCTGGATAGAACGCTCCGGGAATGCCGCTGAAGCAGGTCCACTGCTGCAGCCCGCGGAAACGTGGCGTAGACCCCCTCAAAACGCGAAGAGCGTGCAGACGAGCGTCGGTGTGGAGTGGTTGCCGGAAGCCGGCGATAGTAGGTGCTGAGTAGGCAGCACGGACTAGCTCCTCCCGCCGTGGTCCAAAACGCCCGCGTATGAATCTCGCAGAGCCCTCGGCGACTCCCTTCCTCGCACAGGCGACTTCAGGGATCGTGGCGAAGTAGACGAAGTAGCACGGTATAGATCGTGACAGTGGGTACTTTTCCCAAATTTAAATTAACCGCCAAGCTTGTAATAAAAATATGCGTGTACGTAAGCAGTGTCCTTGCGTCTGAGTCCTTGTTGTAGGTATCTCTCCTACTTTTATTGACCATTCCTCCCTCCCTTCACGTCCCCTACTTCCCCGACAGTTGAGAGGTGCGGTGACGTGACTTTGGCATTGACAATACTACATTGACATAGACTATATTTTAGTGCACAGACCAGTTTAATGGTCTGTGCAAATTTCATATGTTACACACACCCCTCCTTGCGGAAAAAATTTCCACGCACGAGGAAATTTTTCAGTCCCCGCACGTAGAAAATTCCAATACTGTCGGCTGAAGCAGGAACCGTGCAGTTTGGGAGATGGGCGACCTGAAGGGTCATATTGAATTCTGAAATCAAATTCAGTTACAGTTAAGTAAGAAAGTATATTGAGTATATCCTGACCAATTCTCATTCACTCGCACACTCATTCTCAGGACATACTACAATAAATGGAAAATAAAAAAACAAAAAAAGTAAGTAATATAAGTTGTCTAAGCCCTATTGTATGTAGACTAGACATAAAAACAAAAATTAACTAAAGATGTAACTTTAGTAAATTAATAGGTTCTCAATTAAGAGAAACAAGTAAATTAGTATTAAAGTGGGGAACGTAGTCCCATAGCTGCATGTTAACAGTATATAACAATTAGCTAAGCACAATAAGTAAAGATGAAACTTTTGTAAATTAATAGTTTCAAAATTAGGAGAAGTATCTCAGTGAACTTGATTTGAACAAGCTTTCAAATAAAGTAGGGAACGTAGTTCCAAGATTTAAAGTAAAAATATAAAGATGAAACTTTAGTCAATAGATAGTTTCACAGTAATATAGATATTAACAGTGAACTTGAATGAAACAAATTTTCAAACAAAGTATGGAATCCTATGTGATATGGTGACTGTATTATGTTTTATTGAGGGTGTGTGTACTTAAGATTTTAGATGGTACTTTTAGTGTGTGAGTGCCATTTCAAAAACAGTAGCCGAAGCATATATTAGTTTATAAAATTGACATGCCTATATGGACATGTATAAATAGTGTTGTAACATTACTAGAGAGCAAGTCACAATAAAAATCATCATAACGATGATCAGTAAGGTCGCGCACACACTTGCTACCGAAGTCATACACATGCCCACAACTTCAGTCGTCATATTTTAAGATATCCTTTATATGATAGTCCCCTAGCACTTTGCCATCCATGTCAGACAATGTATATACTAGGGGTGAGCGCTTAGCCGTAATTATACATTTTTTAAACTTTGGCGCCAATTTTGAAGTAAAGCTTTTTGAAGCTTTAGATAAATAAAAGGTTCTCTTGTAAACTATCTGTCCTACTTTTAGTTCTATATTCCGCTTCCTAAGATTGTAATAGCGCTCATTCTTTTGGTGAGAACGCTTAATGTGTTCGCTCACCTTATTAAAAATGTTTCTTAATTTTTGCAAATTCTTATTACGCTCTTGTGGGTCACCCACTTGAAATTGTGAATGGGGAACCGGCTGGTCACTTGATTTATATAGATCACCGTCTACTATGCATTCCCTACCGTGCACTAAATAATAAGGAGAGAACTTTGTTGTGTCATTTACGGCTGTATTTAATGCACACTGTATTTCAGCAATGTTCTCGTCCCATCTCTTATGATCGTTCTTTACATAGCACGCGATCGAGTTGACGACGTTTCTTATGGCCCTTTCAGCTTGATTCACTTGTGGGTGATACCGCGGGTTATAGTATATGTTGGGAACATTATATTTTTTCAATAGTTGTCTGAATTGATAGCTTATGAATTGAGGACCGTTATCTATGTATATATATTCACAAACTCCATGAATCAAAAATACTTGTTTCTCTAAGAACCGTGCCACGGTTTGACCTGTTGCGCTCCTCAGTGGATGCAACATAATATATTTGCTGAAGTAATCAGAACAAACTAGTAAGTAAGTATTTTGATTTCTGGATTTTGGGAATGGACCTAGGAGGTCAAGAGATATGGCCTGAAAGGGTTTGCTGGCCTTTTTGGGACCGCCCATAAGGCCTGGCCTGCCAGTAGTGACAGGCTTGTAAGCTTTACAAGTCTCACACTTATTAACATATTTAACAACGTCAGAGTACATATATGGCCAGTAATAATGTTCAGATAGGCGTTTGTGCGTTTTAAATATACCTAGATGACCGCTAGTGACATCGTCATGACATTTATATAGTAAATCCGACCTATTCTTTTTCGGGATTACTAACTTCCAATCCAAATCAGACGTTAGACCGAATTTATTTTTCGAATGGCGAAACAGTCTATCCCCATCTATCGTGAAGTTAGGGAACCTACGTGGATTTCGTTTGACACTTGCAAGCATATGTGAGTACCATTCATCCCCGTCAGGCGTGACACTGACACTGTTCACCTGGATTCTAGACAGAGCGTCAGGTATCACATTATCCTTCCCCTTCCTATGTTCTATTTTAAATGGGAATTGACTAAGACGCATGCTCCATCGAGCCAAACGTCCAGTGGGATTCTTGAGCTTATAGAACCACTGTAGAGATGCATGATCGGTCACCACAGTACATTCCTGGCCTTCTACATAAGATCGGAACTGCTCTAAGGCATACAGGACAGCGAGGAGCTCCCTCTCAGTAGTACTATAATTGACTTCATGTTTATTAAGAGTACGACTACAGTAAGCTATGGGATGTTCTGTATCCTCATATTTTTGAGTAAGTACAGCGCC
The DNA here is from genome assembly GCA_945859745.1 of Synanthedon formicaeformis. Lineage (NCBI taxonomy): Eukaryota > Metazoa > Arthropoda > Insecta > Lepidoptera > Sesiidae > Synanthedon > Synanthedon formicaeformis. Next base: position 5,385,619 of record OX243969.1, on the reverse strand, counting down.
CACTGCAAAGGCAGAAGCATCTGTATGAATAGAAAAAGGTAAATCAAAGTTAGGACATTTCAAAATAGGGGCAGACACTAATGCCGCCTTTAAATTATTGAAGGCATCATTCGCCTCATCAGTCCAGGAGTATTCCTTAGACTTACAGGTTAGTTTGGAAAGAGGTCGACTGAGTTTAGAGAAGTTGGGTATGAATCGACGATACCAGCCCGACATGCCGAGGAATCTCTTTACTTCTTTAGGAGAAGTGGGAATGGGATAATTGACTATAGTATCCACCTTGCCTGGGTCGGTTCGCAGACCATGCCTATCTACAAGATAACCGAGATACTTCAGCTCTTTTCTACAGAAGACTGATTTTCCCATATTGACCGTCAAGCTAGCTGATTCTAATTTATGAAAAACCCTTTCCAGAAGTTCCAGGTGTTCCTCAAAGTTGTTAGAGATGATGATTAAATCATCCTGGAACGCAAAGACTTTCCCATCAAACTCAGCGCCAAAAAGTTTGTCCATCAGCCTCTGCATAGAAGCTGATGCACCGACGAGTCCGAAGCACATAACATTAAATTGAAACAATCCTCTACGAGGAACAGTAAAAGCAGTCTTCTCTGCAGAAGACTTGTCAGCGAGGGGAATCTGCCAGTAAGCAGCACTAAGGTCTATGGATGATAAATATTTAGCATCCCTCAGCTGATCTAAAATATTGGAAATATAGGGCAGAGGATAGGCATCGGGCTTAGACACAGAGTTAAGTTTTCGACAATCCACACACAGGCGTAAGTCTCCATTTGGCTTTTGCACCATAACTACGGGTGAATTCCATGGGGATTGTGAAGGTGACACAACGCCTAAGCCTAGCATCCGATCTAGTTCTTGTTCCAATGCTTTTTGTTTGATTGGAGACAAAGGATAGTAGCGTTGTTTAATCGGGGGACTGTCCCCAGTGTCTATACTGTGACTGGCCATACTCGTCCTGCCTAAACCTACTTTTTCAGTGTCAATAATGTCAAACTTCTTTATTAATGAATTTAATTTACATTTCTGTTGCGAACTTAGTAAGTCAAAATCTTCTAAGCCACCACCGGATGAACACGAATTGATGTAGTTTTCACCAAGTGATAGTTCCGTAGTAGGGAATATTCCCTCATTTAGTCTAAATTGGTTCCAAAAGTTAACCCCGAAAGTAATGGGCATCCGTATGCTTGGCACAATATAAAATTTAATAACTTGAACTTCATCTTTAAATAATACAGGTAAGTACATAATTCCTATGCATGACAACGGTGAACCATCCGCTGCATACATAGTATGAATATCGTCCACACGATTAATTTCAAAACCATGGTCACGAAAGATAAGATGAGAATTGTCACCCAGAATCGAGCACAAAGACCCGGAGTCAAGCAATCCGTAAACATTCAAGTCCAATACAGCTACACATATGTGGGGTCTAGTATCATCAACATTTTTGAACAGGACCTTCCCTTTCTGTTCGCAATTAGTGGGAGGGTCCTGACTAATCAGTTTTTTGGAACCTTATTACATTGTGGACAATCAGGAGTCTTTACACCCCTCTTGCCACATTTGAAACAGACCAACTCCCGTTTACGACAAACACTAGTGTCATGATTGGTCGACCCGCATCTATGACACTTAAAAGACCTGCTACTTATGGGCACCGGCTCCTTGCCTATACTGGCCACAGGCTTCTCCTTCTTTACAATGAGTGGTTGTATATCCTGCGTTACCGTGTACGCACTCATGTCGGGTTCACGGTATCTGTCTTGTCGGTGCTTGACAATCTCGACCTGCCTGCACACTCCTAGAACTTGACTCATGCTATGGAAACTATGAGCCTCAACCAGCTCCATATACTCCGGCCTGATGTTGTGGCGGAGGATATCCAACTGATCCTCAAAATCTGGTTGAGTAGTTAATCGTGCAAACATGGCCTGCATGGTCGAGATGTAGGACACCAACGACTCCTTACTACTCATCGTACGAGAACGTATCTCTTTCATAAGTAGAAAGTCGTAATCGGGAGTGTCAAACGTCATCTGAAAACAAGCTTTAAACTGTTCTAAATTGCTGAAACTTTTTTTGTTTGCCCGGAACCACAGTAAAGGAGTACCGCTTAAGATTTCGGGCAACGAGTTGAGAATTTGCTGGTCGGATATCCCTCGGGATAGTTTCAGTTCCTCCAGCCTCTCCAGAAAGGCTCTCACACAAGTAGTACCATCATATTTCAAATTTAAAGAATTTACATTAAAAGATTTGTCAGTACACGCTACAGATTCTTTAATAATAGGTTGGGGGTTAGCATCCTTGCATTCATCAACTTCACTCTCACCGTGGTCAGATACACCCAATACCTTTATTATCCGAGCGCGAAGCGATGTCAGTCTACTGTCGTCCAATCTGATTCGCGAGAGTCGATCAAGCCAGTAATTCGCCCGAGCCGTGATTCGCCTGAGTTTAGATGGAGTCGCTTCCGATAATTTAAGTTCCAACGACTCGACTACCTCCTCAGCCAATACTATGTCCAACTCCGCATTTGGTTCATAATCAGTTGGATTCGGAAAGCTACCACGTCTCGCAGCGTTGAGGACCTGCTTCAGTTGCTCCCTGAGTTTTTCTACAGTTCCAGGTTCCTCTGAAATTATACCGTAACGAATGAGTTCAGTTTTGATCTCGTCTTTCTTTAAATATTTTAGATAGGTTGACAGTGGCATCTTTAAAGTATTTGTTAAAATTGCAAAGAAAACACAATAAGTAGGTGACAAAGTTCACCTATTTGTCAGCTAAAAATTTAATTAAAATATTAAACTCATAAAATGATAAAACTTGTATGTAAGTACAATACACTATAAATATGAAAAAATATTATCTAAGTAACAAACACCTTTTCAATATTTAGCTATTAATTGTTCTTATTAGATATAAAACAAAATTAATTTCCAAATTTTCCAATGAAAAAATAAAAATTAAACATGAGTGACATGACAATTTGACAATCAATCAGATTCGGCGATCATTCACTTCATTTAGTGACATAACTTGTCAAATGACAGTTGACAGTCAATGCGTCACAGAGCAGTGGGTACAAGGAAATTAATAAAAAAATTGTAGTGAGAACACAATTTGCTCTATGTAAAATGTTGAGGTATTTAGAAAATTATGAAAAAAATAAAATTGCAGTGAATTGATAAAAAATATTATTTTTATCAATTCCCGCGGTACATGTAAATAAACACAAATGTAACAAAGGAATTAAAAGTAACAAAGATAAACTTGTGCTGGGATAAGTAGGTATGAAAAAATAAAAATGAGTGAAGTTAAAGCATAAATAAAAAGTAAGTTAACACCAAAATTAAATAAAAAACTAGTGAAAAAAAAAGAAAAAAAAAAAAAAAGTTGAGCGTGGTGCAAAATCAAGGATTAGGGATAAAGGTTGAGGAAATTGGGTATTGATCTGAATGGGATCAAGGGAAATTAGGAAAAGGAGTGGACACTGGTGTTCCTTGCCAACTCAACCAAGCAAGGAAGTGGTATTTCACCAGGCGGGCCTGTCCTGTGGGTGAAAAAATTAACGCCCTTCCACGGAAATTTTCTTGATGTGCACCAGTGCTATGCTAAAACAAACTGCGTGTGGCAAGTCTACTGCCTCCTCTCCCTGGCAGAATATTTATATTTAGTCTCGGGTTCGGCTCTCAGTCTATGGACGTAAGCAACTCGCGGGTTTCGAGGCCCTAAAGTTGGAGCGCCACTTTGTAACCCTCTGGCGTGCTGTGCTTGTTTATCGCTTTGCACCAGATCAGATGTTACCACCGACTAGTGTTCAGCCAGTAAGGCACGAGACTATAGGGCGCCTTTGCCAGAGAGAAGAAGAGGGCAGCCTAAGAAATAAAACAAAGACTTACCACAACACAAGTTTAATAAAAGAATTATAACAATATCAGCAATGTCAAAATCAGTAAGATACAGGTTACTAATTAACAAGTTTACATTAGATTATAATATTCAGAGTAGCACGTTGAGGACGTGAGCAGTGTTGGCTCAGACGTGGGAATTTATCAAGCTCCGAGGGTAAGCTGATGAGTATATAAATTAAAAACTACTCAGCTGGATAGAACGCTCCGGGAATGCCGCTGAAGCAGGTCCACTGCTGCAGCCCGCGGAAACGTGGCGTAGACCCCCTCAAAACGCGAAGAGCGTGCAGACGAGCGTCGGTGTGGAGTGGTTGCCGGAAGCCGGCGATAGTAGGTGCTGAGTAGGCAGCACGGACTAGCTCCTCCCGCCGTGGTCCAAAACGCCCGCGTATGAATCTCGCAGAGCCCTCGGCGACTCCCTTCCTCGCACAGGCGACTTCAGGGATCGTGGCGAAGTAGACGAAGTAGCACGGTATAGATCGTGACAGTGGGTACTTTTCCCAAATTTAAATTAACCGCCAAGCTTGTAATAAAAATATGCGTGTACGTAAGCAGTGTCCTTGCGTCTGAGTCCTTGTTGTAGGTATCTCTCCTACTTTTATTGACCATTCCTCCCTCCCTTCACGTCCCCTACTTCCCCGACAGTTGAGAGGTGCGGTGACGTGACTTTGGCATTGACAATACTACATTGACATAGACTATATTTTAGTGCACAGACCAGTTTAATGGTCTGTGCAAATTTCATATGTTACAAAATAATTTCAATAACTATTAGTCTTTACAAATATTTTTTATTCGTATGTTTAAAATAAATGTAACTCATATTTCAGGACAGCCATTTATTATTATCATTATTTTTTGATACTGATATATGTGTAGTATATCCTCATCCTTACTAATATTATAAATGTGAATGTGAGTTTGTTTGTTTGTTACGCTTTCACGCAAAAACTACTGAACTGATCACCATGAAATTTTGCATACACGTTGTCTGGGACACCAGAAAGGACATAAAAAAATTCTGTTCCCGAGGGATCATCTAAAATAAAACATATATTACTAACGCCTAGCTAAAGTATTATAGCAACAATGCATCAAGCGTTATATTATCACATACATTTTTTCACATACATATATTATCAAGTGTTATATTTATCGTCCGCGTTCTGGATGAAAGGTGTATGCAAAATTTCATGGTGATCGGTTCAGTAGTTTTTGCGTGAAAGCGTAACAAACAAACTCACATTCACATTTATAATATTAGTGCAGATAAGTTTTTCATCTTCTCATATAAAAGTCGATGTGTGTATGTATGTATGTCCATAGACTCCGAAACCGCTGAACCGATTTTGATAAAATTTAATATGTACACATAGTAGGTCTGAGAATAGGTTTTTATCTATTTTTTATACGCGGGCGAAGTCGTGGGCAGCAGCTAGTAGTTATATGTATTTAACTATACAATTTAATGGTAAAGACAGAGAAATTTGTATTTTTAATTTTATACCTATTAAAATTAAATCCTATTAAGTACCCGTGGTAAGAAATAATAAAATTATATTTTAGAAATTCGTTTAATACCGTACGCCTCTATGTAACGGACTGTACATTATACTAGCGGGCGAGTGATCTATAAAAATGATAGGTAAAAAACACATGCCAATTACTCGCCCGCCCGTCGGGCGGGCGGGCGAGTAATTCATGGACTCTTGAGTTTGGTTGGTTTGGGTAGTAGGGGCCGTGTTGCCAAGTTAGCCATTTTTTGGCTATATCTAGCAACTTTTGGGGTTGCACTAGCCATAAATATTAAATATTATTGGCTAAATATTTAAGCCACTGTTTTGGCAACTTTTAATCATTGGCAAAGTATAAAAATCACAGCAAAATAAATAGTAATATTTTCCGAAAATTAACACTTGTCTTTACTCATCTACATAAAAATACCTATTTCTGAACGAATATTGTCTATTTGTGACGAAAAAATTGGTAAGTTGATGTAATAATGGTTCACAATACACCTATACAAATTGCATACGTCCTTAAATATTGTCAAAATTATAAAAATACAAGCGGTGAATCTGTATTTCACCGATTTGGCTTTGACGGATTTAGCTCTATTTCTACCAAACTCAAATGTTGAGATGGAAAGAAAAGTTGGCCACTTATAGCCACTTTTTAGGGCATTAAAATTTTAACATTCTAGCACCTTTTTAGAAGTGTTTGGCCATTTTTGTTTTACTGACTTGGCAACACTGAGTAGGGGAGGTATACGGTATAGGTAGTACTAGTACTAGCTAGTATAGTACTACTCAACATCAATAAGTACTTAAGTAGTTAACTAGGTTAGTTAGTAAAATATATAATAGAGCAGGGAATTAGGGATTTAGGGAAGGGATCCAGGGACTTCGGTCGGACTCAGGGACTAGTAAGGAGCGGATAGGGAGCAGGGACTCTGGGGAGGGAGGGTTGAGGGTAGGGTATTTTATTTTCAAAAATTAAAATATCGATACGATACGATACATATAGAAATTATAGAATAGATACTTTTTTGCATTTCCGTTTTCCGTTTTGTTCCGACATAGGTAGCTAATTCGCTAGCGACCTATTATTATCTGCTAGTGGCTATTTCTGTCTGCTAGAGAACCAGTATCACTTCGTCCATTGCTGAAATATTGTGATCACTTCGTAAACTAAATAAGCTCTCTACCTATACCTACCACGTTGAGAAACTGTAGTACTTTTTTGATAGAGGCATTCTTCACAAGCCATACTTTACAGTATCGTGTCGATCGATCGATACAAAACAAATTCTCATTCTGGGTCAGGATTCTGGCTGTGTGTGTGTGGCATCCATCGCTATTTATTTCGTTTCGCATTCGCTAGCGCTACTCTAAAAAATTATAAATAAATATAATACTTATCTAATATATGTATCTACCTATATATTAGTGCGTCCCAGGCTATAAGGGCAAATTTTTTTTTTGCGAATTAAGTTATGCATACCCTTTATTTTTTTTCCATTTGACCCTAATGACTTAAATAATAAATATTATGGCGATCGGATAACGTTAACCCGTGCCGACTTGATGTCAAACTTTAGAATGAAAAGTTAGTATGGAAGCCATAGAGAGGTTTTAGAACTTAATATGTATTTCAGTAAATAAAACACTGTTTTACCCGTATATAACATTTATTAAGTATTTATCATCAAAAGAACATTATTTGCTAATTTTTTTTAAAGGTTTGCTTGTTGCAGTCCGGATATACCTGTCTGTGTTCGTACGCAACTTAATGAAAATTGCTTTTGTTCCTCTTCCCATCACCTTTTTCTTGGCATGTTGAAACGAGGTATTATTCGACCATGAAGCAGAACACTCGTTGAGGAAACTGATTTTGAGTCGATTGAATACAACCTTGCTTTTTATTGAAAAAAAATCTTCATTGATTTTCTTTGAAATTGAAAAAGATAGAAATAAGTTATCTGAGTAAAGTAATGAAAGAAAACAAATATTTTTACTAGTTCTACTAACCAAAAAGTGGGCCAGCGTTTACCGTGGGCGGATGAGTTTTCTTTGGCTAAGTTAGCAACCATTTTTACTTTGGTTTCCTGGTCCATATTATCATCAAATATAGACAAGACAGATATTTCATCTATTAAATACCATAAATTCTGGCAGAACTTCTGTAAAGCTGCTTTTGAGATGCTTTTGTCGATTCTTTCGTAAGCCTTCATGGTCTTTAAAAAGCATAAATCCTGGTATGGTGCATGTACCGCTAAAGTGCATTGCAGCCAAGGATGTCACGAAGAACAGGCACACGTCTAATAGAGCTACCTTGTCCTTGTTAGAAATTCTGAATTGAGACCTAAGTAAAGTTATTTTTAATGAATAAATTGCTTTCGCCATCCATCGAGCTTGGTGCATGGCACCTGGAGGCCGAATCTTAAATTTCTTCTCTCTATCTCCGCCGAGAAATATTATTGAAAGCTCTATTAATTCACGATAGTCATCTCTAGCAATCTTTTTAGTTAATTCAGATCGGTAAAAGTCTTGCAGTTCATTAATTTCTGAAATATTTAGGCATGCTAGCTTTTCTGTATAGCTCTGTATCCTCTCGGGATCAACATTTTTCCAGTTTTCTTGAGACTTTTTAAACAGTGGAATGTCAAGGCTCGTAGTGACTTGGCTAATCTTGGCTTCAAACACGCCTTTTAATACCAACTCGTAGACGTGATGGCGGCAAGCAAATACAAGCATTTCTCTATTCAATTTCTGTTCGAGAAGCACACAGGCACCATTAATACGATCTGTATTGGAAGTAGTATCACAACAGGGAATCTGCACTTTATCTTCAAGATTCCAATCAATCATAACGTTCCAAACTGCCCCTGCCTGTTCGCTTCCTGAAGAGTCCTCTAATTTTGGCACAGCGATGAGTTGTTCTTTATGACCGTATGAAATAACTATCGGTAGACGTTCTTCTTTAGATTTTCGTGCATCTAAAGCTGGTAAGAGTTTGCCATCCCAGTGGACAGTTACAGTATCCGGTACATTGTTTTGAAAATCAACATTTATAGCGGTAATTTGATGTTTCACGTCCCCTATTAAAAATATTCCCTTTTTAGAACTGCGTAACTCCACTGACATGTTGACTGAATGAAAACGCATTGTTTTCATTTTACTTTACATTTTACTAATCAAACAAACAAGCAACAACAAGCACATCAATACGTTGCCTCCCGCGCGCCATAGTAAGTAAGTACCGACATGTTTCGATGCAAGTCGGCACGGGTTGCCGTGGTTCTAAATACGTGAAACTTTATTTATAATAGTTTTGACATCATTGAAACAAAATAAGAGGGTATGCGTTTGAAAAAAAAAACTTTAATTTTTCTGGGACGCACTACTATATATTGATAACATAATATGATAATGTATAAGTGATAACTATAAATTTAAAATAAATAACAACAATACAATATTATTAATTAATAATTTGGGAGATCCGGGATTTTATTATACTTAGTCATGTCCTGCAACATAATCGGAGACTTATCAATCTATTATCATTAAAAAATCATTTAAATCCCTTTCATCTCTTTTTTACTATTAGTCCTGACATCCCAGGGTTCCATCATAACCTCGGATTGCTACTATTTAGTACAATGGATTAATTAAACAATCCTAAATCTCAACGCTGGTTATTGATATAGCCAATCTCTAGCAAATTTCCGGCTAAGCTGACTCCATTACGTTGGTGCATTGTTAAAGCTAAACTAATTAATTCACCAACTATTATGTTATTAAACTATCTTCACATGTATTGTAATAGAAGTGATATGTTCAAACTTTACCTAATGATGTTTACTAACTGAATCGCGGTGCTTATGCGCATAATTTTCTTCAATGCTTAATGTATATATTATAAAAATAACTGAAATTAACCCTTTTAATATAATCTTTTAATCTTAGAAAAATCTATGATAAGATAATAATTAAAAGACGAAGAGTATAGCATCCGGAAGCCATGTTTATCCTGTATAGTCTCCTGTGGAGACCACTCCTTTACTATCCTTGTATTTAAGATAGCTTTTCTAGTATTTAGTACCCTAATGTTTCTCTCAGACACTCACACGCCAGACAGATAGAAAACTCTTTAACATCATCATTCACCAGATTTTGATTCATTGCGGTCGCCTTATAGTGTATCAATAATAGCATATAAATAAATATGTGACGTCAAACATAGTATAGATCGTAAATAAAGTTTATTCTGAAACGCTTTTGATGTTATTTTTATTACAAACTGTAACTCATGTTTACCTATATCCTCTGAATTTTATGATAAAAATAATACAGACTCTATGCATCTAAATAATATGCATAGAGCCGATGCCTTTAACATAAATAATATACTTGTTACATGAACAACACGTGTGGTGAAATCTCGACGTTCCATGGAATGTTTTAAGAGAAGCATGGTTTTAATGGAATATGCTGCACTTCGGTTACACAATAATGTACAATAGACTAGCTACTGCCCGCGACGTCGCCCGCGTAACTTTGTAAATTATATACTAAAACCTTCCTCGAGATCCACTCTATCCATTGGTGAAAACAGCATGAAAACCGGTGCAGTGGTTTTTGAGATATCGCGAACAGACAGACAGAAGCGGCGGAGGATTTTGTTTTATAATATGTAGTGATAACATAGTAAATACTAACATAATGAAAAAATGAATGCATGATCTATTTATTTATTGATTTACATGATTTATTTAAAACTAGCTGTACCCGCGACTTCGTTTGCGCTGTAATTCGTTTTTTGAAAATACCATAGGAACCAAAAATTTCATAGGAGCGATCAATCAAACGAACTAGTCTTGATGATACACATTATCATAGGATGTCTCATAGCAAGAATTTTATAACCAAACCAAATTCGAGTTAGTTATGATCGTTTTAACTTTCAAATAGTTTAAATGTGTGACATCAATTTTTTTTTTATTTCTCTCATGGTATTGAGCAATCCTATTAATGAAACAATCCGCTTATTTCAATTCAGTTGAAACACCAGTATGGTATAGCGTAGTACTCGTATATATCCGCATTCAATCGCAAAGCCGCAAATCTGCTTGTGCGGCTTAATTGCTAGAATAGAATGAAAACTCTATCTTTGATTTTAGAACAACTCGTATGAGGTTCCCTCGGCGGTGTCTGTACTAAAAGATTAATCATAAAATATATAGATGATATTTATTTAGAATTTATAATCACTTAGGGCCTCTTTCACGAACTACAAGTAAAGTTGATTACTTACTTTTAGAAATCATTTTCTGTTATATTGAATTATGCACTCGGTTTTACTGCATAATTCGATAGCCGATTTTTTATTATTATTTTCTATTTAATGTTTGGGACGTTTACTGTACAAACAAAGGTATATCAGCTCCATTATCAAGCCTACTTGACGTTGGTGAAAGAGGCGCTTATAGTTAATAACGCATACACGTTGTCAGGGACACAAGAGAGGCATAGGGTAAAATAAAGTAAAAAACTAATGCCTGGCCAGTGTTATAGCAACAAGAGGTAAGCTTAATATTGCTTTTTTCGGACGGAGTCGCGGGCACCAGCTAGTAATATATATGTAGGCTTAAAAATTGACTAGCTCCGCAGTATTAGATCGGTTTCAGCTGAATAATCTCATCTGAATCCGATCGCATTATTTAATCAGACATAATTTAGTGCACGCGCGGTTGCATTGACAGAGCAATCTCCGTGTGTGTTGATTGCGCCTTTGTCAATCTGACAGAACGTGCCGTTTATCAAACATCAAACCGTCACGATTTTTTATGACATAACCTGTTGGGCAGATAAAATCTTATTCTGTCTAATACTTATTCATTTAAACGAGCTAATATAGCGCTTTCTCTTTCACTCCATACAAAAGACAAGGACAGCAAGTACTGGGAGTGGGAGTACTTATACAATAATAGGTGAACGTTCATTCTACGCTACTTTTAGCTTTGTAAACTATAATAAAATATCATAGTAATACTTACGTACTTACCCACAACCCTACACTTTTTATTTTGTATAAACTATTCTAGCTATTAAGTTTTGGTAATAGATAATAGAAATTTTGGTTCCTGATATAATTATAAAATGAAAAATATACGTATAAACGTTAGTTAAACGAAATTCTAACCTTAAAATAACAATAATATGAATTAAAATTAAAAAACGCAGTATAATAAACAGTGAGAGCGTCTGAACAATGAGAGTTCTACGAACAGACTAAAAGTACATGTTCTGTGTACTGTGTACACTACTACCGTACAGAATCATCTCATAAAGGGACAAGAGTATCAAAGTAGCCTCATACATACTCAGCTCCACCAAAGAATGTGTTTCCAGTTATCGTGTGACCTTTGCGTATGACATAATGTGACATAGGCGTCACATTTTCTCTGGTGAAGAACAATTTAAGATTTACCTTTAAGAGCGTTACAGAGTTAAAATCACTTTGGAGTGAAAATTTATGATTCGCGGCGGCTCATAATGCCATTATATGTTTAGTTTGCAGATAAGATATTAACGTTATATTATTTGTAGTTTTATAAACTAGATAATGGCTCAAAAATATTTTAAAATATTGGGATAATATTGATTTTTCCAAAAATTCATATAATTTATTAGATAATAGTTGTAAAAAATATACGATTTCTGTAAATTTTCATTCAAGAAAAGTATAATCAAAAGTGTCACTTTTAGTAATTTTTCGTGATATTAAACGTCTTATTTAGGATCAAATTTGAGATATTTCTGTTTTTTCTTCGACATAGTATGTGAAGTCATTCATGTTCTAAAACATTGTTTCATAATTTTTTTAATATTTTGTATATTTATCTGCGTAGGCCGTCGACCGCTAGTTTGAAAGATGGCTGTTTATAAACTGTTCCAAGAAGAATTCATTTTAAAATATTTTTTAGCCATGTACTAGATTAAAAAACTACAAATAATATAACGTTAACATCTTATCTGAAAACTAAACATCTGAAACTACTGAAAATCATAAATTTTCACTCCAACGTGATTCTGATTCTGTAACGCTCTTAAATTTAAATTGTATTTTTATACAATTTAGATTATATTAATTTAGATAAAAAAAATATTATACCATTTATATTACTTAGATAATATTTATCAAATACTTAGGTACTAAAAAAATATCATGAAAAAAAATCACAAAAAACAAATATTTTTATGACATCAATCAAAATCATAAATTTTCACTCCAACGTGATTCTGATTCTGTAACGCTCTTAAATTTAAATTGTATTTTTATACAATTTAGATTATATTAATTTAGATAAAAAAAAATATTATACCATTTATATTACTTAGATAATATTTATCAAATACTTAGGTACTAAAAAAATATCATGAAAAAAAATCACAAAAAACAAATATTTTTATGACATCAATTACGGAATAGCACGAATTTTTCTGAAATTGTTAATAAATCTCAGTGTAGTAAGACAGGTTCGACACTAATGAGAAGATGCTCGGCGATAGTTCTGTAGCAATAAATCAATTGTTCTAACTAACCGAAACGAAGTGTTCGAGAGAAGCATTTCAGAAACTCAGCCAAGTAGAATCCAGTTAGCGAAACCAATTATACCTTAAAAAGTCAAACAGAAGACAGGAAGCTTTCGATTGTGTTTGCCGTGAAATGGGAAATAAATATTTTCTTATTTATTGAGCTGACTACAAAGGAAGGTATATATTTCTACGTTAAATGTTGTATTTAATGGTATGGAAACCGAACTGTTTCTTTGTAATATTCTCTCAATTAAGAACTCTTAGCTGCAAATTAAACTCGCAATGCAATTTTCAAAATGTTTAACTAATTTAAGTAAAATTATATATTGTAATCATTTGGTATATATTGGATTAATATAAAATCTATAGATATCACTAGATTACTAAAACGGAATTAATTAATTTTGTTCTAATAAACCGCTGTGAAAAGAGAAATATAAATCCGTTTTCGTGTCTGGTTATGAAAATGGGTTACGAAAGCGACAATTCTGTTTTCGTAGCCGGTTATCAAACGAGAAAAAATTACATGTTCGTAGCTTGTTATGAAAATCAAGTTACAAGTGTGGGCTATAGGAAAAAATAAGATATTATAAAACTTCCTAATATCCTATCCTGAGCCTACTTTAGTTAGCATCGCACTTGCAGTACCTATGGGGTTGCTTGTGTTATATACGACGGTAGCCACTTACCATCAAGTAGACCGTCAGCCTGTCTGCAAACTTTAACATAAAAAAATGATAATAAAGTCGCTCTCTGCCTCTGTATCTTTCTTCGCTCACTACTTCTAAACCATGATACATTTTGATACGATTTTCACTAATGAGATAAACGGGGAAAATTTGTTTGTGTATTATATATAATAGGTAGTTGTAATTTGCAGAAAAAAAATTTGCTTACGTGCTTAGGTCGCTATTAAATTTCATGTTCATGAAAATTTCATGTTTCATGAAAATCAGTTAATTCGTTTAAGTTATGGAAGAACATACATACTTACATACATACATACATACAGAAAAAAATTCTAAAAATGGTCAATTTAGCTTCAGTATAATGTATAGAGCCTATAAACACGATATCTCTGAAAACAAAGTAACTTACTCCATGACCAACCCTTACAGATTTATTATTAGTATTGATAAAATGTCTAAGATACCAAACATTGGATCTTACGTTCGACTACCGATACAGTAGACGCAAGTTTGAATCCCAGTCGGGACTAGTGTTTTTCGATTTCACGTGTAGCTCAGACATAATGATCACTCATATCAAAATAAATCGTTTATTTCTTAAAAATAGGATAGGGAACTAGGATAGATTATACCTTTTGGAAGTCGTAAAACTACTACCGAACTTATTTTATTTAAAGTTTTTCTATAGTGGAAAATCAGAAAGTGTGAACGCTCTAGGTTTCACTGGATTTACCGAAGCGAACTTTCCAAACGGCCGGTGATTCAAACTGGTTTAAGTTGAAATTTTCTTATCCAAATAGCGTGGCACCACGTAAAAATCACCTTTCAGTACCTATTCAACTTTTCCATTACTGAAAACTAAAACTCATTTTTTTATTCTTATTCTGGATTGAATCTGGTGCCCGCGACTTAAATAAAAAATATATAAGTAAGAAATATAACGCCTGGAGACCAGGCAATGCACTACGAGTATTACACTTTTGCAGGAGTTAGTTTTAGATGATCCCTCGGGAACAGTACTTTTTCTGGATTCAAGGTATTATCTATGTTCTTTCCTGCAGAGTGAGAAACCTCCTGACAATACTCGCCTTTGTAAGAAGTACCCGCCTTCTATATCTGTCCCTTGATCCCACATAATGATTATTTTTTAAGGTAAATATTTATTTAAATAAATACGAAAAAAAATTTAACAAAAAAAAAAACGACTTCAAATCGTTTTCTCGTGGATGCCACTGTCAGAACAGGACCAAATTTAAATGGGACCACACGGGAAGCGCCAGCTTTCAAATAAAAAAATAATCATCAAAATCGTCACCCAATCGAAAGTTCTGAGGTAACAAACATTTAAAAAAATACAGTCGAATTAAGAACCTCCTCCTTTTTTGGAAATCGGTTGAAAAATATTAAAATATGTTAAAAATTTTCAACAAACGTAGAATACTAACATTTATTTTAAAATACTCGTGCATACTTTAATTTCAAATGTTATAAGGTCCATATTTGCATTGGAAAGGATTTTTTCAACGACCTTCAACCCTTTAAAAAAGTCTATTCAAATTTATTTAGGTTCATAATAAATCTGTTGAACCTTCGCTTTTTTTAAAGTACTGTTAGGTCGACAAATATGGGCGAAGTAAATATTTTATGATTTAAGAATGATTATATGTTACATTATTAAATAAATCGGCAAAATGCTAAAATAAATTCGTTTTTATTTTCATTTAACGTTATCAACGAAGACTGGCATATAACATGAAAAATCCATCTGTTTTACTGTAATAAAAATTTCTCTGATTTTTACAATCAATAACACCATAAATAAGTATATAATACTTAATAACGTGATTTTGAAGTAAAGGTTTTTTTCTAAAGGTTTTGTTACTAATACTGTTAACAGAATTCTCGGAATCGGGAAATTAGATCTCTACATAACTTGTTTAATTTTTTTTTATTAAACCCAAACACATTATATAGGGTTTTCCAATAAGAGGTCTTATTTTAATATTCATAGAAAAATGGCATTTTTTGAGATAAATGATCGGATGTTTATTTCATTATAAAGAGGAAGGTATGCCGTTAATAATGGAAAACAATATCAGTTAAATGGCCACCACGACCATGCTTACAGGACCAAATCCTTTTCATGAAATTTTCCATAACCAAATCGTAAAGTGGCTGCCCTATGTCCTATGATTTTTTTATGGCCGGAATTGGATGGTATTGATCTGGACAGCGTTTACTTTCAACAAGACGGCGCTACGTGCCACACAAGCAACGAAACCATTGATCTTTTACGGGAAAAGTTTCCGGACCGTGTTATCTTTCGAAGAGGTGATCACAATTGGCCACCGAGATCTTGTGATTTAACACCTTGTGAATTCTTCCTTTGGGGCCACGTAAAAGATAAGGTCTACGCCAACAGTCCAGCGTCGATTCAAGACCTAAAAGATGGAATTCGTGAGGCTATCGAGGACATAGGGCAGCCACTTTACGATTTGGTAACGAAAACCGCCCTGGGCGCAATTATATGAAACTGTCAAACAAAATATTGTTGATGATCTAACTTTGTCTTAAACACCACTAAAATTAGAAGTATGGTAACTATACATCACAAATCGATATACTTAATATATCACTTCATTTCAGCCATTTAATTTCCATATACGAAATTCCAAGTTAAGCAGTTAACCCGTATTTTATCTACAGAAGAAAAGCAGGAACTTAGCCACGGTTGAACTTGCGAAGAACCATTTAAAATTAAACCGTTTTTACTTGAAGAGTTTAAAGTGAAAGTGTGGAAATACGGGAACTTGTCGCATCTCAAGTTAAGCAAAGATTTTCAATATGTTAATATTATGTTATAAAGATTATACTCGTAGTTTCTTATGTTTCACTAAATATCTTCTTACAAGAACTATTATCTACTTTCTACCTAATTATTAATATTATAATGATTTATTTATTGCGAAACCTTTTTAGATACTTCTGATCGAGAAGATCTCAATCTGAAACCTAAAATCGTATGTAAAATTTGCCTTTTTTTTTTTTTGTCGAGGAGAAATCGCTAGGCTAGGCGGTAGGGGTATGTGGGACTCGACCAGCGTACTCCGCGTACGCACGTGCAGGCAGAACTGGCCCCTACCCACTAAAACTCCCCGGTGTCTCCTTGCCCTTGAGTGGGGGGTGGACGGGCTCTGCCGAGGCAACTGCTCCGACCCACCCTCCTCGGGCGGCCTAGCCATTGCTGGCTAGGCTGACGCCAACGAGGGGGATTGCCCGAAGACACCCGAGCAATCCCCAGACGGGGGGGACCCGTGCAGGCACACACAGCTAGCCAGCTGTGTACGCAGGTCCCCAAGGGCATTTGAAGACGGGCTAGTGCCCGCCCTCTCCTGCCCGACCATCTGCTACTATGTTAAGGGGGGACTCAATGGACACCAATAGTGTCCATTGCCTCCCCCCCGACCCTCAACGAGCAGGGGACCAGGGGCCACCCCCCAGGCCTCCCTGTTCCCCTGAACTCCACCTTAACCCCCGAAGACAGCTGACGAGACATGCATGGAGGGCTACATGCCCCGCCCCAGCCGCCGGGGGGAAACCTCACCAACGAGCTGGGGACCAGGGGCCACCCCCCCAGGCCTCCCTGTTCCCCTGAACTCCACCTTAACCCCCGACGACAGCTGACGAGACATGCATGGAGGGCTACAAGTCCCGCCCCAGCCGCCGGGGGTACCATCAACAATGTGCGCTCCGCCACGAGCTCCGCTGAACGGAGCCCGCTCGGAGCACACGGGTGTGAGCCTTCTTTGTCCCCAACAACAATCCCATGGGACGAGGAAAGGCCGGTGAGAACCACCGGCTCCCCGCGAACCCATCGGATTGTCGAGGGTAAGCCCCCCCCACCACGACAAGGTCATGGCCCACCTAGGGGGGGATGTAAAATTTCGCCTTAATTTTTTGTATGTTCAGTTCAACAGACAGGCATTGAATATCCTATTCATGATAGGCTACCTATTCATGACCTAAATTTAACAAGCAATGTCACAGCTGAAGCAACGGCATAGGGAAATAGGATCTGGCATAACTTACTTACTCACCGAAACACAAGAGCACACATGCTATTATTTCACTGTGAGCTTAAGTAAGAGAGTGGAGTCAATGTATTTGGGCAACAACAAAATACAACAAAAAAATTTGTTGAAGCATCAATGAGCGGTCTTAGGTTAATTTACTTCATCATCATTACACACGTGCACTGATCGACATAATGTAGATATTTTCAGGATATTCTAAAGAATTTTATAAATGGGATGAGTTCGAAGATTATCTTCTACATAGAAAAATTCAAAGTAAACTTGATCCGTTCGAGGAATTACCGTACAGAATCATAAATTGCTGGTTATCGCCCCTGAAATGATAACTAAAGACAAAACTATACGACAATAAAGGAATTTCTCCAGATAGCGTTCATTTAGGCGTACTAAAATGTGAAGCGTAAAATAAAAATAAAATAACAAGTAATCACTGAAATGCGTGACAATGGTTACATAACACCCGGTGTTTTACAACCAGTAATGAACAAACTTCCTTGCCCCTCGGTTTGATATTATTTAATGGACATTGAAGGGAAATATGATGGAACTCGAAAGATCTTTGTAAACTGGTCCGTTTGTAGCGGCTATCAAATTTACGGCACTGTAAAAGTGTACACGAAAGAAGATAACGAGTGTCTATTTTAAAGGAAAATCCTGAAGTTTTAGAATTACGAACACATCCTTTTAAGTAGAAGAAAGAATATTGTGGACAAGCCCCTCCTACTAAATGCCGACTCTGTCAAATCGTTCTTTGATCCAATGCCAAAACTTGTAACCTATGAATGTCTTCTTAACTCATTTTGAACCCCCAACGACCGACGAAAAAACGGAGTGTTGTAAGGTTGTCGTGTTTTGTTTAGTGTTTTTTAAGCTGACGTTATCGGGATGGTTCTTAGATATAATTTAAACATTTAGCAATAAGTATAGCAAAATATAATCAGTGATATGTTAAACAAGACAGGATGCGCCCTTACCATACTACTAGTGACAAAAAAATGGTCCTCCAATATGCACATCTAGTTATTAAAAATAATTTGTTTTCATTGCCATCTACTACGTATTTTTATTTCTTATTGGCGTATTCTGTTATTGTAAAGTGTTCTCATTGGTTGGTTGGACATATCACTGGTATGTAGGCATTTTCGTATCTTTCTACGCACAGAATGAACACCCGTCATTGGTGCCAATTTCCGATTTTGACACCGGCGCGTCGGTGCCACGTACTAGGAGCGTTAGTCTTGTCCTTACGAAGTAATATAGAAGTCATTGAATATAATAGACAAAAGACAAACGACCTGATAAGGGTCGCGGGTCGACGTTGGATCCAAGCTGCTTCTGACCGGCCCTTTGGGAAAATATTAGGAAAGGACGTCCAGCAGCGGCTGAGATAATGAAAGTTTAAAAGAAAAAAAGAACATTAATCCTAAACGGCAATCACTTAACCACAAAATTAAATAAATTTAGAACAAGTATATCCATAACTTTATCCAGTCCAATTTCATAAAGGTTCTAAAGAGTTGCTCAACAGATTTTTTTGTCATTAGTGGATCGAATACCGCCCGCTCAGTCATGGCGTTTACCCGCGTCCTTTTTGTTCAAGTAACAATAGTATATTGTATAATGAATTGTCTCAGCTTTGGAAACAGTGATGGTAATGTTACTTTACTGATTTATTTTTCACTTTTATTTGAATCATTATAAGTACCTGTCAACGACTTTGCTTACTTGCGTATTTTTTATTAGCAACTAAACAACTAAGTTGAGAATCACGCTGACTACTTAATCAACAGATCGCAACAGATCAAGTACCATGTCTTGGAAATACCAATATACCAAATTTCCCATCAATCAAACATATGGAAGTTGGTCAACTAGGAAATGGACTGTTGGTCTTCAAACGCCTTGAACAGATCTTCATATAGATAGAACAATCCCGATCACGTCAGCTTTCAAACAACAAAACGGACTAAAACAAAAAAAAAAAAAACAGAACAAATATCAGATGATATTAATTTTTCGAATTTAATTTTTTTTTTAGTTGGTGTCAAAATTGCTTCACCCACATTTGGATTGCTGTGTCCGCGAGAAGCACAATATTCAAGCCTCAAGACCCACGACAAGGTATTTTTGTCTCTTGTCTAATTAATGTATACCTAAATCGTTTATTACTTTATAAAATAAAGTCGCTTCTGTCTGTCTGTTTTTTTCGCTAACTTTTTTCTAAGAGGAAGAGCGATCAACTAGGAAGGTTTGTGTACAGTGGACCCTCGGTAATCCGACAAACGTTATGCAGGGCAGTGTCGAACGACGAATTTGTCGGATTATAGAGTATAATAAGGCCCCTCTTTTTTACGTCATAAATTGTCTGAACTACTGAAAAATTCATTACGATTTAAGCGGTCCAAAATATCACATTTTTCTTTAATTTTTAGTGTTTTGTGCTTTCGCTTTTGGGCTTGTGACGACATTACTAGGCAACATTAGCGAATATTGTCAAAAAATATTCAATATTTTTCAATTCAATAACTGTATAATATGTAAATGTAAAATGTCTTATCTTTATACTGAATATATGACTATGAAAATAATAATAATATGTACAGACATGTCGGATTACAAGGGGCGCCGGATTAGACAGGGGCCGGATTACCGGGGGTCCACTCTATATATTTTGCAGAAAAATATATCATCTGCTCGAAGCCAGGGTCGGCATAATAGCAGAGCAGATCTAATATTTATTTAAAGTAATGTTTTTGGGCGAAGTGTGTTTACATTTTCAAACATAAAACTAACTTCGCCTCTTTATTTTTACATTATAATACATGGGTTTAGTTTAGTTTTCAAGAGGACACTGAAGGCAAAATATATCTAAATTATAAGACCGGACTGTGACATCTTGGCATTTTACCAAAGTGTTCATATATTCAAACTAAGGCTTCGACCGGCAATATTATTATACGACCACAGTACTTTTATATTAAATTATTTCTATTCGGGGATGTTTTGGTTCATTTTATTAAATATGTACTAGCTTTCGACCGCCCCTTGTTCTTATACGTTGAAACATTTAATACAATCCATATATTACTGACATATTTTTATCAGGCGTTGTTTTCTTATTATTTTTAGACAGATACCCAAGGCACAACGTCATTTTTATAAGGACTTGTCTATCTTGACGACATGTATGCAAAATTTCGATAAAGTACTTTTGGAGATTTCTGAATTTGGACAACATAAAGCCCTGTCATTACTAATTTTTTTGGGTAGTGCCCTGTCACTACCAAAAAAAATTTTTGCCCCTTAACAAATAAAAAAAAATTGACCTTTTGGTAACTCTTCGTTCGTTTTAAGGGCATAACCATAACCATATTCTTACAGCATCACTCCTAATTGAAAGACAACTAAACTAGAAAACATCTTTTGTTTCAGTTACTTTGCCTGTTCTGCAAAGGCTTCGATCCCTCCTGTTGGAAACCAACAACGACGTCTGCGCAACCTACAACTTCACCTACAACTATCACAACTACTACACCCATATCTACATCTACTGCTACTACTACAACACCTTCTACATCTACATCTAGCACTACAACTCCTGCAACAACAACAACAACAACAACAGCACCACAAGGCCGAGCTAATAAAATATGATGGATATATATGACCCTATTATATATTACTTTAATGGCTTATTTCAGACCGGTCGTTTGACGCAATACGTTCCAATTCCAAATATACCTAAAACGATCAGCTCAGCTCATCTATGACTGTACTGTTTTCTCTCGTTTCTTCTATATCTACTGTGTGTGTGATTTGTGACCAGGTGCTTGTACTTTGTATAGATATTGTAAATACCATATTAAATAAATGAAATAAAACTTTTAACTTTATATGTAATGTAGTTACATTTATTAATTACTAGCTGGTTCCCGCGACTTAGTTTTCAGTGCTAGAAAAGATAACTAAACATAGAGCCGCATCCGGTACGCTCAAATTAACAAAACATTGTTCATGAACGTTATAAACATTGAACATTTGAACATTTCCCGTCCACTGCGACTTAACAAAACAATGTTGTTAACAAAGTTTCTAAAAAAATTCTAACATTTGAAATAGATATTGGATATCTTTAGTTCTTTTCCATTCACTCCATCCATATAGGCATATAGCTTTCCATTCCATGGTCATTTGGTCAAGTCAGACAGAATGTTTTTTTTTTTCTTTTAGCTGAAATCTGAATGAACCTGACTGAACTGAAGCTGAAAATGAGCTGAACAACAAAACTAAACAAAAAAAACATTCGTGTAGCGTGCGCGTGGCGCCCCCTATTTATTTTATGTTTTTAGTTTTGTTTGTTATTTTTTTATTATATTTTTTTTACGTATTTCGTAATCCGTATTTTTGTACTTTGCAAGAACTTTCGTTCAAGTAAGCACGTCAAAAATTCTCAAAAACTAATTGAACTGATTTGCCTTTCCTTGCGTCCTCTTCTCATATGTACAATAAGAGGCGCGTCCAAGTGATAGCGCGATTTAACCTGGCCACGCGGCGCCATCTGTCAACCAATAAATGTACTAACAAAAAGCAACATGTTTTAACATTATGTACTTCGTTCGTACCTTTCGTAAATACTTTTGACAGCCAAAAAACGATGAAAAAAATTACCTTTTTTCGGTTTTTTGCCTATATCTTCGTTCCTGTCAATATTACCGCTATGAGGTACGAGTATACTTATGAAAAAGAAAGAATTGAAAATTCTTTACAAAAACTGTTAACTACATAAAGTTTATTGATAACACTACTAGTTTTTACGTAATCGGGCATTGAAACTCCGATAAAAAAATTCTATGGATATTTTAATGCAATTCATTTTTAGTAAATTTTCATTATCAAAATTTAGTTTTCTGTGCGTTATGTTCTAATTTTAACATTTTTATAGGAATTAGGGTATAAAAAATACTTTATTTCAGTGAACAAAAGTTATTATTTGTTTATTTAGGTTATAGATTATTTATATATAATTATATTTAATAAATAAAATAATATGTATAGCTTATTATTTTCTTATTTCTTACTTTAAGCGATTCTTTCACCAACGTCAAGTAGGCTAAACAGTCACTTATAGTCACCGGTCAACGGGAATAATTTAGCTGATATACCTTTGTTTGTCCGGTAAGCTTCCCAAACATTAAATAGAAAGTAATAATAAAAAAATCGCCTATCGAATGATGCACTAAACCGATTGCATAATTCAATAAAACAGAAAATTATTTCTAAAAGTAACTAATCAACACTTGTAGTTGGTGAAAGAGGCGCTAATACATACAAAGATTATATAAATGTTCAGGCTTTTATTTTATTTTTTCGTGAATATTTAGGAATAAATAACTCCGAAAATTCGGTTCGTTAATATGTCAGTTTTGACTTATTTTCTTACATCCTCTTATCATCCCTCCTTGATTTATTTTTTATTTTACCATTGGACTGGTGGAAAACACCACGATTCAGATTCACCAATAGTGGTTGTTTCTGGATCGTCGATGTCAGTTGTTTTTTCGGGGTTATAGTCCTCAACTGGGGCAGCATTCAGGCAAAATGTCCCAAGACAGTTGTCACAAACTGCTGAACATTGCAGTCTCAACTTTCGACAGCCGCAAAAAGCGCCACAGCCTTTCGAACAATTACAAAAAATCATGTTCAGAAGACAATCCGAGGCAGGAGGTTGCGAAGTTTTTATTGGCTCCAAACCAATTGTCAATACCCATCCCCAATCTTTGGGGTTCAGCTCGTTTCCTAACCACTTCTGCACTTGGTGTACACGATATAGGTGTACTTTAGCCGCATTGATGGTAGGGGGTAACATACACAACTGTACCTACTTGTTTCTCCTACAGCTTCAAACCAATGTTTCACACCTTTTTCCGTGGAAATAACTGATTTTATCGATAAACATTATATTATCTTTTTTGTAGAGAATTTTTCATTCTTCCTTTTATATAAGTATCATAGCGGTAAGATCAACATAGGAACGAAGATATTGGCAAAAAACCGAAATGTATCATTATTCTTAGTTTTTTAGCCGTCAAAAGTTATTTATGCCCACCCCCGTGGGACTTTTCACTTCAGGTTATTTGGGGAGCTAAAAGGTACTTAAGGTACTCTACCTACGTTGTATACGAATTTTCAGCTTGGTTAATGGTTAATGGTTGGAGTAATTTTTCCGAAGTGAAATGCTGTGTGTGTTAAGTGAATAAAATAAAGTGTTAAGTGCCTCATGCCTCATGCGGCTCACTCATGTCTATTGTCTGTACAATGTAATGTACATATTAATTGTTTTGTTGTATTATTAATCAATTAGTTAATTAATTTTTATTATAATTTTACGTATTTCGTATTTTATTTTTGTACTTTACAAGAACTTTCGTTCAAGTGAGCACGTCAAAAATTCTCAAAAACTAGGTGAACCGATTTGCCTTTCCCTTGTGTCGTCTTCTCATAAGTACAATAAGAGGCGCGTCCAAGTGAAAGCGCGATTTAACCTGGCCACGCGGCGCCATCTGTCAACCAATAAATGTACTAACAAAATGTATACCTCGGTCGTAGAGTGAATATTAGGTACCTACTTGTTGGAATTATATCTTTATGACCTCGGTTATGTTTAACATTACTTCTTCCCTCTCGTAAATATAATTTCTGCTTGTAAATTATTATTATAAGTGTGATGGCAAGATAAACAAATTCTTGCAGAGTCGACAGCACACTTGAATGCCCACTATATTGCTCGTTTCCTTAGCTTTTCAATATTTAAAAAAATCCCGTACAGTCCAATAACGTTTTCACTCAAGACTACAAAACTTAAGTTATTATTTGACACTTAAAGCTTCTCGTCTTTATCATCAGTAGGTAAAACAATAATATTCTCATTCCCAGAGAAAGATCATCCGTTTCTTATTTACGAAGGCGTTGATTCAAAATTAATATTAGCTTTTCTAATATACATTAATTGATATTGACACATTTCCAATGTTATATAAAATAAATTGTTTTAATAACCATTTTATCAATGACAGAAAGCGAAGACAAGATCCATTACCATAATTTAACTTTAATCCGATCCTTTGGTAAACGTTCTCTTTGAAGTTGCTTTGGTATTTTCCACCTTTGTAATTTATCGCAAGGATATTGAAATTTAGATTTTGAGAAATGTTAACTGAGTGTAACATCAAATCAAAGAGTAACAAACAATTGTATATTTTTGATGGATTGCGGTTTCAATCTTGATAAGATAATTATATATGATTGTCAGAGTATATCGGGATGGTTTTACTTACTATGGTTGGGGTGGTAACTACCACTAGGCTTGCCCAGTCAAATATCTTAAATAAGATATGGCCTGCCCTAAAATTACGTGTGTAATGAATCTGTTGTCTAAATAGAAAGTAGCATTAAAATCATCACTACATAGTATAGAACAAAGTCGCTTCCCGCTGTCTGTCTGTCCCTAATATGTATTCTTTTTTCATTGATCAAAAAAGTCAACAAACAATTCACGATATAGAACTAAACAAACAATACGAACAAATTCTAAATGAGTTAATTACTGAGTCAACTCTCTTTGATAATGCCTAATGTACAAATCCCATCTTTAAAACAGTCCAGTGACCATGGCGACGCCATAGTTGTTTACGTTTTTGATCAATAGAAAAAGAATAGATCATATGTGTGTATGCTTAGACCTTTAAAACTACGCAGCTGATTTTGATGCGTTTTTTTTAATAGATAGAGTGATTCAAGAGGAAGGTTGTAGTATATAATTTACAGTCACGCGGGCGAAGTCGCTCCTAGCAGCTGTCTACAAAAAATAAAGATACAACCCCTGAAAATTTTATACCAGCAAAGATGTCAGGCGTTATATTGCTTTACACATTTAGTCAGGCGCTACAAATCCCTTACTTTTAATTTTATTTGCTGCACAGCTAGATGCTGGCCAAGAGCAAACCCATATTAAAACAAAATAAGATTGAAATTACTGATTATTGATAAAAAATATATTCCTCTTACTTTCGAACAAACGACTCGAACGACAGACTCGAACGACTTTTTCTCAGTTTCTTATTTTTTTATTACTTAAAAATAAATAAGTCGTGTTGAATTTATGCACAGTACAAAGGGATTTAAAAGACCGGCTTCCTGGTTTGATTAAACAACGACTTCATACAAATGAAAAAAGTTCGAAGAACAAGATAATGAATTTTAGGCCCTCACCGCCTCAAAATGCTCCTTTTTATAACTTGAATATTTACAATATGAATACTTCATTACTTACTTACTTAACTAGTGATCCGTCCTGGTTTCACATGTGCGTTTGTCTAATGTATTTTATTATAAAAGGTGACAGACAAACTGACGCTCCACGAGATTGTAAAAGGGCGCCAAGGAATCTTATATTATAAAACAAAGCCCTCCGCCGCGTCTGTCTCTGTCTGTCTGTCTGTTCGCGATAAACTCAAAAACTACTGCACTGATTTTCATGTTATTTTCACCAATGGATAGAATTGTTCTCGAGGAAGGTTTTAGTATATAATTTACAAAGTTACGCGGGCGAAGTCGCGGGCAGCAGCTATTGTTAGGATAAATTGATAATAAATAGATGAATTTATCCAAAGTATTCTTTTTCGATATATGTTAATATGTTATTTTAGGAAAGAAATGAAAATAAAGGCAAAATATTTCGGCACTGTTTACTTCAATTAATGTATCATAATATTTGAATAGGACGGCTATGATGGCTCTGACGTGTATACTTTAGTTTCAATGTGATTTGCGGCTCGATCTCTTATGGGATTTAGTTGAGTGGCTCTGAAAATAAAGTATATTATGTGTATACATATTTTTCCATTCTTTAAAATCACAATTCATTAGCTTCCAATAAGTTGTGAAACATCATATTATAATAAAATATCATTATGCGAGTTCTTTTCCCGTATAATGAAATAATGTTATAATCCTGTGAAAAAGACGAGTTTTAACGAGTTCTTAAGACTGTAACTAAAGTTGAATTTAATAAAAACTGAATAGAAAGTAAGCATGATGTTATTATAGGTTTTCTCATCATCGCAAACAAAATTGTGCTACATTTTTGTTGTTCAAAGACGGTTAACGGAGCTAACGATTTTTATAAAAACAGCAGCAATCTTTTTTAAATTAATTAAACGGAAAAAACCTTTTATATTTTGATACACCATGAAGGAAAACTACATATAATATTTTGCTTTGAATTCTCAAATGATCGTCCATCAATGTGTTTGTTATTTTTAAATAATTGTGGATAAGTATTAAATATTTCTATATTTATTTCATTAATTCTTAAACTATTTATTTCCAATTCTTTAGGTTTTCCCATATCTAATATTTATTAATAACGGATATATTTTTAAAGATTAATAAACTGGAACCCTTTTTGGAATCACTATTCAGGAAAGCGGAGTATCCAACATTAAAACAATGTGAAGGGTGGAAATGCCCCGCGGGCAGATATCTCGTTGGACCAATACCTCAAAAGACCTGCTCAATCAAGTACTAATTATATACTAACCGTTTCATCGTGGTTTGGGACTTCATCGTTAGACTCGGGTGTTTCTGTAAAGGCATCAGGAACTCCATAATTTGAAACGGTCCCAGGATTTGGCCATTCAGTAGTGGAAACATCTGCTATGTCTTCAGGGAACTCTTCTTGTCTTGCGTTTTTATCGTGATGCTTCCTGTTGTGGTTTGCTAAAAAAATATTCTATGGTTATTAAATAAGTAAAGTAACTCTAGGGAAATTGAGGTGCGGTTTCGACCTAAAATAGGACAAAGGATAAAAGACAAAGTGGGATAGGCAATGGTCTCTATCATAACTTACTCACACATCAAAATACAATAGAATACCTGCTTTGAATGAACAAATTTATATAGCCTAGAGTTTTCTGACCAGCTGTGTAGTGCTCTAAAGAACAATAATCAAAGTAGATAATTCAAAAAAAGAGATAGACGCCGTTTCAGTTTTCTAGACTTATACTTCTGTATCCTTCTAAGGCTTCTGATCTGAAAGCTAATTCTGATCCGCTTATTGAGCAGTCACTTTAAAAAATGACTATTTTATTTTCAGATAAATTTTCATATATTTCATGTTAACATCAATTAATTATCTTCATGCAAACAAAATTACAATTTGACGCGAAAACATCTACAAGTGCTTCTGAATATTCAAAAGGGAACGCGCCGTCTCCTTTGTTTAAGGATGTGTCGTTATCTTGACATGTTACATTAAAATTCTTTGGACTTTAATATATGCGTTAATCTTAATTATGGGTTGGACTTAATTAAATCGATATTCACTCAGAGACATGAGCCCGAGCTAGATTTGGAAAAATGTTAGGTTCTCTTAACCCAAGGAACATATAATAATATACTCTTTAGCGAGCCTTAACCTTAATGGGAATGGATATAATGAATGTATTGTTTTTATATTTGTTATAGCTTAAATATACACAATACATATTGCTATAGGTATACACCTATGTATACCAAAACAACCATAAAAAATACGCTCACAGAGTGATTTCTGTTTATAATATTATAATATTTTTACAGTGTCCTTCAAATAATTTATCTTCAAATTATAACTCCGGAGATAAAATTTCCTAATAACAGGATTATACTTTAATTAAGATTTAATCCCTGTTGTATTATATTTCCAAAAAATACGGGCACTTGTTTAAAAGTCCTTAACTAAATTTATTTCTAAGCCAAAAAGAAGAAGTTAAAAAAATGGAGTGCGGCAGTGTCGTGGACAAGGCCGTGTGTTTCGTGTACGAGTAATATATTATTATTTTCTTTGAACGTATTGTACGTTATAATATATACAATACATACAACAAATTCGAATATACCAAACGATTCTTTGATATTTTAGCTTGATCTTGATATCGATTGGTGTAATAAAATTTTGATTGTAGATTTTTATTATTATTATTATTATTTTTATGTTAAGGTCAACAGACAGGCTGACGGTTCACTTGATGGTAGGTGGCTACCGTCGCCTATGACACAAGCAACGCCATATGTGCTGTAAGTGCGCTGGCGACCATAGAAGGGTTAAGGATAAGGGATAAAGGAAGGGATGGGGTAATGGGCTCTGGCATCCTTTACTCATTCACCGAAACACAACAGCATATAATGCTGTTATTTCACGGTGGTATTCTGTAAGGTGGTGGTTACTGCCGCCGGACGGGCTGCCCAAATGACTGCGAAACACAGTGTGCCCTACCACTACTTTTCAAATCCAGACCAGAGACGATTTTGAAAATTACATTAAAATTTCCAAAGTTGACCCTGCCGGGAATCGAACCCGGGGCCCCTGAGACGTTAGGCAAGCACCCTTGCCACTCATTCAACGCTGTCGTTATTTTGATTGTAATAGTCATCTTCTGGGTGAGCTCGCTCCATCATAGGCCTTATCTTCGCTACACGGCTGGTACTGGCCAAGAGCAAACCCATCTTTAATAAAAATAAAAAAAATAAAGAAATGAAATGTCTTATTATTATTACCATCCAGAACTCCTTTAACTAGTTATAAACTAACTTCAGTAGAACATAACCATGTATCTAATTGTTATAATTATATTTTAACCGCAGTGTAAACATAAGAGTGTCTTTCGAACGTGACTGTACATCTATATCTACACGAACTTAGTGTGACACTGTTAACTCTCTTTGTAACTTTAATTGGAAGCGCGGTTGCGGTTCCTTCGCATGTTACTTGGAAATTAGCAACGCTTTCTAACAAACCGTTTAAATGTTCACAAGTAAAACTAAAAGGTGTATTACAAAATGTTTTAGTCGCACTTTGTCACAAAAACAAAGAATAAATTGCTTGCATTAAAACGTAAACGTTGAATTAAACGTGTATGCAAAATTTCATGGTCATCCGGTTCAGTAGTTTTTGCGTGAAAGAGTAACAAACATCCATACAAACTAGCATTTATAATATTAGTCAATATGTATTAGTACGGATATTTTATATAAGTATATAACTTATACTTATAATTATACTTAGGATATGATAGTATATTAATTTAGCATATGATTCAAATATATTTCGATCTTAGTTCACAATAGACAAGCCTGTTGGATGTGTGTGTTATTATTATTATTATTGGCTAGTGGCTATTTCTGTCTGCTAGAGAACCAGTATCACCAGTATGTGTGTGTTAGGGTGCATGTTAACGTCACAACGCTCTGTTTCAGGGTTCCCAGGTTCTATTCTCTGCCGGGTCAACTTAATGTTCTTTTCAAAGTTCGTTCTGGTGTGGATCTGAAAAGTAGTGGCAGGGCACACTGCGTTCAGTCCTTTGGGCATCTCGTCTAGTGGCAGTAAACACTTACAGAAGACCACCGTGAAATAACAGCACGTGTGCTGTTGTGTTTCGTTGAGTGAATAAGGGATGCGAAAATTGCCAAAAGCCCATTTCCGTTTTTTTTTTTATAATTTAAACAAAATCTTATGCAGCATGCATAGGAGCGGTGTAACATCTCTTACACCTCTAGTGGCAAGTCAGTATATCATTTTACGCTTATGGAAGAGTTTTAGGTTGAGAAATTTTTAGGTCAGCGATGCATTCAGAAATTGCAACGTGTTGCGTCTAGATGGCATTGCAATTGCATACCTGTTGCAATACGCCTCTATTATTGTTATTAAGGACGTTTTTTAAGGGATATCTTAAAATGTCTTACCAGAATATGCAACACCAAGCAGAGCTACACAAAAAACAACCAATATAATTCTCATTGTGGAGTGGCTATGTTATGGAATACTGTAGCAAAATACTTCGCAATTCTTTTATACATTTTCTACCGGATGTTCCGACGAAATTATAGTGATAAGAAAACTCTTTTGCAATTTTTCTTAATAATACCGACCCAGTAAATACATGATAAATGGCTTCAAGTAAAATAGAAGCTTTTATACTTAAGAGTGCGTATAAAGCAAACAAAATTTGTAATTTCACCCGCGTGGCCCCTTGGACATGACAGTGACACAAAATACGTAGAACTACGCACAACATGCGACGGAAGATAGTGCATCTCGCTCAATAAAAATGTTATAAGTGCCAAAAGTATTAAATATTAATTATTCGTAAACTACAATGTCAAATGAAAAATTGTTACATACAGCCTTAGATAATATGTGAAGTGAAATTACTGACACACTTTTAGCTTTGCAATGTGTGTCATTTTGAAAATAAAACTAAAATCGATGGAAATGAGAGCTCACTTGGTGATTTTTTTCTATCGAGAAAATTTCATTATATTATGTTTTCTGTTACAGTCGTCACTTTCATTTATAATGTATTTATCTATTTAAAAATTTTTATTAAATTAGACTTTGTTTACTTAGATAAAATTCAAATCTAGGATTGGCTATTTCTCTTTATACCCGCTCTTAAATGTCATATTTATTTCCTATAGTGCAACGATACAGTAAACAATTAAGTAGTTAAAACCAACAGTAAAGAAACTGTAGCTATACATCATCTCTCAATATGAAAACTTAAGGAACCTTATTAAACTTAAGATACGAGATCCAGTTACAAACAACGAGATAGCTACAACGACAGGCAGCAAAGCAACATGAAATCCGACTTATGTTAGAGAAGTAATGAAATATCTAGAGAAAATTCCCCACTACCCAAAAATTTAAATCGAAGATGCGGCGTAATCTCCTCGCGCCATACTAAAAACACACCGAAAATTCTTAACAATGGGTTGGGCGCAGGCGCTCAACCCAACTACAGTTGCACGCCAGCTACAGTGAGTGACGGTCGCTTGTTGAGAGCGTCGCTATTGTCACAGTCACGTTTGAAGTAAGGAATGTGTTGTATGTGTTTAAAAGTGTGTTTAGACAAAGGTATATGTATTTTATACTTTTGTGTTTAGTATGTATGTTGTATTTTGTAACACACTTTCGCTAGTAATGCCGCATCTCTGGATTTAAATCTTTCCCACTACCACTAGACTAAATGCCGGATTCGTAACTATTAAAATACTAGGGACCCGCTCCCGGCTTCGCCCGCGTCTGATCGCTACTAAACTTCACAGGATTACCCGCTGGACTAATCTGAAGATTCTCTGAAAGTTTCATCAAAATCGGTTCAGCGGTTTTGGAGTCCATAGGGAACATACACACACACACACACACATCGCCTTTTATTATATTAAGAAGAAAAGATTCCATCACGGGAGAGAATATTCTTTGTTTCAATTGTCACTTTCAACATAAAACTTCAATAAAAGTATTTGCCACTATATACAAAGTATTCTTTATAGGCATCTCTGCTTGGTTTACGACTACTAACATCAGGGTTTATGGCAAAGTAATCCCGAACCTTATTCGTCATGTAATTTACGGAGGACCCTGGTTTTACTGTCCGTTGTCATGGAAACCGCATTGTAGATCACAACTTAACATACATTTGCAAGCAGTATTAAATTACGTATACTATATTTCAGACCAGTCGGTCTGGCTGGAGGTTCACTAGGCGCTAGTTTCGCATTTTTTAAAAGGTGTTTTCTATAAGAATATGTATGAAGCCTTAAAGAAAGATAGTAATGTGGGCCAAAGAATGTGAGCTCTCTCGTATCGTTAACCTTACATAATATAAATTGAAGTCGTTGTCCGCGTCTGTCTGTCTGTCCATCCGCTAACTCCTCCTAAAACATGAAAAAGATTTTGATGTAATTTTCACCATTAGTTAAATATTTTTTTCATGGAAGTTACATAATATACATAAGCAATTTCAGTATTTATGTAAGTAGAAAAAAAATAACAATATATTGCGTCGCCGAAACTGTACGTGTAATATTATTAAAAATGCGATAGTATGTATGTTTGGACGTTTGTTCCTCAACAACGCAAAAACCGTGGCGGCGCCACCGTCGTCACGACGATAAAGATGTCATATACTTATTGTACGAAGTCGCGGGCACAGCTAGTTGTGCAATAAAAGTCTCCGCGAATTAAATTAAAAACTATTAAATTATTATTCTGCTTAAATTGGAATTATTAGGTGCTCGAAATACGAGTATATCTACTAACCGAAAAAGTGATACATTTAAGAAACGTCTCGAAGGGTGCTCGTTCCACGAAATTATCTTTGAAAGTACTCTGTACCTAATAACGTAAACTTTTAAATTATTTTCCATCAAAGTTACCGAGAAAGTGACCTGATACTCCCATTAATATGCTTGGGGAATAGATACGAATAAGTAAAGTAGGTATATTCAGGGAATTTTATACATCCATCACCGACACAGCTGTTACAGGGAATAAATTAATGTTAATGACATAATACCTTGGTTGTATATGTTTCTTAAGTCTATACACTAATATTTATTAATGTTTACTGATATCATATATTTATAGACCATAAATGTAAGAAAACTTAGTTCCAAGTGATTCAATTTATTTAAAAAAATAACATTTCAGTCTAAACCTTGATGATCCCTCATTTCGCAATTTTCTATTTCGCTTATCACAATGTTAAGAAAAGAAATTGAGACAAAGTAAATTGAGCAATACAAATAAATTGAGGTCTAGAGACTGAATTTATTTATTACAAGTATCTGTGACGAGAGGGTTTATTCCTTAGCAACAAAGTCCAACTAAGCCGGAGTCACCCTTTCCCAATACTCGTAGCGTGACCAACACTCGAGTCTCGAGATGACAAGTCATATTTGATAAGGGTTTCGTAAGCGTAAGGATCGTCGTTCACGATCAACTTTTTGTCGTTTAATACAATAGCCTAACCGATGAAATATTTTAATTGTTTCATTTAATTAATTAATTAATTAATTTTAGGGCCTCTTTCACAAACTACATGTAAAGTGTTGATTAGTTACTTTTAGAAATCATTTTCTGTTACATTGAATTATGCACTCGGTTTACTGCATCATTCGATAGCCGACATTTTTTTATTATTTTCTATTTAATGTTTGGGAAGTTTACCGTACAAACAAAGGTATATATCAGCTAAATTATTCCCGGTGACAGGTGACTTTAAGAATGGGTATAAAGCAAACAAAATTTGTAATTTCACCCGCGTGGCCCCTTGGACATGACAGTGACACAAAATACGTAGAACTACGCACAACATGCGACGGAAGATAGCGCATCTCACTCAATAAAAATGTTATAAGTGCCAAAAGTATTAAGTATTAATTATTCGTAAACTACAATGTCAAATGAAAAATTGTTCCATACAGCCTCAGATAATATGTGAAGTAAAATTACTGATACACTTTTAGCTTTGTAATGTGTGTCATTTTGAAAATAAAACTAAAATCGATGGAAACGAGAGCTCACTTGGTGATTTTTTTTCTATCGAGAAAATTTCATTATACCTATTATGTTTTCTGTTACAGTCATCACTTTCATTTATAATGTATTTAAAAAAAAAATTAAATTAGACTTTGTTTACTTAGATAAAATTCAAATCTAGGATTGGCTATTTGTCTTTATACCCGCTCTTAAGTGACGGTTTAGCCTACTTGACGTTCGTGAAATAGGCGCATAATGTTTTAATTTAATGTTCAATTAAATAGAATATAATATTTAATACAAGCTGGTGTCCGCAACTTCATCCGCGTCCGAAAATGAGAAATATAAATAGAAAATATAAGAGAAAATATCTGAAATCTTTATCGTTGCGACGCCGGTGATTAAAGTTTTTCAGGATAAAAAGTGTCATATATGTTAATCCAGGTAATAAACTATCTGCGTGCTAAATTTCATCTAAATCCGGTCTTTATTTTGTACGTGAAAAAATTTCGTAGTTTTGAAAACTATAATTTTTCTGTCTTATGTTGATACAAGTGTATTTATAATATTTTAATTTCGGCCGTTTGGAATGAATATCTTTTTTGAAAGACAAATTAGAAAAAAATTATACACTAGCTACAATTTATTGTTATAATATAGCAAATATTTTATTTTGGGCATTTATTGTTGTTTCAGTCACATTATTTCAGTATTGTTGTCTCAGTTACATTATTTGCCCAACTTGTCCACATGCTACTTTTATCTGAAGACTTTTGGCGACAAAAGACTGGATAAAGACCGAATCGCTTAAGTAATTGAAGCCCATAATAAAATCTACGTTCTAGAAAATCTTCTAAGATTGGTAAGGTCATTATTGACAGAAATGTATTATATCCGACGGTGATTACTTTGAAGGGACAATATATTGTGAATTTCTGTATATATTTATTGGTCATTCCAATTAAAAATAAGTGAAATTACTCATAATGTAATGAAGTAATGAATTTTGTGATCTTTGCCTGAATGAATATTACGAACGGATTTTACTATGTTTTTTAAAATTATATTTTTGGCAGATTTACTTTACTAATCTTCATATTATAATCTCATACTCTGATACTCTAAATCTTCATCTAAATGAAAATCTTATTGATGAGTTATAAAAGTTTGTGTTTATCAAGAAATAGGAACAGACAATATAATTGTTAACCGCTGCAGACATTGATAGAATTCTAATGAGTTTAGATACCAATATCTACATTTTTATATAGATACTACATACACAAGCAGAATGATAAGACAAAGAGGGATAAAGATCACGAGATAGACCGATTGATTAATAAATATTCATAAGAATTATACAGGGCACGATGACAATAAATTGTAAATATATTTCGATGTAGGGTCATTAGAATTTTATTTCCCCTATAGAAGTTTACATAAAACAATGGAGAATCATTAATGGATGTTCACTAATTACTTCGGAAATGTCTCTAACATACCTAATAAAACTTAACAAAATGTTTAAAAAATTATACATAAAAATTAATTAAATTAAAATTTTGACAGCCCTAAGCCGGAGCAGTGTGCCCTGCCCCTACCTTCCAAATCCAGACGAGAGCCAGCTTCGAAAAGTTCATTTTCAAAGTTGACCCCGCCGGGAATCGAACCCGGGCCCTCTGAGACGTGAGGCAAGACAAGAAGGCTAGTCTGTGTATAAAATTGTCTGTGCGAAGCGGGAGGCGGGTCGCTAGTTAACAATTTATTAACCACAATAGAGATGTGAGAATTTTTTTTTATATCCAACAAAATTTTATTGTATTAAAAAAGTAATTAGTGATATTTTTCATGTATTTTCAGTGTCGCATTGATTGTCGCAATTGAGTCGCACGCCCTTATACAAGATAGAATGTTCTCGATAAATTTTCGTCGAAAAGTATGTCATGTCTCGGTCTTTGTTTACTTACCGTTAGTTTCGTTCCTTGACGTCTTTACAGTGAGCAAATACTTTGAGGAACACTTTACATGACAGCAAGGGTCGCCAAAGTTAACAATGTCATAATGTTTCCTGCCGAGGAAACGAAGGACATTCAAATTTCCTAACCTCTAAGGGTTCAGTTACATTTTTTAAATAAAACTTTTTATTCACAAAATAAGTTTGTACCTCATTTATGTGACAATCTCACAGCGGAGGATATACTTTTCACATTTTCAATGTATAATAGAATATTATATACATTATATCCTTCATTTGCGGCAAAATCAAGAGTTAGGCTTGATTAATATTGATTAATATTGAAAGAATATTGAATTTCACAGCAGCAATATCGCTGATTAATTATAATATAATGGTTGTAATTATAATGATAATCCTACTATTCTTAGTACTACTGATATTTATTATAAATGCGAAAGGCCTTTGATTAATAATGCACAAGTATAATCGTTTTTCAAAGATCAAAGCCCATTTCGAGAATATAAAATTTCAGTGAAGTGACGACAGTAGAAAATAGGTAGCTAGAGGAGAGTTAGAATTTCTTTATATTAATAGAGCTCTCATAAAAATCATAAAAAAGCACAGAAGTACACTAAAAAAAAACTGATAACTTAAACACAAAAAATTGTTAAATAACATTTGATAGGTTAATTAACAAATTTTAAATAAGCTCGCTCAGTCTTGATTTTAAATAGTAATTTCAAAATATTTTTGCGGTCACCCAATACTTGAAATATTAAAGGAAATATAGCTTTGAACGGTTATTGATTCCACAATAGGTCCGCAATCCTCGCGGGCAATGTTTGACGTCTTGTAATGAAGAGTAGGGCAAAGGAAAACCCAAATCGCCAAGAAAATTTCCCGACTAACAGCTAGAAGCTCTAGTCCTTTGAGTATAACAAAGCCACTCCTGTAAGTATAAGTTTGCGCTTCTTTATAACATGTACCTTACAAATTAATTAATTAATATATATATATATATATATATATATATATATATATATATATATATATATATATATATATATATATATATATATATATATATATATATGGTTCTTGTATGGTGCTGAATCTTGGACGATTCGATCTGCGGAGCGCAAAAAGATAGATGCTTTTGAAATGTGGTGCTGGAGACGGATGTTGCGCATTCCATGGACAGCCAAGAGGAGTAACAGCTCGATCCTCAAACAACTTGCGATTCGCACAAGACTATATGCTATCATAGAGCTCAATTACTTTGGACACATAGCCCGCAGAGAACCAGGAAACTTGGAGAAGCTGGTGGTGGTTGGAAAAGTGGATGGCAAGAGGTCTCGTGGCCGGTCTCCTAGCCGATGGACAGACCAAGTTGTGCATCTCACAGGCCTTACTGTTGCGAAGGCTTTGAGAAAGGCTGAGGACAGGGTAGAATGGAAGCAGCTGGTGGTCAATGCCACCAAGGCAATTCAGAGCGGGCACGACCTTCAGCAATGAAGAAGCCGACTTGAATGATGAAGTCATATACTTATATAACATGAGATTGTGTACGTCTGTCTATTCCGTTTGAGAATTATTACAAAATGATTGACCATAGTTGTGACGTCATAATGTTAAGTAGTAAGTACATTCTGTAAACTGCAATGAAAGAAAACTAACATATTTTTTTTAATTGGTTTTCTCGTTTCTTTATTTTAGCTTCGCCACTATAATTTGCGGCGCTTGCGAACAATATTTATTTACTAAAACTAAACCGACATAATAATGATTACAGGTACGCCTATAGACCCTATCTCCCACGAGAAAAGTAGCTCTAGGGTCATAAGGGCTTTTAATGTGCTTATTATTATTATACATACATACACTGACACAACAAGATATACATATACACATATTTTAATTAATTAATTATAAATAATAGTTCATAAATTACACATCACACAATATATTAGACCGTTCCTAAACTATAGCTTCG
Source organism: Synanthedon formicaeformis (assembly GCA_945859745.1). Classification (NCBI taxonomy): domain Eukaryota; kingdom Metazoa; phylum Arthropoda; class Insecta; order Lepidoptera; family Sesiidae; genus Synanthedon; species Synanthedon formicaeformis. The sequence continues at coordinate 5,347,490 of OX243969.1, read as the reverse complement.
AACCGTTCCTTTCGGCGACAGATTTAACAATTCTGTCTGCGAACCGAAGGAAACGGTTCCGGGTGTCCCTGTGACCTAACACCATAGGGAGAGAGTCCAGATCCAACCTTAAATCCAGGTCCATTTCAGTATTGTATCTAAGGAGGGAGAACATTGGACAATCGAGAAGTACATGAAGTGCTGTCTCCTCTGTTACCCCGTCACACGGACAGGCCGGATCGTCTGCGAGGGTAAACCTATAAGCGCACAATTGTTCTGCTGCAACCAGTAGCATTATAGCAGTATTTATTTTGCGGAGTAAACGTAACGAATTGCTTTAACAAGTTCCGTGAAAGGGTCCTTTTTCTGTCGTAAAATAATACGTCGCCATAAGTACTCCACTATGATATCCGTAAAATCTTGAGGGTGGTTGTAATTATTTTTGTAAAAAAATCTTTTTACAATACGCCATTGGGATTCTATACGTTGCGTATGAGTTCCATCCATTGCAATAAATGGATTGTCAGGGTCACTATGATTTCCTTTTTTATGGATAAATCAATGATCACCCAAACAATCGTATGCACGACAACAATCGTTATGAATAGTAGTGCCCTCTTTAACATGTTTTTTAATTAATGGAATTAATATTTCTGCCGAACGATTATTTTCAGGACAATTCCAAACGGAGGTCCTCACTACCGTCTTCTATTATACCTCGCCTCCAGTGCCCCTCCACTCGCCTCCCTTAAACAAGTAAAATAAAAAAAATACACCATAAATTTTAAAAAAAGGTTACTTAAATAATGTGATGGTTTTATTACTTTTAATAAACAATTACCTTCATTATATTTTCTTTTGCCAAATTTACTTTCATCTATTTGCACAATTTTTCCTGGGCCACCTATTTTAGACTCATTTTGCTGTTTATCGAGTTGATATATTACCACCGTTTCGCGACAGTAATTATACCAATCACAAATCGTGACTGCAGAGAGGCAAGTATCTATTCTAAAAGGGTCCTCCCTTATAACTGCCTCAGTGGACCAACGGTACGCGAAACAATACATTAAATAAAAGACATGGGGTAGTTCAATTTTAATATTATCAAACCATGTTCCCTTTGATCTGGATATACGGCGACTTTTTTCTCGACAATTTCCTTTAATGCACATAAATCCACCAACAGTTTTATTTACATGATAATCGATATACATAGGTTTTCTATGAATCTATGAGCTATGAGCTTCAGCAAAAGCAATACATTGCTCCCTTGTGCCTAATTCACCTATAATCTTGACAAAATTCCACATGGCAAGAACTTCAGAGCTATATAAACGTCTCTTAACATATGGCTCCACTGGTTCAAAGAATTCATCTAGATGGTCTAGGTTCACCAGATTCTGATGCCATTTCAACAATTTACGAAAGTTCCATTAAACAAGAAAAAATTAAAAATTCTCAAAGGGTCCAAAAATAACACAGGCAAATTTGTCACAAAAAAAAACACAGAAACATCGGATAAAAAACATTGGCCTTATTAATTTTAGAACGAAATTAAACTCTACCTACAGTGAAAACGGGAACTCTAGTAGTTCCAAAAATGTGTAACAGATGTCACCGCAACGTGAGGTTAAAACGCGCTATAGCTATTCGCACCGTGAAATATAGGCTCTTTGGTTTCTCAACTCGATTTTCAAGCGTTTTAAGAAATATTGTTTGTAAGGGACGGGCGCTTCTCGCCCCCCCGACGCCCGGTGACGGTTCTAAAGTCCCCTCAGGACTGAACCATACCCATCCCGAGTTGGAGTTTTAGTGCGGTAAGAATCCCACATAACCTTATGGCATTTGTCTATGCATGCGTCATTTGTCATAAGGTACTTTTTGAAAGTTTCTTCGCTCGTTAAAAAAAAAAAAAAAAAAAAAAAATCGATTTTCAAGCGTGCTGGGCCCATAACCTGTAATAACCTAATGTTGGTTAATAATTTTTGCAAGCCTTGCTTTTGTCGCGAGGCAAATTTATCGAAAAATATCTACTATTCTACTCACTCTGTACCAGCAATGCGCGCTCCCGATCATTGATCCGATTTTAAGGATCGAATCGGATCGTAATGCGTCGATCCAATCCGCGGGTTGGATCGCATGCCGTCGATCGATCCGATATTAAGGAAAATGGAAATCGATCCGCATCGGATCGGATGCCTTTTCTTCGGCATAGAGTTAGAGTGTGCAAAAGAAGTTGACTGTTCAAATAAACCACAAAAATTATCGTGTTTTTCAAGCTGTATGTCATCATCAATGACAACAGATTTTGCTTGGTCTGATCTCTAGCACCAGACCACGGTACCACATTTCCACGGTAGATAATGGGATGATGACGGAACTTGAAAGATTTGTCGTATTTCCTTTCGTTTTTACAACAGTCAAACATAATTTACATTTTCCGCCCTCAGCAGGTATCTTTATAAAGTGACTCCACACATTAGATTTTATAGGAGGTGCCATTTTTTGACCAATCAGTTTTATTAAACAAAACGTCCACACATCTGAGATACCATACATTATAACTCGTACCTATGTGTTTTTACTTATCTACCTACACAGTCAGATTATAATAAAATGTAATAAGATGCTCTTATATCTACCCGCAAAAGACGCCGCCGCCAAGTTTGGAACGAAACGTCAACAAAAGATCAAGTTTGATCCTAACAAAATCGTGAGTATGTATGTAGATAAATCGCCTTTCAATTCATACGATCCAAGCGATCCGATCTTCAAAGTTTTGTATCGATATTTTAAAAAAATCGTATGGTCTCGATCCGTTCCAAAAATCGTCAGATCGTATGCTTTCGATCCGATTTTCCAAAAGATCGGATCGGATCGGTGCATCCCTCTACTACCTATAATACTATCTAATCCAAAGATTTAAATTAATCTATCTATTCTATATCTATACTATCTACTATATATAGATATCCTTACTAATATTATAAATGTGAATGTGAGGTGTTTGTTTGTTACGCTTTCACGTAAAAACTACTAAACTGAACCGATCACCATGAAATTTTGCAATTTTGCATAGACGTTGTCTGGGACACCAGAAAGTACATTACCTTTCATCCAAAATTTATCCGTATGCAACCTTAAGTCAGTATAAATCGTGTTGAATTCTCCCAACGTTTCTCTTTGTTTATTTATTTCATGTATCAGAAACTTCACGCAACTCATTTTCCATTGAAAATACATCGATGTGAAAATATGAATTTTCCATCAATAATATAAGGTTCCATCCATCAATAATAATATCTATGGTTAAGATTGATCAATGTTTTTGACGTCTGACCCGCTAGTAACTCGACGGCTGTCGACCGAAATGGCGCTTAGACCCACGCGCCCGCGCCCTCACCCGCACCCGCGCGTTCAGGGGCCACCATTCACGGGCACTCCATTTCGCAGCGCTCCACTCCATCACTCCAAATTCATGCATTATCTCATCGTGACTGTAAATAACCACGTGAATTGTATCTATTAAGAATTTGGATGTCGTCCACCGATGTAGAACGCTGACAAATGGAGTGCTCGTGAATGGAGGCCTTACGATGGAAATGATTGCTATTCTGAATCACTCCAAATATATGTAAGTACGAGTATTAAAAAAAACTTTTTTATGATAAAAAGTCGGATTATTTCCAGATACCGTATCTCTTCAATAACGAAAGTACAACATTAATTACTAAAATTTTTATACAATACGTAATTCCTGGCGCAACAATCTGTGCTACAGAATACCCAAAGAGTTGAAGCGCGAATGCCAAATTCCTCATATTTCGTCGGGCGTAATTTTTTAGAGAAAACTACCGGCTACTATTCGAGCATATTCGTGTAGTTAGTTACATTTTCAGCAATCACTGCTTAACAAAGCTGGAATGTAAAATGTATTGTAAATGTTGTATGAAGTTATTTTAAACTCGTTAAACTCTAACCTTCTTAGGCTGGTTTCACAGTGACGCTTTCGCCAGCGCGGTTGGTAAGCGTCGCGGGCCACGAGCTTTGCGTCTCTTGGATCGTTACATAGTATAACTAACACGCGCAGCTGGCCCGCGCTGACGGATGGCCCGCACTGACGACTGTACGAGGTAGCAAACCGCGACTCTAAACTCGTCGAGCGGGTCATCCGCGTGCTTACGGGCCACACTTATCTTACCGGATAAAACCAGCCTTACAGAAGACCACCGTGAAGTTGTGTTTCGGTGAGTGCTTAAGAGCCTAAGCACACGGCGTATTTTAAACGCGCAGACGACGCGCGTATACGCGTTTCCAACGAGATTCGAACGCAACTTTGTAACCTAAGTACACGTGTCGACCGTGGAACGCGCGTCTACTGCGCGTATACGCGCAGATACAGCCATACAGACGCGCTGTAGTTGTACAATGGCGTCGGTTGATATTTTGGTATACGCATATTTTGGTTCCATTTCAAACCAAAATATACGTGCAACGTACAGTAAACTATTATTGCAACTGCGGCGCGGTCGGTGGCGGGTGCACGCCCCTCCTCCGCCCCTTTTGTGAGTGCGTTTGTATCGATTCAAACGCGCGTATACGCGCGTTAGTATCGCGTTTTAAGCTAATTTGAATCGACACAAACGCAATAATCGGCATCTATGGCGCTGAATACGCGCGTTCTTGAAACGCGCGTCGTCTGCGCGTATAAAATACGTCGTGTGCTATCGGCCTTAGTAGGGCAGTCCGTCTGGCTGCAGTGAGTAACATATGCAGAACACCGTGAAATAGCTACATATTATTATGTGCAATGCAGTCGTATTTGATTGAGTAAGGGGTTACATACATGGCCTACTTGCATTACATAATAATATGCATTATTTGTGACAATAGGTGACTCTGTCTTGTAGCCACCTACCATTAAGTCAACCATCAGTGTCCCTGCGAACCTTCACTAACGGAATCTTAACTAGATACTTCAAATGTAGTCTTTAATAAGGTAATTAGAAAATTATTTTCAAACTTGTCTGGGTTATGTCTCTCATGTAAACCAGTTGCAATTATATTAAGTGTCAATTACATATTTAACCTAACTAGTATCTCTGGTTTCACTTCCTTGAGTTCAGAACTGCAAATTATAATATTTTCAAATATAATTTAACTAGCGACTCATAGTTCCTAGAACACAAACGTTCCTCGGTAAACGTATAAAAATTAGTTGAGGGTTTAGAAGTTAACGGAGAAACAGATAGCGGCTTCATTTTATTATACCATATAATAAAATAGACAGAAGATATAGTATAATATGGTCTTTTCAATAACAACATTCTTATATAATGTTTAACTTAAAATCTCTGTTGATTTCTTTAAAATTGCAAAAAATTCAATAATTAGATAGGTCTTTTGAAGCTAGTAGTGACAATAAGCCTTCGTAAATTGGGCCAGTCAAACTAACTTTAGTCGACTATGTTAGAAACAACTAAATTAAATACAGTAAATCTCATTTGATATAAACCATCCATACCTACTGTATAATAGCTTTTCAAGCTTCAAGTAATAAAACTTAGAATGGAATGAAAGCTCACCAACGTATTCACTAAGCTGTAAATAATCAGTAAGGACTATAAACAACTAGGAATTTTAGTTGGTTAGAGTGGAACAATATGCTACAAATCTTGTACTAAGCTATTTCCAGAGAATGTTTCATAAACTTTGCGAGCAACTATTTTGTTCGCGGCTCGAGAGATTTGTGCAACTTCCAGTTGGGGTTAGAGTGTTATGAAATAATAATACCAAATGTTATGTTGGAATGGTTTAAAAAAATTTAGTCAATTCCAAAATGTTTTTGAATGATGCCAAAACGCCATCGTATTTCGCTTTATATGATCTTCACCACCTTAGCCATAGGACGTCACTTTAAGACCGACCAGGAGCAGTCTAAATATGGTAACGTTGACCCTCGAACCTTAGGTATTTTGTTAATGATATCAATTCAATTCAATTATTTATTGCGAAACCATAATGTACAAAGATGTTATAAAAATAAAGACCAATGTTATGGACCCTGTTGGGCATGCAATTTAGGGACTAGGAGAGAGGAAGCGTATATCTATAACATTAGGCTGTCGAGAATCTTATATACAGTTTTCGGTCAAGGACTAGAGATATTCTAGGTCTGTCGGTCTGTCGACCTAGTAAAAAAATTACAGTATTTACACTTACATAGTTGTAATATTTTTTTGGAGTTTAATATCCTTATTAATATTATAAATGTGAATGTAAATTTGTTTGTTTGTTAGTTACGCTTTCACGCAAAAACTACTGAAACGATCACCATGAAATTTTGCATACACTTTGCCTGGGACACCAGAAAGGACATAGTGTACCTTTTATCATTTAACGCGGACGAAGTCGCGGGCACCAGCTAGTATTTCATAATGTAAACGATAGACAATAATGTTACCCTCCGAATAAGCCCATTTTTATCTCAGTAAGACCAAAACTTTTACGAGTTTGGTCTTACTGAAATAATTAAATAAGGCTTTGTATGGAGCTTAGAAGACACATGACGATGTTCATTACTGCCGACATACATTTCAAGAGGATGCTCTTGAAACCAGTCATACTAAAATTTTTATTTAAAAAAATAGACAAACCGGCGCCAGAAATTCTCTAACCGTATTCGCGTCTATTTGCATATATTCAATAAAATAAAAACCAATGTCTAATTCATTTATTATTCAATGTAATCTTGAAGAGACACCGCCAGAGAACCCAATTCTCTTCCCATTTGCGGAGATGTCAAACAAATTGCTTTCACAAAAGCTGTGTTACTGACACTTTGTATGACGCTTTCCATTTTATGAAGCCACACGATACGAGATTGAAGTTACGGAAGAAAATATTCAACGAATAAGAGCTCTTTTGCAAAGCCATTAAGATTTCTATTTCAAAAAACTTGTTAGTATTCTTTACTTCTTTCTAGCTCTTCTTGTTTTAAGTAGTGGCAGGGTACACTGCGTTTTACAGTCATTGGTTGAGTAAACTCATCGAAAGAGAAAAACCTCTCGATGTACACCTTTTAAAAGAATGTATGATTAATTTTTCTATTCGAGTACACCTTTTAAAAGAAAGAAAAAGGAACAAATATGTATATGTACAGGAACACTATTGCTTAGGTATACTCGTATGTCCCTTTTATTTCAAAGAAAGATTCTTTCTGAGGCATTTCCGCGTAGGTACAATATGGGTTTGTTTAAGTGTACTGTGAACAAATTTTGCAGGTTTCTTGTCTTTTTATCTCATGTCTTTTTAGACGACTTAAAGAGACCGTCATCTGATTTACATTCTTCTTCAGATTCACACCAAGAGCCTGTTTAACTCCTTTTACTGTATCTATATATAAGGTAGGGGAGCCCACGATGCTAAATGTGGAGTCACTCGAGCGTCGTGGGGATTTTTAAGATCAGATGGTAGAAAGAAAAAAAGTTATATGTTATTTTTTTTTCAGCGGTGGGGTAAGCGACTACAGGCGTTGAAAATTTTGTATTAAAAAAATCCTTCATATAATCGTCAGATTAAGAATCAGCACGTTCAGGAATTTAGGCTGAACCGTCTGTATGAAAATCTGACGCGCTCGAGTATTACAAAATGGCAATAGCAAAACATCTTTTTTACATTTTCAAAAAGCTGCCACGAGCTTGCTTTACATCCGAATCGTCTGTATTTTAAATGAGAGCTTAGTTTGGGTTCACTTAATATCCCCTCTGAATATCTGACGCGCTCGAGTCGTATTTAAAATTTCACCCCAACCCCCGCCAACCCCACCAACCAAACCGGCAGATTTAATACATATCCGTTATCGGAGTCACGTGGGTAATATGCATTGGCAATATCTGACGCGCTCGAGTAAATCCCAAAATCTCCTCTTGGGCTCCCCTACCATAAATAAATAATATACAATCACGAGTTCGTTCGTACAGGCTGGCTAAATTTGAACAAATAAATTCTTTTTATAATTTTTTTTTCATATATAAACAGTAAATAAGTACATACAAATAAGTAATTTATAAAGTATAGTCACGCGTTTCATTTTCTTTGACCAAAACTCGGCCTTAAAGAAATTATTACGAAAGTTCGGAAAGTTTGTAGACATCGTTGATGGGCTCTAAAAATATTATTTTGCTTATGTTACTTGTCGACTTATATATTTTCGAATTTAATGATTGAATCACCTTTATAAAATACGCGACTTGCACGCGACTTCGTCCGCGTAACTATATAAAATAAATTTTTAAAATCGGTCCAGTAGTTTATGAGTTTTATTCATTACAAACATACAAATCTTCTCTCTTTATAATATTAGTATAGAAGTATAGACTAATGGACTTAGCGCCTCTTTCACAAACGTCAATTAGGCCAAACTGTCATTTAAAGTCACCGGTAACCGGGGATAATGGAGCTGACATACCTTTGATTGTACGGTAAACGTCCCAAACATTAAATAGAAAATAATAATAAAAAATCGGTTATCGACTGATGCAGTCAACCGAGTGCATAATTCAATATAACAGAAAATGATTTCTAAAAGTAACTAATCCACACTTTACTTGTAGTTTGTGAAAGAGGCCCTAAGTATAGTACCCTACAAATAGTACGTCAGATGTTAATCGAAAGTACTAAGTGCGCAGCTCGTTCATTCTTTACATTATTTACATTTATTAGCTTGTTTAAAACATTTATTTGCATATTTTAAAAAGAAATATTAAACAAACACAAGAAAAAGTCTATACAGATAGTGTCACATTACAATTTCTGTAACAAATAAACAAAATGTCAAGTGTCAGAACCGTGAACAAGAATGATTCTCATAATTTTCAGGTGTTATTAAAGATAAATAGGAAAGACGCTCATTACCTAATACTAATATTGTAACCTATTAGAAAATTACATAATTAATATCAGATTATGAGTGAAAATAATGAAAGGTCTAACGAAACGGCCACCATTGTGTTCTTCTCTTCTATTCACATAGATTTACTTCCTTCTAGTTGGAGGATAATTACATTTCTTCTTACAGAATATGCAAATGCCAGACGGTTCTTTAGTCGTTGTTGTTGGTTTCATTGTTGTTGTTGTCGTCGTTGTTGGACATGGACAGTAACAGTAATGACGCGCACTTTCGTGATGGTCTTCGTATTCATGAAAATGTCCATGTTCATGCCAATAAGGTCCCTCGCTTTCGTCGTCGTAAATCAGAGATGAAGCGTCTAAAACAAACCAAAATATTGGTGATTACTTACAATAAAACCAATTCAAAAATTTTTAAAAATTTCCACACATTTTAGAAATTTGTACCTACTAAGTAGATATGAAATTAATTTCAGTTTTTTATTTCCATCCAACCCTTCATAATATGATAACTCGGTTTTTTTTATATATTGCTATAATGAATAATCATGGAATTATGTAATATGGAACCTTTTATGTAAAGGCAGTGATGTACCAACTCAGAAAAAACACAACTCGAGTTAACTGACTGGATGAAACTGAGTAAATTATTTGTTTTATTTTTAGTTTTACCAATTTAATGACTCAGCTTCGTAACAATATTTAAAAAATTAGAACAAATTCAGCATAACACTTTTAATAAGTCACTATATTTGTATGAATCTGAACACTGTTTGCACTTAGCACGTCCATTCACTGACAATTCAAATACATTCCAAACAACAGATTTCCTTTTAGGTCCCGGCATTTTTTCTTTACAGTACTTAATAATTCGAAAAACTAACAACAATAACAACCGGCACTCCAAATATATGGGCGGAGTATTCAACTCGAGTTAACTCGAGTTAGTAAATCGAGTTGACACATCACTATGTAAAGGTCGTAAGACAGACTAATGGTCCTTTGATCTTAGCTTTGATGATAGGTGGCAACCGTCGCTTATAACACAATAAACGTCAAATGTGCTGCAATATAACATATGATCCTACTATTAGGATTAAGGATAATAAAATAAAATAAAAGAAAATAGGAACGGATAGGGAAATGAGAAATAACTAGGAGTATATATAAAAGGCACATAACTTGAAATAGCTTTTGACCTTTTATGAAAAAACCTTTAAAAAGCATCCCTTTAATACATTTATTCATTGTCTATTAATAAAAAAATATATAAATCTTACCCTCGTCATAACGTCTTGAGGAACAATATAATGGACAAATCTTGCAGAATAATATTGGCTTGTGTTTCTCTGAAAAAAAGATGTTTCTTTTATAACATAGCTTCACTAGACTTCATTTCGTATTTATAAATTTTATAATAGAGACGAAATACTACTAATAATAAAGACAAGCTAGCGACACACGCCCGGCTTCGCACGGATGCAATGTTTCTCGTTTATTGCTCTTTGTCAAAATCTAAAACCGTATCTAAATCCGTTAGGTTGTTTCGAAGAAGTTAGAGAACAAGCAGACATACATTCTGCTATTTTGAAAAAAGTATTTAATAAAAGGAATCGAAATACAAAAAAATGTCATACAGTTATTAGAAAATTTTCAATAAAAAACAGCTGATGAAATGAGACTGTATTAAGTATGTTTAAAAAGTTGATTTTCCGGAAATAGCATCATTATCGAAAGCAACTTCTCACGTGTCGTTCAAAGCCAGTTCCAATTTAAAAATAGATTTTTATACATAATAATAATAATTGAAGACGTGAGTGGATGAAGGTGATATGTCGCATTTTTGGGTTTTTTCGTTTTTTTGCGTTGATGAAGGTAATATGTCCATATCAATGATTACAGACCTTAAGATCGTCGATTTAAGACATTTTTGGAAAATAAAAAGTTAAAAAAGGTGTTATGTACAGTTAATTTTAAAAAGCAAAAAGTGCAGAAAAGTTTACTTTTATTAATGGAAGAGGGAGTTATGTTCACCTTTTTTTTTACTTAAATAATACAAGTGTTGTGTTTTCATTAAATAATACAAGTGTAAAATAATTGCTATCATACCATTAATATTTTAGGTTGTTTTCACAACTTTGCATCATAATTTATTAAGTACAACAATCAGTTCCGTGGCGACTTATCTCAAAAATTAAAAGTAAAACTTTATTCATTTATGCGATCTATGCGACATATCACCTTCATACACTCGCGACTTCAATTATTATCCTGTTGTTACGTGTAAAGTGAAAAATATACATTTATAGTTTTGCTTCTATGCAGGTTAATTAAATATGTCCATACGCATCCTCTCATTTCATTCTAGGCCTATCGCGATTATTTCGTTGCGTACCAACTAATCTAATGTATGGATTTTCGGAATAATATTACTTTAGAATTAACTAAACGTGTACTCATACTTTATACGCATTTACTCGTAAATGAATAAAAAAAAGGTTTTCATTTAATTAACTTTTCAAAATTACAAAAAGTGAATACTCATTTGCTGCTTCTGAAACGCGTTCGAAGACTTACCTTCTAATAAAAAGGAAGCACACAAAACGAGGAACTCCGTCAATACAATTGTAAAAAAGGGATTGCGCATTTTTCCAAATTTCCCAAACCGACTCAACACATGCCTTTCACTACGCAAAGAGTCTTTTCTCGGAAGTTTTCCGCGATCTTTATAAGTAACCAAACCAACCCATCGGTTCAGTTACGTGTGCAGATAGAAATTTGTCGTCTATTAAGGTAGAACCAGACAATTCCAAATACAATTTTTTTTTTATTAGTTGGAATCTCGTCATTTATGGCAAACAATTATCTTCGTCAATACGAGTAAACTTTGTATGACATGACATTACAATCTTTATGTACGAGTATCAGTGATTTAATAATGAATAAAGTAAAAGATTTTTCTAAACACAAAATTTTATAATATTCATTAATTCCAATTATTTTAGAGTTATTTGTAATCCTGAAAATTAAAAAAAAATATGAAAAAAAAATTCACTATAAGCTAATGCTCCTCGTAAAAATCATTGTGTTGAGTTTTTTTTTGTATTTCCCATCGATTTATTATCCCCTACGTCCCATGCAAAAACTGGGTGTTTATATGTGTGTCTGTGTATCTGTATGTGTATGTGTATGGGTCTATCTGTGGGTCTATGGAATCTTAGCTTCTATACGGGTGGACCGATTTTGATCAGGTTTTTTTGTTCCAAAGCCGACGTGATCGAGATGGTCCTTTGCTATATTTATGACGATTTGTTCAGTCGTTTAAAGCTCATCAGTCTATTTCCTAGTTGACGAAGGTCAACTAACTACTTACTTCCACGGGGTCAATTGATGTGCAATTTGGTATACTATTACTTTTATGGTATTTATAATACCTTGATCTGACACCCAAGAGTAGTTTGCCGGACACCCAAGACTCAGAGACCTACAGAAGGTATAGCATGTTGTGGCTCAATAGAAAGTCGGAGGTTATTTTAAAATATATAGCCTATTGATATATATCTGTCTTACGTATATACGAGTATATCTGCTTATATACATAAGCATACAGAATTCAAATATTACGTAACTCGACCATGTCCTCGTATCTTAAAAACAAAATCTTTAAAACTATACTCTCAAATTAATATAGACTAAATGATTACTTAGTCTAACTTTGATTTTATTTCGATCGATCGATATTCGACAGTCGATCGATCACATGCGACCGGCCATAATTTTATTTATCGTTAATTGTTCATCACAATGCTAAATGAATTGAAGTTCAATTTATAAATACTGAAAATTGGATTATTTTAAGTAAGGCCTCTTTCACCATCTGTCAAGTAAGCTAACCGTCATTTAAAGTCCGCTGTCACCGGGAATAATTTAGCTGTTATACCTTTGTTTGTACGGTAAAAGTCCCAAAGATTAAAAAGAAAATAATAAAAAAAATTACCTGTCGAAGGATTGCCTAAACCTAAACCGAGTGCATAATTTAATAAAACATAAAATTATTTCTAAAAGTAGCTAATCAACACTTGTAATTGGTGAAAGAGGCCCTAAGTATAAGTAATTTATATTAAACTAAAAATGTATAGTTAATACTACTCTTGAATACGTAATAGGGCAAAATGTAATAAGCAGATTAGTGATAAAACTGGAAAATTATTTCTAAACATTTTCTTGTTGCTGGCTATATTCAATTGGAAATAAATGTAGGAAGCATCTTCGGAGAGAGTTAGTATTGTTTCCTTATGTACGTGTATTTGCTGTGCAATACAATGTTAAACCTGAATACTTGTATTTTCTAAACGCGAATACTTTCTTCTAGTTTCATAAAGTTCTTCTAGTTCATTCTAGTTTCTTTGCTTCTAGGTTCATCAAAAGATCATATAGTTAACGCATTTACTTTTAAATGAAAAATAAAAAGTAGGAAGACAATATGTAGGTATATAAATTTTGACCCGGTATCTCATTAAAATATATGTCTTATCTTATCTTACATATTACAGTACGAGTTAGGTATACATCAATAAGTAAATATTAGATCTGAAATGAATGACATGATAACGCGATTACAAAGTCTCTGATTGTTTCTCTACGGTCTATTTATACGTATTGAATAAATAGACCAATATTTATTACTCAGACCAAAATAAGACTATAGACGGAATTTTGCGGACAACATGTTGAAGCCGATTTTATAAGTTTACTATAGTGAGATTTTGTGTTCAAAGCTAAAATCCGCTCTCTCTCTCAATCTCTCTCCCTCTTTATTGTAATATTAATATAATATAGATAATCACTACATAGTATAAAACAAAGACGCTTCACGTCTGTCCCTATGTATGTATAGAGTGATTCAAGAGGAAGGTTTTAGTATATAATTTCAAGGCGGGCAAAGTCGCGGGCACCAGCTATCTATTAAAAATATAGACACAACCCCTGAAAATTTTATAACAGCAAAGACGTCAGGCGTTATAATGCTTTACACATTTAGTCAGGCGCTAGACATCCCTTACTTTTAACGCGGGCGAAGTCGCGGGCACCAGCTAGTGTATTTATATTTAAAATCGTTACCGACTTCAGTAGAAATATGTTTATCGTATATACCTACTTCAAATGTCGATACGTCCGTTGTCGTATCATGTCGTAGAACCGTAATTTGTCTTCCAACTTTCGGATCCTTGATACCTAGCACTCCATTTGTTTTCCTTACGGACCACTAGCCCAGAAATTTTCCCTCGCAACTCACACGTCTTGACAAATGTTTGAACACTACTCGACTGCCACAAATACAGGTATTGTAATTTTTTATTCAAACATTCTCACTTACTGCAAACTATATTAATATATACCTACTCTATATATCATCATCAATAGTAATATTAAATCTGCAAGGGTTGGTCATGGAGTAAGTTACTTTGTTTTCAGAGATATCGTGTTTATAGGCTCTATTAGATACATGATACTGAAACTAAATTGACGATTTTTAGAATTTTTTTCTGTATGTATGTATGTGTGTAAACGAATTAACTGATTTTCATGAAACTTGGTAGATAAACATTTAGATGTACAGGACACAGGATAGGCTACTTTTTTTTTCAACGCGGACGAAGTCGCGAGCACCAGCTAGTACTCTATACTTACTATACTCATATTGTAAAGAGAGAGGATTTGCATGCTTGTAATGAATAAACTCAAAAACTACTGGGCCGATTTTAAAAATTCTTTCACCTATAGAAAGAAAAAGTGTCAGCGATAAATTTTATATAAGATAAATTTTATAAAAGCTCGTGCTTATATATATATATATATATATATGAACTAGCTAGAATTAATAAATTAATTCTGAATAAATAGGCATGTTTGCATAAAGGTTTACCCAAAATGTTCCATGACATAAAATTTGGAAACATTTTTTGTCTATGTTGGGCAAATAACGAGCTTTTAAGTAAGTACCATTAAAAACTGAATATTCAGATGAAAGGGTTCTCTTTGAATTGTAAAAAATGAAGTTTTTCTATATATAAACCTTTAATATTAATGTACTTGAGAGTAGCAATACTATACGCTCTTTTGAGGGTTACATAATTAATTAGGGTCTCAAGAAAATCGGCCTTTCAAGAAAAAGCAAAGAAGTAGAAATATTTATTACAAGTAGTGGTTCTGTAAACGATGTCAATTACACTGGTCATATCTAAGACGATGTATAGAAGCTAAATATTATGATATTATATTAAATACTTGCTGGCGCCCGCGACTTCGCGTTGAAAAAGAAAAAGTAGCCTATCCTGTGTCCCGTACGTCTAAATGTTTATTTACCAAGTTTCATCAAAATTAGTTAATTCGTTTAAGAGTTATGGAACAACATACATACATACATACATACATACATACATACATACATACATACATACATACATACACACACACACACACACACATACACACACACACACACACACACACACACACACACACATACATACATACATACATACACACATACATACATACATACATACATACATACATACATACATACATACATACATACATACATACATACATACATAGTATTGATTAAACTTTTTCTTGATACAAAGAAAGTTAACTTTCCATAGATTTCATATATAAAAAACCTACTTCTTAGTTATAAGCAACTAATGAATATTTTTATTCAACACGATGTAAACTAGAACTTTTATTTGTCTTGATTCGAGATATTCCAATGGTATTTTGTACTTTACATAATACATATTTATGATGTGAAGTTCGTGGCTATTATTTCCATAAAGAGCCACTTCGAACTTTGTTGTGGGATAACAACATATATCTTAGGTAAGTTGCGAATATGGATCGCATTTCGCTCACAGTTAACTTTTTACTTGAATTAACATACGAGATATTTTTAATTTTTCAACGCGGATGAAGTCACCCCTAACCTTGAAGGTGCTTACCAGCGAATAAAATAATAAACGAGAGATTGGGTAATTTTTAGTAACACTATACAATTCGTCGTTATACGTTTCTTCGTAGTGTTGTTTCGATATTTTGGAATGGCTTTTTTATCCTCGACAAATAAATATATATAAAATAATATAAGTCTTCTGTATAATCGTTTCCTTGCACAGTTACACCGATATCTCACTTTTTCAATATACACACAATATTCATACATAAAACCGAAAAGGTCGCACCCGTGATCCGAACCTTCGTCTCTCCTCCAGGGCTGTCACTTTTTCCTTATTACAAAAGAGTCGTAAGCAAAAAACATCTAAAATTCAAACCATATTTAAGGTCGCACTAACGTATCTCTGTAATGTACTGTGAACTTTGAACAATACGTCTGAAATGGCTTCAAAGGTCGTGTCACAATACTCTGGCGCGGGAAACGACGACAGAAAACTGGCATTTTACGATACAATTGAAAGAAAGTCGGGAACGCTTCTTTGTAGGATCCTAATCTTTTCGACTTCCTCTTATACCCTCGCGACCTCTCTACGGGGATTATATCGGCCGAATATTTCCCAAATATATAAATAATATGTATGTAAAATCGTTCCATTGTTATTGGAGACCTTTTTTTAATGTTGTACGCGACCTGTTTGCCCTACGTCTTCCACATTAGTTGTACATTTCATTTTTTTCTGTCGTATATTGTCCGTGTGTAATAAGACAAGAAATCTTTATAAACGTTTCTCCCAAACAGGTATACCTATAAGCAAGTGGGTTTAATTGTTTTAGTATTGCCAAGCTTTGTATCTTTATTTTCAGATAGCTGGTGCCCACGCTTTCGACCACATGGAATATTTTAAACATCCTGAAATTCTATTCTATTTTTTTTTTAAATCTGATGAGTTGTTTCGAAGATACAAAGAAACATACAACTTTTAACTCTTTAAAATATATTACTGTACTTATATAGATTACATTGTGTATAAATTATGTGTACAATGAAAACAAAATATGTCAATATTCCAACGTTGTTTTGAACTCAGTTCAATCCACTGTTTTGAACAGCAAATTGCTGCAAATTAAAACACAAACCGCATCAGCGGACATAATAAATGCAAACGAAGCTATTTTCGGCAGAGAGCCGCAGTACGCGGAAGGTGCAGCGTATAAAACCTCCAATCTGGTAATCACTTCTTTGGAAATACCAACCACGTTGCAATAACAATTTTTTTTTTTGCTTTTTTTTAATTATTGTTTTACCACATCAAATTTTCTCCGTATACAAGTCATAATATATTTTTTCTTCAATTATTCGTTTAAGTCCGAGAAAATAAATAAATAATAATAAATATCTTCACTCATTCCACACAGCACCATCTAGTTCCAAATTAAGCAACTATAGGCTTGTATTATGGATACCAGACAGCTGATATAATACATAGATTACTTTTTTTTTGTAAATACATACATATTATAAATACAAAGGTAAATGTTAACACATAAACATTTGCCCCTAGCGGGATTCGAACCCGCGACCGTTTGGTTAACAGCTACGGTTACTAGCCACTAGACCAAACGTGTCGTCAAACCGTAAACCGGTGTGTAGAAACCATGTTAAGTTAAGTTCGTGTTCGTTTAAGTGCGAAGCCGGGGCGGGTCGCTAGTATATAATAAATTTTCCAGCTATACATATCGAATTTTTTAGCGATATCGATAGTTTTTTAAAACTTAATCTCACTTCAGGAAAAGGGTTTTAGCGTGTAAGTTGAAGGTTTTAGCGCGACATAGTCCGCGTTGAAAAATCTGACAAAATATATGAGCTGTTGCTCATATAATTATAACGCCTGATAATACATTCATTATTTTTATTCTTTTGCCAGGCATTGGAAAATGATCCCTTGGGAACTACACTTTTTTTCTGAATGAAAATTACCCTTTGTCCTTTTCTGTTTACCTGACAAGGCTTGTATAGGTAACAGACAGACAGAGTTACTTTCACACGTTTTCACATTTATAATATTAGAATGTATAGTATAAGATCAAATCTTAAGAAATAACTATCGAAATAATGTATTTTGGAATTAAGAATTAACTAATATTTCTTAAGATTGACTCCATAACAGTACATGATACATAAATTGTTTTTATTTTTATGCTGTTCTGCTGTTATTAATTTATGTGTTATTGTTATACAATAACATTAATAAAAAAAAAAAACTCCAACAACCGAACGAGGGCAGATTGACTACGATGTTTTCTAATTATTAGGCTTGTCCAATATAAATTATATTCTTAAATTCGTACATTCGGACATACAAAATTGTTATTTCATTTTCCAATCATTCTCCACAGTCTGTAATTAATGGAAAATTTTATGGAACGAATTAATGAGAAATATTATATTACGTTTTCCCTGCGTTAATTATGATTAATCATTGTCTATTATTTTTCGATATTTTTGTTGGTATACAGAAAGTACTGAACTAAGTACTTATACCGTCGTCGCAGCGATAAAGATGCCTTTTTCAACGAGAACGAAGTCGCGGGCACCAGTTAGTATCTCTATAAAATTAAAAAACACGTAATAAAAGTTGTCTTCACAGTTGATATTACGTCAACATGAAAATTGATGCTAAAATAGAGGCTTTGTTGCGGATAAGATAAAGGAAGGCTGAATGTACCCACTCATTAGGCTTGGGTAAGGCTCTTTTGTTTAAAATACCCTTTATTAGTTCAAACAAAACGGAAGCGGCTGTCCATCCTTCCGGTGGCCGAGCTCAATGGTGCTGAAACCACAAAAACTATACAAAGACCTGAGGGTAATGTGAAACTTTACATAAATTATTTTGGTTTAATTTGTTACATAAATTATTTAAATATTATTGAAACTTGAAATGTATTACAGAAAATGATAACACAAAGTAACGCCCACGTAACGCCACAGGTGCATCGACATTCGTTGTCGTTTCATCCGGAAACGATAATTGTGTCCTTCATTTTAAAAGTGAATTATCTCCTTGTAACTGAATTTTAGAATAACGAGCTTTTTGCGAATTATAGTGTAGGAAAAAAAATATAAGCATTCATTCATTGTTTTCATCTATGGGATTTTAATGCAACTATTGGAGTTACTTCACTTTTATATTGAAAGATATGACTAAATGTGATACCATTAGGCAAGAAAAGATGTTGTTTAAAAATAGGGAGTTACACCACTTTTAAAATGAACGACACAATTATGTACTATGTAGTCCTTCGTGTCGTAAAAATAAATGTGATTTAAATGGTAAACATAATATGTATCTCCACACATTCTAATAGCACCATCTAGTTCCACAGTAAGCAACTAATTCTTGTATCATTGATACCAGACAGTTGATATACTACATACATTACTTTTTTTGTTGCTAATACACATATATTATAAATAAAAAACATCCATGACTCAGGTAAAAAGGTAAAATGTTAACACATAAACATTTGCCCCTAGCGAGATTCGAACCCGCGACCGTTTAGTTAACAACTAGGGTTTCTAGCCACCTGACCAAACGTGTCAATACCTGATAAAAGTCAATTGACCTGTCAATACCTAATGAGGATATGTATCATGTAAAACCTCATAAAAATTCTGTTTTTTTTTTTTCTCTTATATCATTAAAAAATACATTTATTAGTTTACAAAGAAAATAACAAAATAAAGTTTTAACTCACAGGTCTTAAAACTTTATTTTGTTTTTGTAATATTAAGTACCTACTTTACATGTTAATTTTTTTCATTAACATAAATTATAGAAGAAGTTTCACGATTCGTACAAAGATTAAGTGTATTGAAATGAACTAAATTATTCAAACGGGACCTATTTCAGCCATTTATCGCATTGGGCGGTTCATTTATCTTTGTCTAATGGCAGGCAATACGCAAACCTGAACGGTACGTAGTTCAAACATTTTTGGTGATTGGCACAAGTAAGGACATTTTGATACATTGGCAAAGTAAGTAGGTAATTAGAAGTTTCTTAGTCATTTATCCGGACTGGTCTTTTTCAAAATAGCTCAAGAGATGACACAGTCCCCAAAACAGAAAAATAGGAATGACATATTAATAGATAAGTATATTTCTTTATAGCTATAGTTTTAGCTCATGTTTCATGGGTTAATTTGTCATATGAGAATAACCTTTTCACAGTACGTTACTGAGTTTCGGATAAAATAGACAAGATGATAACGATCTTAAGAACAACCCCGAAAAAACCCACAATACTATTATTTTAGATATCTAAATAAAATAAATAACAATTACGTTCCTTCGTGTATTATATACAAATCATAATGCATAGTACTAAACAAAGTAAAACTAAAACTAAAATTTCACTATTAACATAGTGAAGGCACATGCATTTTTTTAAACGCTTGTTCCCTTTTACTTGCACCAAACTCTTAAGGCGTTGGTTTCTGACCGTTGAGCCGTCGCGTCGTACCTCAATTAGTGCTCAAGACATCTTGTATAACCGTGACTGCTGTATATCCTGATTGATGTTTGCCTTGTCGACATTGTAAAGCACCTTTGGTTCGTTGTATCATAAATTTATAGGTAGGTATTAACTGCAAATATCTTTGCAACAGGACTATTGCGTCGAGTGATCACAGTGTACTGAATTTTCACGAATAACTTTAAATAAGAGTTCTTTTGGTCACAATTACTACATCTTGAGTCTATAATAAAAGTTGAGTCTAATTTGGCTCAAATTGGGAGGCTATGGAGAATTTATCTCTTTTATGGAAAAGCTGAATTTTTCAATAGCGAATTAAATTCTTTGGAATGTTATTTTGATATTAATTTTTTATGGGTTTAATGATAGTAATTCCAGATATCCAACGCCACCGTGTAACCCACTGCTCATCCGACCCTAATATAGCGCTGATGGAATGCTCACCCGTCTATAATAATCTGTTTCATTCACTTTTAGTGTTGTGTAACTTTTGAAATTGAGGAACTGCTTGAGAAGCCATATTTTGTATATTTTCTTATACAAGCCATCTATACTTACTAGATCTTATTGTTTTGAAATAAACGTATTTTACAAATCATACACATATCTTATGAATACAAAAAAGTTTAGCCAATATTTCGCTTATTAAAAAAAACTAATAACTAATTCAAACCTAAGTAGCACTACAACTGACTTAAGTAAACAAGGCTAAAGCTCTACTTCAGTTTTCTCGTTAACAAAAGTTCTTGTTGAACTTGAAAAAAGCTTTATAAGAGTTTGAAGAGAGACTCTTATAACCCGCATACTTTCTTCTATAATTAATTTATATTTATTGTGCCTTTAACGATTTACTAACCACTTAGAAAACACCACCGTGAAGTAATAACACTTGCCCTGTTGGGTTATGATGCCAGATGGCCAGATGCCAGATGCCAGATGCCAGATGCCAGATGGGTATTGGATGCCAGAGTCTATTCTCTTTTTTATCTGATTTTCCCAGTTTATGATTGTTGAAAGCAGCATTCCCTGCCACTATTAAACTAAGTATTGTACGTAATTTCTTCATCATAATAAACTTTATATGTTGCAGGCTAATAATGTAGCTTTCTACAGGTGAAAGAATTTTCAAAATCGGTCCAGTAGTTTTTGAGTTTATACATTACAAACAAAAATACAAAAATAAATAAATCTCTCTTTATAATATTAGTATAAATGAATTGGGAGAGTGTGTCAACACTATTCCGTAATAAGGTTTTTGTACGTGATGCCTACACTTCTTGCATTTAATCAGTTTCGCCCACATGTACAACGGACATATCAGTTTCCGACCACAAGATCAGAAGGAAATAGGAAAATGGTTTATTTTTTTGTGTACGATATTTCCAAAGGCGCTTTTTGAATATTTGGAACAAGGTTGTTGCGAATATCCGCATAAAATGCGGAACTTCCTCGTCGATTTAGACAACCGTACTCGGGCATTGCAAACAATGCCAATATCACGTATACGGATTTAGGACTATACCTAAGACTGGTTTTAATTTAAATTGTTTAAATTTTCTACTAAATAATTGATTAAAAAGGATCAATTGCAATCATTTATTTCTGTATTAAAAATCACATCTATTAAAAAAATCCGCACCGGTATCCGCCTTGGCGGATTTTGAAAATTTTGGATCCGCAACAATCCTGATATGAAACTTTATCAAAGTTCAATGAGCTGAGACCATCTATAAAGCGAATATGATATTTATTTAGGGAAACATTTCTTGTGTCTGTTTCACTTAAAGAGCTCTACGCATTGGTTATAAATTATTTTTAAATTTTCATATCCATCTAGATACGAGAAATGAGGTTTTTAAGGAGCTCCTGAAACTCCAGTGGCTCAGCTCTCCAGTGAACCTTTGAACGAAAGCTGTAGTAATATGCTAACATATGTATATTCAAAATATAGCTGCTCTCTCTATTACACTGACTTCGCAGTCAGGTGCTAATTGATTGATGCAATCTCTGATCCAATTTCGTAGAGGACAATCGGTCTAACATGTATGTGAACGTGCCATACCTACCCGTAGATAAACACGAATTGTCAAGCACATTTAGATCGTTGGTTGAAATATTGAAAATAACCTTATGTTTATTACCTGGTATTAGATGACGTCGTTATTGAGTTGTTTGAAAAGATGACGAAATAAACTGTCATGATAAGAATAAGTTACGAAATAAGAAAAAATATATATAACCGTATTGTACGAGTTAACAAACGAGAAACTCTTTCAAGAGACCTTTCAAAGGATCTGAAAAAGAATATTACTACTTTAACCTTTTGTCTGTAATTTACATAATTCTAAGTATTTTATAGAATTTTCTCAAACGTTAACTTCAAGTGTGCTTTTGACAGTTCCTGTCTTTGTTTATTTATTATATAAGATAGGCATTTATTTATTATTAAACATATTAAATTGAAACCGCTAATGACCTATTTACATAGGGTCCAAATGGTAACCCTTTTTCCAACTTTGTATTCACAACTTTTTAAATCTGTGAATCAGCAAATCAATTAATTTAATTTAATTTAAACATCTTAATTATAATGTTCATTTTGTCTTTTAATATGAGCATTCCTAGATATTGGTCTCTGACCTAATCTTGCCAGTTTTGACTCGAATAAATATCTAAGATCTAATTACAATTAGGCGTTATAATAAATTTAACAGACCAACATGCTTCTATTACAATTCAGAATAATTCTTTACTAAAAGATTGAGAGAATTCGACAGTATAATAATTCTTTTGAGAATCAATTCAATTCAGAAAGATTGAGAGAATTCGACAGTATCAATTAAAGTCGAAAATACCCCCCAACATTTTACGTTCAAAAGGAGACAGTCTGATATTTCCTCGGGTCATTTGCAAACCAAAGGCATAATCCTTCGCAAATTGTGTTAAATTTCGGTCGTAGCTGTCTACCGTGGGTCGGAAGTACATGGAACTTAGGGGCAAAGGGTAATTGTCGGGACCCATGGAATCAGCCACGATTTCGTATTTGGGAGTGCATATTCATGAGAAGTACACCTTCAGGAACGTGGTTCGGATAGCAATAAACGACATTTGAAGTTCAGATAACAATTTAATAGCGCCCTGAATAAATAATCTCGTAAAGTTCAAACGGGTAATTGATTGAGTAGCGATTTCATTTAAATATTCTGTCGCTCAGTTTAATTATTGGTTGAGTACATAGTTAAGGCGTAAAAGCGTAAGAAACTAGGTCAGGATAGGAGTTACAAGTGAACTTGATAGGGTGAAGGAAAGTCTAATCACCGATTCCAAGGCTTAAAAAAATGTTTACGGTCTTTCTTTAAAATGTTACTCAATACTTTTTACATGATATTAATAACTTTAACATATATTTAGACTTTTTCAGAATATAAATTTTACTGAAATCATACCTATTAAAATTTAATCAAATAAATACCTAAAACCAACATAGATTCTCATATATGTGAGCAATTCTATGTATATGAACTCGTAATTCAATTCCATCGTGAAAGGGACGTCTACTCACAAAGCACGAATGGTCTTGTGAAATTTCTTCCTTACTAAAATATTCAAGCAGCACTCTAAATCATTTCCTTTCAATCAATCACAAATTCCAATATCGACATTTCTCTTTTTTTTACAGTCCATAATTAAATTCAACATTATAGCTTTATTTTTTATATTATATATATATAAAAAATTAAAGCCCAAAATAAAATTTGCAACGATTCAAATAATTCGCCTAGTCCATGTCATTTACGCAAATTATTTCCACTATCACGTAGAAAATGTCCACAGGATATTACAAAATCAGTAAAGAATCTCGAATATTATTCGTAGGTATTGGAGTAACGTAACATACAAGTCATTATTATTTGGAGCAACAAAGAAGTAAAATCTGAAAATGGAATTAGCAATAATTCAACCAATCAATGTAACTGGAAACTGTCGCGATATTACTATTATATTCTTATATTGTAGGTGAAGTATGTGTTGATTTTTTATAAAAATTTCATATTGTTTTTGTATTCCTCCTTTGTTGGAACTATTCTTCTTGTTAATTTAGTTACTTATTTTTAATCAATTTATAAATATTTGTACAGAATCTAGTATTATATAAAGTTCAATACCTATTTATATCTAAAACTAAGTTATACATATTTACAAATTGTATATAACTTTAAGCTTCGGTCCTCTAAGCAGAGTCCCACGCATGCGCATTACCTCGTTGTATAGACAGACTAATTTGTTGACCAATGTAATAGCCAGCTCTTGATTAGTTATTTAGTCATTAAGTATTTAGTTACTTAAATATTTACCAGTGTCAAGATTAACAAAATATATACCTATTAACAATTTGGACGGAAAGATTATTATAAAATCCACATTGTACATATTGAAACTCCAAAGATAGATTCATGATTTTTATAATGTTCGTTAAATATAATATAATTTCATACCTACATAATATTAATAAATTAAACCAATTCCAAAGCCAACCAACAGTGTCGCCTAAACATTACTTATTTAATTGGTTATCTACCGATATATCATTTTACTGTGTGCTATAGACATCTCGTATAGTAGTGAGTCGCTTGTAATGAAGCAGGAGTCAGCCTCATGGGAAATTCAACTGTGACTCACTGCGGGGATAGATCGTAAAATTAAAATTACTCGGACCACACAAGTGAGTACCGCCTGCATTTTGTTAAATTCCTACTAATTTTATTAACATCAAAGAACACAGTTCTGTTAGAGCCTCGTCAAACTTATTATTCACAAGGATGTATTTATCAAGTACCACACCAATTCATTCACAATATCATCGACATCGATAGACATCAAATGTATATCGGTTACTTTGGAGTTTATTAAGAAAAAAGCGACCTGCCCACGGCTTCACACCCGAAGGTAACACCTAAGTAATTTACGTTAAGTATGCTGTTTCTTTTCTATTTTCTACAACTGTTTATCTAAAGACGTCGTCGTTCTAACGAAAATTAATAAACTGTAGCAACTGATGTGAAATAAAGAAAAATTGGGGTGTTTACGTTTTTCCGGATATTTTTTTCTAATTCCTCTTTTCAGATTCTTAATTGAGGGGTAATCAAAGCCTCTTAACCTTTCTCCGACTTCAAATATAATTTGAAAAAAATTCCGAATTGCTGAACCACACGCCGTTCTAAGAGTTTTGCGTAGAGCACTAATTTTAGTGATACATTTTTATTTATATTACCTTAGTTGGCCATTTTTATTTCAACTTATATTGATGACACAAAAGCATTGATGACTGTAGATTGCAACATTTTTAACAAATATATTGTCCTTAGTGTCACTTGCAGAGCAAAATATGAAGGGCGTTTACATATATTTTTAAAAAGATATCGACTTATAAATCTTAACACGCATACCAAAAAATTAAAAAACAATAAATTATTAGCAGTACAAGTTGCACCACACAAGTCATTACGAAAGAACAAATTACGCTTTTTTTGTCCATCGGAGCTGCAAAAAGTTTTCGAGTTATTCTAGTGGAAGCGAAACGTTAATTTCGCTGTTTCAATCCTAAAAACAAGCCTTCAATACGCACTGAATTGAATATCGATTTGGTTCGTCCACTAATGAGGTTGTGTCTGTCGGCTTCTGTAAAAAAAATACTAGAATGTAATTACAAAAATATCTCTTGGAGCAGGTACTATAGATAGAGGTTGTGTGGACATTGTACAACACCACCTACCATTGAATGGACCGTCAACTTGTCTGCAAACTGTTGCTTGTTATACGTATTTCCAGAAAAAAACTACAAATGACATCATGAGTTTTAATTGGTGTATCGTTTGCTGTGAAAATTTATTTTATACTTATTTTTTGTTCTTATAAAACTATAATTATCGTTAACGTTGAGAAATCCTCTTGGATACCCAGCAGTGCGGGGTTATGCCGGATTCGTAAGGGCGGGGTCGTGGGGACGCAATGGCACGACTTCGGTGCCTCGATCATTACATCAGCCTGTATCTCTCCACTGCTGGATGCACACCTCTCCTAAGGCTCGCCACCATGCACCGATTTTCGCATCCAACAGCTTCCTGCGTAGCCCTTTAGATCGTCTGTGATTCGTCATCGTGTGTCATAAAAGATTCACAGATGGGAGGGGAGCCCACGATGCTAAATGTGGAGTCACTCGAGCGTCGTGTGGATTTTGAAGATTAGATGATAAGAAGAAAAAAAAGGTTATATGATGATTTTCTTTTCAGCGGTGGGGTGAGCGTCTACAGGCGTTTAAAATTTCGCAGGCCTGTATTTAAAAAAATCCTCCATATAATCGTCAGATTAAGAATCAGCACGATCAGGAATTCAGGCTGAACCGTCTGTATGAAAATTTTACGCGCTCGAGTATTACAAAATGGCAATCGTCAAAAATCTTTTTTGCATTTTCAAAAAGTTGCCACGAGATTGCGTTCGTCTGCATCCGAATCGAATCGAATCGTCTGAATTTTAAATGTGAGCTTAGTTTAGGTTCACTTAATATCCCCTCTGAAAATCTGACGAGCTCGAGTTGTATTTAAAATTTTACCCCAACCCCCACCAATCCCACCAACCAAACCGTCAGATTAATACATATCCGTTATCGGAGACACGTGGGGAATATACATTGGCAATATCTGACACGCTCGAGTAAATCCCAAAATCCCTCTTGGGCTTCCCTACCAAGAGTGAATTATATTTTACGATTCCATTTTTTTTTAATACTGTCACTAACTGTGTTGGCAATATAGCTAACAGAAAGTTCATCTATTGTTCTACAAAGCAACATTGCGATTGTCTAAGGAATGCTTTGTGATCTCCACTTGCAATCGCGTTATTACGCGAAGTTATTACACATTTGAACTGTATTTGATAGGTATTACAGAAATTTGCAAGGGCATTTGATTTGACGGATATATTCTGAATGAAAGACAACCTTTCTGTATCCCAAATATTCATCAAGTGTATTCAAATTTCATGATAATTGGTTGAAACCTGGTTGAAACTTAAGGTCGGGTCGCCACTTATAAATAAATTACTTAATGTCGCGGTTTAATCTTAAAATTTATCTATTTTGAACCAAAAACTGCAAAAGTATATATAATAAATATACGTTGGTGAACAAAAGATTTCTTTCTAGCACAACTAATATTGCTGTAGAAGTATTTCATCAAAGGCAAAAGCAGATCGGATTGCCCTATATTCTCCCTGGAGATGAAACATGGCGGAAATTCAGTTAAACCGCTTTGAAATACTTCCTCCTCTGCAAATTCAATGATATATATGGACTAAGACGTGTGATGCAGGCACTAACTTTCAAACAGATTGCATGATACCCGACATATACCCACATACACATACATATAGGTACAAATATGTATGTAGGTATATGTAGCCAAACCTAGATCCTATGAATAGTCTCCGCTTGTATCAAACATAGCTCGACTCGTGTTATCTTCCACACGTGTAAACACAAAGGACTATTACATGATACCTTAACACGTTAGCAATAAGATGTAAAATCCAATGTTCCGCTAGTTACAAACAAAACGAATACCCCATCCCTTTTTTACTTTAACAGGACCTCAAACTACGCAGAATACTGAGCCCTGACATGATTTATTTTTAAAACATACTTATTGATTTTACTGTTACTACATTAGTGTGAAGGTTGTTTGATTGTAAGTTAGTGTTTTGTACGTTAACTAACAGCATTAGATAGAGCTGTGGCATCTTGAGAATGTGTGAGATTCACCTGAACTTAGCAGATGCGACGCAGCTGCCGCCCGGGGCAGTTCTGTTTCGTCCCGCGCTTCCCTCACCCGCCACCCCTCTGGTCCGCGCAATCGCGGCTAACAGTTTTATTTCCCCGAATAAACTTTATTAAACAAAGCGTGCGTGCCCCGCGCCCTGCATCTGCTCGCCCAGCTGTTCCCGGTGCAGCTGACCTCTCCGTCTCGCTCTAACTCGACAACATTGCTTTAGGGCGAAAGAGACGCAGCATCCGTGTAATCGCATCGAGACCCTTCAATTCCCTGTGCATAGCCCATTCGCAGTCTGCATCCCGACACCGACGCGCAAACTACGTTGATAATGACGAGTAAACGCAGACGCGAAGCCGACAACAATGTCAACGAGCAAGAACGGCGCACCAAACGTCTCAGGCGCCGCAAACGCTCACACAGCGAACCGCTTATGAACGAGACCGATAGTGCGGAGAAACGTCAAGCTTTGAAGCGCCTCTTTGGAAGGATTGGCTCCCAGGAGGCGGAGTCAGATCAACGGCGGTTGGGCAACGAAAGAGATGAAGACGATTTTTTCAGCGTACTGGATTATGCCGATGAAAATGAAGATCCGCTTCTCGATATGGTTCCAGTGAATATGGATCCGGAGCAACTTGGATTTTTAGTGTGCGCTCAGGAGACGCTTCGCTTCCTGCAGTGTCGCGGTCTTCCGCTCGAACATCCCGTGTTCACCCGGCTGCGCTCGCGCCTTCTTCAAGGTATCGGCGAGATGGCTATGGCCTGAGCTTTACTAGGCCCTGAGCCCACCAGGAAATAAAGCCCACACTTACCCAACGACCACAATTCTTGTGAACTTCTCCAGTGATATTAGAAGTGTTTTTTGTTTATGAACTCTCTTCAATCGTACTCCCCTATCTGTGGATTAAATGATAGATGTTTACAGAAAGGTTTTAAGTGAATTTGGCTTACCTGGATGTATCTAGTCACTGTCTAGTCAATAATGTGCATAACTCAATAATGTAAGCGAATTTCCTATAAATGAAATCGTCCAAACGCGAGATCCTATTTGAGTTACAGGAAATATTTTTTGAGTTATTGTGCGATACACTGATATTTTTAAGTTTATAAATTAAAGAAGTATGTAGTTGTAAATCCGTTTTAACTGTTTAGATGATGTGAAATTATTATATAATATTTTACTGAAAATTACATGGTACATTGTAAACAGGTTAAAAATCGTCAATAAAACTACCACTTAATTATTGTGTAGATGTTAAGAATTGATAATTCTTTTCGCTTAAAATATATACCGAAATGTATGTCTAACTGAGTAAGGCTCACAATTGCTTGCACATTTGTGTACTCCTTTCTTTTGTTGTGTTCGTGGAATGCTACAACCTCTGTGAAAAACACATTGTGCTTGTTTTTTGGATCTCTCAAATTAGTGTTAGATAAATGAAATATATCTTACTTTAAGTATTCTACATTAATTTCTTACTATCATTAATTTTACTATAAATGTAAGTAAGTATAAAATTTACTGTCTACTTGTCATGGATGTAACGAAATAAATTAATATTTGTTCGCAAATCTAGTATGATTTTACCCTTTATACTCGTAATTAGGCAAGATTTATAAATGTGTGAGTCAATGCGAAATGTGTTACTTTCGTTGGCATTATGCGAATTTATTTGACTTTTCTTAATACTATGAACTGTATACTGTCCTATATATATATATGTATACTGTAGTTGCACGCGACTTCGTCCGCGTTGAACGATGAAAGGTACCCTATGTCCTTTCTGGTTTTCCAGACAACTTGTATGCGAAATTTCATGGTGATGTTCAGTAGTTTTTGCATGAAAGAGTAACAAATATCCATCCATACAAATTTTCGCATTATTTATAATATTAGTATAATATTATAATATAATACAAACAAAAATACAAATCTTCTCTCTTTATAATATTAATATAGATAATATTCATAAAGTAGGTAATAATCCTTACTGTCTGTCTGTCTGTTCGCGATAAATTCAAAAACTATTGCACCGATTTTCGTACTGTTTTCACCAATGGATAGAGTGGTTCTCGAGGAAGGTTTTAGTATATAATTTACAAAGTCGCGGGCAGCAGCTAGTAGGAAATAAATAGCATCTGTCTCCAGTATGCGCTGTTGATCTTAGTAGGATTAAGAATAAGGGATTAGAATTTAGAATGGGATAGGGAAATGGGCTTACTCACTCACCAAAAGACAACAGCACACGTGCTATTATTTTACATTAGTCTTCTGCTAATGGGTGGTTACAAATGACTGCGAAATGCATTATGCCCTGTCACTAGTTGCAGACCCATGAAAGTTGGCCCAGCCAGGAATCAAACCCGGGACAGAGAGACTTGACCAATTATATAAACCTAGAAAAAATCCTAGTTTATAGCTAGTTAGAAAACTTTGATACGTACGCGGACGAAGGGTATGTAAGTACTATGTTTGTGTTGTACCTTATTATGGAACCCAATTAAAAATAAAATTCATAATGTTACAATATTTTTATGTAACATAAAAATGTCCTTGCTTTTTATCGGTCGTTACTGTAAAGACCGTTGCATTATCGTAAAGATTTCGCATTTCGCACTATGTTGAATATTTTTAGATATACGCGTCTCAAATGGGTGGTCCTTGCACTAAAGTCTTTTTTTTTCTTGCGATATCTAATTAAAGTCTGTATTATTTCTGATCCAGCTAGAATCATGAAGTATGTTTCGCTGCAGATGTAAAAAAATACCATGGACTTGAAACCAGAATATTGTATGGCACACATATCCTTATCCTTACATATTATAAAACAAAGGCCGAGGCGTTTGTCTGTCTGTTCGCGATAAACTCAAAAACTACTGCACCAATTTTCATGTTGTCTTCACCAACGGATAGAGTGGTTCTCGAGGAAGGTTTTAGTATATAATTTACAAAGTTACGTGGACGAAGTCGCAGGCAGCAGCTAGTTGTGAATAAATGACGAACAAGCTAATGTCTACTCTAGGATTTTAAGTGCGTTGCAACCCTGATAGAACAAAGGGTAAGGAAAAAATGCAGAAGGGTATGGGCGTCATTGATTCATATATACAGGAGACTGTAGGTCGGTGGTAACTACCCCTATTTATCTTCACAGAGCACAGTATGCCCAGCATTGTGCCCTGTTAAATTATAGTTTTCCACCATATAGACTTGTAATATACTATTACAAATTTTTACTTTTTGTTGAATCAGCTACCATACTGGCGACCTATTAATGGTAGAATTTTTTCAATTGCGAACTTAAGTATTTAAATATGTATCGGATTTGAAGACAGGTTAATATGGAAAACAGACAAAACCTTAAGAACCTCAACACATGTCTCAATATTTGCATAAGTCCAATACTTTCACAGCCCGGATCAGATCATGCAGATTCAACGAGGAATAATCCGGCCCATGATTGTGTTCTTTTCAACAATAATGAGACAAAAATTAAATAAACAAATATTGAGCCATTTTGGATACCGAAGGGTTAATAGTTCACTCCCATTTATTATCGAGACTGAAATCATCTTACGGGATTACATTCTCTGCAATCTGGGATCGGATGCACGTTACGTAGGTACTATCTGGGACGGTACAATACAATGAAGAGCCTCTACCTGCATTACGATCACGTCAATATACTAAAGTCTAAGTTACTTACAATCTACTCGAGATTTTTAAGTAGCTTAGGGCACCTTTCACAAACTACAATTAAAGTGTTGATTAGTTACTTTTAGAAATCATTTTCTGTTATATTGAACTATGCACTCGGTTTACTGCATCATTCGATAGCGATTTTTTTAAATTATTTTCTATTTAATGTTTGGGACGTTTACCGTACAAACAAAGGTATATCAGTTCCAATATCCCCGGTTACCGGTGACTTTAAATGACAGTTTGGCCTACTTGACGTTTGTGAAAGAGGCGCTTACACTCGCATAAATTCCTTGTAACAATTAAACAAAGAAATATGAAATAGTAATTTATTTTTATTACATTAATGTTATTTTTAATTAAAATTACATTGTTTTATTAATATCTATGTGTAAACAAAATAGAGTTTTGCATATAATTAAATATAAATTATCCATACAATATTTTTTTCCTCTATACAAATATTAATATTGTACTTAAATCAAATAAATGTTTCATATAATATTATATCAAATCAGACCAATCACTGTTATTATATTGCTTTGAGACTTTTTGAAAGACTCTCTTTTTTGGCAAATGTGTATAAAAACCATCGATGTTAAAAACATGTTTATAAATCTTTAAATTATTTTAATAATTTTCTTACTAAGTATTATCGTTCTCTTCATGTATTGGCGCAATTCATTAGTTACGGTATCTAAACCTCGCCGAAGTAAATTAACTTATTTGTTAAAAAATATTTTCTTTGGTGTAACAAAACTCAGTATAATTTTTACCCTAAATTGACTACATTTTTTATTGCTGAATTATAATTACTCTTGACATATTTATTTTAAAAAAAATATTAACTAAAAAACCTAATTAATCAGAGAGTATATTATTAAAAATAAAAATATACCTAATATTCATGTATAAAATTATTGCACCAGGACTACTGCAATTGATCGTGTCCTTAACCGAGTATTATGTTTAATTTTTCATTGAAATTACTTTACTAGCGATTTTTTTCCATACGTCATATAATACGCAAATCTTCTTCGTTTGTCGCTCTTTCCATTAGTGTAAACCGTATTAACCGTATAAAAATCTGTTCGATTGTTTAGAAAAAGTAAGAGGAGAACAGACAGAGGCGAACAGTGACATTATTTTATATATTTATATTTGCTTCTTCCACGCTCATGACCCTTTTGGTACCAAATAAATTAATTACTTTCTAAGATCTAGATACACAAAGTTAACTAAGCCCTCGTTGTAAACCCAAAAAAAAGGTTAAAAAAATGTCTATCAATCTGTCCAGTTTCATGTCAGAAACAGAAGAAACTCATTGGTTTAAAAAAACAATTTGAAAACTCGGTCCAAAATATTTGTTACAAACACAATTGATTATTATTTGCGTAAGATAAAATCCACCAACCTTTTACGTCTCAGTAGCATGATATAAACTTCAAAATACTTTATCTTATATTATTTCGATGTCTACAATACATAAACCAATATTTTGTATTTATTTAGCAAAGACAAACCTAAAATCTGTTCGTGTATGATATTTTAAATTTTAAAACCGCATTCTTAAAGATAACCTTCCACTGTGGTTATTATCGCAAAACACTGTACTCTTTTTTTGTATTTTTTTGATAAAAGACACAGATAACACTTTAAAATGGCCATAATGATACTTTTAAAATTGTTTCTCGATAATTGTGCAGTAAATACCTATATATATTTTTGCATTTTTTTAACATCTATTATTTAAATTTAAATGCCCAGTTCTCTGAGTATGTTCTCTATGATTATTTGTTCTAAGATAAGTATATATAATTATTTTTTGGTCTACAATCATGAACATTAAGTTTACTATTAAGCTATTACTTAGTATTTTCCTTATTTATTTAATTATTTTTCCACTATTATATCGTATATTGGCCCCTTTGTAAGCGTATTCCATGAGTAGTTTGTTCAAATTATCCACAGATAAGTTTAAGCTGTGGTAACCTCTCTTCAAAAGCAAGTTCAGTAAAGTTTTGTGGAGTTGGTGCGCTGTCATAGATTTCGGAAACGTGGCCTGTGTATAATTCTCGACGTCATAGTTGTCAGGCACCATTCTGAAATGAAATAATTAATTAATAAGTCTTATTTTTCATTAACATTTATTAACGCTAGTAAACCTTAATACATTTCTCAGTTAATTTTTTATTTTATTATTTCATACAATATGTTTATTTTCTAAAAAAAATCGTATGTTTCACTAAATAGCAATTATGTTATTGTTATCTTCAGTCAAATGTTTATTAAATACAGTGTGAAACTCTATGCAAATGCACACATGAATGTCGGTTAAACAAAAACTTAACGTATTTAAAAAAAAAAACTAAATGCTGCTTTATAGCACAGGATTTTTGTCAGCACAGTTTCCATGGCAAAAAAATTATATATTTTTTATACCTAAATACATAATATGTACATACATAATTTATCAGTAGGTATATTAAAATATAAAACTACCTGTGTTCCTGTGATTTCTGTTTCGTACGAGATATTTTTAAATTATTCACGCCAAATACAAACGCATGATTACTTAGAACATATTTTCTATGCCACAAATAAGTTGAAAAATATATCAGCATTGACAAATTATTAATCTTGATTACATTATTAACTAGCTGGCGCCCGCGACTTCGCGTTGAAAAAGAAAAAAATAGCCTATCCTGGGTCTTGTACGTCTAAATGTTTTTCTACCAAGTTTCATGAAAATCAGTTAAGTTATGGACGAACATACATGCATACAATACTTACACTTACTGATTTATTATTAGTATTGATTGATTGATATATTGATATTGATATGTAACTACTCGTACTCCTCTATACCAACCTTTATTGCATATTAAAGTAATAAGAGAAGAGAAAGCCTCTTTAAAAAAATCTCCTATTGAAAGAAAAAAAATGAGTCACCTGTCAATAACATGTGTTTAAAAATAATAAGAAAAAAGTATTCACCTGGCAGTTGGGCACCCTTCTGTGAAGTCTTGCACAATCCTTACGAGTTGTTTGTAGCAAAAAATACACCAGCACACACCGGAGCCAAAGTTTATAGTACATTCGATTCAATAACACGACACAGAAACCGTGGACAGAATGCCACAAAACGCCCGCCCGGCTGCCAGTCTCATTTTTCAAATAGTTAAAACTTCGATTTCCAACAGAATTTGGATCTTAAAACCCACCTATTAAAGTCTAGTTTAGCATAACACTGGTTATAGTAGGGGTGCATATGGCCCTGTTTGATTTACCCTAACATACAGTGCAGTGGGGACTCAATGCTGTACTTACTACAACGTTCAAAATGAACTACAGTCATAATACTCTTACGTAGCTGATATTACATCAAAATAGATTTCAACGTAAAAAATCAGTCAAAATTATACAATATCTTATCAGATGATAGTAAATGATACCTACAGGGCCTTCACCAACATCAAGTAAAGTGCTGATTAGTTACTTGTCGGTTAGGCGTCAAGTAGGCTAACCGACATTTAAGGGAATGATGGAGCAGCTGATATACTTTTGTTTGTACGGTAAAAGACCCAAACATTAAAAAGAAAATAATAATAAAAAATCGTATGCAGTAAACCGAGTGCATAATTTAATAAAACATAAATTTATTTCAAAATAACTAAGCAATACTTGTAGTTGGTGAAAGAGCCCCTAAAAGACAGAAAAAAATTATCCTGATTTCATACGTAAAACGTGCGTATAAGCGTTTAAAACAGATCAATCGACACAACCCACATTATGAATTTGCATAAACCCCCACTATTATACATTTCTTTGATAATTTTATTGTGTCGCCATACAATCGCATACCAAAATAGCTTGCGTTTTGAGAACGGCACTATAGACAAAACACAAAATCATTTAACCCAATTTAACCCAAATCAAAGCGACCTAAAGTCCGTTTCCAAAGTTGAACTTACCAGCAATCGAAATCAGAACATATTTTATAATATACCTTTTATATAATTCTGATGGTCTGACGGTAGGTGGCTACCGTCGCCACAACAACGCCACAGGTGACGTAACATAAAAAACTCAAGGAACTCTTAGTTGCATTTTCACATATCGCGTATACCTACGTATACCATTTGCGCGGCAAAACATCAAGTAGACTATGCTATGTTTTTTTAAAAACTTACATTTACATTTTACATACTTACAGTTTACATAAATATCCCCCATAATAAGTCAGAAAGAACGCAATATGCTATGTTTTTAAAAGCAGGGTCTCAGTAATTCCATTCTGACATTAAATTGTAAAATCTTAATTTTAATAGGTATTTTAGAATCTCGAAAACATTAACTGTAAAATTTTTAAAGCAGTGAAACGAAGAGCTGTAACAGGAACAAAAATTGTCCAGTTAATGAACATTTTTTGTGATTCTTCTTTTTTAAATGATACTCGAAACTTACCTATGAGCGTAGTTGTTGCTGAGAAGATTTCCACGTAATAGCAAGGAATATTTTCTGTTAAATAGAAAAAAAAAACAGAGACTGGCGTTGCAAAAATCGTGGCGCTTCGCATCCGCAATATAGTGTAATAGTAATGGGCTGTATATGCACAGCCATAACTTACTATCCTCATCCTAAAGTCACTGAAAATTTTTGGGCAATCTATTTCCATCTGTAAGATAGTTATTGCATTCATATAATAGACTATTATCTGAATCTATATTAATCCATTGACTAAATAATTAAAAATACGAGCAATAATAAGAACACAAAAATTAAAATAATAATTATAAGAGTTTTTAAGCTAAAATGGCCTAATTTTTACTAACATTACAATTTTAACATAACATTTAAAAGAAAACCTTTATCTGTAGTTTATGAATGTTCTACCGTTATTTAGGGCGTCTATAAATGGATAAAACACTATAAACTCTCTTATCATTACAGCGTGCAATGTGAGTATAGTGAATGTTATAACGATGCTACATAAGTTGACAACATTCATACGTTTAAAAACAACGGACGCGTCTAGTCGTGTAGTGTGTATATGCTTACGAATAAACACGCGAACCTATATCCTTAATTGGAAAACAATGAAATGAAAACTCACGACAGTACTGACTGAACGAAGACACTGCTATGACGTAATGTAAACATCACGAGACGTGTAATCAAGGTGACGGACAACTCCACATGAAACGCTACAGTCCAAGAGTAAACTTCGGTTTTAACGTTTTTATAACGTTTCAATATCGACGAAGAATCGAAAGAGTTGTGTGATCCGTTTGACAAAAAACGGAGGCTTTTGTCGCAAGATTAATTAAGACAATTTTATATTAATATTCATTATACGTTTAATATAAATGTGATATGTTTGTGCAGTAAAAAATGAAGTGATATGTACAATTGAATGAGATCTGTTTGTGTTAAAATCAAGTTAAAATAATATATAATATTATAATATGTGGTCTTATTCGAGTGTAGAAATTCAAGGCAACCGGTTGACTCGTATGGACAGATTTCGTATTTATATATCCGAGTTTATAGTTTGTTTTTGTATTATATTTTTTATTATTTGTATCGCCTTGCTACTGTATTTATTTTTTCACTTATACAACACAGTGACTAAGAATGGAAAAATGAGCAACACCTTATCTGAAAGTTAGAGTCTGGAAATGAACATTAATCATGTTATTAAACAATTGATATCAATTTGCAATTGGAAGATTCATCGATGTTATTTTGATTATTAATATACTTCTATGTGCATTAATATAACATCATGCAAGTATTATTATTATTTTTTATTTAAAGCTAAATTAAATCATACACATAGAGCATTTATAATCTGTTATTATAATAACTAGAATTTGAACTAGTTCTCATCATTATCATCATTCAGCTCGTCTCTCCACTGCTGGATGTAGGCTCTCCCAAAGCTCGCCATCACGCACGGTCTTCTGTTCTTCAGCTCCTTCCTGCGAAGCCCTTCAGGTCATCTGTCCATCTGGCCACAGGGCGTTCAACGCTGTACTTTCCAATTCGTGGCCTCCATTCGAGAAATTGCCAATTTTCAACTCGCATTTGAGACCGAACGATTGGTCTGAAAAACAAAACTGAATAGTGATATTTATAGAGAATTTTAAGTACTTTAATTTCTGTAAACAAACTATTTACTAAAATTTAATAGTTTTCGAGTTTTAGGGAAAAAACCGGAAAAATGCAGATTTTTTTTTCTTTTTTTGCAATTTATTCAATGTTGCGTCACGAAATTTTGTCCGCAAACCTCAGATTCGGATTCAGCACGCCAAAATACATATAGAATGAAAGAAATCAGAACTACCCCAAAACTTTCCCACTAGCGGCCCTTTAGAGTACAAATTGACTGAATTATAGATGTAACCGGCCCATTGCCACTTCAATTTGCTAATTCTCTTGGCTATGTACTCGTAGGTACAACCTGGTTCAACCCTGGTTCTTTCTGATCCTATCCACTAAAGAAACTCCAAGCATAGTTCGCTCCATCCTACCGTGATAGGACACGTTTCGGCACCAACTACGTAAGGAACCAGTGCCGTAAATAGCCTTTTTTGCGCCCTGTGCGAGCTTCTATAACTGCGCCCTTGTTTTTTTTTTAGATATTATAGGTACCCTAGATAGAGCAATGCTATGTATAGGCCTACTTTATTTCATTCAGGTTGATAAAATAAAGCACAAAGGAACTTGGTGTTGGTGGACCAATTATCTAATATTTTGGAAGAAAAATCTATTTTTTTAAAGAACTGATGTAGGTGTGGGCAAACAAGCAGACGAGCCATCTGATGTTAAGTGGACACTTCGCCTATTATACCACCTACTGTGTCTGCCAAAAAAATTAGCTCGATGTTTTGTCTAATTTAATAGACGTTTTTGATGATACTGGCATGTAGGTACGTATGTGTTGGAATCGAGCACTATAGGGGCGCAGTGGGAACTTATCAGGAGCAAACCGAAAAAATAATAGTCCTGCCTGGTCTGTCCATTCTTGCGCCCCCCCCCCAGGGTCTACGCCCTGTGCCTGGGCACCGGTGGCACTGCCCTATTTACGGCACTGTAAGGAACTAGTCCTATTTTTCACAATTTTTTTTTGCATATCTTTATAGATTAACGCCTGTATATTATGCTGATGTATAAACTGTATTACCGTACAGTAGTTTTTGTGTGAGAGTAACAAACATCCTCACAAATTAAGCATTTATATTATTAGTAGAATAATGACTCCTAAATAATGTACAGTCAAAAACTGAACTTATTATTATATTTTTGTTAAGATATTTGTAATAATTACATTAAATTTAACTTGTGTTAAACTAAAATTGTTATTTAAAAAATATTGTACCTAAGTTAGGTAAATTAAAAGTCTGCCGATGCAATTCAGAGAGTTTCCTTTGAATACTTTCTGCAAACATCTTTTCAATTAATTTTATGAACAAATTACTTCAATTTGTAAATGGACTTCATTGAATTAATATAGCTTTAAGCTTTAGCAAGACCTTCCGCTTTCATGGCAGGTAATGTTGATTTTCTTTCCAGTATTAAAGCCCTCTTTTGAGAGCTGTAGGACTCAATAGTTCTGGGACTAATCTATACAATATAATAAAATATATGTGTACCTAATTACTTTTTTTAAAGTTTTTACTTTTTTATTAGAAAGTTCAGGAGATAAGCTGACATCCACTTTATAATGCATCAAGAAAACAACAAAAAAAAATTTAAATTCGCCAACAGATCTTGCAAGGTGAAAAGAGAATGAATGGTTGCTGACATCCCTCATTCACCGAAACAGAACCGCACACGTGCTATTTTCTAACGTTATTTTAATTCTTATTTGTTATTGAGTATTTATATTATGCGCTAAACAGTATTTTAAATAGTGAACGAATGCTCAAAGGATTTTTCCTGCTAATAAAATACCGTTTTCAAATGACCTTGTCTTCCTCTGAGCAAATAATTATATCTCTTCATTTTATATGTAGTATTTGTAGTTATTTTAATAAGCAGTTACATGTTAATTAATTGTATATTCACTTTAATATTTAATATTTAACAACGTATTAGTTGCCTAATATTTTAGTATTATATTTTTATTTGTTAGTAACAGACAAGCAAACAAACTAATCTGTCTATCTAATATTATACGAAATAAATGTATCAATTCGACTTGTATCAGGACAACATCAAAATTGGGGAAACAGTATATTATTGTATCATACCTATATAACAAATTTTAAATGAAGATATAATTTGTTAGAGAGGTCGAGTGAAGAAATCTAAGTATAACTATATATAAAAGATAAAATATAGTCATAGCACAATGGTGTATACTTAGGTATTATGAAATAAAGTCGTTATTCGCCTCTATCTGCTTCTTCTAAATCACTAATAGGATTTAATAATATTTAATTATAGCTTGTAAACCATTAAACTTATTTATAGTTTAACTTATGTCCAACTGAATTTTCTAGTTTTCGTACTAAGTGCCTAAGAGCAAGTAAATGCCAGGGAAAAATTAAGTACATAAAATACTCGTAGTTTCGAATGTGATTGCTAACGAATAAATAGGTTCATTGTGACTA
The DNA here is from genome assembly GCA_945859745.1 of Synanthedon formicaeformis. Taxonomy (NCBI): domain Eukaryota; kingdom Metazoa; phylum Arthropoda; class Insecta; order Lepidoptera; family Sesiidae; genus Synanthedon; species Synanthedon formicaeformis. The sequence continues at coordinate 5,306,965 of OX243969.1, read as the reverse complement.
CGAGTTATTATATTAAAGATAAAACACCATTGACCAAGATTACAGCCGATTGTTAGACTCGGAGTACATTGACACTTATTTTATCAAAATAAATACATAGACACAGACAGTCAGGCATAAAAAATAGACTCGCAAGTAAGTAAGATAAGTACAGGTTCGCTGCCCTAGGGGAATTTTATACGGCTTAAATCGTGTGATACAGTTTTAGTACCTACTGACATAATTTGTTGCTTCTTTACCTAAAATTAGTAATTACCTTAAATACCTATAAAGCATTTTAAGAGTGATTTTATTGACAAGTAGTGTATGGTAATTAGTGTCCTTAGGCGATGGTACCCATCACCTAACATCAAGTGGACTGTCAGCCTGCCTACCACCCTTTAATATTATAATATAATGCTAATATTATAGAGGAAAGATTTGATTGTTTGTTTGCATTGAATAGGCTGCGAAACTAATGTACCGATTTGTAAAATTCTTTCACTGTTGGGAAGCTATATCAGCGAGTAACATAGGCTACATTTTATAAAGTTACGCTGACAAAGTCGCGTGCAACAGCTAGTATAATATAAGAAGCTCTAAGCTTTCATTGGTGCAGGCAGGCTGTGCCTCCTGTAATGCTAAAACCGCGTCCTCACTAGGGCCGCACGGCCACATCAGGCCGGCCGCTCGGCCAGGCCCTGTACACACTACATGCGTACACACTATACAAGACCTGGCCGAGCGGCCGGCCTGATGTGGCCGAGTGGCCGGCCTGATGTGGCCGTGCGGCCCTAGTGAGGACGCGGCTTAACGAATCGACATTGTTTGATGCCTGCCTCGTTGGAGGCCTTGTATAATAAATAAATAATAATAAATTATGTATAATAGTTACATATACATACTTTGATTGTACTCGTGTTCATATCGTTCTAATGAGTGAACATACTAATTCTATAGTAATACCGTATTCTGTAGTAGGTAAGTAAATAATACCTACATACTATGAGAGACCTCATCGTACCGTAGGTATTAATTCTTCAAACATTGTAATTTTCCATTATTTTCTATCACACTTTCCACCTCACATTATATAAACTGTTCATCAACTAGACTTAACTTTATCTTTATGATATCTTCATTTTATGGATACAATTTATTGTTGCAAAAATACGTGTCAGGAATACCTACTAGGTATAAAGGTACCTAATTATAACTACAAGGTGATACCTACAACGGAAATGGATATTTTACTATCTGAAATTTTAATACACGCACGAACTCGAGATAGACGTTAAAATTGCATTTTGTAATGTAAAATTACAATTTCCTCGTATACTGAATTCAGTAATTATTCTTTTGCCTGATAGAACTCATCAGATGGCATAATTACCAACTCTGTCTGATAACATGTTGCTATTACAATCACACAGGCGCTAAGTCTATATCACTACATTTATAAAACAGTCCTCTGCCGCGTCTGTCTTTCTGTCTGTCTGTCTGTCTGTCTGTCTGTTCGCGATAAACTCAAAAACTACTCCACCGATTTTCATGCTGTTTTCACCAATGGATAGAGTGGTTCTCGAGGAAGGTTTTAGTATACAAAGTTACGCAGGCGATGTCGCAGGCAGCAGCTAGTCTATACTAAATTACAAATATTGTAAGGAGAGTACCTATGTTTTTGTAATTTTGTTTGTAAATTTTGTAGTGAATGAATTCAAAAACTACTGGACCAATTTTTAAAAAAAATCAGCGAGTAACCTATTTTATAAAGTTACACGGACGAACAGCTTGTCTTAAATAAAAATACATTCAATATACAAGTAATTAACTGGAAATGAAGGACAAGACGACCTTTGGATAAAAATTTCGTAAATGGAAATTCTTTGGTCCTTTGTAATTAAGCAAAATTAAGTAGAAAAGGTATTTTTATTACAAAATAAGCAAACAACTCCTAAATGTCTGCTTAATATTCTCGTCAAAGTGATGAATTGATTATATTAAAATTAAAGATACAACTACTAATTTATGACTGTAAGATATAAATTTTTATGTTAAGGTTGGCAGACAAGCTGCCGTCCTCTTGATGGCAGGTGAATACCGTCGCCTATAACACAAGCAACACCATAGGTGCTGCAAGTGCGTTGCCGACCATAAAAGGATTAAGGATAAGGGATAAGTGAGGGATGGGGTAATGGGCTCTGACATCCCTTACTCACTCATCGAAACACAACAGCACACATTCTGTTATTACTCGGTGGTCTTCTATATATAAAGGGGTGATTACGCAGTGTGCCTGCCATTACTTTCCAAGTCCAAAAATTTATTCAATTTTTATTGCTTATATATTTCTGTCAGGCGTTGAATTCTTATTATTAATTTTTCGATGATCCCTTGCGTGCCTACTTTTTTTCTGAACCTACATTTTACTCTAGGTCCTTCTCAATAACGCTAAGAACGTGTGATCGATAAAGTACTTTCAAAGTTTTGCGCCATTGAATAAAACGAATTTTGCCTAAAATGCGATAAAATATCGCTCTGGACAACCCGGCTGGACAACCTATATTTTTCCTCATTAACAATTAGAGGCAGACAAACATATAGACAGGCGGAAATAAAAGTGATTCTTAAGGGTTTTGTGTTTTTCCTCTTAAGAGCTCTCTTTCCAACCGGACCCGCTTACCAATTCCATATAACGTAATTCCATGATTACTTCTTAGATAGGTCGTAGCAATACTTATATCAAAAACATGACATTTCTGAGATTTTATATCGATGAAAGTTTGTATGGGAACAAAAAACTGGAATTAATTTCTAAAAAGTGCAGAACTTGTGAATTTTTTGCAGCTTAAAATTCTAGTAATTTCTGACTAAAAGCGAATAATGTTTTCAATGAAAACATCCTAGCGTATAACTTACATTTAAAATTATAATAAATTACAATCTACAAAGCTTTTTCTGAAATATTGGAATTTCTGGCGTATAATGTTTTATTATTTTCGCGAGTTCAATAAGTTCAGCGAATGCCTTGCCTCGAATTCGGTCTAGAATTCACATTATCGTAAGTTAAGACAACAGATGTCCCAAATACCTATTACTGACTTTACTAGCTCGTATAGTGTGCCCTTAAAATGGGTAATGCTAACTTAAACTGACCTTAAAATGTAATGTTACTTAACAATAATAACAAGTTTGTAAATCGATCAAGTCATGCTATAGAGACGAAAAGAGACGAAAGGACCGACAATGTTTCTTGTGAGCTTTTTTGCTTGATATCTCGTCGTACATTCACCCGTACCACTTGTAGATTGACGAACCAAAAATACCAATGTACCTACTTAACCACAAAAACTATTGTCGGAGACACGATGAACTTTATAAAGAATATCTTTAATAATGGGTTACTAGTACAATCGAATTCGCTGTACTGAAATAGTAGCATTTTATATTTCCATTAGTATATTTGTTATAAGTATTAATATACTTATCAATACTAATAATAAATCTGTAAGGGTCTCTCGTACATGATACTGAAACTAAATTGAGTATTTTTTGAATTTTTTTCTGTATGTATGTTCCTCCATAACTCTTAAACGAATCAACTGATTTTCATGAAACTTGGTAGATAAACATTTAGACGTACGGGACACAGGATAGGCTACTTTTTTCTTTTTCAACGCGGACGAAGTCGCGGGCGCCAGCTAGTAAATAATATATTATTACGTATTGGAAAGGTAACATTATGGGTTTAAATTTTTATTTTTTTATAATATAAATATATTATTAAGTAAAAGCTTCTTGGCCATTTTTCTAATTGTTTGTTTCTAAGTTCGGAGCGCACTTGCAGCACCTGTGGCGTTGCTTTTGTTATAGTCGACGGTAGCCACCTACCATCAAGTGGACCGTTATCTGACTGACTACTTTTACATAAAAAAAATATATTGACGAGGTATAAAATAGTGTTAGGAATAAAATAATTTAAAAAAAAATTGGAAACCGTTGGATGTTTCTTCTCCACCTTCAAAATTATTATGCTTAAATTTCGACTAGTGGGTAACCACAGGTACACTGAGGGGTTATACCAGATTCCTACCGGCTAAAGCCCAATGATTTTCTAGCGCGGCTGTTGAACCGCGGGGTTGCGGGGACGTTATGACACGACTTCGGTGCCCCGCCACGGCTATATCTAGCGTGGGGAGGGTTACGCTCCCTGTACCTCGGCGTACCCGAAAGTGGAGGTACACCGGCCATCTCAGGTGACCTCACGACGGGCGATAGTCACCCCTAGATCTACCGCCCGGTCCCGGTAACTTTATCCGACCCGAGTGGGATCCAGAGCCCATTACCATTTTTACCAGAGCCCATTACCCCCCATCCCCTCCCTTATTATTCCTTATCCTTAATCCTTCTATGGTCGGCAGCGCACTTGTAGCACTTATGGCGTTACTTGTGTTATAGGCGACGGTAGCCACCTACCATCAAATGGACCGTCAGCCTGTCTGTCGACCTTAACATAAAAAAAATAAAAATAAAAAAATCCTAATAATCTGCGTTACTGTTTCTGAAACCAAACGTCACTCTGAAAAATATTACTTCATAATTTATAATTCACAACGCACAGACAAAATATTATAAACTATTTCAATTGTCATCACAATTTGATACCTCACAGAAAGCACATATTGATTTTTACTTATTTTTAGCGCAGCTCAAAATGAATCAGTTTAAATTGGTCCATAATTTTCGCAGTGTGAAGGTACGAAAAACGTCACTCACACAGATACACGTCATCGTCCAATTTAATATGTGTTCGTATTTTGTATTGATCGAAGCCTGATATACTCGTACCTAGGTCATTGCACTTATGTTACAGTGAACAGGCCATCCACTTTTTTAGTGAAATCGTTTAGCGATTATCTGTAAATCGAGTCCAGTTAGGCGGCGAGGAGCATTTCAGCAAACATTTCTATCGAAATGCTACTTCAGATTTGTTTATCATCGAAAACTATTCACAGTACTAGTTGCTGCAGGCGACTTCGTCCGCGTAACTTTATAAAGTATGGCCTATGTATTAAAGAATGAGGGGGTAAGGTAATCAACATCTCTACTCTAATATCCCAAACGTCACGCAGGCACGCGCTGGATGGCGGCATAAGACAATAAAATCGACTTCCGTGGTACTCCCTGTTGGTTAACCAACGAGGCTTTGGCGACCGAGTGAGTGGCGGGCGGTATAACTCACCTACCTAGAGTAGACGAGGCTACCTGCTGTAGCCTCGTCTACTCTAGGTAGGTGAGTTATTGAGATTCAAATAATCTCAAAAAGAACTGGAGCAGAAGGCAACGGGAAACCACAGCTACTATTTTCCCATAAAAATTATTGAAAGGTCTAAAAATGTCAGATTCAGACTTTTCATAACCACTTTTCCAACGTACAACTGAAAAGAGAGCGTTTAAAAAATGTATGATTTGCTATTCATATAAAAATATGCCATACTGAGTTCTGAAAATTCTGAAAAAGCAAGTTCAGACAGTCGATTGCCATTGCAACCCTTGATGAGCTTATTGTACAGAATCAATAACCAATCAGTGTAATACCCAAAATCCCCTTGTGTGACAAGGTATATCAACATATCAACGGATCATGCATAATGGAAATATTATGATAATGTGACGTCGGATTTTATCATACTTGCATAACATACTTACGCATCAAGATGTTTAATAAATGGAAATTCAGTGTACCTCAAGTAGGTACACTGTATTCAGTAATAAATAAGAAATAAATAAAATATGAGACGCCTACGGAAACTCGTGTTGGATATTAGCTCCTGTAAAAGCAGAATTATCAAACCTTCTCTTAAGGACACGCTGTACGAGCGAGGCAATAGGTATTTGGGAGAATTTGTTATCTCAATTTACTATAATGCGAATAACCGAATAGAATGCGACGAAACACATTCGAGGCACTTATTGAACTCGCGAAAATAATATAAAATACGCCAAAAATTCCAATATTTTATAAAAACCTTTATAGATGGTAGCCGTCGACAACCCAATTTTATATTTATATTATAGCTTGGATGTTTTCATGGATAAATATTTTTTGCTTTCAGGCAGTAATTACAAGAATTTATATTACTGTTTACAATACCCGGAAAAAATGTTACAAATACTGCATATTTTGGAAATTAATTATACTACTAGATATGAAATAAATTTCAGTCTTTTGTTTCCATCCAAACCTTCATATTATATCTCAGAAATGTCATGTTTCTTTTGTGTATTGCTACTACCTACTCATTACTAATAACTAATGAGTACATATCATGGAATTACGTAGTATGGAATTGGTAAGTTGAGGCAGTTGCCCGATTTGGAAAGTTAGCTAAATAGAACTTCAATGAATATGAATAAGTTTTAACCTTACATTACACGCACTATAGTACTATCAATAATTAATTCCAGTTACAATTACATATTATTAGTTAAAATATTCATGTTATGTGGACAAATGCTGCTTGTGTGTTTACCATATTAAGGTGCTCCCTCACCACGAGCATTCGCGTGTAACATTTTAAGATTCGACTTTGAGCATTACATTACAATACTACTTCCCTGACTGACGAGCATTCACGTGTAATGTAACATATAGATTCGACTTTGAGCATTACATTACACTACTACCTCCCTGACTGACGAGCATTCACGTGTAACATTCGTACGCTGAATAAAGCCACGATACAGATCAGAGTTACATTACAAGTGAAGCGCATTGATGTTACAAGTTGTATCAAGATATTACACATTGTATGATTACAAGGTGCGCATTGTAATGCTCGGTTCTCCTCCTTCACTGATGTACTCTAACGTTACATTACACATGAATGCTCGTGGTGATAATAAATACAAACTTAGTAAAACAACCACTAACACGCGGTTGGGATAAATACCGACCTACTCTAACGCGTGGTAATGTAGGTACAATCAAGATCATAAATAAGTATCGAAAGATTTTAAGTAATTAGTATTGTAATATTTCCACATATAGTTTAGAACTGTCCAGTCATTCATTCGTGGGTCGTTTGCACTATGATTAAGCTTATAGTCTTAATAGTGGTAATAGTGGCAGAGCACACTGCTCTCCACAATCGTATACTTGTCTTTGACAGAAGACCGTCTAAAGTAAACACTATTTAATCGTATCGGGTGCAACCTGCTTACCCAATCTAAATAACAAAAGATGTTTAAATGTTTAATCTATAATGTTGAATCTTTTGAAATCTAGATAAATAATATCATTTTCCCAAATTGGACAAAATTACACACAGTAGGTAACCAAAATTTTCGAAGTTTACCACGAACAACATCGTGACGCAGGATTATATGGATATAATCTGTATATAACATATAACAGGTTGATCAAGGTGATACGATAAGACATGACCATAAAAAGAACTAAGGCTTCGGTTTGAGACTTAAAAATAAAATTGCATTGAAACTATTTTTAATTACACTCATCCACTACCCTGGAGTTGAACCCGGTCATATTTTATCGATTAAAATATCATATGTAAGACAAGTGTTCCGCAAAGCAAATACTATATAACTAAATACTATCATATGCCTTTTAATAAATCTGTTATCCTTCAGATTGTGTAACATTAATAGCCATTGAAAGTTAATACCTACATACAAAATATAGCAATTCATCTCATTTATCTCTGCGCACACAAGTGTAGGTATTTACGAACAATTTGTCTCCAATTTTGTCAATGATTGTACCATGAAATTACACAGAAAATTGCGATGGTCCACACCTTTTATCTCTGTCTTCTTTAAAAAATGTTAGAGCACGTTCTGATTATTAAATGTTGATTACATCCTCTTGAAACCTCATTTTAAATTACTGTTTTGAAAACCATGTCGTGTTTGAAGCCGTATCAAAAATTTAAGGTTTCAAACTGTTATATAATATAGCCGCCAACATAATATAAATGTAGCACAAAATAACTATAACATAAAATATTTATCCTAATCCTAACATATTATAAAACAAAGTCCTCGCTGCATCTGTCTGTCTATATATATGTTCGCGATGATCTCAAGAACTACAAAACGGTTTTAACTAATGGAAATAGCTATGAAAGTTTTTATATATTTGAAGAAAAAATCCATGCAAAATCTAGGGCAGGCCGCTAGTAATATGAAAGTTTTGTTACTCAATCATGCAAAAACGACTGATCGGATTTAGATGAAATATGGTACACAGATAAAACTTATTACCTGGATTAACCTTTTATCCTAGAAAGTTGTTAGGTTCCTATGGGATTTTCAAAAAATTAACTACAGAGCGTGCGAAGTCGCGGGCACAGCTAGTAACATAAAAAAGTCACTCGGCGTAGTTTATGTCAAGCTGAAATGGCATCGGGAAATCCTTGAAGAAAACAGATCCGTCATATAGGTTATGACGATCATAGGATGTGGTGGCCCATAAATATAAAATCTATATTTTTCTGTATACCTAAGTTTAAAGAATTTAAATAATATTTTACTAAATGGTGTAATACAATGTGTGTACTACACTTATTTTGAAAATTCCGTCGCTATTAGTAATACTTGTACTATTCTGGTACTACTAAGGTATTCCGTGCTTTTAGTAAATTACATTATTTAAAGTAGACAGGGTTATATTATATTATTATGTATACTAATTCATAAGTTATTATTAAACGATGTCGTTTTATAATAACTATTACCTAATGGTTTTAAATGCATTAATGGTCTTAATATTGGGGTTTGTTGTTTAAATTTTGTATATTGTATTTTGTATATTAATTACATTACTTTTTTATCAAATCATACTTATAATATTAGTTTTTTTATGTTAAGACCATAGAAGGATTAATGATAAGGGGATAAGGAAGCGATAGGGTAATGGATTCTGGCATCCCTTACTCACTCATTGAAACACAACAGCACATAATTATGCTCACGGTGGTATTCTGTAATGGGGTGGTACAGAATACACCGCGTGGCCAGACGGGCTGCCCAAAGACTGCGAAACGCAGTATGAAGGGCTGTGCCCTTCCGCTACTATGAGCCACCCTTACTACTACTAGTTGCGATAACTCTTATTTAATCTGAGCTACTAGTTAGAACAACAGCTAGTCCATAGCTTGTCCCTGACACTTCTGGGTGTGTGAGCATCTTATTGGTGCAATCTTCAAGTGACAGCCTGCATGCCAGTGTTACCCTTTTACATAGAAGAAGGTTCTTTTCGGTAGTTATGCATGTTATGCTAATTTCCTTGTCTCTTCTTATTCTTAATTACAGCGCAAATACAGCGTTAATAAGGGCTTGTACTAGTATTAATAGGCAAACGTAGCGACTTACCATAAAGTGGATCAAGTGTCAGCCTGTCTGACGACCTTTACATAAACATAATACTCTTGTAAAATGGAACTTTCTGTTGTATATCGATTAACTTTCTGAATAATTGTTTTGTAAACAGTTTTACAAAGAGCAATGTTCCAAAGAGAACTCTGTAATTCTCTTGTAGACAAACAAAACTGTGACTTGGAACAATATTTAGGGACTTATGTAATTAAGAAAAATATTTGAGTTTTATAACGGATGCTGTAGATTAAGATAAAAAATTCCGAACGGTTATCATCAAAAAACAAAATTGTGAAATATTTATTTAATGAGTAAAAGATTTAAGCAAACGAAAGAAATTATTATTATTTAATAGTTAAGTAGTAACATTTGATCAATGCCTGTACAACTAACTAATATTGTAAATGCGAGAGTTTTGTTTGTTACGCTTACATTCCTAACTACTCAAACGATCTTCATGAAATTTTGCAACCCGTTGTCATGGATACTGAAAAGGACATAGACTACATTTTATTGTGAAAAAGTATTGCTCCCGAGGGATCATCAAAAATAAAAATAATAAGTGACGCCTTACAAAAATGATCAATAAAAATTTATATCTGTATGCCAAATTACATCTAAATCCATTAGGCCATTTTTGCGTGATTTAGTAACAACACTCCAAACATAGAAACTTCCGCATTTAAATTATTAATTATTAGGGTTAAGATTTAAAACGTCTGCTAAAAAATACACCAAATACAAATGTTCAAGTGTTAAAAACATTTTAAGAATTTAACTACTTAATGGCTGTCATTGATTTATTAGTATTAGGTGTCTACGGAGATGTTATCTTCGTTTTATCAATGAAGATGCGCGAGCGCAGCGAAATATCTGCACGGAACTGATTTTGCCGCAGTCGCACGCTAACCACCGTGACGAGCGCACGCGTGCTGCGCGTTCCAAAGGAAAAAATAATTCTACTATCGCGTACACCATAAAATATGGTGAGTGATTTGTGTTTTACATTGTGTATTTCTTACTTTATTACGTGACTCTGCGGTTAATTTAACGTCGTTTTATTTCAAGATTCACTTGTAAAAACCACGTGCACGTGTCTAGTTGCAATTACAACTGCAAAAATTTTACCTCGACCGGTTTATGTAATGACATGTTTTAACAAATTATTTTCAATGTAAATTTCAAAATTGCGCTTAATTAATTTTAAAATTCAATTTCAATTGATACTTCAAAACCATTTCATACATTAGTGACACAGATGTCATAATCAATCAACGCAATTCTTGGTGTCGTTATTTCGCGGCTGGAAGTGCTGTCAAATATCAAATATATGTTGATATTAATTATAAATTAATTGATATTTTCAATAATCTCTTCTAAATGATAACAGTCATGTCTAATCGGTGCCTAATACCCAAATAATCTTTAGCAGAAACTGAAAGATATACAACGTATTTATTAAACCTATATAGAAATTTATTGCTATACGCATATTATCATGTGATTTTTTTTACCTATTTTTTATGATACTTTTATTCTCTTTATTGTTTATTTATATCATATCAGCACCAACTTTAGTGATCCGGGGCTCAGCAGCGGTTCAAAACTTCTAAAAAAATTAAAATTCAAGTTTTCTTATAATCATCTGGCCTTTGAATATTGAATACTATACTGTAGAAAACACTTATTTCTATGATTTTTTTAATATTAAAATTACAGCCAGATTCGGTCATAGGCGTGTAACAAATTTTAATAGAATATACCTTTTTAAACCAGATAAGGAACACCGTTAAATACGTTCAATATAATTTATTAGAAGTCTTAAATAAACGCTACCTTATAGAATATATATATAGTATATACCATAGTATAATATGTAATACCATAAAATAATAGTTACAGAGGAAGTTCGTAATGAGATTAAGAAATGGAAGAAAATAAACGAATATGAACATTAAGGGGAATATGAACATTAAGAAAATAAACGAATATAAACATTAAGGGGGAACCTAGACCTAGACCTAACCCAGACCTAGACCTAACCTTCGAATATATATTTTCACACAAACTTCTGATCGAACAATATTTTATAATAATAAAACTACAATTGCAGATTGTGACGTATGAAATAAACATTTTGTTTGAATAAAATTTCGCGTTGAAGAAAATATTGTAATATCTGCGCGTGACATTGTAATTATTTCTATAAAGCGAGGAAATTTATGATATTGGTAAATCAATAGTCATCCAATTTAAATAAAAAATGTATGTTGTGTACCTAATATTATAGTATTATAATAGTTGGATGGACGTTTGGTCTTTCAAACAAAACTTCTCAAAGGATTTCGATGTAGGTAACTTCATACTAATCCGCTATTTGTCTAATTTTAGAAATTATTCTTTATTACATCTTTCTTTATTAGATCTACTCTATTATTAATAAAAATTAATGTTAAAGTTTAAATTTCCAAAACCGCGCCAAAAACGCTGTTTCTGTAATGGCGTTGGTATTTGATACGTGTGACGTCACACGCTAGTAAAGAACTACAATCGGTCACGGAAGCAATGTTTACTACCGTATGACGTCATAAGAGTTGCAACCAATCACAGGGCGTTACGGTCGCAGATAAAATTTCAAAAATTATGATATTTTTTTCATATAATTTGCAAAAAATATTACAAAATTATGTAATTTAGCTTAAAATAAAGTGATGTGTTTTTTACGCTATTTTCTGATAGGATAACCACAATTTGTAGTATATTTTAAATCTTGTCGAATAGCCAATTGGGCTAATACATCAGAATAATATTTATAAAGACACGTGGGCGAAGTCACGAGCAAGGGTTAGTAGATAATACATACCTATATAGAATTTATTAGGACCTGATGTAATACTTGACATTTTGTTTTTTTTTTTAACATAATTTTATATATTATGTGACAATTTTATGTAATTTCAAAATAGTTCGTTTTCATTGTAATCGAGTTCATAACTTTTTACACATTTATCTGACACATACAAGCATTGATAGGAGTACCTATAAATATAATGTGATCCACTTTGCTTATAATTTTGCTCATAAACGTAAAATATTCGTAAAAACTAATCATTAAACTAAATAATTTGGCATAAGTTAATGCCATTCGGTAAAAAACAATAAGGCAAAGGTTCTATTTCCTATTCAGCCATAACTGTGACGCGGATTTTAGTGTTTTTAATTTTCTAGCAATAAAAAATACTTACATAATCAAACTCAATATTCTTTGGCTATATTCTTCAGTATACGAAGAAATTCTTCATGCAGACTAGAGGTTTATTTGGTACCCAGCCAAAAGCCAGTAAAGTAATATAAAATAACAAATTTAATACATGGTCCTCATTCATTCTTCCTCATAGTTAAATTTTAATAAATTTAAGAATAGCAATGGTAATCATTGTGAATCAAATGAGTACCTGTGACGTCATTGCTTAGTAAACGCTCAAGAAAAACATGTTTTGGTAGCGCAATGTATTTGATCACTGAAGTGTAACCAAACATAACAGATTTCAATTATGTTACAGAGTTTATGAAGAAGCAGCTATTGAAGTAAAAATACAAAGAAATACAAAGAATTTTGTAAGAAATCATTCACAATGTACAAAATAGTCTGTTGACAGGGAAATCTGGTTGAGGGCCTATTTTTAGCATTTAGCAGAATCAAAATTTCATGGGGAAAAACCTTTGAGTTACTTAGATAATACCATAATACCCAAATAGGAAAACGAGCGAATTAATATTTAACAAAAATATTTAATCTAATGAATAATAATAAATGTCAAATGACAGGTAGGTAAAACCTGTCCTAAAAATAAGCAATGAGGATAAAATATCTAGTCACGTTTTGTTTTATTTTGTTTTGCCTAAAGTCAAGTTTGAGAATGCAACCGTTTGCTTTTCAACTGTCTATATTTAATTCAAATTGAAGTACCTAATTTTACAGTTAAATAATATATTAATGTTATATTTATTTGATAAAAATAATCACACAAATATAAATGAATTGAAATCACGGTACGCATTAAATTTAATTTTTTAAAAATTCTAAAAATTTTTATAATCATACAAAATTATATTATTGATCTATAACTATTAAAAAAATATTTATAAATTTCTGTAATCTGAATATCGTTGTTCTAATCACCTTTCGTTGCTAAAGAGATTGGGTGTAAGAGCAAAGTGCCTATCAATTATCATGCTGGTATAGTATTACAACATTCATTATAATGAAATTAAACGTAATATTTCAATTATGATATCGAATTCGTAATTAAATATCTTTACGGTCACGATTCTTAGACGGACATCCTTATAACTGTCACAGCATGACCATAGCGCAATGGCGTAGGTAGGTACTATTTATGTACCTATGTTGCTAATAATAGGTTGAATGAATGATATCCCGGAATATCCTCTTGAGATTTATTTTATCTGTTGGTATGATCCGTTAGAGGACATTATACTTACTAATAATAAATCTGTAAGGGTTGGTCATGGAGTAAGTTACTTTGTTTTCAGATATCTTGTTTATAGGCTCTATACATGATACTGAAACTAAATTGACCATTTTTACAATTTTTTTGTGTCTGTATGTATGTATATATATATGGTCCTCCATAACTCTTAAACGAATTAACTGATTTTCATGAAACTTGGTAGATAAACATTTAGACATAAAGGACACAGGATAGGCTACTTTTTTCTTTTTCAACGCTGACGAAGTCGCGGACGCCAGCTAGTTTAAAAATATATTTAAATATTATAATTTTTTTAATTCGATAATTTAAAAATGAATAGGGTAGTACGGTAGTACATAATTATAACAGAGAGAATACATAATTGTTTAGCAAGGTGTTTTGCTGTCTTATTATTATTATAGTTATAAAAGTTATTGGATATAAGAGTCTTTATAGGAGTTTCTGTATTCAAATTCAAATTCAAATTCAAATTCAAATTCATTTATTTACAGGCAACTAGACCCATATTTTTACATTTTTATTTATACATTTAATTATAATATATATATATATTTCCAAACTCATATTACCCAAATCTTTTTAAAGTTCGAGTCTTCTGGGTGAGCTCGCTCCATCATAGGCCACATATCATCCTTGCTAACACAGTTAGTTGTTGGCCAAGAGCAAACCCATCTCTAAAAAAAAAATTATTGTGAAAATTTTAAAAACATACGACGAAGTATATCCAAATGGGATTCCTTGTTCCATAACCAAGAATGGTGTCTTCAGCAAGACTGTCCCATTTAATAAAGCGTTGCTGAAGAGAAGAGTTTCTGACTTCATAGAACATAATATTTTAGTCTGCATCTTATGAGATGAAAGTATAGTTTATTTTAGAAAGTATGGTTTGCTCTAAAAACCGTGATAATATTAAATTCAAAAACATTCCACACTCGCAGGTGCATTCCATTTTGTATTATATTTAGCTTTGTGTTGCTAACACAAATTAAATATTAAAAATTGCACCCCGGATGAAGCCGGGAGCGGGTCGCTAATATAATGACAGAAATATTTTTAATAACAAAAATATGTGGCATTCTATTATATTTTATTCGTGGTAGATTATGTTTTAATCAATTTCCATATGCTAAGCATTCATTTGCTTTCCATTATTGCTTTTTGCATATTTAATATTATAAAAAATGTATAATCAACGCGAATACAATTTTATTTATTTTATTGCTTGTTCAAACAATATAATAATGCTGGTTTATCAAAAAAGATAAGATATAATTTACATATAAATTATAATGCGGTCCATATCTTGACGGATTGTGTACGCAATGAATACTTTTTAAACAACTAAGGGCCTCTTTCACAAACTACATGTAAAGTGTTGATTAGTTACTTTTAGAAATCATTTTCTGTCATATTGAATTATGCACTCGGTTTACTGCATCATTCGATAGCCGATTTTTTATTATTATTTTCTATTTAATGTTTGGGACGTTTACCGTAAAAACAAAGGTATATCAGCTCCATTATCCCCGGTTACCAGTGACTTTAAATGACAATTTGGCCTACTTGACGTTTGTGAAAGAGGCGCTAATACTCGTAAACAAAATTTATAGTGTTACTGTTTTATAGTAATGTAACATTAAAAACAAATACCCTTTTGACCAATTTTATATATGTAGATTGTATTTAAGTTAGTTTATGTATCACGTAACAAAAACAATTTTCTTAATAAATCACAATAGAAATGAAAATCACACAGTATCACACAGTGTCAAAATATTTTTTATGTTAACGTCGTTAGACAAGTTGACGGCCCACTTAATGGTAGGTGTCTACCGTTACTTATAACTAGGTACCTACTGTTATTGTTATTAAAAAAATATATAACACTTTTTTAAATAAATGGGAAGGGAAAGGCTGTACTATTTCATGAAAATAGCTTTATAATTAATCAAACAAATGTAGTATTATACTTAATTTGTTACAATTTTTAAGTTCTTTACCTTTATATTGACTCAATCTGGACTCCATTCCTATATTGACTCAAATTTTTAATACTTTCTACATATAATCTAATATTGTAAAATGGTTCTAAAATAATTAAAAAAAGAAATTTGCGTCAATATTAACCTACTTTATACTCCAACTTGACCACCACTTTGACTTTTAAACTAACAAACCTACCTAAGATAACTAACAATAACAAGTATTTTGTTTCTGAAATGTTAAAACAATAAATGATACATTGTTTTGTATGCACACTTTGTTACTGGAAAACTTGTCTAATGAAGTTTTTATCAAATAGTTGTTTATTGGATTGTTTCCACACACCTGAACTGACCTTTTTGACCAGGGAGCTCCATCAATATTAATGTTGTTTTTATCTAGAAGAATACCTATATGTTTTTACCTACATACCATATACCGTTATACAATGTTATAATTTTAATATTCTTTGTAACTAGTAATACATTGATGTTTTTACTGATATGCGTCAGTGAGAGGCTCATAGCGTTTCGTGACGCTTGTCAGCGCAAGTCCGTGACTCGGTGACAATAATCGACACCTTGGTTTTTATGAACTACTAAACGATTGAATTCATGGTCGAAGAAGTTGACTTCAATGTGTTCATCCAAAACAGACAACTACAGAAAATCATGGTTTCTACACTTTATTGACGAATTAAAATAAAATAAGCTTGGTTTCGCGTTGCAGAAAGTTCATCGATCACAAAAAATCTACTTAAAACTTTTGTAAGTCTCCGCGCCTCTTTCACCGACGTCAAGTAGGCTAAACCGTCACTTAAAGTCACCTGTCACCGGGAATAGTTTAGCTGATATACCTTTGTTTGTACGATAAACGTGCCAAACATTAAATAAAAAATAATAATAAAATATCGCCTATCGAATGATAGGCAGTAAACCGAGTGCATAATTCAATAAAACAGAAAATTATTTCTAAAAGTAACTAATCAACACTTTATTTGTAGTTGGTGAAAGAGGCGCTCTGTGTTGTACCTACTTTGCACTCAAAAAATATTATCCCATACATCAATGAGTAGATCTATTGAGCAGATCTACTCATAGATGGCTTCGGACCCTTTTGATCCACTAGTTTTGACCCGCTGAATAAAAGTGCCCATTGGACCCACTTTTAAGTGCCCTTCTGACCCACTGAGGGTCAGAACATTATTTTATAAAGTTTATTTATTGATTTTTAGTACCTTTCGTGTATGGGAAAAGTGCAGTCGGTGCTCTAACCATAAACGTTTAAAAAAAAAAAAATTTGTTATGACAGGACACAATGTCAATCGCAGTCATAAACTATGGGCGAAATTCTCCGTAATACAGCAAGAATTCTGTTGTCTTTTCGTGCATAAAAGTATGCCAGGACCCAATAAAATTCCCTATCCCTATAGTTGCTACCTACCAATAAGTGGATTAAGTAAATAACTTATTAACAATGAACTTTAATAGTATTTGTCTTTTGAGGTATGATTATGACCACTAAACGTACAAAATTACAAGAACAATAACAATGCAAGCTTTGCAAAACCAAACGCTAAATTAATTAGCGGAATTTTTCCGCCAACTTGCGCACGAATTTTTTTCTGCAAATTATATAATATGTAAAAAAAAACCTCCCATCCTTTAACCTTAATGTTAATGCTAATTTCATTAAAATCCGTTGCGTATTTTAAAAGATCTAAGCGTAACTACATACAGAGAGACATACGGCGAGAAGTTTTATATTAAGTAAAGAAGAAGACAATAATAGAATTATTATATGAAATTTTAAAGCAATGATTCATAGTCTTGACCTAGTTAATAAATTTAAATAAACATCAATTTTGCATTTTGTTTATCGATGCGTTTATTGAAAAAATATTGATGTCACTTTCACTTATCACTTTTGTAAGCGAGTGTATTTTTTCTTATTTACAACAAAAACTTAGATCTCTTTTCTTGTTTCTTTTTTGTTAATAGAATAAATAAGTATGATGTGTCCTTGTCACATAATTCAAGTCTATGATATGGTGACTGATGACGACAGAAAGTTATGACATTCCTGCCCTTTTCCTCGAAACTAACAAACATTGAATTATGCAAGAAAAACTAAGTAAATTCAAACTATATATATTCTGTTGTTGTGAGAATAGTATATTAAAAAAATTATGAAAAATCCTTGTGAAAAATCTACCGTAACATGTGATGAAACAGGTTATTTTTTATTTTATTTGTTTTACTATCATTTACGCACTTATAAATGTACTAGTTAACTAATATTTATTAAGTATTGATTTTTAATCAATAAAACTGATGATGTTTCTATACGCAGATGTTGAGCAGTGGTGTTCAAGGTAATAAGCTTTATAGACTTGGAGAATAGTTTAGTGATTAAAGCACATATATTTTCAAAAGTTGTTTATTATTTTAACAATATTTACAATTGACAACTATGACAAGACTCCTTACATATTCGTTTTTCTATATATACATCAAAACGTATCTTACAGTATGGAGTATAAGAGGTTGTATATAGGTAAGTTATCTTCAACAAAAACTTCTATAAGAATCAATAAAAAATCAGTATGATTCAAGATAGGTAAGCCTAATGTTATATCCGGTAACAAATTTTTGGCTATCCAATATTGATCTTATTATCTGTCATCGGCAAGTTCTGTATTCATGAGCGATCGTCGGAAGAATCCTAAGGCTGAAACAATGATATAAATCGATGATTGAAAAAGATGATAATTTATGGTCGCAGCCAATACGCCATCAAGGTTCCCATTATTGCATTAAAATTATTTTTATCTTGGTCTGAATCTGCATAACAATAAGTAGACTTTTGTATGGCGGAGCCGACACGAATTTAAAATATGTTTTAATAAAAAATTATATGATGCTTAAAAAAGAATCGTTAGACTACAGTGGTGATTACCTACAGTGATAATTATGATTATGCTCATAATCACGTGACTCGTTAAATACAGGAAAATTACTGTGTCATTATGAAGGATGCGGAATTCGCAAAAAAAAATCTTTAGTCACAAAAAATACGTGATTTAGCTTTTTAAAACTATTGATGGAGCTTTATAAACTTGATTTCTAAATATTTAATCAAACGTGTTTATTATTTGTGAATAAATAATTCTTCCTTCTTTCCCAGTGCCTTACTACTTACAATATACAAGATAACAAGACATCAATATAATATAAGGCTTATCGTATAATATTTCTTTTATTCATTGATAAATAAACAAGGAAGGCGTGTTACGAAGTAGAAGACATTATCAAAATAATATCATTAAATATACAATATAAATACATAAATTTCGAATTACATAGTGATAACGACATTAATTATCTTTGTTAATAAAATAATTGCGGGGTTGTTCGTCTAATCTCCTTATAATTCGTATGTCGATAAGGAGCTTAACAAAAATATATCAACAATGTTTCTTATACAAATTTTCAAGCGTCTTATAAACTTGATAAAAGTATTTATGAAACGAGGAAATTAGGTAAGCAAAAAATCTAATCTAATCCTAGGAGCCCTAGGAGAAATATATACTGAGCTCAAGTAGGTAGATACAACCTACTAATATAAGTAGTATAATAAATCCAAAAGTTTGTAAGGAAGAACGTTTGTTACGTTTTCACACGAATACTACTAAAGGCTTGGATCTTTACTAAGCTGGTGCCTGCGGCTTCGTCTGCGCGCGGTATTTAGTCTATGTCCATTCAGAAATTCTATTCTAGGTGTCTTGGTGAGTTTTTTTTAAAATCGGATGAGTAGTTTCGAAGATTACCGCCCACATACAAACAAAAAATAAATAAACATACAAACTTTACCTCTTTATAATATGTATAAAATATGCAAAATTTTGATTTTGACTCATCTAAAAAAACTATTTTCATACTTTGCAAAATTCTTTTACCACACTATACTAATTACTTTTGTTACCTATATTTATACTTGTAATATTATGATGTTCCATGATATTCCATGCCTATATGTGATCAATACTATACTAATAATAAATCTGTAAGGATTGGTCATGAGTAAGTTACTTTGTTTTCAGAGATATCGTGTTTATAGGCTCTATACATGATACTGAAACTAAATTGACCATTTTTAGAATTTTTTTCTGTATGTATCATCGAAATACTACAATGGAATTTGCGTCACAAGTGCCAAAGGGGAACATAAAAAGAACGCCTTTGACAGAATCATGGCGGACTCTTGCCTTCACGCGTCAATGGTAAAAGGTAGTAACGATCAACTTCTACTATTTCATTTTAAACTCTAATGGGTTGACGTAAAGTCACATTTTCCATAAATTACGTACTTATTATTATGTTTGTTTTGTTATAAATGACAGTTCATGCTCTACGCGTATGTCACTTTTAAATGTTCCATAAAATTCGTTGTGTTTTGTATGGCACGCGTGTTCCATGTTGTAGTAATTTGATGGTATGTATGTATGGTTCCTCCTTACTTAAACGAATTAACTGATTTTCATGAAACTTGGTACATAAACATTTAGACGTACAGGACACAGGATAGGCTACTTTTTCCCTTTTTCAACGCGGACGAAGTCGCGGGCACCAGCTAGTTCCTCTATAAAACTGTTGATATACATCTGATTCTGTCGATATAGAATCGGTTGAGGGATTTACCTACGAGTACCTACATCCGTACGCGTAACGCGATCTCACGTGTGCATATGCACTGCTCACTGATTGGATAGACAAATTAATGGCTGTGTTGACAGTGTATCGGGTTGCATTTAAATTATTTCTCATGTGATGGATAGTGATGGATCCAAAAATGGGACACGAGTGGCGGTTCATCGCTCAAAGGCTTCAAAGAATCGCAGGTAGACCGGTATTGTGGCATCCCTCAGTTTCACCCTCAGGCATATTCGGGAGTTCACTGAACTGGGTTGCTGTCATGAATTTTGGGGGCATTCATCATTTTGTTACTTTGTGTTTTAATAGCTTTAGAGCCATATTCAAACCAGTGATATGTTAAACAAGAACATTCTTGTTAACATCCTCGTATCACTGATTTAAACAAATGTTTTGAAATGTTGAAATAATATTTAGTTTAATTATTATTAACAATTTCTTTTGTAATAAAAATAATAGTGAATTTCAAATGTTCTTAAATATTTTCTGTCTTCAATAAAAATTTTGTCATTTATCTTGTAGCTTTTGTCCGTATTTGTATTTTTATAAATTTATAAAGTTTATAAAGTTATAAGTTTTATAAAGTTTAATCAAAACTCGTTCAGAAGTTTTTATGTCAGAGTAACAAACCTCCATTCATCCATTCACACACAGTAGACATCCTATTAATTCCTATTAATTAAATTATAAATTATGAGAAAATTTGTTAGAAAATGTATCTTTGTTATTTTTTTACGCAAAACCGCCTGAACGGATTTGGTTAAAATTAGGCAAACAGATAGTTTATTACCTGGATTAACGTCACCAGTCGTTCAACGGAATGAAAGATATTTATAGTTATCCCTACTAGCAGGTAAGGATACCTACTTGATGTAGCAACCAATCAAAAATGCTTAGAGCACCTTTTGTTCAAGTTTTGCTGTCAGCAAAAAAAGTGTTCGTTTCTTGAAAAGACTGCTGAACATGCGTCATAATAAACTTTGACGTAAATTCAACAAGTGTTGATTGAATTGACCCTGATACAATTACTGATTGACGATTTATTGTCGGTACTTAAAAATGTATTACATAAGCCT
Organism: Synanthedon formicaeformis; assembly: GCA_945859745.1. Taxonomy (NCBI): domain Eukaryota; kingdom Metazoa; phylum Arthropoda; class Insecta; order Lepidoptera; family Sesiidae; genus Synanthedon; species Synanthedon formicaeformis. The sequence goes on along the minus strand of OX243969.1, from coordinate 5,285,299 downwards.
ATAAAAATAAATAAATAAAATTGAAATGTTTCTTTGTGAACAAAAAATAATGTATTTTGCACATTGCAAAAGCTCAAACATGCGCTTTTTTAAATTGTCTCATTGTCCAGTCTCGCTTCTAAAACGATTCCAACGGGTCTTCATCAGTAGTTACAAAATTGTCTTTTTGTCCAGTTTCGCTTCCAAATCAAAAAACGGTTTAAATTATTTTAAATAGGACTTTAATCAGTTTGTAAAATAGGTACTATTCTTATAACCTCAACTACCATTTAACTAATAAATAAGTATTTAGAGGTTTCAACCAGGTTTCAATGTAAAATTTTACAAAAGTACATACAAGACTGTAAATTTTACAAAAGACTGTACATATTGTTTTTTTTTTATTTTTTTAAAAACACTAGCTGAACCCGCGACTTCGCACGCGTGGTATTATAAACTGCAGTTTATTTATGGAAAACTTACTACTACTAGTATTACATCAGTGAAAAGCGCATCAACTTAGTTTAGCCGATTCTAAGATTAACGTGCACAAATGCACTCAAGCAGAGATAGAAATTCTAAAAACTATTTCTTTTAAATTTTTAATGTAGGTACAAACACGAGTCGTCGACGATTTCCTAATATAGGTAATAAGTATGTATTGATGATATTAGAAATTAAAATTAAAATGAAATTATGACAATCTTTTCTAAACATAATAAGTTGATTGATAACTGTGTTCCTGCATGCACGAGACATTCGTTTCATTCATTCATTGTTACGAATTGAATAATAGCAATAGAGATGCAGGGGACCGATTTCAATGAACTGCGTTGACTTTGGCGCCGCGTTTTTTTTTGTTAGTATAATATTGTAGTTTCTACTAATGGTGTGTACAAGTTCAAATAGTAACCGAAATGCCCGAAATTTGAAATAGTTTGGTCATAGATTAATGATTGCTCAAATGGTCACCGCTTGGAGCGCCAGCGGAAACCAATCATTCATCTATGATTTTAGTCGTCCATTTAGTTAGTGTCAAATTGATTTTGAAACCTTTAAAAGATACAGTGAACACTCCTTACTAATAAAAAAATCTTTGAGCCAATATTTTTAGTGACAAACATATGTACCTACTCACGGCACTATTATTAATGACCCGTCTACAGAATTTTTACAGAACTTATTCATACTTATTTTTAATGATAATTCTTATATAATAATATATAAGAATTATCATTAAAAACAATGTTAAATATTTAGTAAAAATGTAGCTATAAGTAATTATACTTAGGTATTTATCACCTAGACGGGCGATTCACAGTATGCCCAGCTAGTGTATACTCGTAGTATACTAACTTAACTAAGGTAAAATGTCTTAAATTTTCAGAACATCCTAACACAAGCGGCGGCCATATTGGCGACAGTGGCGTTGTCGTCGAGTAGCGTGTTGAATACCGCCTCAAAGGATCAAGGCACCTTCGAGTTGCTGATTCTACACAATAATGACATGCATGCGCGATTCGAGCAAACCTCCCAGCTGAGCGGTGCTTGCACGACTGCCGACAGAGAAGCTGGCAAATGTTACGGTGGATTTCCAAGGGTTGCTACGGTGTTAGTATAACTCATTTAATTAATATACGATATAGACTTTTGACGTTAAATTTGCTTAGATAATGGGAGGCAATTTAAAAAAAATCGGGAATACTTCTTAGGCACAGTATGATTTATTTATTTATTTAACAATATCAAAAATTCTATATTATAATATACAAAATAAAATAAACTTTATTTATTACTTATTATTAGACTTTTGACGTTAAATTTGCTTAGATAATGGGAGGCAATATAAAAAAAAATCGGGATAACTTCCTAGGCACAGTATGATTTATTTATTTATTTAACAATAACAAAAATTCTATAATATAATGTAAAAAATAAAATAAACTTTATTTATTACTAGTGGTCGCTAATTCTAATATCAGTAGTGTAAAGCGTGGATTTCTATATTTGATAAGCAATATTGATCAATAATAGTATATTTTCTAATCACTTCCTGAAAGTCGTTATCAATACGGAAAATATGATGAAATCTTTGTAACATTTTCTTATATATTTTAATATACTTGGAAAACATATGGTAGATAATAATATGTAAACTTTAATAATAATAATAATATATATTAAGAATTATGTTTATAATATTAAGAATTCGCATTTAAGATAATACTAGTAGGAAATATTTTAATAACTACGATCTATTTTCGTTCTGACTGATATTATAGATACATTATTTATTTGAGAGTTAATTTATTAGTTAATTCTCTAATTAAATAGAGACATCTTCCTCTGTTAAATTATTTAGAATTTACCTACAACACGCCGAACATTCTCTACGAAATTTTCATTTTACGCAACTAACTTCTAACGTGCCACAAATATGTGAAGAATTTGCACCCCATGTATAAAATATTCCTTTCAATATATTATTAAAAATGTAAACTGATACAATTTCAACTTTCAAAATGATCCTCCATTTTAAATGAAAACTTTAAAAAACTATCAACGGCTGAACTATATACAGCGCGTACATATACTATAATTACGAAAGTTGAATATTTGTTACTCAATCGAATTGAATGAAATTGAGCACACAGGTAGTTTATTACCTAAATTAATATGTACATTACATTTTGTCCTGGAAAAATGATAGATTCTTGTGGAATTTCCACAAAACGACTTTTCGTTATATTATATGAGGCAAAGCTTGCAACGTATTCAGGCTCTTGAGAGGTTTTTTGAGATATTCTTTTTAAATATATATATTAATAAGACTGCTTAAAGAATATATTATTTCGATGAAAAAGGCCACTTCTTTAAAGCAACATTTAAATTATTTCCAACAACATTTTGTCCTGGTAAAAAAGAATATTGTATTTCCAACAACATTTTGTCCTGGTAAAAAAGAATATTAAGTCGTCTTATTTTTTATTTTTTGCAATCGTCTAACTAAACAAGCATTGGTTATTTAATAAAGGAGAAATCCTTGACATATTAACAAGGTTTTTGTGTATTGGAACTTGTGTTAATTCATCAATTTACATATTGAACTAACATTTACATTTACAACTGTTCAAGAACAGATGTTAATTGAATTGTTCCAATTAAAATACTGTTAACAGAAAATTAATTGCAGCAATATTGGCTTTTTTTTAAAGCGTTATCTCTGTATACGTGACGAAATAGATCTTTATCTATATATAGTAATAAACTTTTTGTTACGTGGTTTGCCAAAGGAATCACACACCTATTTTATTTTATGGACAGTGCATATTCTTCTAATTATAACATAGTCAGTCATTTTAAGATTAATTTGCTTAAGTAATCAAGAGTGAGACTCAAGTGTTGTAAAATAAAAAAAAAATAAAAAAAACCATATTAAACTATTTTCATTTAATTTTCTACCCTAATTGGGTATATCATAACGAAATATCAACTGGAGATAAAATTGAGTTTCTATTAACAGGAGACAATTGAATTCGATTCCAGGGTGAAAGAGGCTCGTCAGGCGGCTGCCGAAGGCAGAGGCCCTCCAGTGTTGTACCTCAATGCGGGCGACACTTACACAGGGACCGCTTGGTTCACAATATACAAATGGAAAATAGCTGCTGAATTTGTTAACGCACTAAAACCGGACGCTGTTGTGAGTTCCTAACAATTTTGTTTATATTTTTTTTAATTGTCAAATACAAATATCGAGCAATAGAAAGGCAGTTGGATCGGATTTGAGATTTAAGTCACATTTGTTAAAGATATGCGCTTCAAATAAATTAGACTTGTACCATGTCTACAAGTCTAGGGTAAATGCCATAAATGGGCACTTACTAGGTAAGCGTGGTCCATCTTTGGCCGCATCTGCACCTAACATCAAGTGAGATCGCGGCCAAGCGCTGCCTCGATCTAGTTAAAAAAAATGTAGGTAACATAAATGTATATCTAGATTACTATGCCACTGATGGTACCTACTAATCAAGTGTATTTGTTACAGCCATATAAACAGGCTCATAGCATAGGCACTAATATACTGTGGCATAGGACCATAACACAGCTTTATTCACCTGATGACAACTTCATCTTTATATCCGTACAATTGAGTGATTATAAATTTCTATTTTTCTTTCTAATGCTCGATATAACACTAAGAAAGTGTTACCTATATAAGTATTACAATTTAAACAAGTGTATTTTTTACTGAACACTGGATTAGATACCGCAGCGCATCTTTGGACATGCTATATTTGTTTTGTTTCGTAATTCATTATATAAAATACCAATATTTTTGTCACAATACACCTATGTAAGGTATTGTGACAAGAGAGCTTCTTGTGATAGTTTGTGGGTGGCTTCAAAATCTTCAGATTGTATAAATTTGATCGTATTTTTCGTGTCAATTTCATCGTTGAATGTGACGTACATACTCGTATTCGTTTAGCGTTGTGTGTGTTGTTTCTTGCTTATATTCGTCGCTGGAATTCAAAGGTATGTGTGAATCAACTACATAAATGTATTTTATTCAATTTCATATTCAATTTGCGACATCATTGGAAGGCCTTGTCTAATTCAAAATGATTGAATTAAGAAGGTAATACCAAGTGTCATTTGTACTTACGTAATGGAAGGGTACACTGTTTAAGTTTCTACAACTTAAACGGTCAAGTAATTTTTCGTTGTGACAAATTAATTCTTAAACAAGTACTGCATTATTTAGATATTATTTAGGTGCCCACACAAATATACAAATAAAAGGAATTAGAAAGTACATACATTATATTCCTCCATTTGTTTTAATCATGTTAATCACGATGAGCTCAATCAAAATATCTATAAGAATTGAAGACGTGAGTGGATGAAGGTGATATGTCGCATTTTTGGATTTTTTCGTTTTTTTGCGTTAATGAAGGTAATGTATCCATATAAATGATTACAGACCTTAAGATCGTCGATGTAAGACATTTTTGGGAAATAAAAAGTTGAAAAAGTTTTTACGTTATATTTAATTTTAAAAAGCAAAAAGTGCAGAAAAGTTTACTTTTGTTAATGGAAGAGGGAGCTATGTTCACTTTTTTTAAATTAAATAATAGAAGTGTTTACTTGCTACCATACCATTAATATTTTAGGTTGTTTACACAACTTTGCATCATAATTAGTACAAAAATCTGTTCCGTGGCGACTTATTCCAAAAATTAAAAGTAAAACTTTAACCTCGATTTAATCAAAATTGGAATTATGCGACATATCACCTTCATCCACTCACGTCTTCAATTTTTTTCTCTAAATACTTAGTGAAATCAAGCAAAAATGTAAAACTCAAAAATGCAAATATTATGCTGATGTTAATTGGAGCTGGTTAAATGAAAGTATGTCAAAAATTGGCAACAAAATAAAATTGTCAACAAAAACCGATTGAAGTATGTACCTAATAGAATTGAAAATGGAAGCCAACATCAACATAAAAACTGGCACCATCAGAGCAGAGGACAATGAAAGGTAACAAAAACCATTGATAAAAAAATTCTAAGAACTAACAAAATGTTTTATAACAAAAATATGCTATGTTAACAGTAACACTAATTTGAAAGTATTGTATAACATTTATCCTGGTAAATGTTATGAATACCTACCTACTAACTTATGATAACCCAATAACAACTAACAATAATTAACATAGGTAATTTAATATTTTACTTATTACTTATTGTAAAAGTATAAACAAACAAACTGTTAGGAACCAGAAGTTACTGCTGAGTAATATCAATTGTCTTACGAAGTATTAGCTGATGCCCGCGTCTTCGTCCACGTTAAAAAATAAAAAATATATGAGCAATATTACGCCTGAGATATTGCTGTTATACTTTTGCCAGGCGTTGGATTTTTTTTTTAGATGACCTCTCACGAACAGTCCTTTTTTATGAAAGGTATTTTTCCCGGTCGCTGACATTCTCTGAAATTCTCTGAATCTCTGATAATGTAAGTACATGAAAAATTTCATGAATTTGTACTCCATGTATAAAATATTCCTTTCAATATATTATATAAAAATGTAAACGAATACAATTTCAACTTTCAAAATGATCCTCCATCACCATAAGTAATGGTAGGGCACACTGCGTTTCGCAGTCATTTGGGCAGCCCGTCTGGCGGCAGTAACCACCACCTTACAGAATACCACCGTGAAATAACAGCATTATGTACTGTTGTGTTTCGGTGTGTGAGTAAGGGATGCCAGAGCCCAACTCCTTCCCTTCCTTATCCCTTATCCTTAATCCTTCTATGGTCGGCAGCGCACTTGTAGCACTTATGGCGTTACTTGAGTTATAGGCGACGGTAGCCACCTACCATCAAGTGGACCGTCAGCCTGTCTGTCGACCTTAACTTAAAAAAAAAAAATTAAATGAGAACTTAAAGAAACTTTAACCAACTATCAACGGCTGAACTATATGCAGCGCGTACAGTAATACTATAATTACGAAAGTTGAATATTTGAATTGTAAACATTCTCTGTAAACATTCTCTGAAATTCTCTGAATCTCTGATAATGTAAGTACATGAAAAATTTCATGATGATCGTCGTTTTCTATGCGAACAAAAATAATCAAAGAACGTATTAACATTGATATTTCAACTTAGTACGATCGCTATTGAATAAAAATATGGTGATAAAGAAATAGAAAAATATTGAGCTAGTGAGCCAACTAGTTCTAGTCAGCGTCCGATTCGGCTGTAGAAAACACTCAAATTTTTCCAAAAATAAATCTTCATACATTTTCACTTTGCGTTTGGCGTATTCTACTATGGTAAAATTCATTATCGAAAGTCGTGTCACAAGTTTTAATTATTGTCTATTCATCTATTAAACGGCCAATGTAAATATCTGGCGAGGTGTTTAAAAAGCATTTAACCTTTTGCTTATACTGCTTTGGTGGTGGGTTTACTTTGGTGATTGGATTATTTATTTACAAAACTCACAATTTTAACAATATCTACCTATTAAATTTGTTTATTTTGTAAATAATTTTATCTCAGTGAATCCTTTTAACACAACGCAGTTTTTAATTTGCATTTTTGTAAACTTTCAGTCACTCGGAAACAATGAACTCGAACGGGGCACTACTAAATTATCTCCTTTCTTGGACAACATTGACACTACAATACTCGCCTGCAATGTTATCTTAAGATCAGATGATGGCAACCAAAAGATACAAAAATCGAAGGTATTTGATGTAGAAGGTGTTAAGGTGGGAGTAATTGGTTACCTGACATTAGAATCAAAAATATTGGATAGCGTTGGCAATATTGAATACATAGACGAAATTGTTGCTCTAAAAGATGAAGTCGCTAAGCTTAAAGCTGAAAATGTTAACATTATCATTGCCTTGGGTCATGCAGATTATTACAAAGATGTTGAAATTGCCACCGAAGTTCCTGGTCTAGACTTTGTCATTGGTGGCGTTCAAAATAAATATTACTGGAACGGCTCAAGATTTGATGATGGATTGTTTGACGTAAAAAGAAGTACAGTGGCTATACAAAAGTCTGGTAAAGGAGTTCCTGTCGTACAATCCTTTTCATACAATGAATATCTCGGAAAACTTAAGCTCTCATTCGACTTGAATGGAAAATTATTGAAATACGATGAGGTACCAATACTACTCGATAACTCAGTTACTCAAGACGTAGAAGCTACAAACATTATACAAGAATATACTGAAGAAATCACTTTAACGTCTGAGGACGAAATAGGAGATACAGCGGTCCTGCTCGATGGTGATTCGTGCAAAACAGAGGAATGCAATTTTGGTAATTTAATCGCGGATGCCATAGTATACTATAATGCTATAAATTTGGAAGGAGACGAAATATGGACTAATTCTCCTATTGCTATTATTCATAGTGGCGCTATTGCAGCATCAATTTCACCTTCGAATCGTCCAGCATCTGTGAGCAAAGATGATTTATTAACGGCTCTACCCATAGAAAGTAATTTGGTAATTGTAACCATGAATGGTGCTATTTTAAAACAATTAATAGAACACTCTGCCTCCCATTACAGTTCTTCAAGGCCAACCGGACAATTTCTACAATATTCAGGTATTAGAGTCGTCTATGACCTATCAAGGGAGCCGGGATCGAGAGTAGTTAGCGCTTTCGCTAGATGCGGAGATTGTTACGTACCAGAATTTTATACAATAGATGATTGGAGAACTTACAAAGTGCTAATGCCTGCTGCTTTAGCAAATGGAGAGTATGGTTATTCTATGTTGGCTGATCAAGAAAAAGAAGTGCTGTCCTATGACGAAATCACCTGCACTGAAGAGTTTATTAGAAGACGAAGTCCGGTGTATCCGGAAGTAGCTGGTCGAGTGATATTGCAAAATGACGTTGATGATGATGAAAATGAAAGTGAAGAAAATGAAGATGAAAGTGAAGAAAATGTAGACGAAAGTGAAGAAGACAGTGATGAAGGAAATTCTGCAGTATCACTGAATTTTACCTTAACTGTACTGGTTATTGCGTTACTTTCACTTATAATGTCTTAAGTAACATTTAATTTTGATATTAAAATATTTTTCATTTTTATATAAATAAAAAAGGTTTTTTTTCTTAAAAACAGATATTCTCCTACTTTAAAAGTATTTTATTTGAACTAGCAAAATATAAAGAACTAGAAAAAACACAAACTAGAAAATGTTTCTTGTGTTGGCACCATAGGCATCTTCTCAAAAAAAAGTGAGTCAATGTATACTAAGCATGCTAATAAAACCTTATTGGAAATCTTTTAAATTTAAACTTTTTCAGTAAATATCATACAATATCTAGCACCCCAAAAGGTCTAAATTGTACAGCTAAAAGTTTGATACATTATTATTTCAGATATTAACGCCAATCAGCTTTAACTAACACTGTTTATAGTTGGTAATGCCATGTAATACCTACTCATCTATTATGCTTCAAATATTGTCTGTAGATGTAAATTTAGCTTTGGGTTTACCTACTTGTTTTATGTTAATATTTTTACTGCATGAAACATAATAAATCGTTAAATTGGTAGAAATTAACAAATTGTTCGTTGTTTCAGTCACTGGGAAACCATGAATTAGACAATGGAGTTTCTGGATTGACACCGTTTATCGAAAATTTGACGTGCCCTGTCTTAGCTGCTAATCTTATACTTACAAAAGAGCCAGATTTAGAAGCTGAACAGAATTTACGCAAATCATTCATTTTTAACATAAATGGTGTAGATATTGCCGTTATAGGATATCTAACGCCAGATACAAAGGTACTGGCGATTAGAAACGATATAGAATACATCGAAGAAGTACAGGCTATCAAAGAAGAAGTTAAGAGGCTCAAAGAAACAGGAATAAAAATATTTATTGCTCTAGGTCATTCGGGTTTTACTAAAGACCTTGAAATAGCGAAAGAAGTTGAAGACATCGATTTGGTTATTGGAGGACATACGAACACTTTTCTGTGGAACGGCTTAACTCCTGATACCGAAGACCCTGAAGGTCCTTATCCAACCATTATAACTCAAGACTCAGGAAGAAGAGTGCCTGCTGTACAGGCTTACGCATATACAAAATATTTGGGGAAGTTACATCTCAAATTCGATTCTAAGGGAGAAATCGTCAGCTTTAATGGGAATCCTATACTACTCAATAGTTCAATTCAACAGGATCCCGAAGTGTTGAGCATTGTTAACCATTACCGCGATGATGTAATGAAAATATCTGAAGTGATTCTTGGTCGTTTATCTGTAATCTTAGATGGGCATTCCTGTCGTTTAAGAGAATGTAATATGGGTAATTTAATTACCGACGCAATGGTACATAGATATGCTTCACAATATACAGGGCCTGGGTGGACTGATGCACCCATTGCAATAATTCAAGGAGGTGGAATACGAGCCTCAGTCGCTCATATTAACCTTCCTGCAAATATTACACAAGGAGATCTTTTGACGGTCATGCCGTTCGATGGTAACATGGTGAAAGTCTCGATAAACGGCTCCAACATTATGAAAATGTTGGAACATGCTGTTGCGAAATACAACACCATACGTCCATTAGGACAATTCTTGCAATTTTCTGGTATACAAGTGCTGTACGATTTGAGAAATGAACCTGGCAACCGAGTTCTTAATGTCAGGGTTCTATGCGGAGCATGCAATGTGCCGACATATTATCCTCTAAACATTACAGAAAAGTATCAAATATTAATGCCTTCGTTTCTATCTATGGGAGGTGATGGGTTTTACGTCTTTAACGATCTGCCATCTACACCTCTCGCTTTTGACGAATTAGCATCTACTTCAGAGTACATTAAAAAATACAGTCCCATACATCCAGCTGTGGAAGGACGCATTGTTTTGATATACAATGCAAGTACAGTTTGGAAGAATGTTGTAAAAATCAGTTCGAGAAGCGAATCTATATATCCAACAATAACATCACTCAGTGGGTTAATTATTTTGACGTTCTTTAGATATATTTAGCATACACATTTTTAGTAGTCAAAGGAATAAATCACTACAATAGTGAGTACCGAGTAGATTCAACTACCTATCTTAAAATATGACCAGCTCATTATGATGTAATGAACAAAATGAAATAATATTTTAGTACCTAATAGTTAACTACATATATACAAAGTATACCTACCCACTTTATATGGCATGGTCTTTAGTTTTACTATCTTGTTTTATTTATTTAAAAAGTGAATTTATCTCGTATATAAAATGTTCAGTATTATTATTGTACCTGTTGTTAATAATAGATATATGTTTTATTTTTTTGTAATGAATAAGTATTCATTTCTTATAATAAAAATCATTCCTCAGTTCAATAAAAAACCAGTTGCTACATCATCTTTATTTACCTACTCTCCACTATTATTAACTATCCTATTAGATGCAATATCTACTTTCTAGCTCTCTAGTCTACTCTCAAATTTTAATAGTTTCTTAGTAAATTGCGTAAAACATATCTTTAAGGTGGAATCACTACAACTTTATATTATATACACTTACAACTTTACACCACACTTCATGCAAAATTTTGGGACTAAATTTCAAGAAATATACTTTAAAAATGCTTATTTATCTATTTTAAGTACATCAAGAAACATTTATTGACGAGTCCGTTGGATAATTTAGTTCGTTCCGGGACATGGCTGTTCACATGACAGTGGGGTGCTTGCCTTAAGGCTCTGTCCTAAGGTTTCCGGGTTCGATTCCCGGCAGGGTCACTTTAGAAATGAACTTTTAAAGTTGGCTTTTCCGCAGTTGCATATTGCTAAAGGCGTCTTAGCGAACAAGAGAGGATGCAAACAATTGGATCCCAACCGGCGGGACTATATAATAGTTCAGGCCAATCTCCAGCGAAAGAAGTTAGCAACCCAGGAATTGATAATCGAATGTCAAAAAAGAGGCGTTAGCTTTGCTTTGGTCCAGGAACCTTACGTGGGGGCCCAGGGTGAAATGGGTCATTTCACCGGAGCCCGTACAGTCCAGGTGGACGGAAGTAGGGCCGGGCCAGTCAAAGCCGCGGTGGTCGTCTTTGGGAACAACGCAGACATTATTGAATGTCCCGCTTTGACGACCGAAAACATCGCCACTGTGGTTCTTAAAACTGACCTATGGTCAATGGGTGTGGTCTCATACTACTTCGAGGACACTAAGGACATCGAACCGTACCTGGACCAAATCAAAGTTATACGCAACAAAATCGGAGTCCCCTGGATACTCCTTGGGGGTGATAGTAATGCTTGGAGCACCTGGTGGGGTTCTAAGTATACGGATCATCGGGGAGAAGCATTTAATGGGGCATTAAATGAGATGGAGTTGGAGATCCTCAACGAAGGGGATACGCCCACTTTCTTCACAGTACGAGGAGACAAGACATACCAATGTCGCGTCGATGTCACAGCTTGCAGCGCAGCAATGCTCCACAGAGTCCACTCCTGGAGGGTGGACCAAAACATGACTAGTTCGGATCACAACGCCATCATTCTACACATAAACTTAGAAAAAAATGAAAATAGTGGTGCCCGAGGGACGACCAGAATTTTCAATACTAAGAAAGCCGACTGGCTGTCGTTCGGACATCACTTCCAAAAATCAATTTTAGAGAAGAAGATTTGCATAACCGAAATTAACAAAATTAAACACAAGTCAGATTTGGAAAAAATTATAGATAAATATATCCTGTGCATAGATAATGCATGCAGCGTATCAATGCCCAAGATAAAAACAACTTCTAAATTTAAATTACCATGGTGGAATGATGAGCTGCGTGATCTGAAACAGGACATGATGAAGAAGAAAAGGCGGATAGCAGGCGCTGCGGCAAAACGTCGCCCATATGTGGTGGGCGAGTACCTCGCCGCAAAGGACAGGTACGAGGTATCGGTGAAGAAGGCTCAGGAAACTAGTTGGAAAGAGTTCTGTTCACGGCAAAACAGGGAAAGCCTGTGGGACGGGGTCTGCAGGGTGATCAGGGGCACGGCGAAACGAACACAGGATAAATTATTATCAAGAGACGGCATGCCCCTGGGCCCTGAAGTGTCCGTCCAACTCCTGGCTGAGTCCTTCTTCCCGAATGACGATCCAAATACGGACAACGAAGAACACGCAGAAGTGCGTGCCCTTGCGGAAAGTCACCACCGGGTACTATCGGGCACAAACGACCCGCCCTTTACCACTGAGGAGCTGAGAAGGGTAGTTCGAAGCTTTGCCCCCAAGAAGGCTCCAGGTCCGGATGGCTTCACGGCGGACATCTGCGCCGCGGCGGTGGCGCGGGGTGAGGATATCTTTCTGGGAATTATTAATAAATGCCTCGAGTTATCCTGCTTCCCCGCCACCTGGAAACGTGCGGCGGTTGTTGTCCTCCGGAAGCCCGGTAGAGACGACTACAGTTCAGTACGGTCGTACAGACCTATAGGTCTCTTGTCAATCCTGGGAAAGGTCCTGGAAAAGTTGCTGGTGCGAAGAATAAACTGGCATACTTTGCCAAAGGCCCACCCTCGGCAATATGGATTCGTGCCCCAACGTTGCACGGAGGATGCCCTCTATGATCTAGTGGAACACATTAAGAATAATCTTGATAAGAAACTGATAAACATAGTGGTTTCGTTGGACATAGAGGGGGCTTTCGACAACGCTTGGTGGCCAGCCATAAAATGCCAGTTGGCCGCCAAACGCTGCCCAGCTAATTTGCGGGATCTTGTGGCTGATTACTTTGCTGGAAGAACGGCCAACATTGCGTATGCCGGTAAGGAATTTACTACTAAGACTACCAAAGGATGTGTGCAGGGGTCAATAGCTGGTCCCACATTTTGGAACCTACTATTGGACCCGTTGTTATGCGGTCTGGACTCTCTAGGAGTTTACTGCCAAGCGTTTGCCGATGACATCGTCCTGGTGTTCTCCGGCGAAAATGTGTTGGGCTCAGAAGAAAAAGCAAATGAAACTCTCACCTATGTGTATGAGTGGGGAATAAAAAATAAATTAAAGTTCGCGCCTACAAAGACGCAATGTATAATAATAACTCGGAAAATTAAATATGACGAACCACTCATACGCATGGGTGGGTCTATAATAAAAATTGTTAATGAAATAAAGGTTCTGGGTTTAACCATAGACAAGAAATTGACTTTTAATTCCCATGTCCAAAAAGTTTGCAAAAAAGCTACTAACATTTATAAACAATTAGCAAGAGCTGCTAAGGTGACATGGGGGCTGAGTCCGGAGGTTATCAGGACGATGTATATATCGGTAATTGAACCAATCATACTGTATGCTGCGAGCGTTTGGGCTCCTTCGGCATTGAAATTGTGCACCAAAAAACGGCTGTATGCCGTGCAGAGGGGCTTCGCTCAGAAAATCTGCAAGGCCTACCGGACCGTCTCCTTAAATGCCGCCTTAATTTTGTCGGGTCTATTGCCTTTGGATATGCGCGTCGCAGAAGCGGCGCAAATCTATGAGGCAAGGAGAGGTATACCGCAGCGGCATTTAAAGGGCAGGGAAGTGGAGGGCAGAGTGTCCATTAAAAACCTCCCTCACCCAGCGATCGAGGTTGACGTCGATTTTGGTACCATCGAGAATGAGTCGGAAATAGATCACATCGGACTCAAAATCTATACAGATGGTAGCAAGATCGACGGCGGCGTCGGCGCAGCACTTTCCTGCTGGAGGGACGGTTTGGAGACCCAAGCGAGAAAGTACCGACTGGAGCCGTTCTGCACGGTATTCCAAGCTGAATTATATGCTCTTCATGAGGCGACAGTCATCGCCAAAAATACCAGGGATGAGGAGGTCAGCATCTTGAGTGACTCGAGATCATCGCTTGAGCTGCTGAGGAGCTGCAACACATACCACCCTATGGCTTACGCGATAAAAGAAAATCTGCGCAATATCAAGCTAGAGGGAAGGACTGTACGGCTCTTCTGGGTTAAGGCTCACGTGGGGATACGGGGCAACGAGAGAGCTGACCTCCTAGCTAAAGATGGGGCCCTAAATTCAAAGCGAAAATTAAGCTATGATAAGTGTCCCATCTCATATATAAAGCGTCTGGCGAGGGGTGAGACTGTCGCCAAATGGAAGCATATGTACGCCGAGGGAGTGACAGCAGGAGGGACAAAATTGTTCCTTCCCGACGCAGAGGCGGCATACAGTGTGGTTCATAAAATCCAAATGTCGCCAACGCTGGTACAGATGCTTACGGGCCACGGTGGGTTCTCGGACTATTTGTACAAATATAAAAAGAAACCAACTCCGGACTGCCCCTGCGGACCTGGGGTACGGGAGACGGTGGAACACCTGCTACTCCAGTGCCCTAGGTTTGCACTGGAACGCCTGGAGTTGGAATTATATATAGATTTTAAACTGGAAAGGCAAAACATAAGTAAAATTATAATAGATACTAATAACATAAGAAACAAATTTATTAAATTTATGATAAAAATCGGAGAAACAGTAATAAAACTAAATAAAACAAATTAAGTAGTAATAATAATTTAAAAATAATAATAATAATTTTGGTAAATAAAGACCCTGATTAAGTTAGGGGTACTGGACCATCCCCCCTTTCTTTTAATCCACCCCAGTAATTGGTCGAGATTAACTATCAAACTTATTAACGCAATAACATAGTTTAATGTACATAATTAATAATATAATACGATGGTATAATATGTTAGCAATAATAATATAATAATGTTAAAATGTTAATAATGACAGTTACAAATAAATGGCCCACGAGGGTGGTTTAACCCCCGGGGGGAAAACAAAAAAAAAAAAAAAAAAAAAAAGTTGGCTTTTGTCTGGATCTGGAAAATAGTGGCAGCCCCTTACAGAACACCACCGTGAAATAACAGCAAGTTTGCTGTTTTGTTTCAGTGAGTGTGTAGGGGATGCCAGATACCATTTCCTTATCCTTTATACTTAAACCTTGTAGTCGGCAGCGACTACCATCATGTGGATCGTCGCCCTGTCTGCCGACCTTAACATAAAAAAAGTTCAATAATATTTAAATTTCTTTCAGGTGGGGTCAGACAAATACCTAAAATTTGCGACGTCTTAGAAACTCTATATGGAAATGAATTTTATGTTTTTGAAATGTCGCTATACAATAAAATGTAACTACTCGTATATATATACCCGAAAAAACCTATACGGTATATTTCAGGCCGCGAGTCGACGGTGGATCCAGGCTGCTTCTGAGCGGTGCTTTTGGAAAATTAGAGGGGGAGGCCTATGTCTAACAGTGTCCTACGGCTGAGGTCAAAATAGGACCTATACTTAGCAGTATTAAACCGCAGTATTAGCAGTATTAGAGCCGCGAGTCGCTAATTTATTATCAATTTATCAACAAGAGGACTATTGCTACAGTATTACCTACTACAATTTTAAATAGCTAATAAGTAAAAATTTCGACGTAGGGAAATGATGAAATTTATATTGAATTTTTCTTATAATCTGTACTTAGATTAACACTTATTTATAGCAATTTTAGCTAAAAACCTCTAACCACTAACCAGTATACTGAGAAAATGACATTAAAACTGAGCCGAAACTGAGTAATATATAAATTTGTATGCTTAATAAAGAAAAACCTCAAATTTGCTGCAATATTTAAATGTAACCGTCAACAATTCAAAACTTAGAACAAAATTAGTTATGGCAATCTGATCAATGCTGGTTAATTCTGATCATCAGGTTAAAAATGATTCATTAAGGCCTGCTTCAAAGTTCAATACCTTACGAACATTTTTAAAAATTTCGAGTTTGAGTAAAATAGTTTATTTAAAGCTGTTTCTTACTGAAAGCTTACTGTTTCTTTCTTTCTTACTTTTTTTTTTATTTTTCTTTATTTATAATCTTTAGCTCGTCTGCAGATGCGCTGGTATCAGTACTTTTTCATATTAACCTATTTAACAACTTACAGTAACAACTGTAAGCATCTCACAAAAAACATTTCTCCTTATTCAATCATTAATACCTACTTAGGAAATAGGAATACCCTTACAAAAAGTCCTATTTATATTTGTTTTGTTTCAGTCTCTCGGAAACCATGAATTCGACAACGGCGTCAGTGGGCTCACTCCTTTCATAGAAAACTTAACATGTCCTGTTTTGGCAGCCAATCTTTTACTCAACAAAGTTCCCGAGTTGGCTAGTGAAAATAATTTGAGAAAATCTGAAGTTATAGATATAGATGGAGTTGAGATAGGAATAGTCGGTTACTTAACTCCTGACACAAAAGTATTAGCAGTGCAAAATAATGTAGAATACATTGACGAGGTAGTCGCTCTTAAAGCGGAGGTCAAGCATCTCCAGAATAAAGGAGTTAAAATAATTATAGCCCTGGGCCATTCTGGATTTTCAAAGGATCTTCAAATAGCGAAAGAAGTAGATGGCGTTGACCTGGTTATAGGTGGCCACACTAACACTTTCCTTTGGAACGGCACAGCACCAGATTCAGAAGAGCCTCAAGGACCTTATCCTACATATGTTACTCAGATTTCAGGGAGGCAAGTTGCAGTGGTCCAGGCTTACGCTTATACGAAATACCTTGGTCAGCTTCACTTAATATTCGATAGCAAAGGAGAAATAACAAAAGCTGACGGTGCACCGCTTCTGCTTGACAACCACATCGTTCAAGATCCTGAAGTATTAAAGATCATCGAACGTTACCGTGGCGATGTATTAAACGTGGCAGACGAAATTGTTGGAAACACATCGGTTCTACTTGACGGTGTGACTTGCAAACTGCAAGAATGTAACCTTGGGAATCTTATTACAGACTCTATGGTGTACCGACATGCAACATACTACAAGAAAGAGAATTGGACGGACGCTCCTATAGCTGTGCTGCAATCGGGAGGTATTAGGTCATCAATAGCACACGTTAGTTTACCCGCAACTATAACAAGAGGAGATCTTTTAACAGTAATGCCGTTTAAAGATCGTTTGGTTATCGTCACAATGAACGGAAGCACCCTGTTACAAATGCTTGAACATTCTGTTAGTAACTACAATGTTTTAGACATTCCTGGACAGTTTCTTCAATTCTCTGGTATAAAAGTTGTATACAATTTAAATAAGCCTGTGGGAAGTAGAGTTGTAAGTGCAGTAGCAAGATGTGGAGCATGCAGAGTACCGAAATATTATCAAGTAGAAAAAAATGAATATTACAGAATTATTATGCCCGACTTTATATCGAACGGTGGAGATGGATATTCAATGTTCAAGGAATTACCTAAAAGTGACTTAGATTATGATGAACTAGAAAGTACAAAATATTATTTAGAACACCACAGTCCAGTTTTCCCGGAACTTGATGGACGAATTAAAATGATAGTGGAAGATAATACGGGTAAAGACTCCTCGTACAGTATAGCACCAACTATGTTCCTAATATTTGTTTCTTCAATTAGTTTAATATCAGCTAAATATTTAACATAAAGTATTATTATGTTGTTAAAAATATACTTACTATAAAACCAAAATGCTTTGTTTTTAAAAAGCAAATTCCTATAGAATAAGAATAACGTGTTTTACATTAATTATTTAGTAAAAAGTACTCTATACCTAATAAGTAACACGAAATGACAAAACATACCTAATTGTTAATTTAAAAAAAAGTTCCTTCATAATAAAAAGTATTATTTCACACCAATTTTATAATGTGTTTCTCTTTTTTTACAATTTCACCTTTTAGACAACAGTTCTTTCTTAATTTTTTAATTTAAAGATATTTGAAATAAAGGCGGGCTTGATATTACCTAATTACAAAAGATAGAGCCCTCACACGATATTTTAATTGATATTTTTCATGATTTTTATAATGATGTTATTTTAAACAAAATAAATACAGCATGATACAAAGCCTGCGTTGATCACATCTGTTATACTTAAGTAAAAAATTAAAATTGTACACATTTTCTTACAGTCGCTCGGAAATCACGAATTCGACGAAGCAGTTGAGGGAGTCATTCCATTTGTTAGAAATTTGTCGTCACCTGTGCTCGCGGCTAATCTGATATTAGATAAAGTTCCAGACTTAGAAAAGGAAAGTAACTTATATAAATCTATAGTCATTACAAAAAATGGTGTAGACATTGGGATTATAGGATACTTAACACCGGACACTAAATTTCTTGCACCAAAAAATGATGTAGAATATGAGGACGAAGTAATATCAATTAGAAAGGAAGTGAAGAAATTAGAAGAAAAAGGTGTTCATATACTAATAGCCTTAGGTCATTCGGGTTTCATCAAGGATTTAGAAATTGCTAGAGACGTGGAGGGTATTGATTTAGTTATTGGAGGTCATTCAAACACTTTTCTATGGAATGACGATAACTTTAATGAAAAGCCGGAATATCCACAAGGCCCTTACCCAACCATTATTCAACAAGCGTCAGGCAGAAATGTGCCAGTTGTGCAAGCCTACGCTTACACAAAATATATGGGAAAATTACTTTTAAAATTCAATTCTGACGGAGAAATAGTTAGTTTTGACGGAGCACCTATACTACTAAATCAAGAAGTGCCTGAAGATGAAGAACTTTTACAAACAATAGGTAAATATAGTAACGATTTTGATAGAATAAACAATGAAGTAGTGGGCACATCGGTAGTTCCATTAAATGGTGAATGCCGCTTACGAGAATGTAACATAGGAAATCTTATAACTGATGCTGTACATGATCACATGTATCAGCATACCAACAGTTACTCCGATCCATATATAGTTATAATCCAAGGAGGCAGAATAAGGGCATCAATAGATCATCCAGAAATGCCAATAAAGACAACACGCGGCGATTGGATTACAGTGTTGCCTTATTCCGACCCTCTTTGTATTGTTACCATGAATGGCACCACGTTACTTCAATCTCTGGAACATTCAGTTGGTGGTTGGAGAGAAGTCGATGCGCCCGGACAATTTCTGCAAATTTCTGGAATAGAAGTCATCTATGATTTAGCAAAATCACCAGGCTTCCGCGTTGTCAGTGCCAAAATTGCATGCTCAACCTGTGGAATAAATAAAATGATCGATGTTAAGCCTAAGGGTGAATACAAAGTGATCATGCCAATATTTTTATCTGAAGGTGGAGATGGTTATGGTATGTTTGAGAATTTAAAGAGAGAAATACTTGTTTACAACGAACTGGACTGTGTCATTAGTTACCTTAAAAAGTACAGCCCTGTAAATCCAGAAGTCTCCGGACGTATAACTTTACTCAACGAAGAGAAAGTTAAATCAATAAAAGACATTATCGCCGAGGCAAACATGAAAACAGAAGGTCGAGCCTTGTCATCGAGTAGCGCCATAAATAATTCCAAATTATATTATTATATCACCATAACATCTTGTACTATCATTGGTATTCTCAATAATTCATTATGACTGTTCTAGTTAAAATTTGTATATAAAAAACACATTTTAGTTTATTTACTTAAATTCTTGTAAGTTAAGATTATTTATTAAACATATTTGTGCAATACTTTTTATGTCAATGAATTAATAAACGCCATATATGTAAATTACTAATTTTATATTACTTAAACATTTTGTAAGTAGGGTAAAATTACCAACAAAAAATAAAATAAAAATTGAATATGTACCATGAGTTCTGTTAATTATTTTGATCATGTTAATAATTTATACATCAGTGATGCTCGGACATATTTATGAAGTTAAAAGCACTGTAAGTTATTTTAGCAATCATTTGAACACAAACACTAAATTGCACTAAGCGCCTGTTGTTACTTGCACAAACGTCAAGTAGACCAAACTGTCATTTAAAGTCACCCGTAACCGGGGATAATGGAGCTGATATACCTTTGTTTGTACGGTAAACGTCCCAAACATTAAATAGAAAATAATAATAAAAATTCGGCTATCGAATGATGCAGTAAACCGAGTGCATAATTCAATATAACAGAAAATGATTTCTAAAAGTAACTAATCAACAGTTTACTTGTTAAAGAGTTGTTTGTGAAAGAGGCCCTAAGGCTAAAAATATTATGTTTAGGAAACGTCATTCATCGCCAGCCCTAAACCGACCATCGTCCCAAGCTAACAGGTATAGTCCTCGTAGTCCAATTCAAACTTAATGGCATCTCGGAAGTTAGCTGCGAGCGCTGTTGTGCGCAGGTATAGCCCCTGTACACCGCGGATATCTAATATTGCGTTCTGCGTTCAAATATGTTCAGAGCCGCCATTAAGTTTTATTCGGACTATACCCATGCCACAGCCCATGCCTTCTAAGTAATATAATATTCCTCGATTTTACTACTCAGAAAATAAGTTACATGTACGATCTTGGACTATGAGGGTATAAAAAAAAAAGACTATATTCAGTTTAGTCTTTATTTTTAAATAAGCAGCTAAATTGCATGACACTTTTCACTATAATCTCTTATTATCTACACATAAAAATATTTGACTTAAAAATCTACATAATTATCAAAATTAAATATAATAGCACCTGTATTTTTTTAGTAATTAATACTAGAAACGTTTATAAGCCTCATCTGGAGTAATGTGCAATGAGCACCCCTCAAGTTTTTTTAATGTTAAGGTCGACAATCCACTTTATGGTGGCTACAGTCGCCTATACCACAAGCAACGCCATAGTAATGGCCACAGAAAAAAGCCACAGAAGTAATGTATAGAACTTATTTACTAAGACCCTTCGCACATTTAGATACTCATTAGATACGATATTCCAGAAGAATATTAGTCGGACAAGATTCGCATATTACACGACAAAAATGGAACCAAATTATCATCTCGTCATACATTTAATAATGCCGAGTGACTAGTGACGAAGAGGCACTCGCGATATTTCTGTATTACAGAAATGGAACATTTAAACTGGGAAAACTGGATTATTGGATATTTTAAGACACATATTATTACAAATCTTAGAGCCCTTGTCGCTGAGAATTAGAGAACCTCTGAGAATTATATTTTTGCAAAATTTTCTATTTCCTGCTTATTCAGTATTTCAATCTTGCTTCGACATCATTTTGAAGGATATTGGTCGTCTGAGTTTCGTAATGTGCGAAGGGTCTAAAAGGTATACAGAGATCACATGAATCATTGAATAAGGTTCAATGATTCATGTGATCTCTGTATACCTTATAAGTGAGTATAAGAACATAATAACTCTGGCTACGTTAATTGGTTAAATAATTTAATAATATTCTTCAATAATTATTGTCATGGCCAATTTTTTAAGACTAGAAAATGTAGTAAATATTTTGCAGATTATATAATATCTAGCAATTTAAAAATATAAAAATCAATAAAAATATTTTTTAAAGTAAATAGATTGAAATCAATAAATAGATCATATTTGACATCTGTCAGTCTTAGTCATAGTGAGCTTAAAAATATTGACGTAACCTTGTAACGATATTCATTTTCTTAGAAAAAAAATTGTTAATTAAGTATGTTTAGAAATATTTCATTATTTTTAACTGAAAAAAGAAACAATTGTGCAGTTCTAACTTTGAAAAAATAAACAATATTGTATGCCCTCCGTTACAAGGTTACGTTTTTGAGTGTCAAATGTGATCTATTAAATCACTTACTTTAGATAGAAATAGCAAAGTGAGAAACATTAAAAAAAGTTAGGCTCACTAATTTAAAAAAGCTTAAAATCCTAACAAAAAATTAAATTCGCTTTGAGTCACTCGAGAACGACATTAGAGTGTTTGCGGTTTATGTCCATGAAAGTTTCTTCCCATTTCACACTTTTACTGTATCCGTGTGGAAGGCCTCCGCAGAATATACCCAAACACTGCTTCAAATACTCCTGACATTCGGATAATTCTACACACGGAGTATACCGGTCCAGCTCTTCGGCTAATTCGCACAACGGCTTGTAGACCCTCAGGGCCGTATCCAAGTCTGCTACTTGCAGCATTTCCAATGTGTTCGAGTTGAGGCACTCCGCCACCTTTTTGGAAATGCGAGGGGGCAAGTGCCTGGCCGGACTGAGCTGTGTGTACAGCGGCCAGTCATCAACGCACGCTTCACAGAAACACGAGAACTTGTACTGACAGTTCAGATAACTCTGACGTGAGACGCGGTCCTGCACTGCATGGTGTGCCCTGTAAATATAGATTTTTTTCATTTCAAAAGATATTTTCATATAGATATTTTCAATATAGATTATTTTCATTTCAAAAGTGAGAAGGACACTCGAATGATATTATAAAGAGAGAAGATTTGTATTTTTGTATGTTTGTAATGAATAAACTCAAAAAGTACTGGAACGATTTCAAAAATTCTTTTACCTATAGATAACTACGTTATGAGCGAGTAATATTTTCTAAAGTCACGCAGGCGAAGTCGCGTGCAACAGCTAGTTATATATAAAAACCTTCCTCCTTCAAAATCCATTGAGTAGTTTAAAAGATCTAAGTGTACATATATACAGCGGGAAGCAACTTTATTTTACACCATGTAGATACTTTATTGTTTTCAAATAAATATTAGTATTTTTTATTATTATTATTTGTATATTTTGTCTAAACACTCACCCATAATTGTCATACAGTTGCATCCCTTTCTTAATAGGCCTCAACGCAATAAGAGATACCTTCCCCGATCCCAGCTCATTGAACCTAACAACATTCGGATTGCACGAATGGTTCAACAAACTATGAAAAGCATACGGTGCGCCTCCCAACTGAATTGTATCATCATATTTCCCAACAATAGTTTCCATAATTGAGCTGATTCCATGCATATTTGTAGGGCTCGTCATCAGATGTAAAAGCAGTAATCCGGCTGTACATTTTAAAATGTTTTCTTCTATTTCCTCATCTTTTTTCTCATTTTCTTGTCCATACAAAAAGTTCGTTTTTAACAGTAAATGTAAAAGTACAGCAGCTGTGACACATTTTTGAAAAATATCAGACATGGAGCGTTTCTCCACATTCGTAGCCAAAGTGTGTATAGCGACATATTGTTTAGAATCAAACACAAAGTTTTCATCAACTTCAACACAACCTCTCAGTTCATTATTTATATTTTTTTCTGTATCTTCAATGGTTTTCATCAAGCTGTCCCAATCGGTGTGATCTATCCTCGCTCTTATTACAGTACGTAGAGCGAGTAATTCGAGTTTTGTGAATTCCATATTTACTAAAGTAGCCATTAATGGGCATTCTACAGAGTGATAATCTTTCCAAGCCTTTTCTCTGCACTCTTTGCTACAGTAAAGAACTAAACAGCAGGTGTGGCAAGGATAAAGGTTCATATTCATAGATAGGCAATAATTACAGCTGAACAAGAATTGTGAATTCAATAGAAGGCTAAAATATGGTTCCTCGCAAGCCAAAATTTCTCCGACCGCTATGTCCTCTTTGGCAACTATGTGGTGACCGAGTTCCTTATTAAATAAAACTTCCAACTTTGCACTCGCGCATATATATTTTTTGTCTTTTTCCCCTTTAACTTCCAGAAAATCTTTTAAATCAAAAGTGGCACTTTCGTTTTCAATTGACTTCTTTTTTGACAGTTCTTCATTACACAAATCTTTCCTCTTAACTAATTTATCCTTTAACTTATCTATTTTAAAATTTAATGCTAAATCAATATCTCTCAAACATTCATTGTACTTTTTCAAGGAGAAAAGAACAGCAGATCTATTGGATAAAGCTAGTGCATAATTCTCAGATCTCAAAGGCGCATAAAGTAACGAAAGGTTATAAAATTGGTACGCTTCATAATCATTCTTTGTTTGGTAGGACTTGTTGCCAAGGTTACGGTAGTACGTAGAAACGGCTTCACATTTTTTCACTGTCATCAACGGTGGAAGTTGGTTCAGATTCTTTATAACATCGAAGACATATAAAACCATTGAACCATTGTTTTTGTTGGCAGCCAGATCCTTGGATATTTTAAGGATCTTACCTTCGGAGGTCAGTTGTGAAATAATACGAGCATACAATGAATCAATACTCATTTTTCAAATAGAAATATTGATTGGAGTACGAAGTGTTAGTTTGTTTTACAATGTCGCACTTTGCAACGCCTTTTATCGTCGTCAATCTGGGTTGTGAGATGTTGTACGTTATCGAACAAAGGCTAAATGCACAAGATATAGCATCGGGCAAATCTGAAAGAGGTTAGTTTTCGCATAATATCTGAAACGTAAAAAGTACAATATCATTAACTATATATATTATTTGTGGTATTTACTAACCTATTCTTTTACAGTGCTATCTGATATAGCAACTGTTTTGCTACATCCAAAGCTGCTGGAAGAGTTATTTATACCTCAACCGGTGGCCACACACAATGTTATTAAACAACTTCTTCAAGACATATCTGGAACTTCTATAATGAAACTCGATGACTATTCCATGGGCAAACTGTGGGATTTGATGACTATGATATTCAAATGGCAAATATCTATCGCGACAAATCAGAACATTTTTGACATTACCCGCCGACATTTAATAAATGTTGCCAGTATCGTGCCTAAGAATTTCCCCAAGTGTTTTATCGAAGGGGCTCTGAGAAAATTTGAATCCTTGATACAACGAATGACTGACGATGATTATAACTGTCTCAAAAATACTGTACTATTGTGGTTCTCAGAATATCACACAAAAATATCAGTTTTACTCAGACTGGGCTTGCAAAAAAAAGATGGCACATTCAGTATGCCCACAACAATAAAACCTAACATCTTACAAAATTTGGGTGAAAATATTTATAAATATGAAAACAAAAGAAATTCTGTTGAAGAATATGAAAGTCGGTATTCAGATACTAACGAAATAACTTATCTTTTGGCTCCGATGGAAAGTGATAATTCCAAAGCAACTGTTTTCGCATTACAGCTACCCATAGAATTTAATAATGTTGCAACTGAAAAAAAAGTAATAAAATTAACAAAAGATGTTCACTTTGAAAGTATCGCAACTAACATTAAAAACACATCTTGCGATCTTAATTTTATTCCTGACATACCAAATTCGACACAAGAAGATCTCTTGAAAATGATGGAAGAACTTTAAGCAATTAAATAATAAAAGTGCCTACCGTGTACCGGCTTTAGCTTGCTCTAAGTGTAGTTAGCTTATTTTATTGAAACGCAATGCAGTTAATACGGCCCCGTAGCTCGCTTCTAGTAAGCGACCCTAAGCTTGTTCTACCGTGAGAGTCTCGGCACCATGTCACCACTTTCAGGACATACTTAACTTACTCATTTTATATATAACTTTGTCTTCAGACATTGCGGCTACGGTGACGAGAACACATTACTAGCCGCCGTTTCCTCTGTCAATCTTTTTGTCAAAGTTGTTGTTCCTTACTCACTCACTTCTAAATTAAGAAAAAAAAAGCGTAAAGTTCTAAAAGTGAACTCACTCACTTCTATATGTAAACTTATCGGTTATTTGGCTTTAAATTTTTGACTCCAATACTTATGTTTCACAATCACAGATGCAAAAAGATTGATTTTAATGCTGTAGTCGTATATCTCATAAATTAATATTGTGCTTAAACTCAAAAATAAAAAACTAAAATGTTTAGTAAAATAGTTTTATTATCACATTATGCTCATTACTTTTTTAGGCACTTTTAACAAAACAAAAGAAAACTATTTTAGCACTATTTCAAAATATGTGAATTAATACAAATAAGTTTAAATTTTTATTAATACAAGCTGCTTAAAATAACATAATACTTTTCATATTGATAGTCTGATTGTATGTACCAAACAGACAAAATCAGAATAATTGTAACAGTAATTTGCCTCTTCTTCTTTATAACAAACATCATTGGAAAGAATATAAGTACTTAAATTTAGGGAGCAAACAATTAAAAAAAACTAAAGGCACAAGTTAATAATATATGCATAAATATAAACCCAGTCACAATAACTACAATAAGTAAAACCATTAAGTTTGGTGTCATACTTCTCATGTTGATAGCTATGATCCTGAATATGTAACTGACAAAAATACCTATTATGCCTACCAAAAATTTGCCTCTTCTTTTCTTTTAAAACATTGGAGAGAAGAGTACCTACAACTTGAGAAAGCAAAAATAAAATAATAAAATAACTACTAACGAGATAAATACCTAATAATATGTGTAAACCCAGTCACAGTTTTTAAAATAAATAATGACGCATATTCACTAGGGGAAATATCGCGGTGACATATCGCTCGACATTTGCCTCGTTCACACTACCCAGTAGTGATTAGTATGTCACCTGAGGCGGAACACTCGTGAAACACTCACGCTACCTAGTAATGATTAGTATATCGCCCGAGGAGGAGCACTCGTGAAACACTCACGCTACCTAGTAATGATTAGAATATCGCCCGAGGAGGAACACTCGTGACACTCACGCTACATAGTAATGATTAGTATGTCGCCCGAGGAGGAACACTCGTGAAACACTCACGCTACCTAGTAATGATTAGTATTTCGCCCGAGGAGGAACACTCGTGAACACTCAAGCTACCTAGTAATGATTAGTATGTCGCCCAAGGAGGAACACTCGTGAAACACTCACGCTACCTAGTAATGATTAGTATGTCGCCCGAGGAGGAACACTCGTAAACACTCACGCTACCTAGATGTCCTCTCTATTTAAAGCTTGTCGGGTGACTGTCGAGGGACACGAAAGTCGCGCTAGTCGATGCTTGCAGAGCATAGACTAACGACATGTGCCTCGACACGTAGATGTCGCAAACGACGTGGGGCGACAAGGTTGCGGAACAAATGTCCCCTAATGAATATGCAGCTGTCCATTGATAATGAGGTAGTAGTCGACGTCATAGTAGCAGCCAATGTGTTCAAGTATGTAAAAACATTTATTGAGACCAATATTATTCATTCAAGTGATCTTGATTGAGCTCACCTAAGTATCAAAATATGCAGTAATTTTATTTCTATTTTTACTACTAGTACTTATACTATGTAATTTTTTTGTATACTGCTGATTTCTTTACTTTATCATCACAAGAATGAAATGTATAAAGTAGGAGATTTTTAGCTCCAGATTTAGATGTAAGTTCTTGATTTCTAAATAAGAATATCCAAACATGACACATAGGCCATAATTACATAAATTTATAGACATAAATTACGATACTCAAAGAGGACCTGTGTAAGAGGACATACGTCAAATGTTGTTGTGTAATTAGAAATGATAAAATTTGGTTCATTTTCAGTCGCGTAATATAAGAACCTCGAATCGTGTTAGTATGCAACTGATTTTCGTCTGGAGTATTGTATCTAATAAGTATCGTAATGTGCGAAAGGCCTTAATTTCCTAATAAGAAAAAACAAAACCATGTTAACCCTTTATTAAATTATAAAAGGTGTCTGTAAGGCGTTTATATTTAACAAATCACTAAGGAGTATTACTTTTGTCTTGATATCAACAATTATATTTTGAGCAAGTATCAAACAGAAATCAAACTAAACTAGGTATTCTCTAAATTTGAACCCGTTGTCTGAAAAAAAAATTGCAGGGTTACAATTGAACATTACATGTACCACCATTCATTAAGAAAAAATCTTAGTAAAATAAATTTCTACCAAGGTAAAATTATAAATTTACAAGGTAGAATTTATACCAAGGTAGAGCTTTTCGGTAGGTACTTCTTTTTAATAATGAATATGGTCGTCATTTGGATTATTCAATTTTCACTTTAAATTTAAACTGTATGCTTGTTCGAGTCTCACTCTTTTTTTAACACCTTGTAACGAATTGATTACAATCACTTCTCTCCATTACGTCACATTCAATTGCGTCATTTGTCACTTTTATATCCCCTGTCACCTTGAGTCACTTATAACTTTGTCCCTTTTATGTCGCATGTCACTAAGTAACTTCCAACTTTTATGTCACTTGTTACAAAATAATTAATTTACAACTCTTGTCACTTCAAGTAACTTTCAACTCTTACGTCACTTATCTTGTCACTGTGTCACTGTTATCACTAAGACGCATCCCTATAAGAACACTGAGCCCATTCTGTGTGAGTTTGGCGAGATACTCGAGTCGGGCAGAACGCTGGTATCCCCGTACACAGGTCCGTTCGTCGCGTACAGACTCCGCGAATACGTGCGCGTTCTCGGAGTCAGGTTCTGGTGATCTGGCAACACTGTCTGTGGCGGCGTCGTCGGGAGCCTAATAGGAGATTTGTGGTTCCAATGAATCTGCCCTGGAAGTGGAAAACGAACTGAAATTTAAAAAATACACAACACTGTTATCTTCCACAAATATTATGACGTAAATTGTAGGGTATGTTATAATTAATATTTAATAAACGATTAATTTGTGAACTAAACCTACATTAGTTTTGATACCCACCGTTGTAAACTCTTATTTTTAATTCATTAAAATTAAAATGCATAAAAATTAGAGCAAAAGACAATAAAAAATAAAAACCACCGCCTTACAGATCACCATGAAATGGTGCCAGAGCCCATTTCACTAATCCCTTACCCTACACTACTATGATCGGCAGCGCACTTGTAGCAACATTTTCTGCAAATTTGACAAATTCTTAAGTCATTGAAAAATACTTAATGAAAAAACGTTCATAATTAGTGCTTACAACTTTGCAAATATTTTACAAAAAACTGTTTGAAAATATTCCTTCTTTTGTGGAAACGGCGTGTAAATAAATAAGTGAGAAAAGGTGTCGAATTTTGGAAAAAAAATATGCAAAAATCGCGAAATCCGTGATCGAAACTTTTACTGTCTATTTTTTTATAATTATGTGATAGAGCATGAACAGAGCTAACACGAGTTAAAGGTTATTAAAGGTTTATGAGCACCCGACGAAAAGTTAGAAATAGAAAATGAATACACAGAAATACATCGTACAACTCACCATATAAAAGGGCGAAAGACACTCCAGCAATCGCCAGTAGGGTCTGCCAATAAGGTTTTAGAAGCGAAAAGATCACGTCCAACAGAGTACCGCAGGCCACTTCGCACTCTCTCTCCACTTCGACCCTGAGCTCCTGTGACGTCAGCTTAGACTTGACGTTCACCCATCCGATCCCGCAGGCGGACGTTTCGCTGTGCACCGTGACTATCGTTTCACCCTCCTTGTGTCTGTATTCCAATTTCAAGCCGGGCGAGGGAGTCACTTTCACCATTTTCATCGCGTGCGGGTGTCCATAAATTGAGAAAGTTGTGGGCGGTTTGAGCAGAGAGACTTTCTTGTGGGACGTGTTGATGGCGGGCAGTAAGTAGACTTTGGTGCACGATCGCGATACGCCCCATTCGGCGCAGAGCTCCACTTCGGTTGCTTCCGCGATCGCGGTAGACGGCGTTATCGAACAGCCGATTTCACCTGGAACATTTAAGTTAAAAATGATGCTTTCATTTATATTTTTTGTGTTTTTCCATCTCTATGTATGAATAAAGTGTCAATTTGATTGAAAGTTTATACGGCCGTCGATAAAATATCCTTGCATTTCTTGAGACTTTTTGATAACTTGCCAATGGAGTAAAAATACGTTAAATTTTAAAATAAATATGTAAGACTTATCGAACAACCGATTTAACCGGGAACGTTAAAGTTAAAAATGCCGTTTTTCATCTTATGTTTGAATAAAGTGTCAAGTTAAGTGTCAAGTTTAACCACTCTTTTACATAATACGACGGTGAAATATAGCATAATATGGTTCCCGAGGGATCGTCTAAAGAGGTAAAAAAATTGGGCACCTATGTCCCTGTGGTGGCGCCACCGTCGTCACAGTGATAAAGATGTCAAGCGGGCACCAACCAGTAAGTAGGTATAACTGCCGAGTGCAGAGTAAAACTGACCTTTATTGATATCTAGATAAGGTTCGGCCAAGTGAGGTTTCTTGGTGCGACAAGTGAACGGCATTTGCACCAGCACTCCCTCGAGCGCGTATCTCTGCTCTTCGCTGCACACGATCGGTCCGTTGGTCACTCCTAAGCCCTCTATGGTCAACGGCACCATTGAGTATGGCCACTCACCAGGGACGAACTCAATCTGTTTAAAGAAAATATTCATTTTAATTAAATAATTCATTTGTGTTGGTGTCAAATAATAACAAATGTAAATACCTAGTATGCTGCAATTAGACCCAGATCTCAACATCCAAAGTAAAAGTA
Source organism: Synanthedon formicaeformis (assembly GCA_945859745.1). NCBI lineage: Eukaryota > Metazoa > Arthropoda > Insecta > Lepidoptera > Sesiidae > Synanthedon > Synanthedon formicaeformis. Next base: position 5,254,603 of record OX243969.1, on the reverse strand, counting down.
TCATTCCAGCTCCAAATTGTTCTATACAGTCCACATATTGTTTGGTAAAAAGTTACACCATTTTTAGGGTTTGGGGGGAAGTTGGGTTTTATCAGTTTTTCTTAAATATTTCGAAAACTATGCGGTTTAGCGCAAAAGTGAAAAGGACAAAAATAATCTACATTGAATTGCGAACAAAAATGGTCTATAGCATTATCTTGCTAAAATGAACGGTTCCAGAAGGGTTACGAAGGGTATATAGTACCAATTGTTCGATTTTTTTTTTAGTTTTGGAAAAATATGACATTATCACAAGGAAATGAGGGCAAAAAGCCAAAATGAGGGGGAGACGGCTTCAAAAGCCAAATTTAAGACCACCGTGAAATAACAGAATGTCCTTTTGTTTCGATGAGTGAGTAAGTGATGTCAGAGCCCATTTCCCCCTATCCGTTCGGTCCTAATCCCTTATCCTTAATCCTACTATGTTCGGCAGCACTACTACTATGTCCTGCAGTGTTGCTTGTGTTATAGGCTACGGTAACCACCTAACATCAACTGGACCGTCTATTAGTCGAAATTTACATAAAAAAATATAGAATGTAATTAGGAATCTAAATGTAATTTTAGAGCAATTTTGGGTAACAAGTGAAAAAATGCAGAAGCCGGCAGCATATAATTATGATGATTAGAAAAAAAATATTATAAAAAAAATCTTAAGTTCCCGAGGAATAGTCTGATTACTTTTTACATTTTTCAAGGCGTACGAAGTCGCGGGCACAATCAAAGTTACCTTTTCTATGGGCACTTGTTGTATGTGATAAGTGTTGTGCTTGTCCAGTTTGAGGGTGTGTTTGGCGGGAGTGTCGGTGACGAGCACCGCGAGGGAGACTCCGTGACCCGCGTACACGTCCACGTCGGCGGAGGCTCGCCATCCCACCCCCTCCAAGCATACGCCCCAACCGCCGGCGGCTGCAACAGACAGACAGAAAAATTGATTCAAAAATCTATAAAAATTGTATACTTGACGTACGCGTTAATACTACTACGCTATTACGTAATACTTGAATGCCCCCCAAATACTCTATATTGTCATACTATCTACACATCATACTAACTCATACTCACCGTAAACTGTTTGCGGCATGGAGTCAAGTGCGGCGACCCAGACGTGGTCTTTGACGATGACACCGCCAGCGCTCGCCGCGAAGCTGACGAACGCACCTGCCGCCTCCAGCCCACTCAGCACCACCTCAGTGCCGTATAAACTGCATCGACACACGCAATTTAAGGTTTACATTAACTTCATTTGTGGGAATAGCTTCTCTATTCCCTCAAATGATAGCGAGAGGTGTATTGATACCTGTCGACGGGTCTGTTGGCGTGGGCGACGGCCGGTGGGTCGGCGGTGAGATTGGCGTGAGGCGCCAGCAGCGGGCGGCCGAGAGCGCTGCGCAACACTCCGCGCAGCGACCCGCCCTCGGCCCCGTCGCCCGCCTCCACCGTGCAGTACGCGGGCGACGCCACCTCCACGTGAATCACCTAAAACACATTCCCGTGTCTCTTTATCTCAATGACTCTTTTCCAAAGTAACATAGACACGCACAATAAATAATCCTACTCATATTATAAGTGCGAAATTTTGTGAGAATGTATGAATGTATTGTACGCGCGCGACCTGAGTGCAGTTATAACTCGAGCTGCGTATTAGTATGCATTATAATATGGGCGAGAAATAAACATTTCACGCCCATATTGAATATCAAATATAAATGATTACCTCATATATTTGATATTTTGTCAATGTGTGTGATTTTGTCAATATCTGCAGAAATTAACTGAATGAGTTTCGAGCTATGAATTTTTTCGATCACTGTAAATACAAAAAACTAATAAACACAACATGTATATGATCTACAACTGTGTCCATGTAATATAATACTTACGGTTTCTCTGTAAATATTATTCCTGTCGTCCTTGTGGTGTGCAACGATAACTCCGTGGCCAGGTGACAACGCCTTGATCTCCCCATTGGCTGACAACTCAAACGCACCATCCACGAATGCATTCCAGTTGCTCTTCGGCAACGATTTGAGACGTAAAGTGGCTCCGACGGCTAAAGCTAGTCTTTCGCCGGACGCCAGATTCTTATGGAGACCTTCGACTGAAGTGCGAATGTCGGATATGCCAAGGATCTCTATTGTGCTGTCCAAGGACTTTGTTTCGGCAACCTGTACAAGTAAATTACAGCCGTGCGTTTAAAAGAGGTTATATAAAATATTAAAATCAAGTATTTTGTATCACTAGTTTACTAGACGAAAAGTATATTTCAATTGTTATCTATGAGAAAATAAATCTCGATTGTGTTGCGTATTAAAATAAATATGTTCATGGATATCCTTAATTAAAAAAAAGTATCTTCTAAAATTCTTTATGTGTTTTCAGTCTAAAATTATATAGTTATAATATAGTTGCCTGTACTATTTGCATAACTTTGAAATTTGAAAGCAAAGATGTGGAACACTTACTTGTCCCATATTCCTAACGCGCACGTCGATGGTTATAACACCGGGTTTCAGCGGCACTACTCGTACGGTCAATCCTTCGGCACTGGCCCGTTCCAACTGATCTGTTGGTAGAGAAAAAGAAATGAAATTATTGAAACTGGGAAAACCTCAAATGCAACGTTGTGTAAAAATTTGCAGTCCATTCATCGCATAGTTTTCGGGTTTAGGAGTTTGCAGTACAAGAATATAAGTGTTTCATACCATCAAGATGAGTGGTGTAGAGTCTGGCGGTGGAGGAGTCGCGCAGAGACCAGAGGGCGCGAGGGGGAGGCTGCAGGGCGGCCAAGGCACTCGCGCTTAAGGCGCCTGCTTCCAACCAGAGCCCTGCGGCGGCACCCACCAGCAAAGTCGTAGTAGCCGCTCGCACGCGCACCCCAGACACAGGGATCACCTTAAATAACCACAACATCGAATATTGCTTATCGATTTTTTCATGCAAATGTCACTTTTTAATGCACTAGGTCTTTTTCAGGTAAAATATTTTTCGGAATTCAAGCAATTCAAATTTTGAACACACCATAATCATATAATACAAAAGCAATAGTCCCTATTTAATACATAGAATACGTAACCACTAGATGTCCATTGGAAAAATAAATAATACTGACTTCAACTTCAGATTCAGCACTGGCCATCTCCACGTCAGCGATGTCTCTCGCCTCCAGGCGGATGCGAGCCTTGCCCACGGCGATGCCATGTACCGCACCCGATGTTGACACCTGTCGGAAATAAAGAAACAATAAAACATGACGAGAAAAACCGAATTATTGAGACTCAGTCGGTCAGTGCTAGAAAGCTTTAACTCTCCGCTAACTATGTTTGTCCATATTTGACAGAACATACCTCGATAAAGTTGTTTGGCTGCACCGCACGATAGTGGAGCGCGGCTAGATGTGCGGGCGGGCCTCCGTGCGCACGCAGCTGCAGGCGCGCGCCAGGCGGAAGACGGGCCACTGACGGCACGACACTTAGCGGTGGGAACACTATCACCTCGAAGTCGGCGCTCCACACGCCGCCATAGGCCGCCCGCACGCGACCCGTGCCCTCGGCCATGCCGCACAGCGAGCCGTCCCGTACGGCTACGAGGCCGGATGCGCGCCACTGCGGTTCGCGACTGCTGGCAACGCGTCGCCCAGACGCGCCGCGCACGAAAACCGTGGCGGGCACGCACGCTCCGACGGCCACCGCGCGTGACGTCACCACCTCCACGTGACCAATCTCCTCCACGTCCACCTTCGAACACAACATAGTGAACCACAAGATTGACAGACAACCATCAGACAACCTTAACATTTAAAAAAACTACGTACAGAGTAACTAAAAGTGTGTAACTGCAAGCAAATAATTAATCAATTATATCAACGCATGTAAAGGTGAAATCGCCGTACCTCAATGATTTCCTTCTCTCCGTGAACACACTGATCAGTGATCAGAAGGTCGTATGTGCCCGGTCCGGGTACAACTGCATTCAATGCGCCATTGTCCACAGAAGCGGTTACACCTTTGGGTGTCTCCACTGAGTAGCGTCCGCTTCCACCGGTTATTGTTGCTATGTCGTTTATGCTGTCACCTTCCCATGCTATGCTCACCTGAAAACCAATGCATATAATAAAGCATAAATCTAGGTGGAAAAACTACTTTAACAACAATTGCAGCATGGCGTATCTGTCGGTAAAAATTACATTTCATACTTCATTTTTAGGATAGATGGTGATTATTACTTTAGATAAAACAGAACAACTTGGTGTTAACAAGTATTTAAATTGGATTACAGGTTCAGAGGTTTCAGAGCTTACCCATTACATGTAAACAAAAAATGAATATTATTGTAGAAAATAATATATCGTCTCTGGCAATGTAATAGCACCCACGGAAGTTATTTCCAAATTGTAGAAAATTAATAGTGTACTTAATATCAACGTGAAGTTAAGTAGACGAATTGAAAACATAAAAAATTTACAGATGTAAACAGAAAAAACAAAACAGAAACAATCGTTCCATAATATAAAAGAAATTACTCACTTTCAAGGGGTCACATTTCAATGGTGCGACAACTCTAGCATGAATACTAGCCGTAGCATCAGGTATTGTTGTTTTCAATGCGCCATTCCAACCAATCGAATGCTCGTCCGCTGTAATAATCTATAAAATAAACATTATGTATTCTACATTTATCTTTCTACTTTATATGCCCAGTGATACGAAAACTCAGCTGCCAACAGGGTGGACGCATGTTCGAAACTTGGCACCTGCCAAGGTTCGAACATGCGGAGTAACTAATGATTAATTACTCTAACTTTGATGCGTGGATTGTATATAGTTTGTAACATTTTAAAAATAACGAAAACACTTCAGCGCTATGTTTCTAAACAAGCAAAAGATTGGCTGATTTTTTATTTAAATGTCATTGTTGTTAAATACCATAGTTAGTTATCCTAACTTTGCGGAGTTTCTAGGAACGGTTTTGATACTTTTTACTATTTATAACATAATATTTGATTCAGTCAAAAGAAAATAAAGATCACTTGTAGTGCTCAGCTGTTTGCAATCTTCATTGACTTGCATTGTAATATTTGACGGAGGGTCTCAAGTGTTTTCGTTACTATTAAAATGTTCAAACTATCCCATATTATAATCATTTTATTTATGAGTGGGCTCTACAAGTCTACACCCCCCAGCAGCAATGAGAAAAAACAAATTAATCTAATACATAAATAAAGCTATTAAAAATATCTTCCTATGAAGTCTTTTTATACGCGCGTGTTCAATACGTTTTTGTAGTGGAGTGGCTTTGTAGTCGACCCCCGCAGAAGAGCTAAGAAAACACTTCTCAGAAAGTACAGACATACCTGGTAATACTCAAAGGGTACAGGTACGGGCAAGAAGTCCGGGTGAGTATCGACAAAGAGCCTGTCTGTGGCCGTGAACCTTATCCCCTTGTGTTTAGGTTCAATTTCCCACGACATCTTTGGACCACGTTCGTCGAGCAGCTCTCTGCCGATCGCATCCAGAAGTGTCACTTTCAATTTAACTTCTTGATTGGGACGGAGCCAAATTCTGAAAAGAGATATTAAAATACTATTTATTGATGATATAAATAAATAGTCATAATTTCTATTTGTATATACTATAGTGGTAAAGACTATATAAAGAGCCAATTTCCATTAGCTCTGGGATAGCTAAGTAATGTTGTAGAGCCTTAAAGAATTTCATTCTATAGTCATACTTTACTTTTAGCAACTTTGCTCCCGAAATAACACGTTATTACACATTTATGACAGTTTTCATACCCAGGCCCTCCGGAGCAGTTTCCTGGTGTTTCTGGCGGTTCCAGCCGTATCCTGGAGACGTGGTGTGCGCATGCCACCGGCAACTCCACTGATTCACTCTCGTCTTCGGCGTGCGATGTCAGTTGCAGACGAGCCTCGCCTTTCTGCAATTAAAGGTTCATTTAATGCTTAATCATTGCAACTAAACACTATTTTACTAGCAATCACAGGCAACTTCGGTGGTTCAGTCATATATTTTTACCCTCTACAAATATGTAAACCAAAAAAAGTAAACCGAAATCGCTCCAGCAATTTAGGCCAAGCAACGTACAATATGAGCATACGGTAGAAATAGGCTATATTCCTACCACAGACATTCACGCCTTTAATACTTCAATTTACTTATTTGTATAAGTAAACCTTCAAAAACATTCACCCATACCAAAAAAGACAACAACTCGAACTCTAAAGTTACCACCCCTCTTTTTGAACCATTTGTTGGTTCTTGAAACCAACAAATAAAAAAAATACATTAAACAACTGTATTGTATAATGTATTTTTTTTATTATTACGGTAACAGTATTTAGTTTTCAAATGCTCTAATCTGATTTGAACAAAAACACTAATTATGTTAGGATAATTATAACCAGCAAACGGGATGAGACTATAACTCCATCCCGTTTACTCTTGTTATTTCTTATTCTTCGCAATGTTATAAAGTTCGGAACATTTCTTATTCAGTGAACCACCTTAATCGTTCGACGAATAAACTCGTCGACTTGTTACAGCCGAGTTGTACATAAGCACTGACCGTTTTACAGCTGCACGTGAAAAGTTGTACTTGAGGGCGGGAGTAAGGAGGCGAGCCGCTGCGAGGGGTCAATTCACCCACACGGGATTCGCCTGCGTGTGGGACCAAGGCCTCGCCTTCCGCCAACACCTGTGCACATCAAACAATTACATTATTACCAACCCAAATGAGACCATCTAATCCTTGTTCACTGAAACGAACTTATAGGGAGATAAAGCGTTCGGCTGTCATTGGTGGAGATAACAGACAATGTGAGTTTTTAGTCTGTTCGTAGAACTCTCACTGTTCAGACGCTCTCACTGTTATTATACTGCGTTTTTTAATTTTAATTCGTATTATTGTTATTTTAAGTTTTGAATTTCGTTTAACTAACGTTTAACTTATTTTAACTAACGTATATTTTTCATTTTATGATTATATCAGGAACCAAAAAGTCTATTATCTAAATTATTAAATAATTCACAACTTAATAGCTAGAATAGTTTATACAAAATAAAAAGTGTAGGGTTGTGGGTATTAAGTACGTAGGTATTACTATAATATTTTATTATAGTTTACAAAAGTAGCTTAGAATTTAGAATGAACGTTCATCTTTTATTGTATACACCCACTCAAGATTTGCTGTCCTTGCTGCCCACTCACTCACTGAAATGCAACAGCACACATGCTGTTATTTTACGGTGGTCTTCTGTATTGCTGCCACACGGGCAGCCCAAATGATTGCGAACGGAGTGTGCACTGCCACTACTAAATTGTTTTAAGAATATTTTGATATTCGTACCAAGAAGTATTTAAACTTAGGTTGGCCTTTATGAAATATCAAGGATGCTTGATATTATAATAGGCACGTATCCGACGGTTACGCGACCCCGACAAGTAGCAGTGTAAGACACAACAAAAGCACTTACAGGTAGCGTAGCAGTGACGAGTGCGGCGGCATTGTGCGGCCAGACGAAGGAAGGCGCCGCTCGCACCAGAACGTGCGCGTCCGCCGAGGTGCGTCCGCGGGCGACTCGCAACGTGCACACTCCGCGCGACGCCCACGCCGTCTGCATCACGCAGCACGCGCCCTCTACCACATTCAACCATCAATATTATATCGCATTTAGGGCCAGCGCAGGCGACGGGCTTTTTATTGTAAATTCTTACCCATTGGGTCTACCCATGGAGCGGCTGTAACATTTTGAGGCTCGGGACCAACCAGTAGCGAAACGGAAAACGATGCACAATCGCACCTGTTAAAAAACAAAATTTAATTTACTATAAATTTTGTATGTGTATAAATTTAATTTAATTTGGCACACAGATAGGTTATTACCTCGTTTCACACAATAGGATACTTTATATCCTAAGAAAAATGTTAGGTTCCTGTGAGATTTTCAAAAAACGAACTACAAGATTTTCAAAAATCGCGTACGAAGTTGCGTACACCCAGCTAATTAATGATAAGGTTATTACTTGTGGAAATTGTAGAATTCTCCAGTGTCCGGGTGAGTCGCTGTGAGGGCGATGTGCAAGTAATGTGGCCGGTTGACCCTCGCATAGCCGGTGCTGGAAACCTGCAGTAACTCCGGAACCATTGACCATACACTGGAAAAAAAACGAACAGACACTTAATAAGAATGTATTTACCCCCGATGCCCGACGCATAAGATGGGTGTTAGTTATAAGTTTAACCTGTGTATCTTTGTAAGATGTATCAGTCAGCTCCCAAATGAGATCTAAGCTGAGTACAAAAAGATTCGAGTGATCTAAAAGTCGAACGCCGAGTATAACGAATGAACTAGGCATTTATAAATTCTCTTCGAGAAGATCTACTCGTCTGAATCGGGCTTTAAGAAAAGTTATTACCGGCCCTCTGCACGAACGTATGGATGGTTGACGAGTTGAACTGTGACATCGGCGTGGCCGACGTCGCGGACCGTCACAACGCCATCGCGTGCGAGCGAGATAGCGCTCTGCGTTGCCGTCTCCCTCTCGGACCACGTCACGGGCTCATCGCCGCCGCCATGGTGATTTAATAATACTTTCCTGAAAAAAAAAAAACAAAACTAAATCCTTTAACAAAGGCCAAACCAACCAAAATGTGCTTATGTGCACTTTTTTAATATTCCAACAATTCGCCCTTTGTGAATAATTCACATGAACACTATTTGTCGAATTTAAATATATGAATTTAGTATAAATATTGCTATATTCAGACACTTTCTTTCTTTGTATCAGAAGGATATTTCGCAGGTTTTTATACTTGCATTTGCAATACTTGGATGTAATTTTTCTAAATTGATAAGCATTTTCACCTCTTTCTTAAAAGAATATAAGATCTCACTGACAACCAATAAAATGAATCACAGCCTGACAAAAAAAAGTTGACTTAATACTTACTGAACTGAATCAGTCCACGCAACAAAGAGCTCTGGCGGTATAACTTCTAACGGATCTATAACGACGCCTGAAGTATGACCTTCTACCTGTAAGCAAGAACAATATTCTCACAAAACCGATTTTTAAGACAAGTTAACCAATTGGCTCATTGAGCTTGATAAAGGTTGATGGTCTCTTCTTAAAGCGTACACTTCTCCGTAAGTAAGTGTGATGGAGCTATTGTTTTGTCGCATCTGATGGTAGTCCATTTTAATGTGTGACAATGAACTTGCTCACATTTTATATTATTTGCTGATTAATATTAAATTGATTGTAAAATCACTCATGATTCATTGATTAATCGTTTTAAATACAAAATCAAGTAAAATGCTCTTCGCTTTTCTCATTAAAAATGAATTAAATATGAATTAGGTGTGGTTCCACAGTTGATTGGAACATAGTGATGATTTCGTAAAATTAATCTAGGTACTCAGTTTCCTCCAAACAATAATAATTTTTAATATTTAGTAGAAAATAATTAACAAGATACCAGAGAAAAAAGTATTATCTAAAGAGAAAAAATAGTTTTGTCCAGTAAAACAGACATTTTTGACAAAATTATCACACAACACTTCGATTTTTCCATTTGAAACATGGAACCCTAAAAATAAAGCACACTTTACACAAAATAAATTAGTGTATAATTACTAAAACACTACAATTACTTACCGTAGTCCACAGACTTTTGCCAGCGATTGAATGTAACGTGGCAGTAACAGTAAAAGTTCCAGTACTGTGTGCTATCGCATCGTTGATTGTACCGTTCACCGTTGATCCTAAAATATTCACATTGGCATCGCCTTTGACTGCTATATTAATCGATATTTCTTCACCGGATGTCATCACATGACCTTCCTTGTCCAGTACTGTGCAATGGATGACAAAGTCGGTATCTCTCACGAGCAAATTGGGCGGTCGTAGGGTCACTTTAATACTGTGAGGTTTGGTCACCGTTAGGGATGCGGTAGCCACTTGAGTGATACCAGACATTAGAGCCACGTTCGTAGTACCGAGTTGGGTTCCTCTCACGAGACTGATTTTATCCTCTAGGTTTGCCGTTACGGTGTCGGGAATTTTAATACTATATAGTGTATCCTTTACGTTTTGTACTGACAATCGACCTGCTTGCATTTTAATGACTCTGAAACAAATTAAAAATATCAATGGTTAACGCAAAACACTGTGTGACAATACCGTTACAGTTTTCTTAATCTTGTAAATTATTTTATTACTAGCTTTTGCAAAAGTGACTTCCTCCATGTAACTATTTAAAATATAGCCTATGTTACTCGCTGCTAATTTAGCTTTCCATAAATTAAAGTATTTTAAAAATCTTGAGTATTTATTACAAACAAAAATTCAATTTCAATTTATCTATTTTTATTTTTGTTTGTTTGTATTTTTTTTGTAATGAATAAACTCAAAAACTACCGGACCTATTTCAAAAATTCTTTCACATATAGAAAACTACATTAGCAACGAGTAACATATGATATATTTTAAATAGTCACGTGGACAAAGTCTCGTGCAACAGCTTGTAATACATAAAAAAACAATTACCGGTAACGCAAAGTGTCTCCAAGTGCAATGTGTGCAGTGGCAGGCGTCAACAAAACGCTAGCAGCTACTTTAAGGTCGAAATAAGTACAAATTTCGCCCAAACACACAGTGACCCGAGATTCACCCATAGTTCTTCCATACAACAGTACTGTATATGAGCGTAGTCCTTGTGACTCCAGTTCCAGAACATCTTTTGGCGCCTCATAATCAGTGTCGGACCATGGCACAAAACTGAAATTATTTGTGTCTATGTTAAAGTATAAAATATAAATTCTCAATTAGTTGTTATGTCCAACTAATATTATAAATGAGATTGTTAATGAAGATGGATGTTTGTTACTCTATCACGCAAAAACTACGCCTAAACCTATTTGGATGAAATTTGGTACATAAATAGTTTATTACCTGGATTAACATATTGGATTTTTTTTATCATGGAAAAAAAAATCCGAGAGATGGCCTAAAAATATTATAAAATAATCTGGTGGCGGTGCCACGGTCGTCAAAGATGCAGGTGTTATACATTTTCTTATTTTTCAACGCGGACGAAGTCGCGGGCACAAGCTTGTCATAAATAATTGCATAATTTCTTAATTTAACTGCATATTACGTTACCCTATTGTTACCATTCTTATTTTTGGTTAGAAATTTAATGTTTGGTTATTTAAAAACATCAAGTCACATTGTTCAAGCATTGTTATTTTATGAGGTCGCAATAGTGAAATGTACACATATAAGATTAATGAGAATTGTATAATGTGTGTACTATGTATGTATTATCAAACATTTTATTATACTTACGAAACCAAAGGGTCTTGATCAACATTATCACCAAGATTTTCCAAAGTCCATTCAAAAGGTATACCTTCTAATGTTGAAAATTTATTGCCTGTAAATTAATCAAAATTATGCTGACTGAACTGAAATATCTATTTTAATTTCAATTACTGCAAGCATTAGCTCTTCTTTATTGTAATAAACAGATTTGATAAATAAAACCAAAAAGATAAAATGGTGATTTATAGTTAAAAAGGAGTTAAATTTGTATCCTGTAAATCAAATTTTTATTATTAGTCATTAAGGTGTTTTCTTTTAGTGTTAAAGTCACCTAACCTGACCACTTGATTTTAATAGTAGGTGGTTACCATTAACTATAACAAAAGCAACGGCACAGATGCTGTAAGTGTGCTGCTGATTATATTAGGATTTTAGAGGGACTGAGAAGGGATAGGGAAATGGGCCAAGGATATGATTGCCAGGGGTTCAATTCTCAGCAGGCTCCAACTTAGAAATAACTTTTCGTACAAAGGTTGGCAGGCACTTGGTACCAAGGTACTAAGGTTACTCGTACTAAAGTTGCAGCATCTGTGGTGTTGCTTGTATGGCGTTGCTGTAGTTTTGCGTGGAATTATGTACCTAACAAACAATCCAACAACAATTTTTTTGCTCACTATTTGTCTAGATTTCTTTATAAGTTATATCTTATCTATCAAGCTCACAAAGCAAACACATTCACAAAATATTATTGAAATTATATGGATGATATAAGAGATTAAGGTGAATCATCCAAATAAGATAATATAATTATACTTAAATCAAATATAAGTATAAGCGCCTGTTTCACAAACGTCAAGTAGGCCAAACTGTCATTTAAAGTCACCGGTAACCGGAGATAATGGAGCTGATATACCTTTGTTTGTACGGTAAACATCCCAAACATTAAATAGAAAATAATTAAAAAAAAACGGCTATCTAATGATGCAGTAAACCGAGTGCATAATTCAATATAACAGAAAATGATTTCTAAAAGTAACTAATCAACACTTTACATGTAGTTTGTGAAAGAGGCCCTTAATGTAATAAGACAATAATATACTTATTCTGTTTTTCAAACCTTTTTAGAACCCTTGTAGATTGAATTGGATTTTAGATGATGAAAATAATAATTAGAAGGGCTTCAATACTTGTTTGATTTGCTCATAAATAATAAATATTATTTTAAATCTCTTAAAAGTTAATGACAAATAAAATAACTGATTACAATTTACCTTGATCATCAAAGGCTACAATTTCAAAGGCTTCTGGTGCTTCATCCAAATAAAGCTTCCAAGTAGTACTGACTACCTTCAGTACACTTATTTTGTCCACATCAACGTCACCACGTAGAATCTGCAAAATCCATGTGTTACCGAACGTGATGTTTATTAATAAACTGATTCCCGCCATTTTTACATTTTGACTCTTACCTCCCCAGTATTTGCTTCTTCCGCTAGGATGATCACGGAACCAGGTGGTGCACATGACTTCGAAACAGAAACGCGAGCAGCACGAGAGCATTGACTCCATGTATCTTCATAAATTGGCTCAAGATCGATGATGTCATCTCTAGACAAACTCCTACAAGAAAGCGCACTTGTTAAACTAACTCATAATTCTTTATTATGCCATTATTAAAACTATACACATTATTTTCTACTGACCAACTATAACAAGATCCCTCGTGGATTTCGAAGGTGAAATTAACATAAAAGTCTTCTAACGATGGTAAGAGCACTCTTGTGTTAATTTTAGCCGCTTCATTATATTTTGCACAAAAAATAAGTAACACGACCAAGAATGTCATTATTAACAACTTCATTGTGTAAAACATACGTCTCCACAACAAATACGTATACACTTTATTCACACTATTCCTATTTTTGAAATAAACTTAATACTGAATTTAAGAAAGTTTTTTAAAAGCCAGTAAAAATATAACCTACAAACAAACAAGACATAGACAAGCAAATATACTGTCATGTCAGACCACAGAACAGGTAGTCACGTCCACAACAAAAATTAATTCACCACAGCTTATAAAATAACAATATTAAACATTTATTATTATAAATTCCGCTGAAGCCGGTAGGTTCTCGAGTGGAAGCCACGGACCTGCAAGCGCAGCGATCCTAATGAGAGAAGTGTCACGGCGGCATGCGAGTTAGAGTTAACCTTGATGACGGGAGGAGAAGTAGAGGACCGTATAGTGTGCAAAGAGAGATAACGCGATCTCCTCCGTGCGGGAATGTCATTGGTGTAGAACAAGCTATAGAACAATAAACACAATAACTCACACTAGAGCCACTGGGTTCTCTTATTCTATATTGAAATTGTCAGATGTCAATTTTTTGCTAAGTCAACTGTCAAAGTAAAATTATGGTCTTGCCATGTCTTCTTTTAAACAGGGAAAAGCTTAACTGCGCCACCACACTACTTACGAAGTTCCTCGACGAAGTATAAGGGAAAGTTGACCGAAGTATGAAGTGCGTCGCTAAACACTCGTTCGAGGTAAGGCGAGGTGCCCGTCCACACTCTCGTATTCGCCTCACCTCGGCCAACTACGCGAGTAGTGTAGAGGCGGGATAACATATAGGCCTCCCTGCACTTTTAACAAGCCTATTTATATTTTATTTTGAGACAATATTTTTTTACACAATTCTGACAACTTGAAAAAAAAAATTGATTTGACCAGTGGCTTAGTCAGTTAATTGAATGAATAGCGCTAAAGAATAAGTCCTTATAGATCGATTTCTAAATTTGTAGATTTTTGTAAAGCTCTCCAAACTGCGGTCACAGTCTGCTGCCCAGCATTGAATTTCCTGAGGGCCACGGGTCGACGCTGGATCTCTGGCTGCTTAAACTTTAAATATAATTAAATATAATAATTATAATAGACGTACATGTTCTACGGGTGAGGTGATGACGGTAATGAATTAGATTTTATAATGTGAATTTAGAATAAAATCGAGGGTAATCGTCTTTTTGGGCATCAACCAGGAATTTTTCATTTTCATATGGCATAAGCCAGTCATCGCAAATACCGAAACAAGTACATGTTAAAGTGGTAACACTACAGTTACATTGGTCATTCATTGGTAGAGCGAGTCAAACTAAGTATAGTGTCATAGTGTCAAGTCAAACAAAACGTAAAAAATGGCAGCTTTGTGTTCGTTACTGTGTTTTGTGGCGTATTTTAATTGTAGTAATATAAATAAATGTTGTAATGTTTTTGTTATATAATTAAATATTGCCACCTTATTGACAAATACTAGGGAATATTAAAGTAAACAGTGTTACGACATAAAATTAGACTGACATGTCACTCGACAAGGCTAAAGAATTGAAAAGCACGGAGATCGATAAAAGCAAACGTCGTCACAAAACTGACGACACTGTTGTTGCGACAGCGGCATTGAATGGTGGTGAAGATACAATGCAATACACGAAGATGGAGAACGGTGTTGATAGTGCGGGGAAGCCGACAGAGCTATGTTTACACGCCAATACCCATTTAATGTCGAGTACTACCAGTAGTTTAGCAGATACACCGGGCGATTCTGGAGTTCTATGTTTGGATAGCGAAGCCTCGGAGGCTACAAGTCAGGCTTTAATGTCACACAGTTTAGTTGGAGCTGAAGAGTTAGCTTGCGACAGTCTATATGATGCACCACCATCATGTTCTCACGATATGATCAAAAGTACAACGAGCAGCCTCATGACTCGGAGCGATATAGACAACCAGAACATGGGAGACGATGTTGTCCCTGAACTTCTAGTGGAAACACATAAATCACCCGTTTACGAAAATTTGCCAGACGTTATTCTAAAAGCGTTGGAAAGTGAAAAAAATGTTGAAGCCCCACCAATGAGAATGAACGAGCCCAAGAAATCGTTGTCTGAAGACATTGTATACAGAAGAAGGTGTAGGAAAAAATCACAGAGTGGACCAAGCTCTCAGAAAAAACGAGTGTCGTTTCATGAAGACATTTTAAATAACACAAAGACAGATAACATACACATTGAAAGAGGATTTATTTCTTATGCGCCTGGAAGCTCATACTGTGACAAATTCAAGCAAAAAAACAATTTAATGACAGACAGGTTTTCCTGGTGTGGTTCCAGTGATAAATCACCAAAATATGCTGCCGATGTAGCTCAACAAACCATGTCAGATATTCTTACATATGGTGACTCTAAAAATGACAGAAGTGGTGTGTTTGAGTATTGTCAAGATTATGATAAAGAGAATCGAGAAAATAATAACAAAGATAAAGACAACAACAATGAATCAAGACCTAAAGGAAAGCTTTATGGATGTGACTCAAATAGTTCAGATTCTAATTTTAGTTGTGACTCTGAAACATCATCCAGTGAATCGTCTTCTTCACAATCAAATAAAACAGAAACGTCACCAGTACATAGGAAGTGCGATAAAGCACAGAAGTCATATTCGTGTGATGGATTTGAAGATAATGGTCATGTAGCATTTATGAGAAAAACATACTTCTCAGAAGCGGATATTGATCAGTCATTTGATTGCACAAAGAAACCTCTTGAAGTATCTCAAAGTCCAAACACAGTTAAATCTGTATTGAAAAAGAAAAGATACATCACTACTAATGTTGTGGAAGAGAGGAAGCAGAATAAAAAAGTTCTAAACTTGTTGGATGCAAATAACATTATAGATTCACTCAAGAATTTCTACAAAAATTTTAATTTTAATTTTACTCCTGAAAAGGGGTTACCGGAAAACCATTTGGAACTTAACAATGTTGTTGAAGCCTTATCATGTGATGTAAATCAAAATAAAAAGCTATCAAAAAGCTTGGATTCTGGTTTTCAAATTGAAGATGATGATGACTTTGTTGAAATAAACCTAAACGGCCAGCCTTTTGAAGAGGTAAAGGCTAAGGACAAATCTAATAACGCCAAAAGTGTTGTCGGTGGAGACAGAACACCAACCGGTGGTTCACCGAGACACAAATTAACATTAAACACGAAAGGTCAGCTCGATAAAAAACAAAAATCTGAGGCCTTCCCTCCTTCGAACAAATATGTTGTTAATTGTGAAAGTACAGTCTATGAGCATAAAGGAGTATCTTACAGCTATGTGCATGATACATTCCAAACTGCTTTTGATGCACCCAAAGAAACGTTTGTACCTTTACCTGAGAGCACACCAATAAAAGACCTAGTCATGAGTTCGAGCAAATCAGATTTAAATTCTAAACTAGATGGTGACAATAGTAGTAAAACATCAACACCAAAGAGACAATTCAACAAAGTTCAAGACGAGAGTGAAGTAAAAAATGGCATTTCAAAGCATTTATCATCGCCTAAAAAACAAAATGTAAATAGATATGGACGAAAATCTGCATCAACATTACAGAAATCTGAAGAAACGGCTCAAGTAAACAGCGATAACTGCTCCAACACTGATAATTCTACATTAAAGGGTGGAGACGATTTCCCCGATGACTTTTTCGATAGTCCCGCCAATGACAAATTGCAATCAAACAAATCAGCTTTACTGAATAGGTATTTAAAGAACGTATGCCAGAGAAAAGACCTCGAACTCAAAATAAAAAACAATAAATTCTTCCATAACAAACTTCGATTGGAGAAACATTTCCCGAGCATAATATTTCCCTTCAAGGACGTCTCGGAAACATTCCATATATCGGCGCAGAGAATGTCTCGTCTCATAGACAAAGAAGTGATAGAGAATAAAAGGCTTTCAGTGCGTCTTCTGACTGCAGATGAACCATCCTATTTTGATAGTTTCGAGGACAATGTCGCTATTGAATGCAATGAGAAACTAAGACTGCAAATATTCTCTTATCCAAAAGAGACATTGAATAGGGTAAGTTTTTTTCTTATGAATTATTATTGAAAGATAATTTAATAGATTTAATTTTTTTGAAGATCAGTTTCAGAATTATTTTTCACATAATAAAGTGTAATTTTTTGAAAAAATAATTAAAAAATAAAGCCAAAGAATTCACTGCAGCATATAAAAATACTTGGATCTGCTGGTTTTTCTATAAACATTTTTAAAATGCTTAAGCTACCACCTAAAATATAAATAACTGACACCCGCGACTTCGTTGGCGTTGAAAAATAAAATATATAGTGCCTGACAAAAATAAATTTAATATAAAAAATATGTAAATATAATGCATGACACTTTGCCTTATACTTTTGCCAAGCATTGCATATTTATTTTTAGATTGATGTTGCCCGGGGCTTTGTCTGCATGGAATGTCTTATATGTATGTGCATCCTGAAGTTCTATTTTTTTAGATCAGATGAATTTCGAAGACTAGTTTTTAGGGTAGTTTTCGATAGTTTTCAGGGTACCTTAGTTTAAAACTAGGATTCTGTCCTGTCCAAAAGTAAGCTGAACTTGATTATTTGGTTATAGATGATGAAAGTGCAGTCACCGTACAGCATGGAGGACGGTTCGTGGACACCTCTTTTGGTGTTCATTACGGACTACGCCCTGTATGTAGCCAGTGTGGAAGCTGGTGGTACTGAATATGAGATGGTGTGTCGACTACCGCATAATGAACTTGATGCTATAGCAGTGAGTACATTTGATATTCTTAGTTTCCTGTATTCTACATATTTCTGATACCTGTATATTCCGAGATTTCCGAGCTTAGAATTGAATATGTACTATCAAAAATCAAAAGGGATCTTTTAACATTTTTTACTATTTTTGTTTGTCAATAAGAGCTGATTGGAATCTGCTTTTTCACATCTTATTGCCCACCTTTCATCCAATCGGCATGATGCGATTGGTTTGATATAATCATATCATGCCAATTGTGGGAATATTTTGCATGACAAGTATGTCTGGCATGCATGAAATGACACCCATCACCATCAAAATGGCTTGATCAAATCAATCGCATCATACTGATTGGAAGATAGCCTTGATCGTGTATAGATGGCACAACAAAGCAGGCTACTGTGTTACACAATATCAAATTTTATAAGCTTTTTTAAAACATTCAATAGCCAATGATCTCTCCAGTCGTAATAGCAATATAATGTAATAAAATAAATATTTTGCTTAGCTTACATGTATAACAGTTATCAATGAATTTAATTATTGTTTACTGCCTGTAATAGTGTGATAAGCAGAGTTAATGCCCTAATATTTTTTTCTAAGACTGCACGTTAAACAAACAACAGTCATTAATTTAGATAAATAAGTAGGTATTAAGATATAAATATAAGTAGTTTATATTTTAATTATAAGAAGACCATTTTATAGTTTTTATAATTAAGAATTATTTAATGCATTGCTAGTTATGATATCATGACTTGTTGACACGATCACAGTACCTAAACTTTAACAGAGTTCATACTTCAAAAATAATACTTCAGAGTTAAGTACCTAGTTATGTTATTAATCTATTTACTATTCGTTACACTTTTCAAATGTATGAAATCATCTTTAAATCCCTGTTTTGCTTTATGGAATTCCAAAAGTTAATTGGAATGGAAAATTCAAAAGTATTTCAAAAACGCAAAAATAAAAGAAAATAATTTGAACTTAAGGTTCAATTTAATATTTTGTATCTTCGTAGTTATCTTCCCGTAAGTGGTGCCAGATATATAAACAGTTTAATTTAAATACTATATCAAGGTTAAATACTAGATGTTGTAGCATTATTTACTCACGCACTGAAAGTCTAAATCGCTTAAAACAAGCACACGTGATATTGCTAACTTAAAGCAAAGTTAGGATGTAATCGTAAATTCGTATAGAGAGATAACTATATTCCAACAGAATCGTATCACAAGACACAGTTTCGAGTTACGTAGTTTCTGTTTTTTTTTTTTTTTAATTTTTGTATTTTATAAACAAATCTAATGAAATACACACCTTCTACAATTCCCAACTGTATTAATTATCTATTTTGTATCATACGCCGTTGTCTAAGTGGACCCACTGACCACCGTAACCTTGAATACTGGAACGATCTACAATAAAACAGTTGTCCGACTCAACCTTTCGACGACGCACCTTTCTAATAAAGAGACTGTGTTTTGTTAGATAGCACACAAAGTTTTAATGCCCCTACATTGCACTAAACGAAGGGCACTCAACTCACGTGCAATTATAACGTTCGAGTTTTGAGAATGCTATGATTTTATACTACACTTGTAAGTTTAGTTGAGCTTTCCCTTAACTCTTAAATCATATTTAAGTTGCGTTCATTGTTTGACAAAGTAAACGCAATTTTCAATAAAGTATTTTTAAAAAAATGTTTATAAAGGCTGACGGTCATAAGAAAGGCTAATTGTCCACAGGATGGTAGGTGGCTACCATCAGTAATACGGACAAAGATACCGCGATTCCCGATTATTCGCAGCTGGCAACCAACGGGAGGTTTTTTTTAGTGAGTAATCTCACATAACCCGGTTTTTTACAAACCGGGTACCTATAGAAGGTTTTACTCCTCTTGAGAAAAAAAAGATAGTTACCGTCGCCTATAACACAAGCCCTAGTCTAGACAGTAAGTTAAATTCGCAAATATTCGTTTCGTTTCATCTTTTCAAGTTCAACTCAAGGGATATCTGTCAATGTATACAAAAAGAGTAAATTATTACTTATACAAACCTTATCGCCCTGTCTACTATCATTTCTTACATAATATTGATATGAGTACATTATCTCATAGCCTCATTCATAGGTAAATTTAATGTAATATAATCATTTGTACCGTACATCTAAACTTCTTAAGATTTATTTAAGTAGATAGTTCTGAAATAGTGTTGTATTAAAAATTAATTCCGACTACTAAAATTAACTATGATTTTCCGAAATGTATTATATATGAATGACGTCATCGCGGGAAATCCCATGATGCACTCGATGCCCGAACCCTAACCCTAAACACCCTAACCCCATTATTGGTGGACTAACTATTGGTGAAAGATTTTTTAATTCGGTTGAGTAGTTACGGAGATTAGCTCCTGCATTCAAACAAACATATTTACCCCTTTATAATATTAGTATAGAAAGATTGACATATAAATTAAAAAATACAATATTCATGTATTGAAATGACTAGTTGTGCTCTTGTGCTGTAGTGTTTTAGTACGCATGTACATATGGTACTTGGAGATGCGAGATCCAACAACTGTCTACCCACCGTCCAATAACTGTCTCATTAAGGTCACACTTGCATCCTATCTGGCGTGTTTGTCTATTTATGCGACGATGTCCGCTTAGCCTCAATTAGACCGTCAGCCTGACTATCGATCTTAACATTAAAAAAAAACAAAGTAGAGTAAATATTTAATAATCAACTAAGGCCGCGAAACTTGAGACCATCTATGAGTGTACTTTTGGGGTAAGTAAACTAAATTCGATGTATTGTTTGAAATAAACACATAAAAGAAACGACATACGCCGACGCTAAAGCAGTTTACTAGAATAATTGACGATCAATTTGGCTGAGTGGTCGACTATTGCCTGCCAAATTTTGTTAATACATTTTGTTTTACAAGATGCATTAAGAACATAACGTTTATTTTCTACAGCCTGAGATTTATTTTAATGTCCACTTGCGAATTTCTTTGCAAAAATGTCACTTATTTATGAGTTTTCTACACATACACGTGCGTGTATGTACATTAGTGGTGTGTTGGATCGTTAAAAATGTAAACCTTAACTTTTTTACTCAGTCGGTGTCAGTATCCGTGACCTTGAAACCATAGTTGATTTATACTGTCTGGTTATTCTGATATTGCTGTAAAGTTTCATCAAAATCCGTTCAGTAGTTTTTGGGTGGAAAGAGTGCATCCATTCTCACAAACATTTGCATTTGTAATAAGATTATGTATAAACCGTACTAATCAATGATATAAATGTGAAAGTAACTGTCAGTCTGTCTGTTACCTTTTCACAAAGGTTGAGACAACTAGGTACTCAACCGATTATTATAATATTTTGCATACGTTGTCAGGGATACAGAAAAGGACCTTTCATCCAGAAAAATGTACGGTTCCCGAGGGATCATCTAAAAATAAAACTACAACGTTTATCAAAAGTATAACAGTAATAAAAATGTTATTATTTTTCAACGCGGGCACCAGCTAGTATAATATAATTGTGAGATGAGATATTTATTACTTATAAGAGACCCTTAAAATAAATTGCTTTCTGTTTTCAGGTTGGTCCGGAGGCTCAGTACATTCAAGTGGTAGACGTAGCGGGAAACATTGCATGCTCTTTAGTGACCGGGGAGTCGTCGCTTGGCACTAGACTCGCTTCGTCGCTGGAATGGAGCGCGCGCACGTCTCCGCTACGCATTCAGCGCCCTCCAGCTATGTTACCGCTGAGTTGTAAACATCTCGCCGCCGCCATTGCTCGCCAACGATTCGAGAAACGCGTACGTTTTTAATAATACTAATATTTATTCGTAAGCTGGTTCAAGTTTGAACAAGAACTTATACAACAATAAAACATTTTTTTAAAAATTAAAAATAATAAAAAAGGTAATTCATTTTATTCTCTAATATTCAGATACCGCAAGTGCTGTTCTACGGACGAGCGTGCTCCGGCGACGCCGGTGAGCGACTTATAGAAGCCCCGGGAGCGTTCGCGCCGCCACTAGAGGGATACCTCATGTGCCGCACGGACAAGACGAAGAAATTTGAACCTTGTTACTTTTTGTTAAGGTATACATTTCTCTAAATTCTTACTAAGTTTCTTTCTGGTACCCTTCGCATAACGAAACCTTGTTATTCTTACAATTTTCTTATTAGAAAATTTTTCTTATTCTATTTACTTTTCTATTTGGAAGGGATTATTTTTGGTGTGCAAAAAACACTGCGCCGGTGGACATTAAGTCCTGCCAGACCTGCATTGACAAAATTTTGATAGAACCTTTAGGGTATGCCAAGAATTGTGCAAGGTGGGTCTGGAGAATGCTTACGGAAGACCACAAACGGCAACGTATTGAAGCAGCCCGCGAATTTCTTCAACGCTATTGTCACTGGGGACAAGACACAGTTGGGAATGAATGTCCACTGACGCAGTGTTTTTTTGCACTCAAAAAAGCGACCACAGCAGCTTTAGAATCTTATTTTATGGACAACCCTCATAAATAAATGACTGTCCAGAGCCGGCGTGCTCCATTGGGGCCCGCACTCGCCCGACGCGAGCGGCTCGTTGCCCAATCACGTGGCGCTGCGGGCGGCCGTCGGCGTCCGGCGGCATGTGGACGCCACTCGGAGGCCGCACTGCTTCGAGATCGCGCTGCGCGACTCGACGCGGCTGCTGCTCGCCGCGCCCGACGAGCCCGCCGCGTCCTCGTGGCTGCAGTCGCTGCTCGTGCACGCGGCGCAGGCGCTCGAAGGGCCGGCTGCCGGCGCGGTCGCGTGGCGCGGGCCGCCGCCCGCTTGCACGGTCGTAGTGACGTCACGCGACGTGCTCAGCGTACGTGACACCGCCGACCGCGCGTTCGTCGCCGGAGCGGCGCCCTATCTAAGGGACAGAGGCGCGGACGCGCTTCTCAAAGGTACATAACTATGTCTTGTAGGAGTGACTACATTTAATAAACTCAATACAGCTTTAGAAAACGGCAGTTTTGTATAGAGATGCGTCCGTTCAGATTTACGAATATATTTAGCATTAAATGACTTACTTAACATTTAACTGTTAACGCTTTCAGTTTTCAGATTGTAACTTTATCGTGTAACATTATAACGTAAATTATCCTAATTTTAAAAACAAAGATCCAACACGAAAGTGAGACTTAACGTTCAGACTAAGCCATTCTCTACCACTGGTATAGTATATTATGTTGACTCCGGGCGTTGTTGGCTATTATATGTTTTTCTTTGCATTTCTCAAATTATATAATCACTTTGTGCAACAGAATACATAGAAGAGACGAGGTCAGATGTGGAAATATTGGCGTGTGGCTCCATCAAGAATTTGACTGCTTTCAAAATACCCGACACGGATGAGAACTGGTGTTATCTGGTAAGAATTTCTAATTTTATAGCCTCATTAAATAAACTGTAACATGTGCTTTTTCTCCCACTTGCCCGTGAAGATGGCTTCATTATTTTAAAGAAAGAATAGCAAAGACTTAAGAATTTAGACAGTACTTACCTACTTAAGAAGTCACAAATTGATCTTTATGCTGGCACTGCAATTCATATATTTCTGTTTTGTGTAACGTCCGATATTACTTATTTTAATAAGTGGTTTTACTATCCGCTAGGAATGGAGCGTTTGCGAAGCGCGTGAGCGCGGCGCGGGTATGGCGCTAGTGTTCGCTAGCGGAGCTGAACTCGAGCGGTTCATTTCCGCTGTTGAACGAGCGTACGGAGCACTCACTGTAAGTTCATGTTTTTGTTTTCTTTTAAATGAATATCACTGTAAATGTAAACTACAGCACCCACTAGAGGGAGCCACGGTGTTATAAATAACTTTTAAGGCTCTTTTAAGAACGCGGAGAAGTATAGATGTTTGTTTTCTTTCACATAAAAACTATTGAACGGATTTGGATAAAATTTGGCACACACAAAGTTTATTACTTGGATTAACATATATGTAACTTTTTATCCTGTTAGGTGCATGTGAGATTTTCAAAAAATGTACTACAGCTAGTCACTCATATATTTTCTCACCTATGTACTTAATATATTTTTTTTTTCGTTTCTGTTGCCATTAAAGTTTTTTTTTTTTTTAATTTTGTTCTAGAGTGAACCGTTCCCACTCAGTGTTGTTGAGGCGAATAAGTCCGCGTGCAACATCGCTCATTCCAAGTACGAATCCGCTTGGAGTCATATGTTGCCAGCTCAACAGTGAATTATTTTAATACATATTTTGGATTACGGCAGGTACATATTTAACATCAACTCTTTATATTCTAATCAGGGAGTGATTACATTTATTCAGCTCATTTCAGCTGAAAAAAAATCGGTTTTGTATAGAGATGCGTACGCGTCAGTTAAGCTTCGGAAAACTGAAAGTTTTTTTCTATGGAGAAAAGATGAATAATTGAAGTTACTCCCTTAGCCTGCCTGTTATTCGAATTTAGAAATGATGTAAGTTTCGATTGTCCAAATCAATATTACTTCTAACATGTATTTGAAGTTTTTCCATGTTACATTTCGTGTATTATAAAGAAGAACGTAGGAAAAAAATATAGTTATAAAATCCGCGAGCACAATATAATTATTAATGAATGTTAATATTAATTTATTAATAAATGCTTCCCCACTTGCCTACGTAGAGATAAGAGCGTTTATTGTATGTTGTATTAGTTAAATCGGATTTCACGTTCTTGTTTTTTTGGAATTGTTAGTAAAATTTTAATATTTAATGAACTTTTGTTTCATGAAACGAATCGCGCTAAAAAAAGATGTTAATAATGAAATTCTTTTAAATTATATTTTTTATTTCGTCAAGTGTAATTAGATGGTTTTACGAAACCTTTAGATTTTCCTTTATATTTTTGTTTTGTAAAAAATACGATTATATAAGTTGCGATAGTAGACTAGCAAATAAAATGACTTATTTATTGTTTTAAGCAATGAAATACTCGTAAATTTAAGACTTTTCTGATATTATTAACAAGTTAGTACATAAAAAAATATGTTATTTCTATTTTAATGAGAAACTTGATGCTGTCGCTAATTTAGGCTCCTTACACATATATATCGCTATAATGTTGTCCATAAAAAATACAGTTTTAGTTTTCTTATATAATTAACTAAATTTCAATTAAATACGAAATAATTTTAATTAATTTTAGAAAGCCTTGTGGCAAAAAAAAAATATAAAAAAGAAAATTTTGTTCGACATTTGTCTCAGGGAAATTAAAAGATTGTGTAGCTCGTTTAATTAAAGAAAAGTATTAAAAATTGTAGTGTTTTGCCAAAAGAACTTAAAAAAAAAAAACAGTACACCTGGTACTGTTTTTTTTTTAAGTTCTTTTGGCATGTAAATTAGTTTTTTTTTTAATATATATTAAATGTACTTTATGTGCAAATTTGAATATATATTTCCATGTCCATAGATTTATATTATAACTTATAGTTTTTTATTTCGTTGTATCAATGACGTACAGCTAAAATTACCAAGTTTAGAATGAAAATAAATTATATTAGAGAATAATATGGACGACATAGTAAAACAAAACTTAGCAGATCAAAATAAATAAATGCTTTTTTTTTCTAACCGTACCGACACATGCCAATATAGACAGCAATATTTTATGAGCGAGAGGCAAATAGGATCGCCGCCATTTTCAATGCCGTTCTTTAATTGACTGGAATATAATATATTATTATATCTGATTGATCAATTTTTATTAAATGCATGATATGGCAACATCTCAAGAGATATGTATGAGGTTAGTGATTTAGAGATGACGATTATTTTTTATTTTTTCAAATAAAATGAAAGATTAGGAGTCAACTACTCATGCACATGTATTGGAAACACATAATGTAATAAGTTTCCTTTTTTTAAAAAATAGGTACACTAAAAATTAAAAATAATTTTGTTTGACAATAAAATATCATTAACAAACATTAGTTAAGAAATTGACTTTCTTACCAAAAATTGATCTCAAATCGTCATTTCTATTCAGCACTTGGTAGAAATAGAATAATTAAATAAATGTTTAATGATACTTAACAATAATGTAGGTTATATTAGGATAACTGACATATATTTAATGCTAACGAGCATTTATCTTCCGAACCTGCGTAAATTGATATTTATGATGAAAATTTAATATTTGTACTTGTAAATCAAGTATCATTAACGTTTACCGCTAAAATGTATATTGCATATCTATCTAATAACTTTTATTGTAATATGAAACAATAAATATCGAATATAGTAGTTATTTTGTCCCCCCCATGTATCGTCTATTTTTATAGTCAAAATATTTATATTGGAGTTGTTAAGGTTGATCTCTATATTTCTACCACTGTTGAGCACTAATAGGAGGAAACTTCCAAATTAATTAGAACATGTCTATAATTAGTTTTCAAGTATTCTCCATTTTTACTATGGTAATAGTATTTTTTAATGAAAATGGTGACTAAGACATCTGATGGTCAATATTTTGGTATACTGTCATTGTTTTTAGGATAGAATACAAAAAAACACCAGGAAGGATCAATTTGTTGACCCTAAATTTTCTATTTCTTGACATCATAATAATTATACCCTTTGGAAAAAATATAGTAACCAATAGTATAGTATCGGTATTAAAAATTAACTGGGTATATTACTTTTTACTGCTTATTATTAGGCTAAATAATTTAAAAACACAAGTTGATAGAGCGTCAATGTCAAACTAACTATAGTTGTAATAGTAACTAACAAATTATTTTGTTGGATATCCATGAAGCAACCAAGACGAAATTCTTAACTTATCTAAAGTCTATTAAACTAAAAAACCCAAAATTTAAAATATTTTTTAAATAAAAAAATGGATTCAAGGGTGTTTTTGAAAAAAAAAATCAGTATTGATCTAAAACTCAACCAATCATAAACCAACTAGTGGTATAAATATAGAGAGACGAGTTAGCGGTGTAGGCTTTTGCAGATTGTGATGTTTCGTGGTGTAGATCTATTCTGAAACTTGAACCGTATCCCATTCGATCGAGTCACGATTTATTCGTTGCGCACGAGTGTAACCCGCAAGTTTAACAGAATAGACCGGTTCGTTTGTTGTGGGCTTTGCTTCGCACATTTAGTATTAAAATTTTAGTTTTTTTTTTTAAATGCGTACCTTTATTGGCTTTAATATAATTTAAAGCCGACTTTAACGGTCACGTTCTAAATTCGACATTTAGATTGTTTTAAATTGATATCGAATGTTTGTTTTGCGTCACATAGCTGCGTATTTTTCTTGTCTAGAACAATTCTCCCAGTGGTTTGTTTTCGCTGTATTGTTACCAAATATATATCGATGTATGAAATATCAATGTGTATGTATGGCCATTGTATGGGCCGTGTGATATTATTGTATAATATTTTAGGGTAGGTTTTAGCTCTGATCTTTGAATACTAATTGTAATTTGAGAAGTTGTAATTCAATATGTTTTTAGTGACAGCTTTTTACGTGTATGGCTAAGTGTACTGTAAAGTAAGAAGCTTGTGTTAAAATGAATTTACTTATGATTTTTTTTTTACGTTTTATCATATTTTTGGCCTTAAGAGTCTTCCTAAACTTGTCAAATGACAAATCTATGTAAATATTTTTTTTTGTTTTAACTTTTCTAATCAAATTGTGTTAAATCAAATTATTCTAACACCCTTATATGCGATGATTTTTTTGTATTGGATTAATTAAATATAAAAACCAACAAATCGATATAACAATATGTGTTATTGTTTTATTGATATCAATATAACAATAATATGTTTATACAAATGATTGTAAATAGATTATTATTATTTTTACACATTAAAACAATAAGCTAAAATTAAATAAAAAATTAGCTTGAAGAAGAGTTTGTTTTGCAATCAGACTTTACTGAAACTCTACGTAACTTCAACTTAAAGAGGTTTTTTTTTTTTAAGTTCAGATACCAAATCGTTTATAAAATCATGTGCATTTGCATATAGGGTTGTTTTTTTTTTCGAGATTTTCTACTAATTTGCATAATTTAAAAACCAAATAATTCCATACTCAGGTTCATCGGTTCAAAAATATTAATGCACAAAATGCATCTGAAATCTGGTTACTTTAAAATGATTTTTTTAAAGTTTATTCTATTAAGGCTTGCTATATTATAGTTTTATTTTTTATTATCGTTACTGCCAGCATTGTTAGCTTATTTTTATTGAAAAAATTATAAGTACAAGGCTATGACTGTTGACATATTTTGATGGTTCATTATGTGGACAATTAATAAAATCTCTTACCGAATTGGGTTCATATTAGTTCATAATGATTTTGTGTAAGTCGGTTTCGCTGTTAATAAATGTATGTAATGTACATTTGCTGTGATTTATATTGTTTACCATTGTTTGTCATAATAATTATTTATTTTAATAATATTTATTGCATTATTGTACGCTTTACACGTTCCAGTTTGTAGATTATTATTTACTATATTTTTTAAAAATTAATTATTAACGATGTGTTAGTGTTATATTTACTATTTAAATGTGAAAAAATAAATGTCGACAATATCATGTTGATTGTTTTTAGGATAGAGATATATGAGATAAATATTGTTTTAGGAAATTTGGCATTTGAATTGACAAAATATGTCAAAACTAAGATTAAACTCGAAATTATGGATTTACAGTCGCATGTTTATAGCTTAACGATTTTCTAAGTTAAAACCAAGTTTAAACAATTTCGCTAATTATTTTAACTTAAAAAAATATTAAGTTAAAGTTGAAAAAGCTCGTACTTAAAACAATTTGCCCCACTTTTTTGTATTGTTACCAAAGGAATACACAGAGTTTGCTTATTTATCTTATATATCTATATTTAAAAAAAAACAGTATACATATGTCTCTGGTAGCTATTGGAAGTATTAATATGAACAATAATAACTTTTAATGTAAATTATTGTAGTGGCGAATTTACATAAAAATATTATACTCGATTTCACTTTTTTATGTTAAGACAGATATGTTTGTGTACCTACACGTGCTCTCTTAAGCAAAACCGAATAATATTTTTGTATTATATTTATAATATTTTTTTTTACTGGATTATTTCGTTGTAAATATATTCAGTTTGGTTGAGAATATCATCTCTTTGTAACTACGCGGTCAAGTAACTTGTCAGTGACGTCATTGAGCTTGATTTGAAATCCGAAATTCACAGAACTATAGTGTACTATAGAAACAATAAGTTGGTTATTTCTATAGTAACTGTTGTGACGCTCTTAAGAGCAGCTGACCTCATCACCTCAACAGATCTTCGCTTGGAATTCACACAACTTGAATCTTCTAACTAATAGTGTTTAAAAACAACAGCCGTATAAACAAATAATAAAAATCAAAGATATAAATCACAGATGCGCCCTGTGCTTGTGAAAACTGTCCACGAATATGTCTGTGTGCGTAACGTTTCACACGTTCGTTCGTTTCTTGAATTATGAAAACACTTTCTGAAGGTACAGGAAGGCATTTTTAAAGGTAAACAAGCCTAATTAGCAAATTAAAAGATGTGTAAGCAACGGAACCGCTCACTGCTTTCTACAAGTGACTAAGGCGGGAAGAGTGAGCTCACTCTTCCCAACGATGACACATTTTCGGCCGCATGAGGTATGACAAGGGCGCATCTGTGATTTAAGTCTTTGATAAAAATGACAAATTATACCATCGGCATGAATTTATTATTTGGCGTTATTTTGATATTTTTATGTGCATTTGAACATATTAATTATATAGTGTTAAAATGTTCCGTTATATTTCTGTGTCCGAAGGTGTAGTAGATATCGCAATGTCTCCAAGACACTCATAGCCTTTGATCAAATATACACAGGTTGCATATTGCTTACACTACAAAGTGCCCAGTCATCGTTTTCGCGTCAAATATTAATTAAAAAAGCAAGCATATGATTAGATATAGACAAAGTTCTCAAGTGTAAGATCAAGTTTTTTTGGTAATTGTGCATCTACCGTTAAGTATATTTCATCGCAAGCCAAGGCTCACATTATATAGGTGACATATTTCTCTTATACGTTTACTTGAAAGAGCATCGTGAAGGCAAAAATATATCGGCTCTAACAAATCAAAAAACAACTCAGTGTTACATTAGAGCGTCATGGTTATTGAAAAACAGAACATGAATTTTTAATCGTAACGTTCAATACATTTTGTAATGTTTGTTAACTTTATTTACCAAATGGTAATTCTGATATTTTTTGTAATGACAACTCGGTGAGTCGATATATTTTTAACTTGTACACAACTAGGCACAGTTTGTAAAAACACTACGCATTAGTCGTATTCAAATTTATTATTGCTTTACGATAATAATTGTCAACATAAACGATATATTAATAAAATTTTCGACAGTAATTTTGTGTTTTATTACTTAAGTTTGGCAGAGTCTTAATTATTGCAATTTGATGAGTCCATTGGTTGATTTGGACTAGAGTCTACTTTAAAAATGAAAAAGTCTGAGTGTTTAAAGTAGTGGCCTGTCTATTGGATCATATGATCCACGTTTATCCTTCTTTTCATTAGTGAAAACCATATCAAAATCGGTTGAATGGTTTAGAAGAAGTTAACGGAGAAACTAACCGACACACTTCATTTTATAATATTCATATTAGATAGATATAAGCTTAGGTATATTATGTACTTAGTAGATGTGGTAGGTTACTGTGGTATTCAGAGGTCGTGGATTCCGGTTTACAAAATATTCAAACACTTAATACAAAAGTTGTTTACAACTTGAATACTTAGTTTTATAACAAATTACAACATATTGCGCAACGATTGGGGCCAATATTTGTTCAAATTATTCGTTTCATTTTATCAACGAAATTGCTTTCTTTTAGAATAACTTGTACGTAGGTAATAAAAATTATCTCTCTTACAAAAAGAAATAAAACAGATAGTGTCACAAGATACATATGTACAAACATTATGAGACAAACAAACTAACCGGCTTAAGGCATTTGCATACTAGCTGATACTACTAAACGACGTTATTTATGTAGAACTGGTGTAGTTCGCCTCAGACTCGAGAAAAACACCGGATCACTGCGCCGACTGGTTCCATACACTCCGAAAGGCTTGCAGAGAATTTTTCTCTAATATGTCGGATCTACGCGTGAGTATAATATTTATTTTACCTAATATTTATTTATAATATATCTTATTTTGTACAATTGTACATAATATATCTTCGTTTATGTGTTTGACGATGATTAAATTATTGCATGGGAATTTTTATTTAAATTTAATTTGTTATATTACTTGATAAACGATTTAGCACCGAATGTAAGTAGACATACTTACTTGCAACGAATAAATTAACAATTAAAACTTTTTTATAATTAATAATTGAGTGTCTTAATGAATAAAAAAAATGAGAATAACTTTGTTTGACTTCAACAATTAATAAAAACAGAGTGACGGTAATGATTGTAGGTGGCTATCATCACAAGCAGCAGCCCATGTGCTGTACCGAGTAGGATTAAGTATAAAGGATAAGGAAATGGGCTCTGGCATGTCTTACTTTCCGAATCACAGCATGCTGTGGTACATGCTCTTATTTCACAGTGGTCTTCAAGGGGGGTGGTTACTACCACAAGAGACAGGCTGCCCAAATAATTGCGAAACGGATTTGAGTCGGTAGATATGTGGTTCAATTTATAAACAAGCATTTTAATTTTATATATCAAACTGTTCTAGTATCTGTCCGGATTCGGCTCCGAGTTTAGTACGGAGGACCCGAGAAGGCCCGGCGCGTTGCCAGAGGGTCGAAACAACCCGCAGCGTTGTCCTTATGGTTTATACGCAGAACAACTCTCAGGAAGCGCTTTTACAGCACCGAGACACGATAATAAGAGAACTTGGTTTTATAGGTAAATACTTAATTTATTTTTACAGCTAAATAACAAATTGATATAAATCCATAAAAATATAACTGGTTAATTGAGATAGTTGTATAATGTGTAATGGGGACAAAATTGTATTGTAATTTCTGTAGATATTTTTATTTTTGTCCGCGTTCTCTATACCTATAGCCTTCCTCCGCTTCCTCGATAAATGGACTATAACACAAAAAGAATTTTCAATTCGAACCAGTAGCTCCTGAGATTAGCGCGTACAACCAAACAAACAAACTTCAGCTTTATATGTATAGATTACCACCTTGTCAAAACAAGTCCATACCTACAGGATGCGATGCAACACTGTCTGCCAAAGAACTTGTACCTACACTACAACAGAGAATATTATTGTCTAGTTGGTTAAATATTTGCTTATTGTGTATTTATGTTATATTAATAAATTCGTTCTTTTATTTGCCAGATTCTAAGAATCTGCATTCCGTTCCGAATTCCGACTCCGCGGTAACTGTAAAAGTTCCCTGACAAAAATTTGCTCCCATGGATTTTATTGTTGCGTTGAAAAATTTAGTACTATTACAACCTGAAAAGTATATAAATATATAGTATATATATTATTCTTTACAGAATTCGTCCTTCCGTCGTTCACAAGCCGTTCAAAAGGTTAGAGGTCGCTAAATATCTTACACACAATTGGGATGAACAATCGCCAGATCCCAATCAGGTAAACTCTATGGATTTTGTAGTTATTACTCGATTAAACCACGTATTGTGCAGAAGACTACAATAAATTTTATACTGATTTTCAATATCATCAATCTGATGACATGTTTTTGAGTTAATGCGTTATTGGTGGTGCTCATAAACTTAATTTTGTACGCCACCCCGCTGGACTAAAAAATTTAAAATGTAGATACTTAAGTTAAAGTGCAATACGTTGTTTCATAAGGTAAGCCACTCTATGAACAAACGTCATATAGACCTTATATCTATTGCCAATCATTTCAAAAGTATGGGAGTTATTATATACATGCTTCTAAAACAGTTGAAACCCATTACCTATAGAAAACAGATCCTTAGAGAAGAATATTCCACTATACTCGTAGATTTAAAGTACATAGAATCACCAACATGATAGAAAGAGCATAAAAAGAAACGAGTTCTAAATTTTTTTTTTGATTTAGCGCAAACATTCATTAACATGAAGCATAGATTTCTCTATCTTCCCCTTATCCTATATTGGATCGGCATATACTAGTAGCCCGTTATGTTGTTTATATCCCTAGTGTTATCAAGTGTACCGTCAACCTATTTGTGGTCATTGGCCTTAAAAAATAATATTAATTTTTGGGTAGTATTTAAACGCATATCAAAAAAAGTACTTTTTGTATACAAAAATAATCCGAATTCACATCAAAATTACTGATTGCACAGCAAAATACTCAACTCAAAATATTACTAAATGAACTGCAATTTATATTCGTGGCATACCGCTATTTATCTTAATGTACCGCTTTTTTATTAATGCACAGCTAATAATGACTAACGCACATCATACCTATGAACTCTTTTTTTTTTAAATATAGCTTCTATTTTAATATAACTTACAGCAGTTTATCTAAATAAAACAGCATTTTATTTGACATTACCATTTTATTATTTATTAAGTACAACATAATGAGATCAGAAATACGAGTATAATATAAAATCAAATACAAAAATACTAAATTCAAAATTTTTATTGAATTATTAAGGCGGGATAGTTATTTTGCTATGAGAATGAGTTTATTTGCTGTGCAGTCAGTATTTCTGATAAGATTGTAGTATTTTTGTACCTAAAGGAATTTATTTGTCTCGCATTAGAGGAAAAAAGTAATGTAGTGTTGATGTATAAATTCGAATTATCTGCAGTACTAGTTTTGTTATACATTTAGTTTATTTGTGGTGAAATAAGTTATTTGATGTAAAAAAGTATATAAATGATGACAATAAATTGATACGCGATTATTTTATTTGATGTGCAATTAATAATTTCCCTTAATTTTTTAGTCCCGTTGGTTGCCTTTCGACATACCAACTCCAAGTGACCGGGTGGATTTTGTATCTGGACTTCATACTGTGTGCGGTGCGGGAGACGCGCGATCACGTCATGGCATCGCCATTCACATGTATCTGTGCAATGCGTCGATGGACAAAACAGCTTTTTACAACAGCGATGGAGATTTTCTGATTGGTAATATATTTTATCGTGATAATAATGTACCACCTATGTAGGTAAACTTGACTATACCAAAACACACTCTTAACCATTAGGTACTTCTTTATCGGCATTGCTTTCTTATGTACCTACCCATTTAGAATCAAGAAATTGTGTGAAGTTGTAAATTTCTATAAGTAAGTTAAATGTTAAATCGATGAACATACCTAAAAAAATGTCGTATACCAACGAATTACACGATTAGGCAATAGCACCAATATAATGTGTATTTTTCATTTTAGTCCCTCAACAAGGTGTTTTGACAATAAAAACCGAATTCGGTATTATGAAAGTGGCTCCAAATGAAATCGCAGTCATTCAACTTGGCATGAGATTTTCGGTCGATGTCGACGGACCAACAAGGTACTTAAATGCTTTATTAATTGTAAATTTTAATACACTATTTAAAAATTTTCGGTATTTTATTAAAATTATATCAAATAAGTTACAAAACACATTTAGGTAGAAACATATTCATCTTCATACCTCAGACGTAGGACCAATCAAAATCAGCTCAGATCCGCTTAGATATGTTACTCTTTCATTATATTTACCTAATACTAGCTGTTGCCCGCGACTTCGTCCGCTTTCAAAATGTTATATAGCCTACTAAAGCTTTTCTCGATAAATGGACTATCCAACATAAAAAGAATTTTTCAGTAGTTCCTGAGATTAACGCGTTCAACCAAACAAACAAACTGCAGGTTTATATATTGGTATAGATTATATGCTTACAATATTAATAATGTTTCTGTGAACTAGCTATAAATAAGCTTTGATTTTTCAGACGTTTGTTATTTACGGCCAAAATGGCAGTTTTTAAGTATGAATAATTAAACACAGATAGTGAATAGTGAAATTTTATCGTTGATAGGACCTGATTCAATTTAATTTTCTCAGGGGTTATATACTGGAGGTTTTCGATGGACATTTCAAGCTGCCCGATCTGGGACCAATCGGTGCGAACGGGTTGGCCAACCCTCGTGATTTTCTCACACCTGTTGCTCATTACGAAGACATAGAAGTTGTAGGTAAGTTGTTACCTTTTAAAATTTAAATGCCTACTCTAGATCAATTTTATGAACATCAACATAGTGAACTTTGTTAAAAATATTATTTATCTTTATATATATATTTCTTCTGTGCGTGTGTAGGTCACTGAACTCCTCCTAAAACGGCTGGACCGATTTTAATTCTGTCTTCACTTATGGAGAGGGATAATCAGGAATGGTTTGTATGTAAAAAAAAAATTGGTCGCGGACGAAGTTGCGGACACCCACTAGTTTTATTGTAAAAACATAACCCCTGTGATTTTTTACTCTTCCTAGGACAATTATTGGTTACCTACTAAATTTATGAACAAAAGTTTTATGGTTTGTACGCCGGCTAAACTTGGCATAACACGGCTATTGGCATAGCTATAGCATTTCTTATGCAAAAATATAGTGTCATAGTGATGTTACAATTTGACGTTACAGGTTTCAAGATAATAAGTAAATACCAAGGAACGTTGTTTGTGGCCGAACAAAATCATTCGCCTTTCGATGTGGTCGCCTGGCATGGAAACTATGTACCGTACAAGTATGATCTCAGCAAGTTTATGGTCATCAACTCTGTCTCCTACGACCACTGTGTAAGTAGATATTTAACAAGGAACAGCCTCAATAGGAAAAACGCAGAGCTACTGAGTCTTCTCATATAGAATTTACCTATAAAGGGATTATTTGCTCTAATGTTGGAGGAAGACTTGAATGTCCAAGTCCAAGAACCTTCAATAAAAAAACTTTATTACATTTCTCGAGTCGTATCAACGTTCAAGGACTTGTTAAAAGGCCAGAAGTAGTATCTACAATAGCTGTCACATCCAAAGTAAGTCAAGTAAGTAATACACAAAATAAGTCCAGAGTAATAGGTATTTATGTCGAGTAACTACTGTGTGGAAAAGGAACGTGATGCATGAATTAAATTTTATTAAAATACTAGCTGGTGCCCGCGACTTCGTACGCATTGAACGATGAAAGGTACCCTATGTCCTTTCTGGTGTCCCAGACAACGTGTATGCAAATTTTCATGGTGATTGGTTCAGTAGTTTTTGCGTGAAAGAGTAACAAACAGCCATCCATACAAACTCGCATTTATAATATTAGTACGGATTTTCTTTCAGGATCCATCGATATTTACTGTGTTAACCTGCCCGTCGACTAAACCTGGTGTTGCCATCGCAGACTTCGTAATATTCCCACCGCGCTGGTCTGTTCAGGAGAACACATTCAGACCGCCTTACTATCACAGTTAGTTCCTACTATTTAAATTGTGAAATTCTTATTAATATGGTAGTTTTTTTATTTTGACTGTAATTGTACACTACATTGCGCAGTCATAAAATGGGAAGCCCCCTTACTGAAGGCTAAATGAACATCACATTTTCTGTTGAGTAAAGTTTATTAGTGCCTATTATATACATCCCTACCTCATTATCCTATCAGAATCGCCATTCATTATTCTACCTGGATGGTAGCCATCTACCATTACCATCGAGTGGGCTATTAGCCTGCCTGTCATCCTTAACCGTAAATAAACGAAGGTGTATAATTATATGTATAATATTCTTATACATGTTATGCATGAAAATGCATAACATTCTTATGCATGAAAATGCATAACATTCTTATGCATGAAAATGCATAACATTCTTATGCATGAAAATGCAGTAGGTTGTAAAGATTTGTCGTGTACTTAAAGATAACTAGCTGCTGTGCTGCCCGCGACTTCGCCCGCGTAACTTTGTAAATTATATACTAAAACCTTCCTCGAGAATCACTCTATCCATTGGTGAAAACAGCATGAAAATCGGTGCAGTAGTTTTTGAGTTTATCGCTAACAGAACAAACAAGAACAACTTGTATAAAACAAAGTCCTCCACCGCGTCTGTCTCAGATTATAACATGTAGCGACATGTAGTGATATTAGTATGTGCAATTAGTTTTCCCAAATAAAATAAAATAAATTTATGTATATTTTATATTCACTGAACAGGAAACTGTATGAGTGAATTTATGGGTCTGATCCTGGGCTCATACGAAGCCAAGGAAGGTGGGTTCTTACCGGGTGGAGCATCTCTGCACTCCATGATGACGCCGCACGGCCCCGACGTGCAGTGCTTCCAAGCAGCTTCTCAGGGCAAACTTGAACCGCAGAAAATTGCACTTGGAACTCAGGTAGCTTAAACAACCCTTGTCACGCTAGTTAAGTATTTATTGAACTTAACTCGCAGGATAGACATTAGTTTTATAGATCATTAATAAATGCCTACAGTCTTCTACCACCGCGATTGGCTTTCTACAAGTAAAAAGTAGCTTCTCTAAAGTACTTTTGATAATAGTATATAAAATCATTAATACCACTTTTGTCTTTAACACGACGAAGTAACCTAATAAAGTTTTCAGAAACCAGTCAAATAGCCCTTTTTTTAGTCAATATCAAAAGTAAAATAGCTTAACAGAATGAAATAATGCAATAGTTTTCAGAAACCAGTCAAATTTTCGGCAGTTGATTTTTTGACATTCGAGTTGGTACTACTTCATATTTTAATAACGGGCTTTCATAGCCCATTATTACGTAGCCATAGCCCATAGATAGGTACGTCATATCAAATTTTATTTATAAATCTAACATAAAGAAGAACTATCGTAAATTTTGCAGGCATTCATGTTCGAGTCTTCGCTGAGTATGGCCATCACGAAGTGGGGCGCTGAAACCTGTCAGAAACTTGATGCAAAGTACTACGAGTGCTGGCAACGTCTCCCGAAGCTTTTCTCTGACAAAATTAATGTATAAATTCACTATCACTGATGAAACATAATTATTATGTATGTACGAGTATATTCATTGAAGAACATTCATAATTATTATTAAAGTAAATAAAAATTCCATTGTCTACTACTGCATTTTTAATGTGTTTTTCAATGATTTTATTTAGGTATAGACAAAAATAAAACAAAGCTTTTTTTAAATTCGACAGTTTATTTATAAAATCTTTTTGCACAACTTAAAAATACGTTTCCTTCTGCACATCACCGATTCATTTACAAATCAGAGTTTTAATAAATAACAATCAAGGTTGCTGTGAATGGGTAATAATAAATTAAAAGAAATATCTCGTTTACGTATTATTCATTGGGACATAAACAAAACACAACGAACACAAAATGTATACTCGACAAATAAAGTGCTTTATCAACCCTAAGATTGAACATTCTTTGTATTTTGTAGAATGAAAGGTCTATTTTCCTTTGAAAATTTAAAGTGACAATTATGTCAATCAGTAATCAGTACCTATTTCAAATCTAAGCCTTTTGAATGGCTAATTTTGAAGCCGAATTTTGAAATGAATGAAATTTTTTATCGAAATTAATAAAGCACTTTTCTGGTCGGCCATACATAAACATAAAGTCAACAGGTTTTTTTCTCTTGTCCTGTTCAATTTGCGAGTACGAGTAATAATGTCTACTTTTAAGACTTCAACTTCACTATAAGTCATTTTAATGTGTTAGCTCAATAATTGAAAATTGATGAGATCAAAACTTTTTTTTCAACATTATTTTACCTTGGCTTGTACAAATGAAAACATGATCCACGTGTTTTTTTTTTTTGATAAAGATATTACTAACGCGATAGCTAAAGTCAAAATAAACCCTATTCGGAGTTTTGAAATAAAAATTACAATTCATCCACTGGAACGCTTTACTAATAAATAGAAAACTTAATAAGAAAAAATTACTTCTAAGGTTTTTCATTAGACTAAAATAGAAATAAAAATTAAATGTCAACTTCACTCTAAATTATTATCTTTTAGAGAATGATATCGAGGACTCAATTTCACAAAAAGTTTTCAATTTTATTTAACAATAAGAAATGACTTATTTTAAATACATTTCGCATTCAGACGAACACATTCATTCTTTATATATATCTATGAGTGACATCTAGCGACAGATTTATTGTTACAAATTTATTTATATAGGAAACACTTGCTTCTTGGAGAACCGATTGAGAACTCCTACTTCCCAAAACGTGTCAACATATTTTTTGATCACTCCCATTTCAAAACTGTTCAAAATTTAGTTTCATAAATTTTATACATAATTTGTTTTAAATCCCATTTAAAACATAATTTATTTATTGAAATATGCAAATTCGTTTATAATAAAAATAAATCAATTTTGTGCAAATATATTCTAGTTTAGACCATGAAAAACTCCAAACACATTGCAAACATAAATTGAAAAATTATCATTTTACGAGATAGTAGACCAAATCTGTCACTAATCTTTCTTTCTTTCTTTGTTCACTAACAATATCTCCAAAAATTTATATCTGTGTGTTGTGTTAGACAAAAAAAAACTTCTTCTTTGATATCTAACGACCTGTTTTAATTATTTTAAGCTATTATTTTTAACTTATTTAAATGCACACAATTGTCTCTACAAACATGTATTTTAAACTAAATTAACACATAATCCAAATGTAATTATAAACGGTAGTCTAATATTGTAGTATTGATCAAACTTTTTGGATCAAGTATCAAGACATGTGCGTTATTTGTTTCAATTGCAAATTCTATTCATCAACAATCAAAATCTTCAATTAGTTTGTCATAAGTTCTGCTATCTACTTTGAACTTGTTTTATAAACATGCTGCTATAGATGGCGCCGTACACACTGGCACAGGAACACATTTGAATTGCGATAAATAGATTATGTTTTTTGATATGGATATAGTTCGAAAAAACGCACAATTCAAGAGAGTAACTTGCTCCATAAACAAACAATCTGACTATTATTAAAAAAATATCCAATTGTCGGTACAAATGACAGTACAGACTTTTTTTTGTTTTTAAGAAAAAAAAAACATCCTTTTAATAATCCTTGGATTATATGCGCTCACAATGTTGTCAAAATTTGTGTTAAAAACAACAAACATTATTTTGTAATCAATCTGCATTTTAATGGACAAGAGCACCTTGTTAAAGCGTCACATAAATGAACATCAATTTTGATTTTTTTTTTTATATCATAGAACACATGTCAAATTTTAATATAGAGGCGCGTATTATCTATCATAGAATGTATTTTTACATTTTTTTCCACTTAACTAAAACAAGTATAAATAACATAAAATGGATTGAACGTTGAAGTGAATAAAATAAAAACCTTCCAATGACTGCCGTGCGGAATGTGTTTTTTGGGGGGAAAGGGGCTTTTTGGTTACAGGGTTATAGATGCGGACCGATTGATTAAAACTAAATGTGAGTTTGTATATTTTGTCCACATAATATTTTTTTAAATCTGTGTAACTTGAAATCTCACGTCAGTCTATTGTCAATCAGTCAATCCACATCCAAATATGTATGTATGTGTGTTTATGAAACAGTGGGGGAGGATTGTGAGAATATGTATTTTTTTAGCCGTGGTTCACATTCACTCCAGACTCTAGTTCGGAGGCGGGTGTCTCTGGCTCTTCGTCGTTGTAAATGTTTTCCGCCATTTGCCAAACCTAAGAGATAATAACGATATTTAGGAAATCAACTTTCGAAACTTTGCTCCGTTCCATTACTGGAAAGTAATGGCAGGGCACACTGCGTTTCGCAGTCATTTGGGCAGCCCGTTTGGCGATAGTAACCACCCGCTTACAGAGGACCATAGTGAAATTACAATATGTTTGTGCTGTGGATGCCAGAACCCATCAACATATCGCTGCTTAAAAACTAAAGGGCCATAAAACAAAAAAAAAAATATTGCAAATATTGCAATCACAATCCTTCATACTCGTATTGCATGTTGCAAAAAGAATTGTTGTTTTATTCAATATTTAGTATATTTTGATAACTTTTTTTATATTCAAAAGTAACATATAACATAACTCTAATATTCAGTTTATTATAAAAATACTTAAAACATTTAATGCTACTTAAAAATACGCTTCTAACGACGTATAATATGCATAATATTATATGATATATATCTAATAAGAAAAAAATTGACATAAATTTATTTAATTTTTCTTTTGTATCAGCTCTCCTGTAAAGTGTAATTTTGATTTGTGGTCCTTTAGAGCTTTTAAGCAACGATATGTATAAGGCGACGGTAGCCTTAACAGAAGCAAGGTCGATAGAAAGGCTTATGGTCCACTTGATGGTATGATGTGGCTACCGTCGCCTATAATACAAGCAACGCCACATGTATTGCATGTGTGCTGACGACCATAGTAGGATGAGCACACATGCTGTTATTTCACGGTTCTCTTCTGTATGGGTGGTTCTTGCAGATGAAAGAGGATGATGTGGCTTTGTGTGTACCTGCATGATGTTGTCCTCGGAGACGGAGCAGATGACCCAGGGCTCGTTGGGGTTCCAGGAGAAGTCGGATATCTTGGCGGTGTGGCCGCCGTGGATGAAGAGCAGCTCGGGCGGACCGTCCTCCGCGTCCTCGCTGCTCTGCTCCTCTCCGATCTTCGACAGGTCCCACACGTGCAGTCTGCAACGTTACATTCTATACCAACCATTCTATGACCCCCCCTGACAAACACCTTTTCAATGGTGGCAATGGTACCTTCTGTCTGTGCCACTGCTTGCGAGGATGGTCTCGTTGTGCGGTGACCACTGCACCTGGAAAATCTCGTCCTTGTGAGATTCGAAGGAGTGGAGCTTCAGTTTCAAGTTACGAAGATCCCATAACGCCACCTGAATGCAACAAACACAATATACTAAATACCACCTCAAAAAATTCATATAATTGCATACTACAGTTAGGGGAGTTTTAGTAAGCGAGTTATCGTGAATTCTACTCAATACCTCAAAAACTCTGAGGTTTGAACTTGAATCCGACTGAGCATTGAAGGAGGAACAACTGAAGTAAAGACACAGAGACTACGCAAACAATGTAAACAAACCTTACACTCAAAATAACAACATCGAGTGATTTCTCTGTCCTTTCCCCTTGCAATTAAATATGTAAGAGATTTTGACAACACTTGGTGTTTTCTAAACCTTTCAATTAATTTTTATGAACCTTTTTATGAAAGATTTCGCTACTAGTTAAAATACGAGTTAACTACATGCCTTTTCTGTAAATGTAACTTATAAAACACGCTTTAGTGAGTGTGCGTTACCGTTTTGTCTGCGCTGCCAGTGGCGAGTATGAATTCCGAGTAAGGGTTGAAACTGAGGCAATTGACTTCGGCCGTGTGTGCGTCCACAGTGTGCGACGGCTTCGACGTGTTGTTACATCTGTTGTAAAGATACACCGGTCAGTTTATAATGTATGAATGGTTTATAATGTGGAATGAAATGAATGAATGTAATGAGTGTGACCTAGTGTCCCAGATCATGAGCTTCTGGTCGTCGGCGACGGAGCCGAAGAGCGACTCGTGCAAGAGATGCCAGGCGACGTCCTCGACGACGGCCGTGTGGCCCGTGAACACGGACTTGGCCTCTATCACGCGGCCCTCCTTCGGCGTCGCGTTTATGTCCCACAGGCAGATCGTATGGTCGTCGCTAAACATTACATACACACATTATTAAGGCACACATTACCAGA
Organism: Synanthedon formicaeformis; assembly: GCA_945859745.1. NCBI lineage: Eukaryota > Metazoa > Arthropoda > Insecta > Lepidoptera > Sesiidae > Synanthedon > Synanthedon formicaeformis. The sequence continues at coordinate 5,211,770 of OX243969.1, read as the reverse complement.
GGAGTCGGTGGAAACCATTGACTTCTATAAATATATAATAATATGTTTATATTGTATTTATATTGTTATCATTTTTTAATTAGGTACTGGCACTTTTTTTTGTACTTATAAACTTCAAGATGCCTTGTAATAGGCTATAATAAAATTTTTATCTTTTTTATGTATTTGTTAAATATTAAATGCTGTAAGGTTAGCTATTAAATAAATAAATAAACCTGGACAGGTTATCCCATACAAATTACAGATACTTTCGTGTACCATTTTGAAGGGCCGCCGTACGAAAGTCTATTCTTTTTCTATTGATCAAAAACGTAAACAAATATGGCGTCGCCATGGTCACTGGAATGTTTTAAAGATGGGATTTGTACATTAGGCATTATCAATGAGAGTTGACTCAGTGATTAACTCATTTAGAATTTCTTATTGTTTGTTTAGTTCTATATTGTGAATTGTTTGTTTACCTTTTTGATCAATGAAAAAAGAATACAATATAACTAATTTTGACCATAGATAAGTATAATAGTGTCTGTTTTATTCACATCACGTTTTATTCTATTTGTTGATGTCTTAGGGACTGTTTAAGTTTATTTGTGTCTGCTTGAGTTTTGAAACATGAAGAAATGTGTATTCTATAAATGTCTATCATGCAGACATCACTAGTTTTAGTTACATGTCTATGGAGCCTATGGAGTGTAGTTTTATTTACACTCCATAGGCTTCATAGTCTACAGCGCCAAAATGGCGATTTTCAAACAGACATAAAAATAATTTGACAGCAGCCTATCCAGTGCTTTATTACAGATCAGTGGTGGAAACTAAACTAATATATGCTCACCTGGCCGACAGGAGGTATCCATTCAAGTTTGGATTCCACGATAGTCCATAGCCTTCTTTTTGATGGCCTCGCAATCTGACAACAAATTTGTATACATTTTATAAAATCCCAAGATGGTTCATTTGTCTACAGTACTGTTCTTTAGTTTTCTTAAGTAAAAGGTGTTTTATGTAATTTGTAATCAGTTTATTTCGAGTCAATGACACATTTTGCAAGGAGTCAATGACTCCTTGCAGTGAGGATTGCTAATATTGTCTAACCACTGGATAAGGCTGTATCTAGCTATCTAGCTGCAGCTCTGATAGCTTAGTCATTTAAACAGTGGGCTGATGATATGAATGACTGATGGTATGAACAGAATCAAATTATCCAAGTCTTTTCAATTTTATTGCAAGTTACCACTTGCTCTTGAAAATTTAAAATTTTTAGACATTTAAAAAATGCTCTTGGAAAAGAATTAACAGACGTCCGGAAAGCAGTAACCACCATTAACCCGGCGTCATGGGGGTTGGGTCAAAATTACTCGACACGTTTTATTTGGCCAGTGTTCTCAGCAGTTGCCACTCTTCTCAGTAGCTGGAGATTGAGAACTGAAGTTTTGTAATACAATAACCTCTCTTATTTCCTAAACCTTTACATAATAAAGCTATCCTCATAAAAATATTAATTGTTTTTTTTTAATATAGAAATATCCGAGTTTGAATTTGTGGGTCATGACGACCCACCCCCATGTCCGTGTAGTAATTTTCCACCCCCATGACGCCGGGTTAATAGACTACTGTGAATTCTTTAGGGCTTTCATAACTAATTCCTCAAATTAGGGTGACTTATAATCAAAATGTTATTTAACTCTTCATCACACAGCTACATAACAAGATATCAACTGAGTGAAATAGTAGCAAAAGTTACCTGAGATCTGGATGGCACTCTCCTGAGGGCTCTGGTTTTGAGGGATGTTTTGTATAATCAAACACTAGTACATCGGATGAGGGAGTCTTTGTCGCAATCACACATGGGTTCTGTGGCATGTAACGAGCCCGGTTCACTTCTCCTTCGTGATTTATCTTTATCTCTATGTCTATTTTTCCAGAAACAGATCCGAATCCACCAAATTCTGTAACGCCATTTCACACTCATTTAAAAATGTCTCGTTTTAATATTGATGAAATATATACAATGACACCATCATTCAGTCACACAAAGGAGATGGACACAGTTTGGGGGAATAACTCCTTTCATTTGGATTCATGATTCATCTCTTTCACTCTACTTTTTGAATATATTTGTCAACTCTCTCTATTATTGAATTTTTATTCACGCATATGGTTTTATTCGCACGGATGCAAATTATATACCAATACCTTTCTTGAGAACTCTATCCATTGGTGAAAACAGCATGAAAATCGGTGCAGTAGTTTTTGTTTTATAATATGTAATGATTATGGCTAAGAGCCATCTTGATCTTGAATGACAAAAAAATATCAAAATCGGTATGTACTTCTGTTTGGGAGCTATGTTTCCATAAACAGATACACACACACACATGAAAAACTTATTTGCATTGGGTGTTAAAAATTAAAAATAAGGTAGTCATGTTAAAAATCCTACCTCCTTTGTCATTATCGTAGTGACTGGCATCAAACTGTGCATCTTCGTTGGGGAGCTGAACGCTGGCAATTAGTAGGTGGTTTTGTTCATCAGAAGTATGTGTTCCCAATATTAATCTGTTAAAAAAAGCAATAACAGATTCAAATTAGCAAAATATAAACAGCTCCCAATGACCTACATTGAATTAGCTATTACTATAAGCTACTAATAAAGGGAATGGTGATTTAGTAGATATTATTGTAAGCAAAATATATAAACAAAGGGCATTTTTGTGAAGGAGGCATGAGTGTATTTCAAGGGATTTATATGGATTTCAAAGGAAAAAAGGCCAAAATTTTGAATTGTAAACGTTACCTATGCACGGAATAGTCTTTTCCCTCTGGTCTGGTCACATCGGGAAGCCACTGAGCGGTCAGGGAGGGCCACTCTAATGCGTGTGTCATCACCAAATCGTAAAGAAACGGCGTGTTTTTCTTCCATATTTTGTATTCCTCATTGATAACTCTCTCCTCGACCGCATCATCAAAAGTCTCTGTGACAAAGAATCACAACTCGTAAGACAACTGAACCTCGATAACCAAGAATCGTAAGCAAGAAGTCCATAAGTTATTCCCGCGTATAATTAAAAATACACAAAGTATATGTTTTATAATATATTTACCTCCGTCGCCCTTGTCGCCCATTATAGTGTATATAATAAAATTCCGTTCAGCAACAAGATAAAACAGAAAAACCGGCCTCGCAAAGGCGCCAAACAATTTCTGGCGTTCCTGTTCGACAGATAGCACACTAACTTCCGGTTCGGAAAATTACTATTAATTTACTTTTTGTTACTAACTAATTAGATCTTGTTAGTTTTGTATTGAAATTTTTACATATTTATTTTAATTGTAAAAATATCTACTAAATCACCACTTATGGGCTTAAATTAAATAACCGTATGAATTAAATTGCCAGTCTGAACGGAAAAAAAGTTGCCATTACAAACAAAACTTAATAGAATGTGAAGTCAATAATTGCCATCCTTAAATTATCTATCCATAAATTTTCGGATTTGGATTTATCCATCCAGCCAGCTAAATAAATCCTAGAAACAAGATTATCACAAATTGTGATTCACAAAAACTAATCAATTTCGGGGGGTCGTCCTCGCGAGATCCCGTCGTTGCTCTACGCAACTGTTTGGTTTGGTTGTATTGTAAATGATAAATCTGCAATTAAATAGGAGACGCTTTAGTTTTATATATTTACTGTGATTTCATGAACTACGTGACACATACTTATTATCCAAAATCCAAACCTATTTATAGATTAGATTAGTATTATACTGTGTCTATCGGTGTTGACATCCCAAATTGTCCCAAATTAAATGTCAAAAACAATAAATGAAAATGAATGTGTCATACTGTCATCTCATTGCAAAGTCAAGTCAAAAATCAAAATAAAATAAAAAATATCAAATATGGCTGATGCCGCAGCAGCTCGGCGTGAAGCTCGAAGAAAAAGAATATTAGAAAATTCTCATAATAGACTTCAATTGATATCAGGGAAAATTACAAACGATACACCCAGAGGTACGTAATAGCAAATTTAATAAATCACACGTGCACAATAATGTTTACTAGTTCATGTACTTTATCCTTTTCAGAATCACCTGCCAGAAGCATTTATTTAACTTCAAATGACACGGAGTTCTTAATTCAGTCACCGTCTACAAGTTGCGAGTCAGATAACAATGGCTTACTACAAACTCCTGAACCTGCTTTTCTTCCCGCACCAGTTAGACAAGAGTTAGCAGACGACGGTGATGTAGCAAATGACTTGTCAACCTTTCTAAACAGAACATCTGAGCCACACACCACACCAACACAATCGTTGTGGACTTTATTATTTATTTACAAATATGACATAGTGTTTTTGTCTTTATTCATTCAATTCTTGCACAGTATATCTGTATTGACAGTCGCTGATACTTATTTTTTCATCCCTCTCATAATATATACAGTAACGAAATTAATATGGTTCCCTATAGAAAGTAACAGCAGCAATCCTAGTAGTTTCACAAATATTTTTCTTCTTCTGAATGGTTTACCTGTGAATAAAGTAAATAAAATTCTTTCTGCATTAAAGGTGCTTGTAGAAATTTCGCAAAATATTAGTGTCTTTTTGTTTACCACTATTTGTATGCAATCACTTTTTTTTTACTGTAAAAGCTAGTAATATTATCACTTAGTAACAACAGCTAAAAATCAATGTTTTGATACAAATGTAGCATTGACCAAACTCACTAGGCCAACAATATGTTATGACGAATAGGTTCCTATATTATATGATTAGTCTATTAATTGACCAGAATCATTTTATAGTGTTAAAATGAAAATGAGTTGACCAATATAGGTCAATTCTTGCTCAACATATTGAGAATTTGTTTTATGTATATACAGCAGAAGCTATAATTAAAATAACCTTTATCATAATGAGCCCAAACCCGCTACATCTGCTGTAAGCTGGGTGTCCCGCAGACTAATTGATACTGCATCATCAGGGCAAGGTTACACCGAATTAACAAGTATACCAAATTTGACATCAATCAAACATGTGGAAGTAGTAAATCCCCTTGTTAACTAGGCTGATGTTGTTCAAAGGCCTGAACAGATCTTCATAAATTATAGCTAAGAACAATCTCGATCATGTCAGCTTTTAAATGAAAAAAATAAAAAAACTGGATCAAAATTAGTCCATCCGTTCGGAAGCTACAGAGTACAGACGTCAAACTTATGACACCCCGTTTTTGCATTGGACGTTAAAAAGGAATGCCTATTTATTTATGTTCTGCATAACTACACAGAGAATAACAACAATTTATATTATTGAAGATTCAAATGTCATCGTTATCTATTAATACTGTACTGTCTTTAAAAACAAGTAATATTATAATTTTCTAGCTTTTGCCCTTGGCTTCATATGAATCCTTCGGGAACAATAGATTTTCCTGGCAACATGGAGTCCATAGGGAACACGCATCAATTTTTAGTCTTTTATGATTTATTGTTGCCATGTAAAGTTTCACCAATTGGTATAGCATAACTTATTGCAAGCTTTGGCCGGAGTGAAGATTTTTGTTGCTGTGCTTGCGTTTTTTAAAATTCTTAACATGCATTTTTTTATGTACTTCTCAGTGTTATACTACTGTTGGTCTTTTGAAAATTTTGTCACATTTGAAGCTTGTGTACAATTTTGGTTACAATTTGTTTAACCTCACATAGTCAATAATTCACGATTGCTTGTGCCTTTTATAAAGTGTGATGAGAAGTTGTGTAATGTGTCCTTTTTGTCACAAATTGCCATTTTAGTTGTAACAACTTTGTATACTTAGCTGTAATAATAATGGTTAAATGCAATGGAATTTTTCAAAGTTTTATAAGTAATAAAATATATGCTCAATAATAAATTATCCATCGTAACTTAATGCATTTGAATGTTAATCAGTAAGGACATTATATTTATTTGCTATTTATCTTAATGTCATTCATTCATTATTACATAATATTGTTACTAAATTAATGTTAAAAAAACTTGTACCTAAAAAAATATGTAAGTTGTACACTTTGTAATTAATGCATTTTGTATATTCACATCGAAAAATATCTAAGTTATTTTTGTCTTTATGTATTTTCTATGGGTGCACTTTGTAAATAAATAACACAAATATATTCCATGAAAAAAAAAGCCAGTATATTTACTTATGAAATATATTTTTATGTAACATATTAGCCTGCAGGTATACTTCAACATCAGTTAAGTAGTTATGTATATGAAAGTTCAATGAAGTTACATTTAATTTATTTGTATTTTGTAACAAAGTTTTGGAATAAAATCAAGAAATGGTTCACGAAAAAGATTTTTTCTTTAATTCCCATTAGCAGTGTGAATTTGTTGGAGTGCAGAATACCAGCTGTAAATATAATTAATGAATTATAGTTGAAAGTAACTATTGTCGTAGGTTAAACTACTAACTCTCCGAGTGCTATAACATATGCCCTGCCGTCTTTGAAGATAACTAGAATGTTTCCTTCATCGTTATAGAACATGATCATTATGTCTAATCTACGTATGACATTGAAAATGTCAGAAGTGTAGACCCCATCATGATTCGAAGTTTCTCCCCACTTAGACTATCATGCTAAAGCCACTATTGTGACACCAAGACACTGAAGCAGCATACCCATGTGTAAGTAAGCTTGACCCAGGAGCGATAAGATCATGATGTATTTAGAAGTATAATCTAGTATAATAAATTCATCAGATTTTTGGGCTAGCTTTTTATATAAAAATCGACAAGTCTGTCTAATCTAGCACCATAAAACTCAGTCCTCAGCAAAGGTATGCATCCGTATATATTATAAGTTTCTCTATGTATGCATCCCTAATGTGCAGACTAAGACTATTTACAGTTTTTTAAAGAAACATTAAAAAAAAAACTTAAATTTAATTAGCATGAAAAGCGTGCTTTCGGCAGTGCTAATAAGAAAGGAGATGAGAAGGTGAGGTAAAACAAAAACGTGAAATGCTTGAAACTATATTTAATTAACACAATCTTATAGGATTGACATGAACAAAAGTTTAGGTAAGTATATAGGTAAATGCATGGAATATATTTATCATTACATTAATACTGATATTCTATTTGATAGAGCCAAAGATTTAAATCTTTGGATAGAGCTGCTACGCAGGATGTTTGAAAATCAGTAATTTTGATTCAATTCGGTAAAACATTTTTTTAACATTTTGAACTTCATTGAAATCAAATGACACAATTTTTGATTGTGAGAATTGATATTGGAGCAAATAAAGTTTAAAATATGTACTGTAAAATGTTAGACCGATTTGGGTGCACCAGATGCATCTCAAATATGCACTGTGACACGGTTTTACAATCCATACAGTTGCTAAAAGCCGATGTCGGGACGACGCCGCCCCTCATTTAGGTACTTAAGGGTTGTCACAAAATGGAAAATATAATAAATGTGATTATTATTATGAAATCAATCATTTATAAGTGTCGCACTGCCTGATATTTATGTGGTACCTACTTTATTTTTGGATGCTTAATTTTTCTTTAACCCTAAATGAAATTTAAGATATTTTTATGTGCAAAGGTGCAAAATTATTTATTTTGTTTTTTATTTTTATGTGCCAAACGATATTAGTCCAATAAAACTGCAGTGACTGCAGGCAAGTAAGTACAAAAGTAGAACGACATAATTGATCTATGAAATCTTAAGTCCTTGTTTTATTTCGCTATCGAGGTACATCTGTATCCGTACACAGAACAGGTGTGCACCGTTATAATTAATTTTTAAATGATTCTCTTAAGAGCGGGCATAAAGAGAAATAGCCAATCCTAGATTTGAATTTTATCTAAGTAAACAAAGTCTAATTTAATTAATCTTTTTAAATAGATAAATACATTATAAATGAAAGTGACGTCTGTAACAGAAAACATAATATAATGAAATTTTCTCGATAGAAAAAAATCACCAAGTGAGCTCTCATTTCCATCGATTTTAGTTTTATTTTCAAAATGACACACATTACAAAGCTAAAAGTGTATCAGTAATTTCACTTCACATATTATCTAAGGCTTTATGTAACAATTTTTCATTTGACATTGTAGTTTACGAATAATTAATATTTAATACTTTTGGCACTTATAACATTTTTATTGAGCGAGATGCGCTATCTTACGTCGCATGTTGTGCGTAGTTGTACGTATTTTGTGTCACTGTCATGTCCAAGGGGCCACGCGGGTGAAATTACAAATTTTGTTTGCTTTATACCCATTCTTAAAATTCACTCGTAAAAAACACGCTCGCGCCTGCCCTCAATGTTAGAGTGCGCAAACTAAGCGAGTTCGGGGCCCGCTTCCCTGTCGTTGCCCTACGCAGATAAAAAGTGAGGGTACGAAAACCCTTGTCAATTTTCAAATTCATTCCTTTATCAAGTCGCAGACTCTTAGTAACTTTTGAAACTAAAGCACTAAGCAGGCAACTGACAGACGTTTGAAATGAAATTTTGGCATGACTGATAATAATTGCCCTGGTGCAAGCAAATGTCGACTTTAGGGTGACTAACGTTTTTTTACCCTGACTGTACATTCACTTAACAACTGTATACATTGTAAAACTATGATAATGCATTTGTGATTGTCACTTGTTAACATTTCAGTTTTAACTTGCGTCATGTGTACGCTTTAGTCAACTTTGAAAATCCTTTCCTTACCTTAGTTGCATTATGTCTACTTTATTAAAAAAAATAGAAAGTGTCAAGATAAAAATCTCTTTGGATGTATTGTTTAACAATTCAAAGGGTCTCGTGTGTCACACAAAATATTTATTGATTAAGCCCTTTTATACTCTGTTGTATTTTACAAATTTTAATATTTTTAATGCTTCAGAGAAAATTAAAGTAACAAAACTTAGTCATGCATGTAGTATGGTCATGAATAGTTTTTATTACAGTGACTAGCTACGATTCTTATTTGACACAAAAAGTTTTAAAATTACACCAATTTTCTAAAACTAAGTTAACTAACTACACAACCTACTTACATATAATGAAAAAATAAAACTAAAAGATCTTTAACTAAAATTTAAAGAAGCCTTTAAGGGTATTGATTAAGTTCTTACTTTTTCTCTTATCAGTGTTTATATCTGGTTTGGACTTTTCTGTCTTGTCATTGGTGGTATTTTCCTGACTTCCTTCACCCGTGCTCCGACGGTCTGACTCTTCGCTTTGGCCTAACACTTGAGGACTATCGGTATGTTGGTCAGTACTTTGACTATTCACAGTACTCTTAGAACTAGTGGAGTCAGTAGTAACGTCGGAACACCCGAGTTCCTATTGTGTTTTGACTTTATTTAATTTTTTGCTATGTTTAACGGAGGAACGGATGAGGTCAGTCCGACCAATCTTAATCATTTCTTTCTCCCAAGCCTCCAAGTTTTGTCTGAAATGTTTACATGGTATCTGGTCAGATAGAGAACAAATGGTGAAATTTCATTGGTAATGTTAAACAATACATATTTCTTTTTTGGATGCTTGTTTCTCTTTCATGCAAAAATGGCTGACGGATTTGGATGAAATTTTGCCTACACATAGTTTATTACCTGGATTAACATATAGGATACTTATTATCGTAAAAAAAATATAAATATCTCAATATTATATTAGTGTAGATTAATAGAATTTACCAAATTATTAAAATGTAGTATTTAGTGTTAAAACACTAGAGCAAAATTAAATGTCATTATCAATATATTTTAAAAGACTCACGTGTATTTTTTCATTAAGGCTTGTGCCTGTTTTTCATATTTCGCCTTTTCACTATCCGATATTTCTGACCATTCCTTTTTTATATTCTCTTGATATTCCTTCAAATTGTTACCCACAAGTTTGTCTCTTTTTGATTGCAAAAACAATAAATAAGAAGTCATTGGTCTCTTTGGACGTTCCATTTTTTTTTGTTCCTGAAATAATTAACTGCTTATTAATGTCTGATTATGAGATCAGAGTAAAACTAATGGAAACATAGCTCTTAAGAATCGATAAGATTTTTGATTAAGTCTCCACTTGGCTCCCACATCTAGGATCCCAGGATTTTTTTTACTTTTGGCTCCTCTGGTGCTTTAAAACTATCAAAAGGTCAATTTAGGGTTAACCTTCAATTTGAGATCAAAATGTTAAACTTACTTCTTTTAATTTTCGTTTCTCTTTGGCAACTGCAATTTCCTCCTTAACCCTCTTGATGTCACTTTTCTGTTCCTCTGTGAGTGATGCAAGATACATTGCATTGATCTTTTTATAATCTTCCATATCTTTTTTATATTCCTCTTTAATCTGTGACTTAGCCTGTATTAAAATAAATACCAATTAAAAATGTGGTCCATATTTACGAGCCAAATGAATCTTAGCAGGCTGACAGTGGTAGGTGGCTACCTTCGCCTATAACACAAGCACAGGTGCTGCAAATGCGCTGCAGACCATAGTGGAAATGAGGATAAGGGTTGGGATAGAGAAATGGGCTCTGGCCATCAGACATACAGACATACGGCTGGTTACCATCCTCATCTTGTCGAAATCCCTCTTTTTTAGACCAAGTTTGGAACTTCCCACCAGTGTCTGAGTTTCCGAGCTCATATAATCCAAATCTTTTCAAAGTTCGAGGGAATAGGCCTCATCTTCACTACATAGCTGGATGCTGGCCAAGAGCAAACCCATCTCTGATATAAAAAAAAGCATACTTTACTCACTTACTAAAAAAAGAACACATATATAGTTATTTGATGGTGCTCTTCTGTAAGGATGGCTACTGATGCCAGACGGGTTGCCCAAAAAATTTTTAAAAAATAAAAAACAATCTTTGAATTTGTAATGTTGCATCAATATCACAAGTAGACTCAACATAAGTCTAAAACCTGTCTTTAGTAAAAAAAAATTACCTTTTCATCCAACTCATGCCAATGTTTGGAAACCCAAGATGCAGCCTCTTGAATGCTTATATCAGGCTGCTTAGCCATAAGTTGTGGTCGTATTTGAGTCAGAAATCTAAAATATGGTGTCAACGGTTTCTTCGGCTTCTCTATTCCTAACACATCTTCTGGCGATTTTCTTTTTGCATAATTGCAAGTTTGTATTGGGCTTAGCAGATTATTTCTAAAAAAATATATATATATAAATTTCATAAACATTATATAAAAAGGGGTATTGATATATATATATATATATATATATATATATATATATATATATATATATATATATATATATATATATATATATATATATATATATATATATATATATATATATATATATATATATATATTTATTGTCATTTTTTAAATGACATTTATTTTGTAATAAATCTCTATATGGAGAGTGCACATAAAAACCTATGTAAATCAGAAATTGTATAAATATATGAGCATTTATATTTTAGAGATTCATAATTATAATAATTTTCGTAAAATAAATATTTATGTAAGTTCAATATGGATATTTAAAAATAAAATAATAAATAAATGTACTTAGTCCTGTATTAAAAATCATAAGATTGATTAAATAGCAAGGAAAGGATCAGATGGGATAAAATCCAGATTATACCGAAGTAATTATAACACATGTATGCTGTCTTTCTACACAATATTGTAATATTTACAATGGATGAAAAGAAGCTTGGCGCGTCATAACCTCAACATACCTTCCTATAACAGTTTTATAGCATCCCAATACAGAATTATTGAGACGCATATATAGTGATAATGGTGACATTTTTAATATGTTAGCAAGTAAATTTAATTTATTATATGAAAAGAAAAATAAAACTGATTTAAACTTTATACAGATGCGACAAAAATGAACAGAAACATATTATTTAATTATATATATATATATAGTACAACAAAGTATGAAAGTACAAACAAACATAGGAGAAGAGCACTAGCATAGCAAGGATATAGAGTACTCGAGAGAAACATAGAGTAAAAAAATAATATGAATGAATGAATACAAATGTCAAAGTACAGTGTTGCCATGCCAATCATAAACGTACTAAATTCAGCAGTAAAAATCCGTGAAAAATCCATGCAATCAATTTTTATTAAAGTTTTGAAATCTGCATACTAAACTACCAAATTTTCACATACGCCAAGAATACATATAAGAATATACTTATGTGTTTTGTTGCTTTTTTCTTAAAAGCATCTTATTAAACACTTATTACAGTGTGAAGAAAACATTTATGGTTACAGGATTGTGAAATTAAAATATTTATCACATAAATCTACAAAAGTGTGTAAAATAAAAAATCCCTATAAGTCGTAATATATTTTTTTCTATTAATAACGAAGTATGGTAAATTCGAATTATCCCAATGAGTAAAAACGCCTGACCAAAGCCAAGCGTTATAATAATTATTGCTTTATGTATTTTTTATTTTTAAATTCGGATGAACTCACGGGAACCAACTAGTTGAGATATAAATGCTCCTTACCTCTTAATCATAGAGTAACCATTCTATATTGGTGACTGTTCTTCAACTCCATGAAGAACTGCTAGTTTGCCATATTAATAAACCAGGTTAAGGTCATTATACTCATTATACAACCCAATATTATATTATCTTATTAACATTTCACTAAATTTACGAGATTCTGGTTCCGTAGTATCCCAAATAGGTAAATTTACAGTTCTTACAATTTATTTTCAGTTTTACCATTAAGAAAAGAACTTTGATTTTCGTTCACAGCAGGCGTTTTTCTAAATGAAGAATTGAGTATGGACTTGGACATAAAGGTATAATTCCAACAAGTAGTCCCTCTACGAGTATGGAGTAATAGTTCAAAATCCCGGGAAGTTCAAAAGAGTTCTTATCTTTAGAATTAATAGGAAAATAAAAATAAGGTAGTATTGCTATTTGTTTAACTAGTTAGGTAACTGTTATATTGGTAAAATTGAAGTAAGTTCCTCTTCGAATGCATCCTCGGTTTGTCGCGGCGGACCCACAGACTATTCTGGGATTACATTAGGTACCTACTTAAACTATTATAATAAAGAAATTGAAAAACTTCTGAACAGATGAAGTCGTCTTTTTACCACATTGACTCTCCTTCTCTAAGTGCCTTATCAGGTAACCCCAACGTTGGATATCACCCTCGAAAGCCTACCTCTCTATCACGCGTCACTCGGAACAGCTCTTCCACTCCCGTGACATTGACGGATGTTCCTTCACCAAGACATCTGCCTTCTGCTGACTCTTCTCCCCTCAATCTTGCCCCCCATGATATGATGGAGCATTATGGAACTTTCCACCCCTCAGGATATGACCCACAGTTATGTAATCTTACGAACCATTATTCGCCAGTAGCCCTTTGTTAATATATGAGCTCTCTTCGAAGAATTTCTTGACATTGACTTTGCGTTTATTAAATAAATATGCAAATACCTAAGAAAGAGATGTATTTGGATGTATTTCAATAAAAATAAAAACAAACACTATTTATTTTATATTCATAATAGTGAATACAAGAAAAAAGTCGTTCATAATATAAAGTATCTTTATTATTTTACATTAATGTACAAGATCATACTCCACTTTTCTTACAAATAAATTTTTTACATGGTTTTTAAGGCTAAGGTATTTAGATAGGTACGATTTTGGCGTTAAAGAGGTAGCCCCTGTAGAGCTTTACCTACGATTACGATTATAATAGATATTAAAATCAAATCGAAGTTTTTTTGAACAAGATATTTTCGTAACAAGAACTCCAACGACTCCCATTTTGTTGTTTTATTCTTTTCCTACATAAAAATTTTAGCTGCGATACAACCTCAGCAATTTTAAATTGTTTTCCATATTATTCCATATACTTACACTAGTTACCGTCTGTTAATAATTAAATTCAGGTGGAATCTTAGAATAATTTACAAAAAGTACAAAGGCTTAAATATATAAAAATAATAAATCGTATACCAATATAAATTTCTTAATATAAATTTAACAAACCAATCTATCTATACAATTAATCGTACACCTCTGAAGGTATCAGTTAATAATCTAGCATCAAAATACTTTGTACAAAATACAAAAATACTTAATTTGTGTCTATTAGGTAGGTACTCTGGATTCTGTTCTGTTAGGTATCCAATTATTTTACAAAACTCCAATTTGGAAATGTGCAATAATTTTGCTATCATTTATCACGAAATATTCAGTTCTATAATAGGTTTAGGTACAACACAAACATAGAATACTTTTATTTAATCTGATGTTCTTTTTCTAAATTCTATAATAAGATCTTAATATCTATACAAACGTATTAGAATATTTTTCATTAATTTACATGTATACAATACGAGCACTTTTCGGAAAAATGTTTTTCTTAACAATAAAACATAGTCATACTCAAGTTGATCCCTTCCATGTAGTAATAGCGAAATATCTTACGACAAAAATGCGTGGAAATTGTTTTTGTTCACAATATTAGATACTGTTAAGACATTAAGTTAATTACTTTATATTATAGCTTTCCTTAATTGAGAAGTCACCTTGCGCGGGTCGCTTTATATTTGAAGTTTAGGCATTATATTTGAAGATTCACAAATACTCTTAAAAGTTTTATAAATAAATAAATAAAACTAAACTAATTTCTATTAACTAAATTCTAGATGTTTCTCCTCTGTTGGATATGTGCTCGTTATAACTTATTTACCTACTTATACATATATTAAATTCTAACTAACTATTATGTAAACTTTTTACAATGGCACTTTTTAGTATGAACAGTCCTCCCATCGACGCACATTTAGGTATAGCGATGTTAATTAATAAAGTTTATACACACACATATTTGCACTACATGTTAAAGTATTGTTTCACCTGTCGAATAATGGTAATGTCTTGGCTTCCTGTACGAGTGCTGTGGTGGTCTGTACGTTGCGTACTTGTGCGAATGTCTCGGCAGGGAATGTGGATGTGACGCGTAACAATGCAAAGTCAAGGGAGCCGGCGACGGTCCCGCCGGACATTTAGCTAGTGCAGGCTTCCTAGGCCCGCTGATTCTTCTCCACAACGCTTTGAGACGCGGAGTTGCTATCCAAACTGCGACCATAACGCCAAGTATTTGGGTCGCAAATATCCTGAAAAGGAACACCCAGAAAAGTGGCTGAGGTTGCGTCGAAGGCTCCATTGAAGGCGTTGGAGCTGACAGCCACTCATCTCTCCATGCGTACTCATAAACCCAAGTGGCTAGTATACACGCTGAGGGCACGGCGTATAGGGCAGCGAAAGCTCCCAGTCTCAGCACGCTCTGATCGTGGTGCTGTTGTGGAGGCGAATTGAGGAGTGCAGAAGGCGCCGGTAAAAGGGTCGGTCGCCGTAACACAGCTCTGAGACCGGAGGCAAGAAAAACACTTCCCAAAAGGAAGCATATTGCCTCGGGTATTATGACCAAAGCTAGTAGCGATTTACTGGACTGGTTTCCGACGAAACAAGTACCTGAAAAGTGCAAAAGTGATATTAGATATAATGATGATTTATTTTGTCGAAGCAATCGTTTATCTGCATATTAATATAAAATATGAAGTTTTCAGCAAGTAGATATTTCTGTTTGCGGCGGATGCACATTTCTTTGTTGAATGTGTTTTATCGTATTGAATAACATTCCAATTTCCACTTTAGCAGCTCTCAAGAGGCACACAGTGACGCGGCATAATGGTGGCGAGTAAAAAGAGTGTGCATTAATAAGGCAGCGGTTAAAAGGGCCGATTTAAAATTGAAATACGAGCGTGCGAGGAGGAAAGGTGTCGTGTTTAACGGCTCCAATAATGGTCGCGCATTTCTTTCGACCGCCATCGCCATAATGGAATTGAAAATAATAAAAATAAGCTCACAATACCCGTGGCATGATTGAAACTGCAATATGCCTGAGAAACGGAACGCGGACTTTACTTGCTTCACTCGCACTTTGTTTATGGTTATTATAAAAAAAATCTTTTAAATTGTCATAATTCATTATGTTTTATGTTCCCTCTACACTTATTTAAGAGTAAGCTGTAATAAGATAGCCCAGTTGTCCAACACTGCTCGACGGCCTCAATGTGTTATGTCTAACTAATGTCTAGTAACAGTTGTGAATTCAACTTTTGAAGTTGTTGACGAGTACATCTACTTGAGACAAACAGTCCAATTAGATTGAGCAAACTTCAAGAAGGTGGTCAATCGTCGAATCCAGCTCGTGGACTGTTAGCCTGCCTACTAACTAAACATAGAAAGGTATTGGCCCACCTTTCACCCATGGCTCAGATTAAATAAGAGTTACTATCCCATGGTCCTACTCGCCTTGCGGCATAACGGACCGCGAATCACGGGAGATGCACGCGGTTTATAAGAAACTAGCTGGCGCCCGCGACTTCGTCCGCGTTGAAAAAGAAAAAAGTAGCCTATCCTGTGCCCCGTACGTCTAAATGTTTATCTACCAAGTTTCATGAAAATCAGTTGATTCGTTTAAGAGTTATGGAGGAACATACATACTTACATACATACAGAAAAAAAATCTAAAAATTGTCAAATTCGTTTCAGTGTCATGTATAGAGCCTATAAACACGATATCTCTGAAAACAAAGTAACATGACTCCATGAGCAACCCTTACAGATTTATTATTAGTATTGATAATGCTCAGGGGTCTTTTCCGTGCGCACTTTCTTCACTCCCTACAAATTCTCTATTAAAATCTTATAAAGATATGCCGCTGAAAATTATCTAAAGTATACATAAAGTGGGTACATATACATATATCACAAATGGTGCACAAACTAGGTACCGACCGCTTTCATGTTGTCAAGATTGCCTAGAAGCGGTAAGTAATGAAACAACTCGCGGCTACCTTACAACTTGTTATTTTGTTAGTAAGTACATTAACAAGACAACGTTGTGCTACTCTAATATCATTAATTAGAATTATGTTATTTACTGAAATATCAAAGCGGCGTTCTTAAAATGGTTTCAAATGAGTATAAATTAAGAATTTAATAGTCTGCGGCTTATGTGATAAGAGAGGGTTTTGTTTGATAAATGTGTGCCGATGTTAAGGCGCGCGCCGACTCCCTATGAAATTACCGAAACACACATAAACAACCGTTGAAAATATTTTCATGCGTTATCGCTGTTTAATTCTTTGTAATACCGGCTTGCAAGAACTCTAGGAACTCGAGGACGATAAGAGACGGCTTAGGAAAACGCGGTGTAGCTATTTTAATACTAAAATCAGTATTTCTGTAATTAAAATAATTATCAAAACATTATTAGATGGCTGTGCTGATGTTGAAAGAATTTGCTTCAGAGGTTTGAGTATGGAGATGGTATAAATTTCTCCCGTTCACCTGTCCGATTTTGACGAGACTTTACTGGAAGATAGCCGATGTTTTAGATGGAACTACAGTTTTTTTAACCGCGACTTCGTCCTCGTCCGTTCGCTACAAAACTTCACAGGAACACTCGCTGAACTAATGTGAAGTGGAGTCTATAGGGGACATACATACATACATACAAACGCATATCGCCTTTTATAATATAAGATTACTTAGGCTACTTTTATTTTAGAAAAATAATAATAATATAAGCAGTGTCCAGCGAAGTAGGTACTTGCAGCACCAATGGCGTTACTTGACTGTGTTCTAGGCGACGATAGCCACTATCATCAAGTTACCGTCAGCCTATCTGACAACCTTGACTAAGAAAAAACATTGGCAACCGCGTACCGAAGTTAATTTTTGACAGTAATTTACATCGCCATGATATGCCGCAAGATGATGAGCTTGTGAGTAATTGATACCAAAGTAATAATTGGAACTAGTTTGCGAGTAAACGATGGGAGGTGTTCAAACGCTTACAATCTCTCATATTGGACTAAAATATTTCCATTCAAGTCTACATTTTGTTTAAAAGATGAGAATAACAATGAGTCTGTATTAATACCTTACGAACCGTTCAATGCCACGATCGTTTGAATGCGTGCTCCTGCGCACTCGTACCCGATTTAATCGCTTTGAAAACGCCGCCGATCAAACAATCAAAGACTATAAAACGGACGAATTGCGAACGATCTATTATACTTCAAAACGGATATATTGGAAAGATATACCTATAGTACCTAAAAGAGACGGAGTATTTCAGCTTGTTAGATACTTAAGTCAATTAAAGTTGAATTTACTTAAGCCGGAACTCTATCGAAATTCTCGTAATTTAATTGTGCGATACTTAAGCAATCCACATGCATAAATAACTGGTGTTATTTCTTTAAAAAAAAAGAAAATTGATTGAAATTTTGGTGACATCAAAGACTGGAATAGATTGCATTTTCAATTTTACTTGAAGCAATCTCATCACCATTTATTTATTTATTTTTACACCCGAAAAGACTGAACAGTAAAAGGATCAAAATTCGTCTTACTAAGTAGATTCCCTTATTTAAAAATTAAATCTTGTCGATCTTATCTATTGTTCTGAACATGACTGTGTATGATTTGAACTCAATGAAGTCCTTTTAAACGGCCGGACCGTTTTATATGGTTTTTTATGCTTGTGTTTATTCCTAGATTTGGATTAGGTACTAGTTAAACTAAATACTGTTCAGACTTTTAACTTATCCCTACCATGGGCGATACTTAGTAGGGAAAACTGCAATGAAGTTAAAAAACCTATGCTAGACCCGCTAAATAACAGATAATTCAACGTTCTTACCAGTTAGCTCGTCGGCATCAACGTCTCTAGTGACGAGAACTGCCGCTGCCAGCGCGGCAGGAACTCCCCACGCCGCGAGCTGCAGAAGCGAGGAGTGACGGTCGTTTCTCGTGGAAACTGGGGGAGTTGTGGAAGGTCGCAACACGCTAGCTCGCCATGCGCCCGCGACAACCACCCACCTGTAAAAATCACAAAATGAATATTTTAGTTAATAATTATGTAGTGCATCTCGCAGATATAATTGAGAATATTAATAAATGCAACATGAATCACATATATCCAGTTTAAAAAAGCAGATTCCTTAAATAAATAACCTCTTTTCACTTCAAAGGTATGCCCCGAATTTTGCATAAAATTTCAACGTAAATATTGTGAAAAAAAAAATGTTGTCAACAGTTTTATAAAAAAACTAGCGTCTCGCTCCCCGTTTATCCCAGTGCCGGATTTATATTTTTTATGAGTGTAGGCCACTTTTTTCCGCCGCCCCATGTATGTATAAATGTATATACATACATTTCTAAAATAATAATTTTCCATTTGTAGTATACTACATTTAGAATGCCTTAAAGTTAAATAAACGAATGAATAAGTCATTAAAAAAGAGTGGAAAAAAGAAACATCTGAAATCGAGTGACCGTCCTCTGAAATCTGCCGTCCCTAGGACGCTGCCGCTCCTAGGCCGCGGCCTATACGGCCTAATTATAAATCCAGGACTGGTTTATCCCTCTTTCCATGTGTGAAAACCGAATTAAAATCGCTCTACCCATCCTCGAGATTTTGAAGCGTACACAAACCAACTTAACATTTTTATATAATTATAAGATAAGATGATATCATAATTTAAAGGAGTCAATAAGCACGTAGTCAATATTAAGAGTTCACGTAAGTCTATCGAATTCGTCACCTGTACAAAGCAGGTGTATGTAATTAATGCCATTGTAAGCATAGGGCAATCTTCTAGTTGATAAAGATGCTTTCTCCGCGAGCGCATAGGTGAACCAATAAATTTTACGCAATAAAAGTTGTACTTAGTTGAGACATTTTTGCTTTAAGTAACAAAGCAGCTGCAATTTCTGAATGATTGCTGTAATAAAAATTATTTATTTTACTGTACTGTTTCTAAAGAGTGTTCACCTGCATATTTTCAACGTTATTTAATGCCTAAGGACTTTGTCAGAAAACAGAAAGCGAAGCTATAAAATTGTTAAAAGTGTTGGTTTGGTGAAACCATTAGAATTAGAGAAACTTTATTCCTACGTGGCTTATTCAAAAATCCTAAAAAATCCTGAACGTGATAAAACTATTAAAACAGGGTGATTACTCGTGTTTTTATTCAAGTTATCTGAAAACTTAATAACTTCTCACTATGTCCCCTAAGCTCGCCAAAGCATGCATCTGGAAAACTTTGTTCAATCAGACGAATTTAATCGCATTGGCGTTTTTCAAATATCAGAGTACTTGCGCTATTGTGTTCAAGTAGAATATGGGGTGCTGAACGAAGCCTACTCCTATGTATCCCTTATTCCTTATTTTATTAATGAGCAGCACACTTGCAATGCAACCTCATTATGCTGTTAGTCTTAAAATGTGATGTAGGGGCTTGTACCATCGAGTAGATCTAGCCTTCGGCTTCGGTAGAGCTCTTACTCAAAAAAACATTATAAAAAAAAAACAAAAACCTACACACCAGTCCATAACTTCTGTCATCCCTTACTTAGCTCATTAAAAAATTTGACAGGCAAAACCGTGCAAGCGGGTCCGAACACTTGTTTTACTGACACCGACACCAGTTTAAATTGAGACCAAGTGTAAGGTGAAGTAAATCAGACTCAGACATACCCTAGGGACATTGTTACGCTGGTTTCTTATGTGTTTCGGGTGCGTGTCACGCACTTGAACAAACACAAAGATGTTTGAAGAGAGCCGAGAGTTGCTATAGTGCAAACACGAGCTGTTTGTTCGCTCGCCCGCTTGTTTGATAGTCTGCCGCCGACATATGTTGACTTGTATAATGTATCTACGATTTGCATTGTGATAATTAGTTGATGGTTACAAGAAAGCGTTAGAATGCAGATGATGTAACAAGTAGGTACGTGTATTGTTACTGGTATAAGTGGTTTAACTATGTATTTATGTTTACAGGACATATACTTAGAGAATACCAAATCGTCTTTAATCGGGTTAACTTAATTGTACTTAATACTGAAAACTTAAATTGTATATAATATACTATTTTGACGGTTCTTCTTACTGTTGTTTCACTATACTTACATGTTTCAAAATAATTTATGTGGCCATAAACTTATACAAGTTGACGTTCGCAATAAACGCAAGTTGCAACCCTTAGACGCAATTTTATGGGCTTTGTTAGCTTTTAGAGCAAACATCCAAGCGTTTCCCCCTTTTTTTAAATTTATATTTATGGATGAACTAAAATTTATCGTAAAGTTTGATTAGAATTAGTTTGTTTCTGCGTGAATAACAAACATTCATGCAACCTCCAACCTCGTTACAAACTTTGGCATTTGTATATTTATTATAATAATAATAATAATAATAATAATAAAACCTTTATTATTTCCCATCCTTGAGTATTACATGCATGTTTATATATATGTGATTTCACTATTTACACAATTTATATGTATTGTTTGTTTATTTACATATTTCATGAATTTTCTGAGATAGGAACCCCTATTTGGGTATAGGCCTCCTCCAGTTTGATCCAGTCTTCTTTGTTCTTAGCTTGATTCATCCACTCCTTTCCTGCTGTAGCTATGATGTCATCGCTCCATCTTTTGATCGGTCTTCCTTTTCGTCTTTTCCCAATAGGTCCTTTCCATCTTGTCGCTTCTATTGTCCATCGCTTATCATTATACCGTGCTATGTGGCCAGCCCATCGCCATTTTAGTTTTTGACTGTAGTTTAAAACGTCTATTAGTTTGGTCTTTCTTCGTATAAATTCGCTTCTTATTTTGTGTTTTCTTCTTATTTTTAAAAGGCTCCTTTCCATGGCTTTCTGGCAATTCACTAGTTTTGTTTTTGTTTTGTTGTTATAGGTCCACGACTGGCAAGCATAAGTGAGAGTCGGTAAAATGCACGTATCCATTGCCGTTTTCTTTAGGTGGAGCGGATAGTTCCCTTTCATTATCTCTTTGAGCGACCAGTATTTTCTCCAGCTCATATTTATTCGGCGTTCTACCTCTTCTTCTTCATTTCTGTCTTCAAATGATGTTTCTTTCCCTAGGTATGTGTATTTATTTACATATTCAAGAGTCTTTCCACCAAGAATTATTGTATGTGTGTAGCTGTTAGTCATAAGCTTAGTTTTATCTTTGTTCATTAAAAGACCCACTTTTTCGCTTTGTTCACTTAATAGATTTATCATTTTCTCTAATTTTGTGCTACTTTCAGCAAAGAGGACTATATCGTCGGCAAATCTTAGGTGACTTAGGTATCGAGTACCTATTTTGATTCCCTCCTTCTCCCATTTCAGCTTTTCAAATATGTTTTGCAATACTGCTAAGAAAATCTTGGGAGAAAGGGGGTCTCCTTGCCTCACTCCTCGTTGAATAGGTATTTCCGGACCTCTACTCTCTAGTTTCACACAGCTGCTGCTGTTGTCGTATATGTTTTCCAAGGCTGTTATATATTTTTTGGGGACTTCACAACTGTTCAAAGCTTCCCAGATTGCATCGTGTGATATCGTATCGAATGCTTTAGCATAATCGATAAACGCCACATATAACGGTCTGTTAAACTCCTTGTATTTTTCTACGATTTGCTGTACTACATGTATATGGTCTAATGTTGAGAAACCTGACCGGAACCCCGCCTGTTCTTTTGGCTGAAAGTTTTCGATTTTGTCATTGACTCTGCATAAAAGCGTTAACGAAAAAAGTTTGTAAATACTAGGGAGAAGACTAATAGGCCGGTAGTTTCCCAGATCTTGAGGGTCGCCTTTTTTGTATATCAGTATTATATCTGATTTCTTCCATTGTTCGGGTACTTGTCCGGTCTTTAAAACTTTACTGAACAGATATGATAGTGGACGCGCTAGTTGAGCAAATCCGAATATTAAAGCTTCATTTGGTATGCCGTCTGGTCCTGGACTTTTCTCTGGTTTAAGTTTTTTAATATGTCTTATCACCTCTGTCACAACCACTGCAGCGGGCTCGTCTTCAGTGTCGTTATACTTTTGAAGATATTTGTTTTTATTTGCACAAATTCCATTGTTATTCTTATAAAGCGCTTGATAGAACTCTGTGGCAAAATCTATAATATCTTTCCTCGTGGTAGTTCCTGTGGTTCTTGTTTTTAAATTTTGTATCCAATTTTTATGCGTAGCTAGTTGTTTGTATGCCCTTTTTGTGCTCCTGTACTGTTTTAAGTTAGTTTCTATTATCCGTTTTCTGTAGTCTGCGTAGTCCTGCTTGATTGCCTTGTTAGCTTTTTTGAATAATGTACTTAGCTCATTCTTCATTTCCCTAGTTTTTTGTTTTGTTTTCAATAGTTCTGAACGTCTTGTTAATAGTTTTATTGTAGGTATTGTAAGGATTTTGTTTGCATTGATTTGTTTTTCCCCTGTTGGTTCTTTCGTTGACACGCTCTTTTTAATGATATGTTCTATTTTATTGTATAAGGTCTGGACATCCTCATCGTCGTCTATAATTTCTAGTTCTTTTGCGTTATTTTCTAAACTCCTCAAATAAGTCAGGAGAAGTCAAGAGTCAAGAGTCAAGAGGAAGTCATCCTCAAATACGTTCAAAACAAAAAAAAGAAATAACATTATACACTAGAAGTATATTTATTATAGTAGGATATTAATGCGAGATAGAGGATGCGGAGAATTTTTTCTTCTTGATTTTTTTTTCTTGTTTTTTAGCTTCTGTTGGCGAATTTAGTACCTATCTAAAATGTCTCACTGGCACTTTATAGTTTGTACGAAACCGCTGTACAGGAATGCGGGAGAGTATGAGTTCACATGAGAAACATATCGTCAGACAGATCTTGCGATACCAATTTACAATGTTTAAAACCATTAAGCCAGTCTCGTCAAAACAGTAAAGTGATAATAATAACATAAGTACGTAATATTATTTCAATATTAAATATGTATGTCATCGCAAAGCTTGTCCGGCAATAAAAATATCAATACTAATAATAAATCTGTAACGGTTGGTTATGGAGTAAGTTACTTTGTTTTCAGAGATATCGTGTTTATAGGCTCTACACATGATACTGAAACTAAATTGACTATTTTTAGATTTTTTTTCTGTATGTATGTATGTATGTTCCTCCATAACTCTTAAACGAATTAACTGATTTTCATGAAACTTGGTAGATAAACATTTAAACGTACAGGACACAGGATAGGCTACTTTTTTCTTTTTCAACGCTGACGAAGTCGCGGGCGCCAGCTAGTTCTAAAATAAGGATCACGAGAACAAGCCCACTTCATGTTCATGTGTAGACGTTATTGCAAACGAGGCGCGAACGGGTCAACGAGTGTGAGTTTTATTTTGCCTTTTACAATATATCGTGTTGCTTCGAGTGGCCATTAAATGTTACCTTATCTCGCGACGACCGATCGGTTTCACGCTACATATCTACAAATACATAATTCAACTGGAAATGGATAATGTTATTCTAAAAAGATCACTACATTATTAGTCATAAACAATTTTGTTATCGTATACTTAGTCAAAGAAAACTTTGAAGAGCCAAGATGGCGACAAATACAAAGACGCTACCTTCTAACTGAAATGATTAACGCAAGTACTGGCAAATTTATTTATTTATCCTTACATATAATAAAACAAAATCCTCCGCCGCGTCTGTCTGTCTGTTCGCGATAAACTCAAAAACTACTGCACCGATTTTCTTGCTGTTTCCACCAATGGATAGAGTGGTTCTCGAGGAAGGTTTTAGTATATAATTTACAAAGTTACGCGGGCGAAGTCGCGGGCAGCAGCTAGTATATTATATATTAAATATTTTTTTGGTTTTAGCCAACTTACACTATGGTTAGGGAGCCCACGATGCTAAATGTGTAGTCACTCGAGCGTCGTGGGGACCTATTGAACTTTGAAGATTGGATGGTAAGAAGAAAAATAGGTTATATGAAGTTTTTCATTTCAGCGGTGGGGTGAGCGTCTACAGGCGTTAAAAATTTTGTAGGCACTGTATTTTAAAAAATCCTCCATATAATCGTCAGATTAAGAATCAACACAATCAGGAATTTAGGCTGAACCGTCTGTATGAAAATCTGACGCGCTCGAGTATTACAAAATGAGAATCGTCAAAAATATTTTTTGCATTTTCAAAAAGCTGCCACGAGCTTGCGTTACATCCGAATCGTCTGAATTTTAAATGGAAGATTAGTTTAGGTTCACTTAACATCCCCTCTGAAAATCTGACGCGCTCGAATTGTATTTAAAATTTTACCCCCACGCCTGCCAACCCCACCAACCAAAAGGTCAGATTAATTAGATTATCCGTTATCGGAGACACGTGGGGTATATACATTGGCAATATCTGACGCGCTCGAGTAAATCCAAAAATCCCCTCTTGGGCTCCTACCACTATTCAGAACAAGAAGCTCGTTGAGAAATAAACAAACAACACAAACACTGTTTAAATCGTAATTAAACTGTAATTCCGCTTCGAACACATCCTGTTACGCTTGATACCAATTAAAATTAGTGATAGATGAATCTAGGAACTTGATATAACATTTTAAACAATTGTGTCGTTGTTTTATAAGATTTATTAGAGGAAAAAGACATAAATGCCAATTAAAATGTATCATATCTTAATATTATAAATGCAAAAGTTTGTGGTGACGTTGCATTTTCTTTCAGTAATATCAGAATAACATAGACTATGCAGGATACCCAACCCAGACAAAGTCGGGGGCAAAATTTTATTTATAATATTTGGTAAATTGGTACTTATCTGTGCCTAAAAATAAATAAATAAATAGTTTGTTTGTCCGAGTTAAAAGACTGAACCGAATTTTATGGTTCTTTCGTTCGTACGCAGCAGTAAACTTTTACACCTAAGTAATCTGATTTCAATTTCATTCATCCAGAAAAAACTGTTTTTCCCGAGGGATCATCTAAAATTAAGAAAACTAACTACTGGCAAAAGTGTAATAAATATATCAGGCGTTATATTGCTCATGTTTTTTATTTTTCAATACGAACGAAGTCGCGGGCACCAGTTAGTGGTGTAATATAACGAAGTGAGTTTGATACGTTTTTAAAAGTTGTCTATTAAAATACCTAGTGTCAAGTCAAGTGGTGCGGAACCAAACACAATGTCTGATAAGTTTAAAAGGCGCATGTTTACGAGGCCACACACGCTGCGGTAAGATCGTACGAGTAACAGACGTATCCTACATTTATTTTCAACTTGTACATGTCCGTTCTAAATGTCGACCTGACGAGCGTTGGATGGACAGGTCTCGGGTCTTGCCCTCTCGCCTTCCTCGTGGCTCATCCGAACAAAAATTAAGTTTAGTGAGGAACCACAACTAACGATGTGAATTATCTCAGGTTTTATTCATTGATATATTATAAAAATATGATTTTAGAACTCATTTAATTACTTTATACAAATGGTTCTTACATTAAGATATATTTAATTATTGAAAAAGATTGAATGAAAATAGCTTTTCTTCGGACTACGTACTAAAGTGATGAAGACTAACGATTCGATCCAGTCATACAAATCTCATCCACATTTTCTGAACTAAGAATGCAGGAGGTGTTTAAAATCATCCATGGCTCGCTGCAAGCGGTGTAGGCGCGGGGTGGAGCCGGTCGCATAAACCAGGCTCGTTAAGTTTGCCGTAACAATAAAATCCAACACCCACTGCACTATTTACGGACCCGTTTATGGCTACAGATGGAACTTAGGAATTTTGCTACAAAATAGCACATCAGAGGACTTTATGTTGTTAGTTTTTTTATAGTAACGGTACACTAGATGTACCGTTACTATAAAAAAGTACACATAGGAGACACGTTCAATTGTCTCCTAAAGTAACAAACAACAACAAAGATGAAGCTAGTGACCTGACGACTCAGCGACAATTTATTCATTGAAGGTTATTATATAACTTTTATGTTGATGTTTTTGATGCACAATAAAATGAATACAGTTCGCATATCTCGCAAGGATAAACTGTATCCAGTGGAGTGGACACGTTTTCCAAATAATTGGGTGCCCAAAAAAACTTAATGTACGTGTTAATTCTTTAGAATTCAGCCTGTGGTAACAGCCTGTGGAGCATACAAACGAAAAATACATTAAGATTAATTCATAACAAATGTTAATGTCAATCACAAGGTTATCCATGGAGATCCTAAGTACAATTTTAATCCAGAGCTGTTAAAATTGTTAAATCACTCACTGTGCTACAAATAATACAAAAGCTAAACCTCAGTATAAAACAGCAAGCGTTTATTCAAGCGAATTTGTTATCAAGCTCTGAGAGACTTGAAAAAGAAAATGACAAATGAAACCACAATGAATCTTGTGGTATAGAAAATTAACTGTAAGAACTCTTGACGAGCCATTTGGTCGAGTGGTTAAGGTTCTTGCTTTGACGCTCTGTTTTAGGGGTCCACGGTTCGATTCCCGACAGGTCCAACTTTGGAAACTCGTTGGCTCTGGTCTGGATCTGACAAGTAGTGGCCGGGCAGCAGCCACTCCCTTACAGAAGACCACAGTGAAATAACAGCATGTGTTATGTTTTGTTTCAGTGCGTGACCAAGGGAATGAGGAAGCGAGAGTAACAGAGCCGAGAACTATAGTAGGATTAAGCCTACTATAGTTATATGGTTGATAGCGTATTTACAGCACCTGTGATGGAGTTATACACGATGGTATCCACTTATCCACCAAGTGGATAGTCAGCCTGTCTGATGATCTTAACAATAACATAAAAAAATGCATTTTTTTACTGGCCAGCGCCAAATTTAAGTTAGCTTATTAGAAACTAGCTGGCGCCCGCGACTTTGTTCGCGTTGAAAAAGAAAAAAGTAGCCTATCCTGTGTCCTGTACGTCTAAACGTTTATCTACCAAGTTTCATGAAAATCAGTTAATTCGTTTAAGAGTTATGGAGGAACATTCATACATACATACAATACCTACACTTACAGATTTATTATTAGTATTGATTAGTCCCTTTGAAACGGACCTTTGCTGGCTAAAATAATGTTAAAAATAGAACGTCTTACGTAGGTAAAGATTGCGGAAGTTGAGCCGAGCAAATGCACGGCGTATAAAATAGAAAATCATGTTTCCTGTGACGGCTCTAAAAGCTAAACAAATATTTCTTCACGTCCAGGAGAAACGGTCGCGGATAACTAACAAGTTCCAACTGCGCTTCTTATATCCAAAAATATAAGTCAGTTTATAATAAACGGAAAATAAGACGCTTCGAAGTTCGAATGCAGAATGCGGCCGGCGATGATACATGTTGTGCTCGTAGGGACTCTCTCGGGTTTATTTCGGGAGCTCGTAAAATCGATTATCCATCCGATTCCTGTGTTTCGGCATCTGCGCGCGCGCATCGAGACAGGATGCACTATTTGTGTATGATTTTAGTCGTGAGTACAGTTTCTGTCAGTGATCCGTTGATATTATTTGTCGTTCTATTAATAACTTTACTTTGCGATATTCTCTACACTGTCTTGTTCTATTTTGAATATAGAGAAATGGAATATGTCGTTAGAATATAAAGAAATGGAACGGCTCATCACTCTAATCTCGAATAAATGGTTCTTTTTTTAATATTTTATATTATTATCAATCAATACTAATATAAGTGTAGGTATTGTATGTGCCTCCACAACTCTTAAACGAATTAACTGATTTTCGTGAAACTTGGTAGATAAATATTTAGACGTACGGTACACAGGATAGGCTACTTTCTTCTTTTTTAACGGGGACGAACTTGCGGGCGCCATAGCTATTTATTAAATATTATCATAAATGCGAAAGTGTGCTTGCTTGTTACGATTTACTGCCTTAACTACTCAACTTTTGTGAGGGATAATTTTTCACACGGTTCAAACCTTAATATTTCATACACAGTATAGTTTAGTATGGATCAAATGTTTAATAAAATATATACATAGATTGTGTAGAAAACGGCGGTTATTTAAAGATCCAATTGTAGATTAAAAAGGTTCATCTATTTGGATATCCAATAATGGAACACTGATAAACTGCACCTTTAATAATATTGATCCAAAATGGGGAACGTGTTCAAGCAGGTGTCTAAATATGGACGCAGTTAAGTTGAATGCACCACGGCGTCCGACAGCCAAACAGGCAAGACCTCCCGCCATGTCCTAAGTGCTAAATACGTGAGTACCCTCCTCAGACTTACGTGTGTACACCGAGGTCTGCACAAGTGGTCACCTTTTGCATAACTGGTGAAATGGATATCCAATCAACCACGCTCGGATCATACATGATTGATATTCGTGGAGAAAATTAATGATGTGCTTACACATACTCGTATACCGGGAAATGAGATGATAAAATCTCTTAGGTGCCTGCATAAATTATGTTATAACTGATTGGTTTTATATATATTTTTTATTTATTTTTTCTTTCGTCGTATACATTTTTTGAAATTAGGTATAATGGATATTTTTACCATTCAATTTTTCATTACACCTATTTGAAAAAAGACAATTGGCTTGGCTTTAGCGTATAGCGGGAACAAAATTAAATTTTGTCTACCATAGAAGTTTGAGTTTTCTCTCTTCTGATTGGTCCGATTTGTGATACAAATGTTAAATTTTTTTCATAATGCTTTGTTTTATTTACACTTTCACTTAAATATATATTTAGTTTTATCATCTACTTTCTCATTTGAGCAAAAAGATGGTTGAAACACATCAAATATTTTTGGACAGGTTTAAAATAAATGTTATAAAAAATAAATTTGTTTGCTATAACAACTTTCGTCTTAGAAGTTTAGTATAAATAGGCTGGTACTTAATCTCGGTCCATAATAAGTATGTAGCATAGGATTCTTGTTAATTCTTGTACTTGTTTTTGTAGCTGTTGTGTGGGTTTAGTAACTACTCTATTTTACATAATGACTGTTCAACGGAGCGCAGTTAACGAGGCGGGATCGAGCTTTCGCATACAAACTATTATCTCAGGGATGTGGTCAGTGTGTTGAGAGAGGCGAGTAGCGATTTACCAAATTAATTTTTCCTGTGATTAGGACTGATCACACACATTGTTTTTATTATATAAAAAAAATGTAATTTAAAAAGGCCTATAAGGCATGAATTCAAATCATGGGAATTATTGGAAGGCTTAATAACTTTATACGTGACAGTAATTTTAACAATGACCCGCATACCTAAGAAAAAGACAGAACATACCAAGATGTCCCTAAAATACCAGAAACATACCAGATGCCTACATCACCGAATACCTACTGGGAACGAATTGTAGTTGTACTTACACTCTGACCAGGATTAAGAATTGAACTCGGGGGCGTCTCTATTAGTTTACAATTTTTCAAAGATAGTATACCTACAATGTCTCAATTTTATTAAATACTACTAACAATAGGTTGTTCAAAATGTCCAAATAAGGTCGACCGTTTAAAAAATATGTATACGAGACTTACCCAGTGATACACATTTATGGAAAAGTAATATTATGCACTTTTACTCAACAGTTTAAACAAGTGAACAAGTACTTGTGATCCGGCCATCTTCTAAATATATAAAATTCTCGTGTCACAGTGTTAGTTGCCATACTCCTCCGAAACGGCTTAACCGATTTTGAGGAAATTTTATATGTATGACCGACCAGAAAAGTGCTTTATCAGTTTCGATAACAAATTCCATACATTTCAAAATTCGCTAAGGCTTAGATTTGAAATAGGAATTGATTACTGATTGACATAATTGTCACTTTGAATTTTCAAAGGAAAAGAGACCTTATCATTCTACAACATACAAAGAATGTTCAATCTTAAGGTGATAAAGCACTTTATTTGTCGAGTTTACATTTGGTAGGTCTGAGAATAGGTTTTTATCTATTTTTTATACGCGGGCGAAGTTGCAGGCAGCAGCTAGTAATTTTATAGGGCTTTCAAAAGTTCCGACATGTACCGAGTTAGCTGACACGACATATCTTTCGATTGAAGCGTGAAGCAGAGAATAAAATATTTTATTTTATTATCTAGTGTTTTTAAGAGATCTGTAAAAAAGTTATGGGAGGGTACATGTATATATTGATATTGGGTTATTGTGATTGAGTCATTGATTTCATTGCGTATATAGTAAGTAACCAAATAGTAACCGAAAACACTTCATTCGAAGTAGGCGTTAGCCAACAATCATCTATTGTTCTTTGTATATAAATAAGGTGTTAACTTATATGACTGCGATAATTTGTGAGGATGTATAAATGTTTGTTACTTTTACACACAAAAACTACTGAACAGATTTTTATGAAACTTTACAATAATATTATTAATTTTTATCAAAATAACACACATAAATGCTATAATTTATAAAGATAATCAGGAGAAAGTCGTGGGCAACGGGATGTATGTAATAAAAAAAACAACGCAAACTTGGAGAAATTAGGTTTTAATGTCATAAAAATTATGTATTAGCATAATTATTAGTGTAATGTATGTGAAAGGGAAGGCGAAATGAACTCTAATTTTCTTACAATTACATACAGTGTTTTAAGAAATTTTACGAAAGAAATAATGTTCTACAAATTACTCAAGTTGGAAAAGGATTGTAGATCAACATAACATGGCCAATAATTTACTATATTTTCTAATATTTATTTTATTTATGCTTTCATACAGCATGGAGTTTTTGGTCAACCCATTATACAAAAAATAAAATAAACAGGTGTACTCTAAACGAAGCTTTTCACCTTGTAATTCTAAACTCTTAAAACCGTTAACTATATCGATCGATATTATCGATTGGTGTGCATTATTTATATTGGACGGGTAACGAGGCGATCGAAGTAGTTTTTCCACTGAAATACAACTTTTTATTCTCGTTTCGTTATTTTAGTTCGGGACCGGCTGGGACTCGGGAGCATTGCCTCCGCTTTATAAACAAGAACATAATGGCGACCATGTTTACACCACTTTCGTGGATAAATAAACATGCACTCGTACAAATGGGAATAGCGAATATGTAACTTTTAAACAATCCGAGTGGCGATCGCAGAGAAAAAGAAATTGATTTCTTGCAGGAGTTTGGTCTATCTGTACAGTGTATACTACCCTACACATAAATAGAAATAGAATAGCTTGAATAGAGACTTCAACTACATACTACCCTACACAAGCTTCTTCAGGGCCGAATTAACCAATAGGCAGTGTAGGCAACTGCCTAAACTTTTAGGATCGGCTTAGCTTAGGGAAGAAAAATTTAACCACAGGTACACGTTTTAAATAAAATTTAATTTGTAGATTTATACGTAACAAACCCTTAATGACAATATATTTATTTATACTACCTACTTCGTCATATTTCAGTACTTAAATTTCTGAATTTAAACCTTAAATAGCTATAAAGGGCGTTTAATAGTGCCTATATACTAAATCTATGGCATTTAACATACAATAGGCGAGTTGTCTATTTGTTCAAAAACATCGTAAAGTGTGGTGTCAGTACACGTTCGGGAAAGCTACTCTGTGAGAATAGGACAAAGGTATATGTATGTTGCAGGTGTGAACGAGAAACGCGCGAGCAGCGAGACCTAACCACCTTTATGGCTCACAAATTTATTCCTGTGGATGCCAAACTGTAATACAATGTTTGCATTTTACACATTAAAAGAATCATAAGACGATTATGTTAAATTTAAGTTAATATGGACGTACCGGTAAAGTTTTATATGATGAATATTGAACTCGAATTATCTGTGGTGTCGACTATTTTTTTTATGTTAAACGAGGGTTCATCATATTTTTCAATTCATGGACATATTAATTAATACACTTATTAATGCCATCTAGTTTTTGTTTAGCCTGTCACTTTTCAATATGAGGCGAATCATCATAGTCCACTACGGTTACCTACTGCGGAATGACAGGATTACACGTATTTTTGAAAAATGCTAGTCTTCTAGGACATAATAATTTACCTAACTAATTTCCTTCGCCGTTAGACAATTAATAACACGGCTAATTAAATACACTTGGTTGCAGGTTTGACTGGGATGCGAATTTGTTTGCGTCTGCCATTTCAAATGCAGAGCTATTTAAAATGTACTATAAAAAAATGAAATTTCTTGTGTATTACCACAAAGCAATGCATTATTTAAAATGTTGGCAACAGTTTGAAGACCACTGTAAGGTTAGTGCTTTTCTTCGTCTCTCAGGAGCTTTTAACGAGCCGACCTTGCTCTAACGACTAGACAGAGAAAGCGATATAAACACGACTGGCTGGATAAGGACAGGTATTTACGCGGCCAACAATGAGATTACTAACGAGGGGGGTGTCCCAATGTGAGAAGGTCGTAAATGCCGCAATTACACCTTGAATTATTTAACCTATTCTTATCGGGTTAGAGTGTAATTTACATTGTAAATATTGGGTGTTGTCTGACAAACGTCGGCAGTAGTGTTGTGACTAACTAGAATGACTCAGGCGCTGCTTTCTTATTGATCTTACGAATTGAACCTTACGATTACTTCGGTAGGATATAAGTTTATTTGTGTGTCCGTTTACTTTATGGGGTTTTCTCATAAATGGCTCTTTAAAATTTATGGAAATTAGTTATTCGCCAGGTTTACCATAAAATGGGTTTAATCTTATATAAAAGCATTTTTACGAGACAAGTCGTGTGATGTTTATTGCGATAATAAAATAAATTTCACTCCTCAAGCACCGGAAACAACAACATATTTAAATATCAAGAATCGCACTAAAACAGTCAATAAATATTAGATTGGTCTTATCATACACACCTAAATACATATAGACAAAAATTCTAAAAATTATTTTTAACCTCGAAGTCCAAGTACAAATTGTTTATTTTTTTAATATTATTTAATGTATAGACACGGCTCGTTTACACGACGTTTACGTTTTATTATATTATGTTAAATAGGTATAATTAATTTCGCTATACGCCTCTGTCTTTTTCTTTGTTTTTAACATTTTCTAAACCACCATGAAACCACCTAACCATTTTTGAGACGGTACTCACTAATGAAAAAAACGATACCTACTTAATATATATGAGGTAGGTTCGTGTATTACACATAATTTAGAGAAAAATAAACACCCAGTTAAACGCGGATGCAACCGCTTTTACCTGTGAATGTACTGAATAAGAAATACTGAGATCACGCGTTGATGTCTTTTTTACGACGAAGTGCAAAAGGGCTGTGCACCGAAGGCTTCGTTCGTACATACAATATTTATTATAATATTTAATTAAATTTATTTAAATAGAATTTTTTAAATTTATAACAATATAAAATTGTTGACTGTTTAAATATTTTGTGAAGCTAGGATAGCTTTAAAATAGCTCATGCTCGGGAGCTGCATGAGCTCATACTGCCTTCCCCTTTCTTCCATCGAACGTACGGTTACCATCATCATCTTGTCGAAATCCCTCTTTTTCGGACCAAGCTCTTTAAAACATCAAAATTTGTATGGATGTATGTATGTATGGATGTGTGTTTCACGCAAAAATACTGAACTGATCACCATGAAATTTTGCATACACGTTGTCTGGGATACCAGAAAGAACATAGGGTGCCTTTCATCCAGAACGCGGACGAAGTCGCGGGCACACGCTAGTCCTTTATAATGTGCACTGCCAAGGTTTGCAACTCCCTGCTTCCGAGCTCATATAACTCAAATCTTTTAAAAATTCGAGTAAATGGGCACCTTCTGGGTGAGCTCGCTCCATCTTAGGCCTCATCCTTGCTACACAGTTGGTTGTTGGCCAAGAGAAAACCCATCTCTAATAAAAAAAAAAGCTATAGTCGGGATTTCTATAGATTACCTTTTGAGTCTTCTAGTTTATTGAGTTTTTTATAGCACGATAAAGTTATGGCAAGTCGATCGATCGCGTTCAACTTTTTAAAAACCTTGTTGTGGTTCAGAAAACATTGCGTACGTGTTGCGAGCGGTGTCGGGCGGGCGTATAGTGATTACAGCTTTGATGATACCGCCCCATAGGGAATGCAAAATAGAGATCAAAGTCGCCGGCTCGTTAGCTTACGTACTCTTATATAACATAATAACAAAGTACAAGTGATTGCAAAATAGAGATGGAGCGATAAAAAATAGACTCGCTACAAATACCTTAGAGGAACCCGATTTGAGATGTAAGTATTATTTATTAAAGAATGAATGGAAATCAGGTACAAAGGATTCAAGATATACTTAATTACAAATCTATAATTTTCTTACGTTGTCTGACAGACAAGCAGATATACAAAAATACAATTAAAAAGGCCTGTGTCCAACAGTGGACGCGTAATGCCTGATGGTGATGATAAATTGACATAATAGGTAGGTATATTGGTAATTTTAATAAAACTAGCAATTGAAGCCAAATATGAATGCGCCTAGTTTCTTACTAGTACAAGTATTAGGTATTAAGAGAAAATATTTTATGTTTGTAATGAATAAACTCAAAAACTATTGAACCGATTTTAAAAATTCCTTCACTTATAGAAAGCTAAGTTATCAGGGAGTAACATACCTATATCAATACTAATAATAAATCTGTAAGGAATAGTCATGGAGTAAGTTACTTTGTTTTCAGAGATATCGTGTTTATAGGCTCTATACACGATACTGAAACTAAAATGACCATTTTTAGAATTTTTGTCTGTATGTTGTATGTATGTAAGTATGTATGTTCCTCCATAACTCTTAAACGAATCAACTGATTTTCATGAAACTTGGTAGATAAACATTTAGACGTACGGGACACAGGATAGGCTACTCTTTATTTCAACGCGGACGAAGTCGCGGGCGCCAGCTAGTATTTTATAAACAGATTGTAAACTATAAATTAATAATTAAGTTTCTATTGAAATTATTTAAGTAATATACATATTTAAATTATTCGTTTTTTTTTTTAATAAAAAAGTTCTCGCTTTTAATACAAGCATATTTTTAAGAATACAATGAATGAATTTGAATTTCATATCTCCATTTAAACTACATATATTATTGATACTTGACGTTCATGAAATGCTAATGCCGTTCAGCTGTATCCATCGCTTGCCATGCGAACGGTCTTGTTAAAGCCAAGTTTATGGACCGCTTATGGTGCTTGTTTAACATACAATCGAACTTCATTTCTTATACGGAAATAAATTGCTTATCTTTATGCCTTTGTTGTGTAGAGTACATTGACGGATGATTTGACACTTTCACATATATTTTCTTTCTAAGGCCTGTTTCAGTGCTCTACTGACGGTCAGGCCTGACGATAAGCACGACCGACCGCGGTAGCAATACGCATGCGTACGGTCAGGAGAGCTCTGTGAGGACTTGTGAATATTCATACAAATGACAAGCGCGTCGGTCGTGCGTATCGTCAGTACTGACCGTCAGGAGAGCACTGAAACCGGCCTAAAGGCCCGGCTGAAATTACTTACTGTACTCTTAGGCCATGCCTAGATCAACAGACAAACAATAGGAATGTGACCGATAAGATCATGGTAGTTACAAAAACAGACCAAAATCAAACAAACGCAACTCCACAAAATATGTAGGTATTATGTTTAGTTAGTGGTTTTAAATTTTTATATGTATAATATGGTGATGAAGATTTTAAACGAAAATAAGATGTAATTTTAGCAAAATTTAAACAAATGACAAAAAATAATAAAATAAAGACGCAGTATGCAATATAAATTGAATACGGATATAAATAATTTAAATTCATACTTGTAATGATTATTTCTGTGAGGGTTGTATATTGTGATTAAGTAAGTATGTCTTTAGTTGGTAAGCCTTTTTAAAATAAACAAAAAAAAAAACATACAAACAGTTAAATATGTTTACATTGTAAATATTTTATAGTACTTACATTTTTACTATTCAAATTATATATATGAGAATACATTAAAATTTTCTTATCACACTTCAATTAGAAGTGGGCATCAACATATTCCTTACATATTATTACATATAAAACAAAGTCCTCCGCCGGATCTGTCTGTCTGTCTGTTCGCGATAAACTCAAAAACTACTGACCGATTTTCATGCTGTTTTCACCAATGGATAGAGTGGTTCTCGAGGAAGGTTTTAGTATATAATTTACAAAGTTACGAAGGCAAAGTCACGAGCAGCAGCTAGTACTCTATAAAATAGTGTTTCTTGTACTAAATTATTCATTTCTATCACTGACATACTTACTACCTAACAATATGTAATAATAAATAATAATACATACACCATTATTCTAACAGTTGCATGAGTAAAAAAGTAATTTAGAAAAACATGTTACTATTTACAAGAAGATCCAAATCGCTGAATTCAAAAAAACTATTACAATTTGTAGACAACATTAATGTGTCTATCACTTTCTAACCTTAGACTTTTTGTGCCAGTGTAAGCAAGAGAGAAAGAACCGCATAGCTATTTAGGATGCAGGTATCCCGGCGAGGGAACATGTGCATCTGCTTAGCGGGAAGTCATAAAGCGAAGTTTAGAATTGGACATAAGACGAATGAAGTCGCGGGGTCAACTTTGTTGTGGGTTATTTCAAACTGTTCTACTATTTGTTCTACGATAGAACAGTTTGGACAAAAAAATTCCAACTAGTTCTACTGCACAGTATGTATGCATAATGAATTTTACCATTCGTAACAGTTTTGCATATGAAAAATGTTATGTTGTGTGTTAATTTTATTGGGCCCTGAGCTTATAATTCCCACATAAGTTATGTACACCAACCGTGAACTTTCGTAATGTATAAAGGCAAGCCTGAATGTACAGTAAAGAAAAAGGAAGACTACCATAAAATATCAGCACGTGTGCTGTTTTATTTCGGTGAGTAAGAGAAGAGCCCATTTTTCTTCCTAATCCCATATGCTTAATTCTACTATATTCCGCAGGGCACTTACAGCACATGTGCTTACTTGTGTTACTTGCGTTATAAGTAGACCTTACCATCAAGTGGGCCTTCTAACGACTATAATTGCACAATAATTATAAAATACAAAATGAGTGAGAACTTGAATTCGTCTTTGGCTTTTGCTGAGCAATTTATCGTATTAACATAATTGTTACATAAACGTATCTTTATATGATAAAAACAACACCGTTCTACAACTTTATTAATTATAGTCGCTTCGTAATTGATTAAGACACAGTACAAAAAATAATTTATGTGTATAATTTTTTACAACGCTTTGTTAATGCGATGCTTCGTTATTTAAACGATGCTCGTTATGTTTTTTGTCGGATGCAACACTGAAGAAATTATCATACGTTATGCAAAAGGCACGACCACAAAAAAAAAGTGCTCCAACGAACCAGTCCAAGTATTTCCCTGTTCGGTTCGTCTCCGAGGCTTTTTCGGTGCTTGTTTAAATTACGGCTGTCGGTCGGGGTTTCTCCTTACGATCAATAAATCAATAAATATATGGTTTTCTGTGTGTTGCCTTCCCGTCGGTCCAGCATTAATGGAAATCATTGTTTGTTTAGGACCCGCGGACCAAGTCCTTGCGCGAGCGCAACTTTGTTATTAAACGGAAGTTGTTCACTTTCCTGTCCGGACTAGACAAGAAAGTATTTTTTTTCTATTTATTTAAGATTGTATTTCGAAAAGTAATATTATGCTAATATATAGGTATAATATACACTGGCGGACTCATAAACTGCATCAAAGTAATAGACGACTTTGAAATAAATATTTTAACCAAGTATGCAAACTTTCTATACAGATTTAAATTGAAACCTCTAGATTGGTTCGTGAACTTTAAAACAGCGTATCCTTAAGTTTAAGTTTGTGTACTGGAAAGGACCTTAAGACTTTTTTGAAGAAAAAACAGAAATTTAAGGAAAATTGGTTTTATAAAAAAATTGGTTTTAACAATAGACACAAACTTTATGCAAGGGTTTATTTATGTTTTAATAGCGTGTATTACCCCCACGTGCCCTTATTACGGATTCTAATCGGTTCCGCATAGATTTTATTAGGGTTATTAAAAGATCTTGCGGAATATTGTCCCATTCTTCTGAAAGTGCTGTTCTTAGTGCTGCCACTGTCGTGGGCACAGGATTTCTCGCATATACAGCTCTTTTTATATTGTCCCAAACATGCTCAATGGGATTAAGATCCGGGCTGCGTGCTGGCCAATTCATTGTACGTATCCCAACCTCTTCGCAATATTGTCGAACTTGTGCAGCAGCGTGCGGCCGGGCATTATCCTGCATTAAAGTAAAATTTTCGCCTATGAATCCCATGTAAGGCACCACGTGATCTTCTAAGATCTCTGTTAAGTAGCGATGTGCAGTCAAACCCCCTCTATTACCGTTTTGACGGACCATGTCTATGAACACAAGTTCTGTTCGCCCGTTCATCGATATGCCACCCCAGACCATACACGAACCACCTCCAAAAGGAACACGCTCCTCAATGCAACTTTGAGCATATCGCTCCCCACGTCGACGATAGACTCTTCTGCGACCATCTGCACCATATAATCATATCCTACACTCGTCCGTGAACAATACGGAGGCCCATTGCTCTTCTGTCCAATTTAGGCGATCACGCGCAAATCTTAAGCGAGCTTGTCTGTGAGCTACAGACAAATTTGGACCATTTGCTGGTCTAAAAGGGATGTTATCCGCTTCCTTTAACCTTCTTCTTATTGTTCGTGCACTCACATTTACTCCACGCACTTCATTAAGCTCCTTTTTTGATGTTAATTGACGTGAGGAAACGATTTCGCAGGGAAGTTGTAACAATAAATCGGTCATCACGACCCGTGGTTGCTCGAGTCCTGCCTGTACCACGTCTCCTTCTGTAAGAACCTGTCTCCACAAACCTTCTGTATATTCTAGAAACCGTAGACTGGTTTAAATTTAAATTTCTACCAATCGTTCGTTGATCCAAGCCCTCCCGCACCAGTGCTACAATTTGAGCCGCTTGTTCGGACGAAGAATCCATATTATGGTTCAAAAACTCTCGATGAGTTAAAAAACTAACCCTACAATTCTGCTGGTAACAATAATTCAATAAAAAATCAATGCGAATCAATTTAAAACTTTGCTTTAAATAACACGCAAATCTGATACTACGAGTAAATTTTCTTTTCCCGGCTATATTCATTTGTTTTACTGCAGTTCTATTTTTAAATTTTGCTTTTTTTTAAGATTAAGAGCCAGTCTCTCCATATTTATATAATTTAATCTAAAAAGTTTGCATACTTATTAAAAAAAATCATTTCAAAGTAATCCTGAACTTTGATGCAGTTTATGAGTCCGTCAGTTTATTATACTTTAATGTATTATACTTTAATAAAAAAACATGTCAGTCGTTGGACTCACGTAAGAAGTGAAAACGTAGCTTCACAAAAATAATTGTATGATATTTACTGAGGATATTTTTTAAGTTCCTTGGCATTATCGAATTGGTAAATTGTCGCAATTATTGATCGCAAAAAATACAAGAGAAAATATATACTATATGACACTGACACACAGAGGTGTAAACCATATTGATCCTTGTTGTCATATCTAGTAGGTAAGTTTACTTTCATATGCAATTTGTCAACGCTCATATTACACGGTCCGAGTGCGCTCGCGCACTCGTACGAATCAGCTCATATAGGAGTGTACTCGGATTACAGTTCCCACCATACGAGTTCAACAGTGTCCGAGTAGCATTTGTCGTAGAGTTGTTAGTGTAGATTTGCAAAATGACAACTGATCTGCTGCTGCGAGGTATAGAAATAGTGGCAGATATGCTAATTTATGATTTATTTTAATAGTTATACAGCCGTATGTTCCACAAAACTTCTTCTGATTCATATAAGCTCCACAAATCTAAGCGTATCGCGCTCATTCCATTTTTTTTTCACTCCAAACGCATCTGAAATTTCATTTGACGCCATTTTGTTTCAATATTTTATCCGAGTCAGCTCGTAAAACTATTTTTATATAGCACGGTCCGAGTCTACTCTGATCGGACGTTGTCATGTGAGTGAACTCGGATCCCTCGTTTACACGCTACGAGTAGCATAGCATTCGAGTAGTAGTCAAAGCGCACTCGGACCGTGTCAACCCCGCTTTACATTACATGAGCTTTTTTTCTTCCAATTCAATAACTTTAAAAAACATCTCAAAAACGCCCAACGCGCCTATTCTTACAAAGATAATGTAAAAATATGACAGCCATTTTCCTTTATTTTTTTAAAACAAAATTCGTAAAAAATCATTAAAAAATACAATTTAAATAATAAGCAGTGATAATAGATTTTGTGCACGTGTTAGTTCGTTTTTTTTTTCTTTCCCCACAACACAACGGGGACTGACAGCAAAAGTCTACCTGATACCCAAACATGCAGAACGGTCCCTACGCTACGTCTCCCAATGATTTTGCGCTTGTCCCGTTTCCACGAAAAACGAACAAAGTAAAATTAAAATTTATTGAACTCAGGTTTTAGGGGAACAATGGTGAAGATAGAAACGCAATTTCTACATTCTATAAGTACAACTTGAAAAAATTAGTCAACTCGCGAGTTTACTGTTTGTATTTTACTTATTATTTCAAGTACGGGCACTAATTTTTTGTTAAGCTTGCAAGCTATGTACCTACTTTCTTATTAATAGAATAGGTATTTGCATGTGAAGCCGCAGGGCAAAGCTAGTATTCAATAAAATGCGAGTTGTATTTCATAATAGTGTGAAAATTAGCCGTGAAAGCTTTTAAGTTTTAAGACAAGGGGTTTGACCGCCGGCGCAGGCTCGTTTGTGAGAGCAGGCGCTAAATGAGAGGCGCGTACGCATCCGGTGTAGGAAGACCATTATTTTGGATTTTTCTTTGCAATTTTACTTTCTCGTGTAGTTTCAGTATTGAGAAGATTAACACTTGATAAGTTTAACTGTTCTAAGTTTAATAACAAAGATTAAATTTTTTTAAATAAATACGTGTAGTAACGAGTCAGTAAAATTTTCTTTGAGCGTATTATGTATATTTCCAACGGATTCAAGTATACGATATATACCAGATTGCGCTTGTCCATTCTCCTACTTCATTAAGTAAAGTGGTCAATGACACTCTCATGTATAGAGCTGGTCCTCCTTACCTCTATTCTCTATGGTTTAATGGTAATGCTGATTACCAGAGTATATATATTAAGAAATAGTTATTTAATATTTTTAATATTTCGAAATATAATTAGATACAAAAATTCATGCTTCATCTTAATACGTGGTCACCCTTTTATGTCCATCATTTACACCGAGCAAGTAAACTTGATGTTGCTTTCACGCCAAGAGAGGTTGTAGAACTGTTTTGACGCGACTATCACAATATAATATTGTTAATTACGATATAGTTAAGTCATGTAATTTATAAATTGATTGGTTTCAACTGTTCAACTTAATTGCTTGTTTTTATTGGAAAACTTTAAAAAAAAGGATACTCGATCTTGAATGGGATTTGTATTCAGACCTAATTCAGACGATAAATAAAACAAAACAAATTTCGAAAAGAATTAAAACAAATATCGATTAGCAATTACGAGTAGGTACTATAATTGTCAAAGTAAATCTCTTTTGAGACAAGACATACCATTATGTACCTACATCTAGTCTAGATCTGTAAGTAAACATAATGTTAGTCACGACCGGTTCTGAGTGACATAATTAAAGTACGTATACTAGGTATTTGGCTTGGTTAACAAAGTACTCAACTGGTCAATTGCAGTCAATAAATATTATGGTTATTATCTTAGCAAAATCGAGTCGAAATTAAAGTTGATTTCAAAATTCCCGTCATGTCAGCGTTACCCCGCCGGGCGGTAAGATAATCGTTCTTAATTACACGGTTATCCATCATCGAAAACCAACAAACAAGGTGGGTTTCTGAAATGAACGGCCACCCACCGGACCGTCGTCGGCGAAATTGGACGATCGTGAACGACCTATGTAATGCCGTCAGCCACTCAAATGTTGAGCATGGACACGCCACGCTTGTTATCTGTCAAATTCATTTCTGTTGCTGCGTTTCTAGAACTTTGCACAAACGAAGCCGACTCTCCAATGGTGGGCACTGCGTACGCTGTGCCACGGATTTCCTCAGTTAAACAAATAGGTACCTACATCTACATACGCTGTTGTTGAAGTGTCAGAGCTTTAGGGACCTTCACAGGGGCCCTAGACAAAGTGCATTCGATTCGCATTCGATTCGATTTGCTAAATAAAAATGTATGGGATTGACATATGCCTTCGCTAAATCACGTGATACTTCCCATACATTTATTCTATCGAAATTCGTTATCGTTTTTAAAATGGCACTTTGTCTAGGGCCCCAGGTCTCCTCAGTTAAACAAATACTAAATGTTGTCAACTTTGAGGGCAACCGATGCGAACTTGTTGCCTATACGCTACCTACTTGTTACCTTGTTACCAAACAAGATTATTATGGTATCCTTTGCATCCTTAGCGCCCGGGATCAGACATGATATTATAATATTCTCTAGGCAAGTAAGGAAATTGACAATAATAAAGGTTAAATTGTCGAGATTTAAGAGAGCTAGAAGGTGTTTTAAACTAATACCGGTTCTATTTATTTGAGAAAGTGATGAACAAGTCCAAGGTCAGATAGCACTTGTCCATTCTGTCCGAGTAACAAGGGACACTTGATCTGATAGACCGTTTGCGGCTTATGGCCAAGGATTTCTTGCCATGAACCGCGTATCGGGTCCGTGCATCGCACCGGCTGACTCTGAGGTATAAGACCAGGAGAATAACTCACGATCAAGGAAAATATCTGTAGTAAACTTTAAAAATGTAGAGAAATTTTTCAAAAAAAGAGTTTATTGGTTATATTCCCTAACTACTAAGAAAGTATTAATGGATCAAAGGAATGTTTGATATTATTAATTGGATAGAATTGTTGAACATAAAGTAATTTTTGTGCTAGGTCAAATTACCAGTTTTTCTTATTACTTTATTTTATTAATATATATTTTTTCTCAATGTTAAAACGTTTCGCCCTAATAGTCCAGGTACTTATTATGTCAGGAATTTTTCAATTATAAACATATAAAATGTTCTCTTGTTATTCCAAGTGTACTGTTTGCGCCAACAAAGCGTGTTCCAATAATGAGGATTGTCCGATACGATCTCGGGTGAGCTGAGCCTGCGCCGATCACCGTACAAGATATGCAGAATCCACTCCGCTCGGCTCCTTTGTAATCCGGACAGGGTAAACACGCCATTGTTGCTTCACACACCACCGCTGACCATCTATTCTTTTTTCCTTTAGTCCAATAAAAATTCAGAAATTTTCTGTTCCACTAACTTGTACGTGTTCTTCGAATGATATAGTTCTTCAAAGTCCATTTCGTAATAGTACTTTGCAAATATACATTAATTATTTATTTATAATTAATCCTTAATTAGCTAGCACTTCAAGTTAAAATTTTACGGCAATATCATAGAGTCAAGAGTAAGAAGTAAAGATAAAATAATTTAAAAATAAAAATCGAAATTCATATGAGTAGGTAATTTTTTCTTACCTAAAACGGAATACAATTACCTTACACGGAATACAATTACTTGAAACCAAAAAGAATACATATTTAACTTAACAGTTTACAGTATTGCATCGTTGGGTGGGTAGAGGTTGTTAAAAATGAAAATTACTCGGGCAACGCAAACTACGGTGATTACATATCAGGCGGGCATAGGCCCGAGGGGAATGCGTCTGTCTCGCTTATTGCCAGATGATTGAAGACTCTGTCGCCTCTGAAGGCGGCTCTGGTGTGCGAGCGAGACAGAACACCGCGAGCTACGTGTGCGATAAGGACGCAGACAGCTCAGCATCTGATTAGCATCCCAATTACAGAGCGCGGGCGCATTGGGATGTTGAGTTTTAGTGTTGCACTTCGGTTCAGGTGAAACCACGGTTGGAAATGTCGACATTTTTTAAAATAATTATTTATAATAAA
Source organism: Synanthedon formicaeformis (assembly GCA_945859745.1). Lineage (NCBI taxonomy): Eukaryota > Metazoa > Arthropoda > Insecta > Lepidoptera > Sesiidae > Synanthedon > Synanthedon formicaeformis. Next base: position 5,166,831 of record OX243969.1, on the reverse strand, counting down.
TATGAACTAAATAAGCTTCTTATCTATTCATGTCAACGCGTAAATATATAATTTAATGCTTATATTATATTTTCCGCTGCTTTCCTAAGGAGACTATAGAGAAAGTTTACCTACTAATTTATTTTTTACAATAGGTATGCATTGCATCATATTCCATGTTATTTTTTTAATACAAAAGTGAGTTTGTTTGTTAGCCTCCATACTTGTAGCGATCTTCATGAAAGTTGCATTCACATTGTCAGGAATATAGAAAAGGACATAAGGTACCTTTCACCCAGAAAAAAAGTATTGATCTCGAGGATCATCTAAAAAAATTTTTTAAAAAATCGACGCCTGACAAAATATAAATAATATTACTTTTTTTAACGCCTAACAAAAAGTGCCAGTATTTTTTAAAGGTGTTTTCTTTCAAAGTATCACTTTAGAGCCAGTGATGACTATGTTTTATTACTTTTATTCTTAGATAAAATCGAAGACATCAGAATTCCAATTCTGACTGGAATTTTTCATTTCCTTTTTCCTTGGAATATAAAATGTAAAAACTGAAAATTCGTTAACAGAATTTAGATATATACTTAATAATATATAAAAGAATATATTGAAGACAATATAAAATATTAATGATATCGATACACAAAGTGTAAGTGCTAGAGGCAGCCCTATTAACGAGAATGTGGAGTTGCGTTGCGCGTCGCGAGGCGGACGCGGGCGGAGCGCTCTCCGTGTACAGATTACATCGGCGAGGAGGCAAGGAAATTTTAAATAAACAACAAATTATGAACAGAATCGAAGATTATACACCCCGCCTTGTCTCGATAGAGAAATTTATGAGATGGCCAATTAAACATTATCAGAACATTTTGAAGTACAACAAAACAAATGTTTAACGGACGAAAAGACGGCTGATCCCAAAGTGATCTTTGGATACTTAATGGACTTACAGGACGTCCTGTGGTTATGAAATATGTATTAATATTCTTGCCCATTTTGAACCACCCTACAAATTGTATCGTGATTGAACACAGCGTTTCGCGGTCTACGATATTGTATAACCATAACTGTTTAAATTTTAGTTGTAGACTACAGTAATTATAGCAAAACTAGATACTTGTTGACTAAAAATTAATTAACTCATCAACTGTTAGAAGTTCGCCGATGACAGCACCCATTGATATAATATAAGTATAGAAGAAGTACCTACACACGTTATGAAAAAAAAAATAGTAAAAATAAAACTATGAAAATTATTATAGTTACTTAAATTGGTTACCTAAGTGAAAATTATTACAATTTTTTTTCAATCTCATTTTTGAAGCTACTATTAAAGCATGTAAATTTTTTCTTCAACAATTAAGTACGCAACAGAAAAAAATAATGCAGTTATACATATAATGTGATCAGTAAAAAACACAAATTTAATAAACACTTAAATCAAGATAAATCTAAATGGTTTATTAACATATCCGCTCATAAACACTTAATTTAGTTTAATCCTCTCAAATTAAATTTATTCATCTGTATTTTTTATTTTGACGACAAAAAGTATGGTTAATCAAAGCAATACACATAATATTAGGTACATTACAAAATAATTTTCTAGAATAAAAAACAAATTACTATTACGCTCAAATAAAAATCAAATTGCTATGTTACTACGAATGGTCTAACTAATGGAAACATGAACAATAAACTCTCTAAATTTGAAACGATTATATTTATAAAGCTCTGTGCACACTGGAAGCATAATTAAGTAGTAATATTTAAAAGTTTAAAAAATCTTTTTGGAATTATTGGTTTATTGGAAATTAAAGATAATGAGATATTTTAAGATTTAATAAATATGTATGTCCATTACTGACATGACAACAGCTTCATAGAGGTATATAATGACTTTACAGACATTTTTATACCATGACAGTTCTACTTATTTTTTTAAATTATAAACATGGGTCCTTTATGTCAAACTTAATGTATAATAAACAAAAATGTACTAGATACTGATTTTGTACACATTTAAATTTGATTTAATACCTACCTTGAAATTGACAGCATAACCGTAAAAAAATAATGGTGACCTATGCCAAGCGGTGGAATACAGATTTTTTATATATTCACCCCTTTTTATACATACACAGATAATAAAATATGTGATTTCGTAACACGATGCCTACTTTTGCGTTTTGTCGGTTTTTCAATATTTTTCTGTAATTGTAATGTAATTCTGCAATAGCAACTTTTGAAACCGCCATACAATACAAGTCAAGAGATCGCCCATGCCTATTTTTTGTAGGTACATCTTCTCGTGTTATAAAATTAAGTAACTATTCGCCTCTGTCTGTTTCTCCCCTAACTTCTCCTTAATCATCCAACGGATTTTGAGTCTGTTTTCATTAATTGAAAACGTGACAAACACGGAAGGTTTATCCTTAAATTTCGCATCCGTCCAAAGCCGGGGACGGTTCGTTTGTTACCTAAATACGATAAACTAAAGAAAAACTTTTTTGAGTCCATGTGTCCACGGCCTAAGGAACGCAGTTTCTTCAAAAGCATTGAGAGAGCTCAACGCACGAACACAAAAACTATTTGACGTTTCTCATTACATGGCGACCACAATACGCATTCGGCTAACTAGTTCCGTGCTCAATGCGTCCGATCTCTTATTATGTTAATGTCTACTTTCGAGCAAGAGGTCTTATGGTACCTACGATTATTGTAACTAAAACCTTTTACAGTAGGTACTAAATACATTTTATTTCGTAACGGTGCTTATGAGAAAGTGATATTTATTTAATATTTATTTTGACATATTCCAATATACCGTGGCAGTGACACACTGTAAATATTACCTTAAGAAATTTTTTTTAGACTCTGAAATGATTACTCTGGATAGTTCTTTTATGTCTGCCAAATGGCCATGCCATTGTTAATTTAGCATTCATACCTCAATAATTATTACTGTCTCCGGTTTATTTCAAGTAAAATAATATTAAAAATATGTAATTAATAGTGTAATTTCACAGACTGTTAAGCTAGATACACCTTGACAATAAGTGCCAAGGTATTACGCGAAGCATAATAGCCTACTATTACTTTAGTTCTTTGGCGTCCTAAGATAATTGGAATCAAGTTAACCAAGTTGTTGGCAGACTTTAAGTTAATTATATATTTATTTATTTTTGGAGAATTTAATTAATTTTAAATTCACAAAGCTATTAGTAAATTTTACTGTACTAAAATTCAAATTTGAAGATTGTCTGACTGGATATGTCTGCCAAGTACGATGTTTGTAAGTGATGATTATTTTTAATAATATGAATATATAATATAATTTTATGAATTTATTTGTAAAGTTTGATCGATTATGTTATGATGTGAACATTTTTAATGAAGGCGACGGAAGCCATACCTTTTTAATCTAAAAAAATATAATATATATCTTTCTAACATGAGCTTTTACAAAGCTTTAATTACGTATGATTTAAAAACGATTGAAAACAATTTTTATAGAATTTACTTTGGTGCAATGCTTTACTTTGTTCTTGATAGGATAGCTTAGGTTTAGTCCTAATCCTAAATAAAATAATCACATGGACAAAAAATATTCCCATACATTTTTGACAGCCCATAAAATGTTTTATTGATTTTTTAACAAAATATTTCAAAATGTATCTAGTTATTACATTCTTTAATACGACGAAAGAAAACCTTCTTAGTATAGATTGTTGGATGCTACAAAACACAATAAATATGGGATAGCCTAATGTCGTATCAAAGCGGACCGCCATCACATAAATCTACGTAAAATTATCATAACGGGTCGGTTTTGAAACGAATTTGTGGCTTTCTACGAAATTAATAATGTCAGCAATAAAGTCTGAGTTACAACGGTCGGGCGTCCGGCATACGATAGCCATGGTATATGTTTCTTTGACTAAATTAATTGGGTGTTGTTTGAGAACAACGTTGATGAATTTAATGACGATCCTCTCAAAAAGGCAGGTGATTAGCGATTTTTATTATAGCTATTAAATTAAACTTGGTAAACAATTTGATTGCGTATTTAGATGCGGATTGTATTGAAAAAATAATCAATTCGCAAATGAAATAAAAAGTTGTCAAAGAACTAACTACTTATAAATTACAGGTCATCTTATATTAATTCGCAAGGCTAAACGCATTTTGAGACAACACGAGAATGTTATCCTATTAATGTTATATAAATGCAATATAAAAAAAATCACAATAGTCGTCATCACAGCGATAAAGATGTCAGGCGTTATTCAGTGTTTCGTTAATTATTCATTCAGTTACCTATATTTCAGACATTATTTATTTTTCAACGCGGATGAAGGCGCGGGCACCTGCTAGTATTTTAATAAAATTTAATTGAAGACGTGATTAGATGAAGGTGATATGTCGCATTTTTGGGTTTTTTTCGTTTTTTTTGCATTAATGAAGGTAATATGTCCTTATGAATGATTACAGACCTTTTAATTTTAAAAAGCACAAAGTGCAGAAAAATTTACTTTTGTTAATGGAAGAGGGAGCTATGTTCACTTTTTTTTAAATTAGTACAAGTGTTTAATTGCTATCATACCATTAATATTTGAGGTTGTTTACACAACTTTGCATCATAATTTAGTACAAAAATTAGTTCCGTGGCGACTTATCTCAAAAACTAAAAGTAAAACTTCAACCTCGATTTATTCAAAATTGGAATTATGCGACATATCACCTTCATCCACTCACGTCTTCAATTCATGCATCACGTGCCTTTTCCACACAGTAGTTACTCGGACCTAATACTCTGGACTTACTTTGTGTATAAGGGCCTCTTTCACCTTCTACAAGTAATGTGTTGATTAGTTACTTTTCAAGTAAAGTTTATTGGCGAGAAAATATTGCAAGTATCTTGTGTCAATTTAATTGAAATTACCCTTGAGTGATGCTACTCGAAGATGGTGAGTCGCTTTCTTACCGGTGACATTAAAATGGTGGTTATCCTACTTGATATTTTACTCAGAGATGGTGAAAGAGGCCCTTACCTACTTTGGATGTGACAGCTATTGTTTGTAGATACTACTTTCTGCCCTTTTAACACTATACGTCCTTGAACGTTGATACTATGCGAGAAATGTAATAAAGTTTTTTTATTGAAGGTTATTTGAGTGAGACAAAAGCGAACCTGAATATCCAATAAGTGACTTACGAACGACCAGGTATTTTGAGTCGTTAACTCAGGAACAAAATAGCTCGCACACTTAACAAGCCACTTAATGTTAAAAGAACTATTATTTGTCGAAAATGTCAAGCAAAACAAAAAGTTTATGTGCGACTAATAAATTGCAATGACTCCTTTTACGGCCCTCAATGATTAACAGAAAATAAATAGGTTTATAATTCTATTTTGTGTCATGTCAGTAATTTTTTAATGCTGTATTTAAGCGCCTTATTTGAGTATTTTCTCTATCTATAGACAGATATTAAAAGTATTTGTCTACAGTAGTTATTATAACTATAATGTATATATGTGACTTCGCTGACTTCTAAACAACACAATGGATTTTACCTCTCGATATTATCCTATTCTTTATCCTTTCGTCGTCTTTCAGTTTGAGGATAAATGTGCTAATTGCGTAATTATTACAATTTTTTTAAGTATTAACTAGGTAGGTACTGTTCATTATTAAAGACACATTCAACTAAAACTCTTATTACTTGTTATTTTGTACATTATTACTTGTTGTCCTTAATAAAATAAAATAAAGAACAAGGCGTTGCTGAATGAGTTTTAATTTCTTAAACGCGATATGATTTCAAGAAATGTCTTTATTTAGCGTTCCCGTTTGCAGCAAGAAAGGTATGGTATGCGTTTTTGGAATTGTTCGAATAGTTCGTTCGAGGAAGGAACATTTTGAATGAAATACTGAGTAACTTTAATTGCCTGGAAGCTGGAAGTATCGAGTATCACAAAATGGATTTGTTTTTATTTATGGTAAAAAGTACCTATGGACAGGGTTAGAAGTAAAAAAGAAAAGCATTCACATTGTCAAGAATGCATGTAAACATATCTTACATCAATTATGTGGAAGTGAAACTGTTAAAGAAAAATTCTAATTTTTCAGTTATAATTCTAAGTCATAATATTATTATTATTAGATAATTAGGAAAATTCTTTATTTTTAACTTCAAGTTAAACAGCTAGTTTTAAGTTTGCTTTAAGTTTTAAGCAAATAGATATTTATGTAGAAACGCAGGGCATGTTTTTATTGCCGACGACTTTGGATTGAGATTCACAATCGTCCGCGCATTCACTTGGCGTCTGCATTGATATTGATAAGTTAGAAACAGAGTTAAAACATCTTTTGGATCTGTCTGGCAAGTTTTAAAAGGGCTAGTTATTTTTTATTTATGTATGTTAACCTCCTTTTAAGAGTTTTTATGACGGTCGCTTAGAAACAGTTAATTATTATAATACTTACTTAAGTCAGTGATATGTTAAACAAGAGGATGCGCCCTTACCATACTACTAGTGACAAAAAAATGGTCCTCTAATTTGCACATCTAGCTACTAAAAATAATTTGTTTTCATTGCCATCTTAATACTTTTTTATTTCTTATTGGCGTATTCTGTTATTGTAAAGTGTTCTCATTGGTTGGTTGGACATATCACTGGTAAGTAGGCATTTTCGTATCTTCTACGCACAGAATAAACACCCGTCATTGGTGCCAATTTCCGATTTTGACACCGGCGCATCGGTGCCACGTACTAGGAACGTTAGCCTTGTCCTATATAGAAGTCATTGACTTAAGTATAGTCTGTCAAAAAAGTGTAGATTTTAAAAAGTGGCAATACTATAGTGTTGTGTATTTCTTTCTTATCAACAAGGTGGTTAGAACGGGACAACACTACAGTATTGCCACTTTTTAATTTCTACACTTTTTGAACAGACTGTATCACTTTAATAAAATAATAATAATAAACATTGCCCTGCTACTGTGAAATTCTAGTTTTAAGTTTTTTTATAATATTTATTGTAAAAACTTAAAATTAAGAAAATAAACAAATACACGCTATAATAAATGATCTTTTAATAATATATAGTTTTTAAACTTAAATTCAAAATGAGTAAGTAGATATTAATCTACTAAATATCCTGATATGTATTTTGAATACGAAAGTAAGTTTGTACGTTGCTATATCTCATCATCATAAAGTTTTGCATGCACCAGTGTCAGGGGTACAGAAAAAGACAAAGTTACCAAAGTACTTGCTGTTTGTAATAATTTTTTATATAGGTAATGCGTAAACGTAGCATAGGTACAACATAGGTATAACAACCTAAGTATGCAACATATTTTTTTTGTGGAAACGTACCTTTAGACACAGGAGATAAGTTACAACATGTTTATCCGGTTGTAACTTATCTACATTAATTCCTCTTATCTCTTATTCCCCATGCATCTACCCAATTAGGCAAAAGTATCTTGTACGTGATACCTTTGCCTACTTTGTAGTTGCATAGTTCTGAGGAAAATTAGAAACCAATTACCTACTACATTTCCCTTTTCTTTTGATACTCTTATTATCTCTTTTATTTACAGTTATTAAATAAATTACCTACTAATGTATGTCAGATTGTGTGTGGTTTTGCGAATCAAATAAATAACAAAAAGAGGTACATAATTAATAAATATTTTTTTCTTTATAATAAACTAAGAAATAAATACAAATTTGCTTTTCATACCAAGAACAATATAAGTTACACATACTAAAAACTGTCTAACGTAATTTGTTGGGCGACAAGTTTAGTGACAATTTCGTACGCAGCTTTTTTCTGAATAACGACAGACAGCCAGGTATAAGGAATCCCATTGTGTGACGTTCTTTTCAAAACGCGCTATTGGCGTAAAAGGCAATTTTTTCGCGGATTGAATGACAAGGATGTGTTATAAGCATCTTGTATTTTCGGTTCCTTTATGTTAAACGTTCCTTTATAAACAGAGGTTTTATTTGAATTATAAGAATTAGGTAACTAAGAAGCACTATAATTGCATCCTGCTTTATACGTAACTTCGAGCTTCATCGGAACCTCAAAATAGACTGTTGGAAAATACGCGAAAGCTCATCAACAAAGACCTCATCATTATGAGAACTTCTCGATATCATTAATACCTTCATTAAGACGATTGAAAAAGACAAATCTTTTGAGTTAGTTTAGTAACAAATCAGTGAAATAGTAATTGATCAATTTCTTATTAGTCTTATGATTTAATTGCAATCTTAGAAGGATGTAGTTGACCAGATATGGTTTAAATATGTAATAACACTTACCAAACAGATGCAGCAAGTCCAAAGTAGTAAAGCAGTAGAAATACGACAGCACAGTTGGGATTAGCTAATCCATCGTGAGCCAACAGCATCCGAGTCGGAGAAGTCGAGTCTTTGGCGCATCCGGCTGCCGTTCTCCCGGCAGCCGCCCTGACGCCCCATCCGGCGGCTGCCGCACATCTACACAACGCTACGAGGACCAAGGCTCTTTCGCCGGCACCTCCGCGATCTCCGCATGCCAATTGTGCTCCAACAGCGGCCAGGGTACACGCAAAACTAAGCGCTGCCCATGTCGCTAGCCAAACTTCAGCCGCCTTACGCTCCCCAGCCTCCCAAAGCACTTCAGCATCACAGAACTGAGCACAGCGTCCCGAACCCCTCACCCACACCCAACTGTTTGACTTCAAGAGTCTTCTGCACGCGCCTCTACCACCATTAACAGAATCTAATGGTACCGTACCCGCCGGTAACGCAGGCTCGCCAGGCCCTTCCATACACATGTGTTCATGATTATTTTCCGCTGGAAACAGCGAGCAATCCAACTCCGGTGGCCAAGCGAAACCGAAACCGCGCAGTATCGGATAACATCTCTCGTAAACACTCTCACACAACCGCCTACAAGGTCCGATAGGCAATGCCACCTTGTCAGTACACATAGGCACGTAGACTGTGCACAGAAACAATTGCAACTGAGACGAGCATCCGTACTGCACTAGAGGCACGAAGGTCTGCAGAGTCACGTCGGCGTCAGCCTGTAAGTTGTGCCTCGCCAGATTGGGCATACCAGTTTGATTATAACCAATATTCTTACAGATAGCCACCTTAATCGGTTCACAAGTCCGCACGGACGCCTCAGAAGCGGCTCCGTTCACTAACACTATTAAAACTAAAGCAGTTGACCACTTCATATTTCCAGACATCAGTACAATCGAATAAAACACTTCATAATTGTTACGAGTTTCGCGGCGGGCACAGCGCGCTAGCGCGAGGCGTGCGTCTGGGGGCACGGTTCAAAACAGTTTGTTATGGCACGGGGCAAGGCGAGAAGGGAAAGGGGGCCCGATGCGAGGCGCTACTTGCTGGCATAAACAAAAAAATACCCACAGGTATGCGGAATAGTGTGAGCGATCAAGATTTGGCCCCGGACCCGAGTCCCTAGCGGGAAAGGGATAGGCGACGTTTCAAGTTTCATAAATCAGAAGCCGTGTAATCGGAATAAGGCGTGATTCTCGTTACTGCTCGTTAACACGACTGTCCCGTAACGCAGTCGAGTGAAGAGGCTCTCGTTATCATGCGAACCTTATCAACGAGGGTTTGATTCAGATAGATACCACGGCGAAACATTATAGATCGACCCCGATCTCATAACGATACACTATCTCCGATAACAGGTTATTATTAGACAAAACACAATGCAATTTTGAAACAAATTTATTGTACATAATTTACTACAAGTAAGCATTACTGTATAAATTTTTTATGAAACATATAAATAGGTAGATACAATGGTGAACATTAGTATTACAAAAATTGGACCAAAATGTAGACCAGTGGGGGTTTTCGAAGCTTTTATTACGCAAAATACTTTTAGGGGGAAAATTGGGCATACCTAACTAAACAATGCTGCTCATGAAAACGCTTAACTAAAAAAATACGATTAACATAAACGATAAATACTTTTCCAATAATCTTATATAGTACAAGTTTCACAAAAAATTACAACATTTCACTTTATAATAACATTTTGTCCGCGTGTTCGTTTAACACACTGCAGGTATCATTCAAAAACTTCCTCTACAAATTCAAAAAGTCACAAGTTTTAGGCGCGAAATTTTAACTTCTATCTATAATTTTTCATGTGTACATTCGCATACAAAACTGTTTGACCTGCAATATACCACAAAAAAACTTCAATAATAATTCTTTTAAGTTTTTATACAAGTCAAACTTCTATTTTAGGCTGTCCTTTTACAATACTTCCCCTTAATCTAACAATCGAAGCTTTTAGAACTTTTAGACATGTACTTAGGTTTTTAAAATTATAGAGGAAATCTAGAAAAACCTTTTTTACAACAATCTTAAGTCTTTTTTAAAAAGTCTTTCCCTTTAGTTCTTATCGTTTTTTTTTACATTCTCTATTCTAACGCATATTATACAACATTCATTCACAATTATATATATAGATATATGTATAACTCTTTGATGGTAATTTTTACAATTTTATTTTTTGTGTAATTTAGATTAAAAATAAACACACACATTATAGGAATGCAATACAAATTCTAGCGCTTCTTTGTTTTAATGATTTTTTTTTATTCATAAAAATAATAGTAGGTACACATATTTCATAAAATAGTCTATTTGGAGAAAGTTTTTTTAAATATTTTAATTTACATTGGTATAGCTTTTTTTATGTTAGATCTAATGAAATGAATCTCCGCCTTTAAGAAAATTTTTTCAAGCTTTAAAAGTTCATTTAATTAAAAAAGAACAACCATTTTAAAAAAACAATCGACTATTCAGATAATTCACAAGTTTCTTTAATTAATAATTTTGAGGTAGCTTAATCTATATTTAGGTGAAAAACACATCTTTAGTAAAGAAAATTATTATTTTTTAACAAAAGCCAAATCTAGGCTGAATAGAAAAGAAGCTGTTTGAGAATCTTAATCATTTATCAAAAATGACAATTTTAATAATTTTTATTTAAACACAGTACGTTAATGATTTCTTACACCATATACTTACATAAAAGTATATTTTAAAATGTCTTACACGTATCAATTAAAAAAAAAGGCGAAACTTCTCTATATTTTTTTAAATAGCCTCAATGCGGATGATATTAAATCTGGAAGTAATAATTATTAAAGGTCTATTTGTAAAGTACACATGAGAATATAACTTAAATACAACGTACGAACAGAATTTCCTTACAAAAATGTTTATAGGAACACAAGCAACATTAAATTAAATATACTAACAGCTTGACTTGATGAAATTTTTGAAAAATTTTAGTGAAAAAATTAATATGTACTCGTATGGCGAAAATTCTTAAAATAAATCACTACATAATAATGGAATTTATTGCAAATCAAGACAGTAGATATTGTATATTGAACACTTTAGACGCAGTATAATAGAGAACATGCATGTTAGATTAATGTAAGTACGCGAATGAATAAATTCGTCTGTCTCTGAGACCTTTGTTTATTCTTTAAGTAAGGAAATGTCTACGTGTCACATAGGTATTTTATTATTAAAATACCTATGTGCGATGTCAATTAAAATAAGAATATGTCGTCCATTGCAAATTTTTTTTTAAACGTTGAACACGATTAATATACCGCCTCCTATCTGTAGTATTACAATATTCCATAAGAGGTGACAGTCTGAAAATAGATTATATGTATTTATATTTGACATGTTAAAACAATGCATAGTTTACGAGAATCAGCCAATAGGAATTTATCGGAACTAGCACTAACGTCAAAAATAGTCAACAATACTTTGATAACTAGTAAAGACTGGAATATATGTCTTATATGATAAATACTGTAATGTGAGTGTTGCTATGCTGCTACACACGAGACACAACAAAGTCGAATATTTCTCCTATTGTATTTTATTTTTTATTTATACAGTTGCTCTTAGAATATTAAACGACGGCTGCCTGTAGGGGACGAAAAGCAAAATACTGTGTACGTACGGGTATCTGTATATTGGTATCAATACAAAACTCAGGTAAAGACGTAGAACGTAACATTATGTACGTTAAGTATTAATGTATGAAGTATTTTAAATACTCAAGGAACGACATGTCAAAAACTTCTTTAGAATAAATCTAAACAAATACTAGTCTTAAATTTGTTTTATTTTATTTTAATATTATATACAAGGCGATAAAAGAGCAAGAAAAAAAAGCAAAATGTTTTATTCAATTTCTAAATTCAATTCAAATTCAATAACTTGAATGTGTTTTTTATAAATTGTTAACGTTTTTATGGTCATAAATAAAAAATATAATTATATGTACCTCTATCTAAAAAATTCGGTGATATTGAGATTGTTTTTGGTACTTTTGGAAATTACTTTTCTTTTGGAATATTTACACAATTTAAGAAAACTACTAAATCGAGAAATTTGTCGATATAAATTACATTTATCCTTATATAAATTATGTTTTTGCAATATTTAGCATTATCAGTCCACTAACATTCCACTGTTGGACTTAAGCCTTTTAATGGTGGACGGTGGTCTTAACTCCAAGACTTTCAAGACAGATTTGTCCCACCCTTTTCTACTTCAGCTGATACTTTCCTTGGTCTATATATACCATGGAGAATAGAGGTAAGGAGGCCCAACTCTATACATGAGAAAGTGTCCTGCGAATACGCTTAATTACTTGGCTCTGTAGTAGCAATGGGGCGTGGCGTTCTATTAGCATTTTATACGGTGGTTTCATGAACTACGAAACCAAGCACATATCAATTAGCCAATGGTACACAAGCGCCTTTCTGATCAATTTAATGCTACTATTTAAGCTTTTAGCTTGCCACTTTTTCAGTTTAACATCCATGTACAGTTGTGGGCGATAAAGATTGCACATCGACTTTTAGAGAGAGATGAATGCCTAGTTTCGGCTTCGTAGAGCGTTATCTCTGTCACACAGTACCTATGTGACGTTAGTGCTTCGAGCGACAGAGATACCGCTCTACAAAGATGACAAAGCCGAAACTAGTCGATCATCTCTCTCTAAAAGTCGATGTGCAATCTTTATCGCCTTCAACTGTAAGTCGGTCCTCCTTAACTCTACCCTCCATAGTCTACATTATTTATTGGATCTCCATATTTCTGACCATATATCCCCCAGAGAAATGCCTGCCCAGAGCATTGCCCTCTCAATAGCTCGCCGAATGACTTGTATTATTGTATTTATAAGATTAACATCAACGAAGCTTGATATGCAAATCTCACACTAACATTTTAAACTACATAAATCATAATAATTGAATCATAAATAATTATAATCATATTTGCTTATTGTCTATAGATTAAATGGACTGATGTGATGTAAAGTTATGTGAGCAAAGAAAAATATTTACAAAATAGTCTGCATTTAAAAAAAAGTGCTAAAAATTAAAACAGCCTTTCAACTTGCATATATCTATACTAATATTATAAAGAGAAAAGATTGGCATTATATTTTGTAAAGAATAAACCGACCGATTTAAAAAATTACAGCAAGTAACAGGCTATTTTTTATGTTTCTTAAAGTTACGCGGACGAAGTCGCGTGCAAACAACTAGTATCTTATAAAAGCCTCTAATATTCCTTGTAGTATAGAAATCGATTTTCTTCTCAATAAGAAGTGATTTAATTTATTTTTTAATGATTTTTTTCATGTCAACTTTTACTTAAACACATGCGTATTCCCTATTACAATTCAATAAACCATGTTTAATTTAAATATTTGTCAAATTGATATATGTCTATTTGTAATGGAAATCTGTAGCAGTGGCAACATTATCAAGCGATAACAAACTTTACATGTATGCAAATAAAACCGAATTTAAATTTAAAAACACAACTGAAGTAAACTTGCGAGTTTTTATATTAAAATCCATAAAATATTTAGTTACTTACAAAATATGTTACATATAATCATAGTATGATGACGCGTCAGGGTTAGACGGACAAATGTGTGAGTGCGTGTGTGCACAGGGTTGCCAAAATCTCAAATTTAACTTATTTTAAATTTGTATTTATTTTGCAATTTTTAGTCATTAAGGTGAGATGAAATGGAAAATGATTACATACACTATTTACTATTGAGTTTGTGCTTCAGATAAAATATACTATAAGAACTTGAACAGAGATATGCTATGGTTAAAGGTTTATCTTGCTATCTCGCTCTCGCGTATACACATGCGTCTTTTGTTGCGGATATTCATATCGGTATTTCCAAATGCGGAACTTCCGCATAGAATTAGTCATCCGCAACCGTATCCGGATATGAGACTAATCCTAAATCTGGCAGATTTCTCCAGCATGAATGATGTGATTCAGTTTTTTTTTTTTATTTAAATAGTTTCAATTATCTACTAAAAGCTTGATTACTTAGTAAAAATACATTAAAATGATAAATTTCATTCGATCATTTATTTCTACATTAAAAATTAAATCCTTTAAAACATGAAATCCGCATCCGCATCCTCGGATGTTGAAAATTCAGCATCCGCAACAACCCCGATTTGTTCAGCCAATCATCAGAAGAGACGAATTAGCAACATTGTTTTTGTTAATCTCTGTTAGTATTAATACTTCAGAACATATAAATTTTTGAAATTGATGCGACATAATTTATGATAATATTTGGAGAAAATAATCTCTTTTTAATGCATAGTATTAAAATTTATACATTCATAATAAACAATGAAATTAAATGTTTTTTTTGAGATAAATTCACATTTTACATTAATGGCAACCCTGCGTGTGTGCTAGCATAATTCGCGAATGAGACTGGGGACTAGAGTGCGTCAGCGTGCGCGTCGAGCCGCACTTGCAGGGCGTCGCGCTCGCGCTGAACATCCGCTAGTTCCGCACAGAGCGCGCGACACACGCGATGTAGTACCGCGTTTTGCTCTTGCAACGAGCGGACGTCCGGGTCCGTTTCGCAGGACGGCTCGCGCGACGGTTTACGGTACACTTCGAACGCGCCGTGCATTTTGGGTGCATCCTCTCTCACGTAACCAAATCCCTCGCCTTCGTAGGCCGCGACCGTTTCACCCTCGCTGCGTTGATTCACAAGCGGACGACGCGTGGGCGGAGACGTGCGCGGAGGCGGTTGAGGGGGCGGAGCCGGTGCACCTTTAAGCCTATTGAGATCGAGCGAACTCGAGCGCGTGTGATTCCGCAAAGGACGCGGAGGCGGAGGCGGAGGTGGTTCCTTTTTGGGCGCGTACTGTAACGATTGCGGACCTTCGTCCGCGTGAACGGACGATTCTCTCGCCGGCGGAGGAGGCAATACACCCACACTTTTTAATGGTTTTTTCGGTTGCGGGCGCTGAATAGATTTGATTTCCGAATTCCCATTGTGCTCTCCGGGCGGTTGAGAGTTGACTCGTTTAGGACTGGCCAGCTCGAATGCGTGACCGAAATCGTCACGTCTAGGTGACGTGCTCGATCGTGTGTCGCCTTCGCCGTGCGTGGGCAGAACGCCGTCCGGGGTGACGCGCAACGCGACCGGATGAAATATCTTCGGGTCCCTCTCGACGGCTGACTTGTGAAAATCAAAGTTAACCGGCTTAGGGCCCGGACTCGACACGCTAGACGTCGGAGAATCTACGAACTTGGTCCACTCCTTGTTGCCTATTTGCTGCGCGTCAACTTTCGGCGGCGACAAGGAAGGCTGGCGATCTTCGGATTTCTTCGCGGTTTTGCTCTCGTTCGAGTCGCATTTCGGGGCGAAATTGAAATCTGCAGACGTGCCCGAGCTAAACATGTCTGCGCCAAGATCGACTAAGTCCGTCGTGATGGCCTGTTGGGAAAACCGCGAATCAATCTTGGGCACGAGACAAGCCGGCAGCACGTCCGGCACCGGAATATCGCTTCGCCGTAGTACTATGAGATGCATGGCTATGCTGAATTCCTCCAGTGTCAACATGCCGTCCTTTGTGATGTCGGCGAGTTGCCAAATTCTACGGAGATCCGGTACGGAGACGCGTGACTTTTCAAAGAATAATCTGGCTGTGGGTCCGCTGAGCAGCCCACGCTCGGGGCGCAACTGGGCGAACTGCGCGGCATAGTGACGCGCCTGCGCTTCACTAATGCTCCACACTCCCTCCTCCCCGCCCTCCCCTTCGCCCTCCTCTTCTGATGAATGCCGGTCTGACGACTCCTCCTCCGTACCTAGAATTTATATTTTTTGTCTTTGAATGTCTATGGTCAAGAAGCGAAAAAATTCTCAGAAATTAATCTTAATGTAAATTAATATACTATAATTTAATAATATAAACTTCAGAGCTATCTTTAAATAGTGTTTATAAAATTAAAGTGTGTGTAACAAGTATAGTGCTTTTATTAGGTCTCTCTGAAAAACGACGGAGCTGTCAGTGAACTCACAGTTACAAATAGGCAACTTTTAAAATATTACTACAAATAATTATAATTAATGTGGTATAAGAATTATTATTAAAAGAGCTACATGTATTTGGTTTTGTATTCAAAATTGGCAAAATGTAATATTACCAACAAGGCTGTTTAATGACAAGTTTTAAATCATTTTTCTAATTGTTGACAATATATTAGTTAGAACAGTTATAGATAAACGAATATGATCATTGTTTTCATGGAGATTCATGGAGATCACTGATCACTTGATCAGTCCACATACATCAGATTGGAAATATCCATACTTATTTAGTTACAACTTATTACTTATCCATACTAATATTATAAATGTGAAAGTAACTGTCTGTCTGTTACTTTTTCATGCCTTAAGTAATCAACTGATCATCATGAATGTTGACACAGGGTAACTTTCATCCAGAAAAAAGTACTGTACCCGAGGGAAAACTATAACAGCAAAAAGATTAAGGGCCTCTTTCACAAACTACAAGTAAAGTGTTGATTATTTACTTTTAGAAATAATTTTATGTTTTATTAAATTATGCACTCGGTTTACTGCATCCTCCGATAGGCGATTTTTTATTATTATTTTCTTTTTAATATTTGGGACTTTTACCATACAAACAAAGGTATATCAGCACCATCATCCCCGACTTTAAATGGCGGTTAGCCTACTTGACACTTTACTCAAAGATGGTGAAAGAGGCCCTGAATAAATTACTGAAATCGCAGGCAAAAGCTAGTAACAGTATAAATAAATAATTACCAGTATAAATGGATGAAAAGAAATCTCCTTTACCTAATAATCTGGTGTGTTCTTCTCCAGTGTTGGCCGGCCATACACCTCGTCCTGTTGCACTATTCTCCCACACCGGATGAACTCTCTCCGCCACACTGTTTGTGGGCGTGGGACTCTCGCTTGCGGTGCTCCACGGTGAACCAGTCTTACCTCTCCTCTGTAATTAAAATTAAATTAAATACAATCATTATTAGTATTAGAGAGCCAGGACAGAGAGCACTTTTTAAGCCACTTATATAATTATCTATGGGGATGTACAAACATCACAATGTTCTAATAAAATATAGTTAATTATTATTAATACAAAGTATCTGGTGCCCATGTCCATGTTAAAAAATAAAAAATATATCACCTGATACAATGCCTAACTAATTACATCTTTATCACTACGACTACACTGTTTACGACAGCGGCCCCCCGATTTTTTATATTTGTAGATAATCCCTCGGGAACCTAACATTTTTGCAGGATAAAAAGTATCCTATATGTTAATACAGGTAATGAACTATCAGTGTGCCAAATTTCATCTATACACATTCGCAAAGTTATTTTTGCGTGAAAGAATATCCATCCATCCTCACAAACTTTCGCATATATGATATTAGTAGAATAGAATATTATTGTACATACAATACTATCTTAATAAAAGAAAAATATTGTTCTATGTAATTACCATGTACTTATACCATAACTAGAAATGTATATTTTGTTTTAAAGACAGACAGAATTCTCTAATAAAGTTATATATGCAGGCACTTTAACATTCTCATTATTGATACAACGTCTCTCTTCATTATTCATAATGGTAAATACCTATTATAGCCATTAAAAATATGTCATAAAATGAATCCATAAAGGGAAATCCAGAATGCACTAAATGAGTCACTAAACAATGAAATAATTTATTAATTTAACACTTAGCATGACTGCCAGTATGACTAAGCGCCTCTTTCACAAACGTCAAGTAGGCCAACTGTCATTTAAAGTCACCGGTAACCGGGGATAATGGAGCTGATATACCTTTGTTTGTACGGTAAACGTCCAAAACAATAAATAGAAAATAATTTAAAAAATTCGGCTATTGAATGATGCAGCAGTAAACCGAGTGCATAATTCAATATAACAGAAAATTATTTCTAAAAGTAACTAATCAACACTTTACATGTAGTTTGTGAAAGAGGCCCTAAGTATATTATGTTTTAGTACATGTTAAGTACATGTGGATAGTGTACGATTTATCTTAACATTTATCAAATATTAATGAAAAACGTTTAAAAAATTATGAAGTTATAAAATAACTGGATCATAAAGCTTTAAATTTTATTTGCTATCAAAACATTTCTCTCAAAGTAATTGCAAATAAAACCAAGGTTACCAACTCAGACAGAAAGATATACACTACTGTAATGTCCTCAAAATATCAACCCATTATAAAGGAATTACATACTAAATTACCTTATATTTTTTTATCTCTTATGATTGCACACAATGTTGCTATTGGTGTACACATTTATAAATGAAAACAAACAAATTTATGTGTTTGTATATGGTGCTAACTTGCAGAATGCAGATAATGAAATCATTCTAAGGTAATTTATTACCTATATCTATTGGAGATTATAGGTGATAAATCATGGCATCTAAAACCATGAACTGAAAATTAAAACTGAATTGAAATAAGGGACACAAATGTGTAACCTAATGGGACCTTATTAAGCCTTAAGAGAAGAGCTTCACAAGAACTCTTATAATGCTTATAGAACTCTTACTGGATATGTACAACTTATCTTAACCATAGTTTATAGTTTAAAACAGACATAAATCGCGAATTAATGTCAAACAAGACAGATTGCAGGGGATAAAATCTAAAAAAAATATTATGAAATATTATGAAGATGGAAAAGGAATGTGATTACTCACCCCACGGGAGTCAGATCTCTGTGACATTGTCTCAGATTCCATTTCCGAATCGGTGCTTAGTGCTTCAGTGTTGTCGTGAGATAATGTTTGTGGAACATCACTATCGGAGAGATTCGATGATAACCTCATTGGTTCATAGGCCCCTAAGTTTCCACCGAAAATTCTTTCCCTTTTTGAAATATGCTGTTCTTTAGGCGAATTTGATAATTGTATTAGATCTGCGCTGGCTTCTGAATTAAGAGTCCATGTAAACCTCGGTAGCGGCAGGTCTAAGGATGTAGACAAAAGTTCGGGTTTCAATGATAAATTAGTCTGATGAGCTGCTATTAACTTTAAGGCAGAATAAAACTGTTTTCTGTTCATGTGATTTATTGAAGCACAGTTGCTGGGGGCCACGCTTATATCCATAATCTGTAACAGGTAATTAGTGTCAATAAAAAATGAACTATGAGATGAGTTATTATAGTTTGTTTATAATTGTTCATATAATTAAAACTACCTGTTTCAGGACATCGTTCGGTACGTTTGAAGACCTAAATAATTCGGTTGCTTTTAAAATGGGTATTTTTCCGTTTGACTCCTCGTCACAACACAAAAACAAATCACCGAAATACCTCATTTCGGTCTCTGTCAAGTTGAGATCCTCCATTATACCTAGTAAATCACAATTTTATCGGCTCACACACAATTACATAGGTTTATTGTAAAACAAGCAACAAAATAAACCATTATCTATTAATGTAAACCATATTCATTGATTAAAAGACGGATTTGAATCTTGTACATCACAATTTTACACGAAGCAAACGAATATGTCATTGACAGCTGCCCGATTGTAGAACAGCGGCCATTATAAGTGTTGCTATATTTAATAAAAAGTCATTAAATAATAATTACATTATGCTCGTCTTATCATACTGACATTTTCAGAATAATTTAGAATAGACAAAAGCCTACAATGCACTATATGTAGACAATAAGGCTTACGATAAAATAAATAAATTAATAAACGCAAGTTATACCAGAAATAAATCTACACAATACCATAGAGAATATTAACATACTTAACATACCTTCCCCCACTGACCCGTAATATAGTGGATATATAGTATATACCATAAAAAAATTATGGTAAAGCATATGCTTTAGTTACATCTGTGATATATATCACTGGACAGGCAGTTGTCAAATGATTTTTATGCCTATTTAGTGTATTTGGCGCTGTAGGCTATAGTGGCTATGAAGCGACAGTAATTGGAACTAAAATTCTGACGTCCGTATATGGAATAAAAATACGCAAACGTCAAAATTAGTTCCGACTTCCGTTCCGATTACTTCAGAGTTCAGAGTGCGGCGTTTCAAAATAGGTAAAGTAAAAGTTATGTTCATTGGAGTAGACAATTATTTATTGTGTTCTGCTGTTTCTATATTTTAATAATATAATTGGAAAATAAAACACTAAATTCTATATTAACAGTTTATTTAAATATGCAGGTAGTGATTTAACATGTTGTTTTAATTGCACATGCACAAACAGATTACACACAGGACACTACTATCGAAGTAGCATAATAATTTAGATTTTAATACACAGCATTTTACTTATAACTTAAAATAAAAGCGCCGATCAAATTAATCGACAGAACATACACTATCACTAATTTGTTAGAAATTTAATCCTTGGTCTGGATGTATTTGATGAGATCGATGACTCTGTTGGAATAGCCATACTCATTGTCATACCAGCTGATGAGCTTAACGAAGTTGTCATTCAGAGAGATACCGGCGGCAGCATCAAAGATGGACGAGTGAGTGTCACCAATGAAGTCAGAGGAGACCACTTGATCTTCTGTGTAACCGAGAATGCCCTTCAGAGGTCCTTCAGCGGCTTCCTTAACTTTTTGTTTGATGGCCTCATAGTTCGCCGGTTTGCCGAGGCGGACTGTCAAATCAACGACGGAAACGTTGGCGACAGGAACACGGAAAGCCATTCCAGTCAATTTGCCATTGAGTGCGGGAATGACTTTACCGACGGCTTTAGCCGCACCAGTAGAAGCGGGAATGATATTTTGTTGAGCGCCGCGTCCATCGCGCCAAAGTTTTCCAGAAGGACCATCGACAGTCTTCTGGGTGGCGGTGGTGGCGTGGACAGTAGTCATCAAACCCTCGACAATGTCAAAGTTGTCGTGGATAACCTTAGCGAGGGGCGCGAGGCAGTTAGTTGTGCAAGAAGCATTCGAAATAACCTTATAAGAGGGATCGTAGGCATCTTGGTTGACGCCGACTACAAACATGGGGGCATCAGCGCTGGGTGCAGAGATGATGACTTTCTTGGCTCCACCTTCCAAGTGAGCGGAGGCTTTTTCGATTGTCGTAAACACACCTGTGGACTCAACGACATATTCAGCGCCAGCTTTTCCCCATGGAATGGCTTTGGGATCCCTCTCGGAGAAGACAGCAATTTTGTTGCCATTTACGATGAGGTTTCCATCCTTAGCCTCGACGGTGCCCTTGAAGCGTCCATGGGTTGAATCATATTGGAAGAGGTATACCATGTAATCAAGACCGATGAAGGGGTCATTGATGGCGACAACTTGTGCTCCCTTGTCGATGGAAGCACGGAGAACGAGGCGACCAATACGGCCAAATCCATTGATTCCAATCTTCGACATGTCTGTAAATGAAAAAAATAACCTGTTATTTCCGCCGGAATGAAAATCAAAAGAGAACTTCAAGTTAAAGGGGCAGTAGGTATTCATTTGATCCTCTTATCTTTGGCTATTAATTCAAGATATCATCATTCAAGATTAGAATAACTGTGTACCTACTCAATAAAAAATATATAGACAGTTATTTCAATAATTTTAATATGTCTACATTTATTCGATAGAAAATTGGATCAAGACTAAAAGACTAGAAACTAGAAATATGATCAGTGATATCCACATGAATGAGGCCATATGTAACAGATACATAATTACAAATGTTTATGACAACTACTTACAAAGTATCAAATACATAATTAAATTTGAGTATTTAATACTTTGTAGGTAGGTAAGTAGCTATAATATAAATATGCCTTCACTTAAGAGAGGAATAAATAATATTTATCAAATTAATATCTTTCTTCTTTAGTATAACAGTATTGTTAACAGTGATTATGTTAAACAAGAAAGGATGCGCCCTTACCATACTACCAGTGACAAAAAAAATGGTCTTCTTTTATTTGCACATCTACTAAAAATAATTTTTTTTCATTGCCATATTAATCCGTATTTTTATTTCTTATTGGCGATTGGCGTATTCTGTTATTATAAAGTGTTCTCATCGGTTGGTTTGTTCTCGGAGTGGTCTAGACGTGTGTATGACAGAGTTGTCAAACTCTCACATCAAGAAAGCAAACATATCTGTGCAGATACATTGCGAAGGCGTCACATACATTGCTTGGGGGCACATCCTTTCTTGTTTAACATATCACTGATTGTTAAGAACAAAATTAAAAGTAATTAGTAAATGCCTAAAGACATGAAACAAGGAGTTGAGTATTGCATTTAAGCAGTCTTAATAATTATATTTTGTACTAGCTGGTCCCGTGACTTCGTCCACGTTCTCTATAGCCTTCCTCGATAAATGGACTATCCAGCAGAAAAAGAATTTTTTCAATTCGAACAAGTAGTTCATGAGATTAGCGCGTACAACCAAACAAAAAAACAAACTTCAGCTTCATATATTGGTATAGATAGGTATGCACATAAAAAACTTAAATTATTATAGTTTTTATTGTCCAACCCAACATATGTGACCTAAAATAAATTCTTTCTTATTTAAAATAATTTCTTTAGAATTGAAATAAATAAGTAATCTTAGGAAGATATGAAAGAAAAAGCAAATGAATAACATAACTTTGCCTATAATTTACTCATCACATATCCGCTTCAAATATCTAATCTTATTAATATTAAAGGTCAAGATAACTAGTTCAAGAAACGTTGTTTTATTTGGGATAATGACCTTCACTGTGACCTAAGGTATAATGTAATAGTATTTATTTCAGTACCCTATGTAAGTCGACTGACTGAATCTACCGGCGCGTGGAGGTCAAATAGAGGTCAGGCGAATTATCACAAAAAGAATAGAGATACATAGAAGATAACCAAATAGATTTCAAATACGAATGAAATATAGCATATGGTCTTCAAAAATTTAAAGAGTATAACGTTAGAAAGTAAAAAGAAACTTAGAGAAGAAACTTGACTACGTAAGAGGGTGGAAAATAAAAGTATCACCTATCCAATTATTGAAAAATAATGTAGCTTCAATTGTATAAGTTTGTTTGCAAACAATTAATTATAATTCCTAATTAAAACACTTACCGGAATTAGATATAAGGAATGACTTCAATGAAACACCACACACGTACTAATTCCACGAGTTGGAATTTAAAAATGTCAGCTGAAGGACAAGAATGAAAGAAGACGGGCGGATGCTTTTCCTTTCCCCCTTCTCCCCCCGCCCTCACCGATCATATACCATAGACATTTGAAATGAATGAAAGAAGTTGCGATCAATGAACAATAGACTAATTTTCAGATAATTATGTGGTGTTCATTGCTATATAGGTATTAGGTACCGAACTAACTAATAAATAAAAATTCTTGATATACGGTAGCTAATCAAAACTAGTTGATCAAATTTGATATATTACGTAAAAAGTTATTAATATGAAACTGAAGACAGAAACTAGACTAATTGAATATTGACAAATATCAAACGTAGAATTATATTTTGTCAAACATTATTTTTGAATTTTCGGAAATTCCGGATTTCTAGTCTCGGACTCAACCTCATCTAATAGTCAAATGCTTTTCGGTTTTATGGGACGTAATAATAACTTAATAAGTAATCGAATGTAAATATTCGAGTACTTATTAAGTGTGTAACAAATAAATAAAAAAGAAATAAAGCAAACTAGCACGATCAAATTGTGCTTTGATATAGTTTCAGCGGTTGCGTTATGTAAACATAACATGAAAAGGAAAAATATAGTGTCTAATTTCTGATACATTTTGTAAGCCATTTTTTAAATAAATAGAAAGGCAAACCTAAAAAATCAATGCAAATGTATAAAATAACCGATTACAGACTTCATCAAAGGATATTCATGATGCCTTCTGTTAACTAATCTTTGCCATTAGTCATACTTACACTTTGTCTATGGTTTGAAAATGTTAAAATAATTATTTAAGAAAGATTCTTATTTTAAGGATAATTAATAATCCCTAATAAATAAGGTTTAAATGAAAAATATTATACAATACTACACAAAAATATAACTTACGGCCTAGAAACCAAGTTACAATAATTCCAAATGACACCTGCTAATTTGACTGAGGTTCCGCGGTAAATTCAAATGTTTACAGCTATGTAAAATAATGTAGCGATGATCTTTGCTTTGGATCTTTGTTTACTTGTAATGTAATTTTGTATTTATTGTGATTTTTTTTAATTAGCAAATCTATCCATGATCTACAAGCTAAATGGTCGTAAATGTTGGAATAAGCGGTTTCGGTCGTATAGGCAGAGTTGTTTTTCGAACTTGTATTAGTGCACCAAATATTGAGGTGAGAATATTTACTATAACTAGACTGAATGGAATAATATATTATATAAAAAATTTGAATCATTGCATCCGTAAACATCTCTCCCTGTTACTGGATTGATGTTGGTTAACTACTTATCAGTTTCATATTAATGAAATTCCCCAATAAAAACTCTTTCTAGGTATCAGCTATAAACGATCCCGCAATTGACGCCGAGTATATCTGTTATTTAATAAAATTTGATTCTACACACGGAAAATTTAAAGGCACTGTTTCTCACACTAAAGATGAAGTCAAAGTGAATGGTAAAATTGATATTATTTTGGAAAAAGTTAGTTTATTTCCCCACCATAATCGAATTTCGATCACTGAGCAAACACTAATAAATAATTATAAATGAAGTGACAGCTTCGTCGGAAATGTAAATAGCTAATGTCCATCTATATTACTTACTAGTTGAAGAATCATGTGTCTACATTTCTTACCTAGATTCTTAGGTAGTCTTACCTAGATATGTCTTACATCTAATTCAACATTTTGCTAATCACACGTTATGCTGAGCCATATAAACTTGTAACTTTACCAACTCTTTCGTAATGTTATAATAGGTACTTACAATTGTACTTTATAATAGACATAACATTAAATTATTTTTGCATACACGGAGAGTTAAAAGTTGTGTGTGGTAAGCGCGCCGTGGACACGGATAATGGTTATCATTAACCTGAGGATAGCGGAATGGGGTCTGGCATCCTTTACTCACACACTTGCATATGACTTTTGTTTCTAAAGACTAATTGTTCTAATTTCAGATAAAACAATAAAAATATTTCGAGAGAAATCCCCAATAAACATACCATGGGGGTTGGCTGACGTTCAATATGTGATCGAAGCGTCCGGATTGTTCACGAGCCTTGAAAAGGCATCGGTGAGAAATCTTCAATTTTATTATGAGATACTTACCTAAAGATGTTAATTTACGATATTCTTCTTTTAATATTAATTATAGTCTTATGAAAACATCTACAAAAACTAGACCAAAATTGACTGAAAACTTCTCTAAAATTGGTCGAATTTAAGTTAATATGTACTGCATAGTTAGATATTATGAGTATGTTTTAAAACAGGGACACCTTGCCGGGGAGAGTGTTAAGAGAGTAATCGTCGCAGCACCTAGCAATGATGTGCCAATGATTGTATTGGGCGTCAATGAAAATAAGCTGAATTCAAGTATTTATTATAAATTACTACATTGAAACCGCAAGTAGAATTCTCAGTATATACCTCATTTGATCGTTTAAACTCACATTGCAAAGTAAGCCACGTATTATATCTATATCTCGAAAACGAACATTGGAGTGAAAGTATAAATAAAACAAATAATTATGAAAAAATTTAACATTCATATTTACCACTCGGACTAATCAGAATAGAGAAAACTCAAGCTCAGAATCGGAAATTCATCTTTATTCTGAGGAAAATCAAAATAGAGATAAAATTGAATAATGTTCCTGCTATCCTCTAAAACCAAAAATCTAGTTGTTTTCGAAAAAAACATTGTATCTGTGCACCTTCCCATCCCTGGTAGGAATCTTTGTGTAGGCTACGGTAACCAACACCTACCACCACCAAGTAGACCAGTCTATCTGCTGGCCCCTCTTATTAAAAAAATCATACTACCAAAATTCTAAATTATTTATTTCTATAAAAATACAGATCTTAAAGTGATTTCCTGCACGTCAAGCACTTTATACTGCTTAGCGCCAATAATTAAAATATTGGAGGATAACTATGGCATATGTGAAGGATTCGTTACAAGTATACATGCGATGACGCCATCTCTCAAACCCCTCGACGCACTCTGCATCAAAGGAAAGGTAAAAAAAGACATTTCATTATCATCATCTCAGCTGCAGGACGTCCAATGCTAGACGTAGGCTTCCCCATAATTTTTCAATAGGACCGGTCAGAAGCAGTCTGGATCCTGGACCTAACCCTGCGGCCCTTATCAGGTTTTTTTTATTAGAGATGGGTTTGCTCTGGGCCAACAACCAGCTGAGCAGCAATTTATTTATTTATAGGTTGTCTATAACGTTACTAAGCCTTTAAATTAGTCCCATAGCTGTCCTCATTCCTCATCCAGTGATTTTGTATAGGACAGACATACATATATTATAGACTAGCTGGTGCTCGCGACTTCGTCCGTCTTCTCTATAGCCTATAGCCTTCCTCGATAAATGGACTACCCAACACAAAAAGAATTTTTCAATTCAAACCAGTAGTTCCTGAGATTAGCGCGTACAACCAAAGAAACAAACTCTTCAGCTTTATTAATAGTATAGATTATAAGCACTTTAGCAATGAGACAATGGAGAACCAAAATGATTTTTTTTTTCAGCAAATCTGCAAAATAGATAACTCGAGAAAAAATAATCTGTTTTTATTTTTTTCCTATCTTCAAAAATGACTGAGATATTAAACGTTAAAGTACGGCTTCCGCGACTAGTGATCTTGAGTGATCGCGCTAACGTGTGACGTCATAACGTAACACGCTTCTGCGTATCTACATACTTTCGCTCGTTACGCTCGCGGTCTCGCTATAAATTTAATTGTTTTTCTTATAGTGCATCACTAAAATTGTTAACAAATATTGTGTTGTGCCTATGTGTACGAACTCCAGTGAAAAAACAACCCAAAAATAGTTTTTTTTTCTGTACCACGCGGTAATAATATTTGGAAAAAGTGGTTAAAATTTATGAAGTTAAAAGTTAGCATAACGTAATATCTATTTATTTTTATTTATAAACATAACATGTTAAAATTAGTCTATTAGTAGGTACATAATAATAAAATAGTAAAGAACGGATCGAGTTTTATTGTGTCTCAGGATTGATAATTTCTTTTGTTTATGCACCTCTCCCAAAATCTTTGTATCTTTGAAAATAGCTTATCACAGTAAAGAATTTCATAAATCTGAAATTTGTTGAATACTTCAAAAATACTATTTTTTTTTTCTTTGTTACATACTTACATATAGCTAGCTAGCTATCCTATCTTGCATCTAGCTGTTAACCTAATGATCTCGCTCGGGTTCGAATCCCGCTAGAGGCATATGTTTATGTGTTAACATTTACCTTTGTACCTGAGTCATGGACGTTTTGTAGTTATAATAATAATAATAATATGTTCGTAAAAAAAAGTAATCATAGTATATCAACTGTCTGATATCCATAATACAAGCATTAGTTGCTTAATGTGGAACTGGATGGTGCTGTGTGGAATGTGTGAAGATATTTATTATCCATTCATTCATTTATTTATTTATTTATTCATTCATTTCATTCACTCTATCATTCATTCGTTCGTTCATTCATCCATTTTATCGTTGGTACATTGATTCATTCATTCATTCGTTCGTTCGTTCGTTCGTTTATTCGTTCGTTCGTTCATTCCAGATGCGTCGGAGTAATATGAAATTTTACAGAGCATACATCCCTTTTTATCTGAGAGATGTTTTATGACGATCAAGTCATATCACTCAGTTTATTTGTTATGAAGGATGAAATGAACTTTTTGTTTTTGTACATATTTAAAAATGAAATTAGGAAAATATTTGTCACCCCTGCCATTTAAAACTCGACAAAAATAAACCTTTTAATAAAACAAAAAACTTAAAAAATCCTTTTTATTATTTTTTATTGAAAAAAGGTTTTTAAAAAACCCTTAATAAAACTTAATCGAAAATCTTACTTACTTTATGTTATTTACTTATTCAGTTTTATTTCTCTCTATTCTGCGGCTACAAAATCACCATTCTAAGATATCGCGCAACCATAAAAATGTCGACTTTTGGTAGGTTATCCGACTGTCCTTTTACAAAACTCTCTTCCATCGCTATGTTTATTTAATAACAATATTATTTAAATTAATCGCTAACACAAATACTTAAAATAATAACTGCAAACCACAACAATCAAATTTTATGAAGGTAAACACTCCGCATTACTCGCAATCGGACAGAGACTGTTGCGTTGTGACGTCATAGCAGTAGCGCGCGTATGAACGAAAATTTTAAAAGCGGTGAAACTTTACAACGCTATAACTTTGGAAATCCTGGCCCGATTTCGATGAAACAAAAACTATTATTATTTGCACGAGTAGGCGCATCAAATCCAGTAATTTTTATAGTAATATTTGGATGTGCTGGTGTTCTCCATTCTTTTGCGAATTATCGCGTGGAAATAATCTGCACGTCTCTCCACAAAACACTTCAGTGTTGAGATAGCTTTAATAACATCCTAAACACGTTAATATATTATACGCCTTATCACATCGCTGCTTAAAAACTAAAGGGTCATAAAACAAAAAAATCCAAAAATGTTTTTATTGCAAAAATACGATCAAAATCCTTCATATTGTATGTTGCAAAAAGACTTATGGTTGTTTTATTCCATATTTAATATATTTTGATCATTTTTTATATATTCAAAAGTAACTTATATGTTTATATCTTTTCTAGTATTAAGTTTATTATAAAAGTACTAAGAACATTTGATGCTACTTAAAAATACGCTCCTAACGATGTATAATATGCATATATTTGATATATATCTAATAAGAAAAAAATTGACAAAAAAATTTAATTTTCTTCGATGAGCTCTCCTGTAAAAAGTGTAATTTTGATTTGTGGCCCTTTAGTTTTTAAGCAGCGACATGTGTTTCAGTGCGTGCTTGTCATCTTGTTATATCAACGGCATAGTACACTTTTTTAATAACCACGACGAATCGGATTTGTAGCTCTCATGGTCTTCAAGGGACCATTCCTATATATTTATCATTTTGTTATCAGATTAGATGCTAATATCTAATTACATGTTTGTATGTCTTCACATTCACATAGAGAATTCCATAAAAAAATAATCCTACAGCATTGGCGTGATCATAGAAGCATACATCAGAATATAATACCTGCAGCAACGGGCGCTTGTAGAGCTCTTGGGAAAATTATACCACAAGTGAAAGACAAAATGTTGGGTCTCGCCTTCAGAGTACCTATCGTCAACGTATCTGTATTGGATCTTTCGATAAGGTAAATGCTTTTTTATACATTGAACACTTCTTTTTCAGGTCTAAAGTTTACTGTATCCGACAATTTCAGGTTGAAATCACAGACAGACTTGCGAAACATTGTGAATAAAATCGAAATGGCAAGTGTAAGTACAATGAATAATGTAATTAAAATATCAAGAGACGAGTCCGTATCATCAGACTTCTCTGGAGATGTTCACTCTTGCACACTTGACGTGAATTCGAGCCTTGAGTTGAGACCGGATTTTTATAAATTGATTTGCTGGTATGAAAACGAGTATTCGTACGCATGTCGAGTTGTTGACACCATAAATTATTCGGAAATACAATGGGCCAAAACGATTAGGCCAATGCTTCTGTTAGAAGTGCAGGAAGTAACGAATCTCGCATTGCCGTCACAGAAAGAAACCGCTGTGCTCTACGAGAAAGATGTATGCAATGCTTCTCCGAGTACCGCATATAGAAGCAAATCAATGTCATGTTTAGTGAATTCAAAAAAACCTGCATTCACATTTAACACTAAAACTATCCCAACGATCCCCAAGCAATATGACGAAACAGCAAACATTCAAACTTCATTACATCATAAAAGATCCATATTTCAAGGTCAAGATAAGTATGATAAAAGTCCTGATGGGTTTATAATGGTTAACACAGTTGAAAATTTGTTCAATAAATGTTACAGTAGAAAACTCCAACAAGATTCCAAGAATGGATCTTTAAATAGAGTCACTGTCGGTAACTTAATGAGAGATATGTGTAAAAACGAAAATGTCCTTGAATTGTCAAAGAGGAGCCAAAAAATTATAATCGAAAGCAAGGATAACCTTGAAATACAAACGATCCGGTCGAATGAAAAATCCAAAGAAGAAATTTCATTGGCGACCTCTACTGCCGGATTTATAACCAATAGATTACGTAAGACGTCAGGTCAAAACAATTTAAAACTAAATGAAAGTCTAGCATCACAAAAACAGACAAATATTGATGGTAAAAATGAAATCGTGGATACAAAATTTGATCACCCAAAATATTTTTTCAACAAATCAAACACATTATTGAAGGCACTTGACAAAATCAGTCTGCTCGACGAGAGACTTAAAAAACACAATATTTTATTGAAAATTGGAAATGAAAACTCCATAACGGAGATTAAAGAAGCAATGCTAGATATAGAAAGCGATTCGTCTGCTGATAGTCACAATGTTGATAATCAATGCAAGAAACATGTCCCTCAGATTATAGCCAAAGTTCCTGCGGAATGTTTAAGTCGTAGGTCATCTAAATACATTAGTTCTGTTCTGTCAACAACAAAGACTTTCGGTAAAAGAGAGAGAATCAGAAACAAACAGGATATTTATGATAAATTGGACAGTTCCAGTGAAACTGACTCACAGAACTCCTTTCAAGTACACGAGAGGAAATCTCAAGTAATAAACATCAGCGATATAACGAACTCAATTGACGATTTGGCTTGTTTAGACAAAATTTGTAAAATCATAGAAATATCCGATGAATTGTCGGACAAATTGTTTTCATCGTTGGACAAGGAAGAGAAGAAGGCCTTAACGAATAAGAAATGGTCATTCAGAGATTTGTGCGACCGATTGAACTTGGATGAATTCTGTAATAAAGTTTTTGGGAAAACCTGATAAATCATTTAGTTGACTAGTATTTTGTTCTCAATAAAAGATTTGTTTTTTATAAATTAAATGTTTATTATAAGGCATTTTGTTCATTTATTCTTATGTTAAGTACTTATAAAAATATCCATGAAAAAAAAATATAAAAATATCACAGTATTGTCATTATAAAAATATAATATTCCAGGTACTAAATATTTTTTTCGATTGCACATAAGATCTATATCTAGGCCATTTGACTGCATGAAAAATAGAAATAAACAGTTTTAACTAATTAGAAATTAACTTAATTGTGATGTCACATCGTAGTGTTTTTATTTTCCTAAATATTTCCTTACACGGTAGCCAAATAGCCTTTTGTCTATGATATGTAAAATGGCAGCAATGTAAAATTACATTAAATATTTACCCGTAATTGTGATACACAATGTCTGTGTTTCGAAGTAGTTTGTAATTTAATTGTATTATTGTTCTTGGGAAGATGGCGTCGTCCATTTCAACAAAGTCCGCTATGACGACGTTGACCGGGGATCGCGCGTTTGTTTGAGCCAGAGGCGGCCCCGGCGAAAACTCTTCTAGTTTCGGTAATATCTCCTTCCTTACCGGCTTCGCACATTTCTCACGGAGGTTTGACATCCACCTGTAAATATGATTATGTATTTCGAATCATTAATAAGAGTGGGTTGCACCATCTAACTTTAACGGTAACCATATCCAATCCAGCCGTTAAATCTTCGCTTAAGCATAATATAATAATAATAATAAATTAAGAAAATAAAATAAATAAGTGAATAATAATAATAATAATAATAAGTTTATTTCAGACACTTGTCCATATTAGTGTTAGTAATACAAGAAAAACTTAAAACTATGTTAGTAATAATATTTACAGACCGAAAGTGTGGTTTGTGCCCACATCTTTCTTAAATGACAGTGCACACACATAGATATAGTATTCAGGAGGCTGTTAGAGCTGCCCCTCGTCCGCTCCATCAATGAGGCAATCCTCTTCCTCACTATAGCTTGGAAACTGTCCGTCCTAGCATTTGTGAACATTTCCGATGCGCTACAGTGTCGCGGTATGCGTTGCACAATTTTACAACGGTTAAAATTACATCACAACGATAACCTTAAGCGCTCGATATTGGCCGGTCAATGTTATTGTTTCGGTTAAGTCAACTGTGACAGTTTTGAGACAGGTGACTTTGAATGTTGCCATATTAAAAAATATATATTACTATGACAACCTAGGAAAATTACATTATTTTATAATGGCAACCCCTTTAACTTTGACAGTGGACAAACAATATCATGGTGCAACCTGCGATTTTTAATTTCGGCATTTAGGAATCCGTACTAATATTATAAATGCGAAAGTTTGTGTGGATGTTTGTTACTCTTTCACGCAAAAACTACTGCACCGATCACCATGAAATTTTGCATACACGTTGTCTGGGACACCAGAAAGGACATAGGGTACCTTTAACCGTTCAACGCTGACGAAGTCGGGGGCACCAGCTAGTAACTTATAATACCTTAATTCCATAGAATTTTAGGTTATGATGTAAAAATGGCTGAAATTTTAGACATGAAAGCAGATTCTGTGCAATCAATGCTTTGTAAACTTCAGTTTGTTCGTATGGTACCCGTTATTTGTGCCAAATTATTCACTTGTTGCCCATCATTTGTCATCGTTCTCTTTCGAAGGCCTAAGTATAAAAGTACATTCAGGCTTGGTGAGGCCCTGGAGATATTATTCTTAAAGATGACGCAGAAAAGGCTTAAAAACCTTTGTAGAACATTATTTTTCACATACCTCAAGACGACGAAAACTGGCGTAGGCGTCAAAACGACCTGATGAACAAACCCGGTGCTTGGATGTCTGCGGACATTCTCTAGGAATGTAAGAAGACCCTCGATGCGGTCCTGCTGAGGCCACGGGGACGGCAACATTTGGGGTTGCCAGAACTCATTTGTGGCGTAGACCGATTGGTGTCGGTATACTATCACAACCTTGAAAAAAAAAAAGAGTAATTTGAAAGAGAACTATCTTCGGTTACAAGGTGACACGAATCAAATGTGTAAAGGCCTATTTGGTGAAAATTAGCACACTCAAACATTAGGTCGGAGAAAAATATTTTTTAATATTTTATATGTATACCATTTTCAAGATTTTTTTTTATCGTAGTTTATTCACATTTGATAATAATATGTATGTGCCCGTTTTGTTCGATAACTGGCAACACCATTTCGTAAGCAGTGACATAATCCCATTGCTGTAGAAATTTTGGGACTTTCTCGTAGCTTGTGTCGCATTTTTCCCTTTTTGTAATAAAATTTTCTTCGTCGAATTTATTTGTTAGATTCACTCATGTTGGCGGCCAGATAAACAATAGGAAAATGACGGAAAATCGTTTTTCTTTTTATTTTTCTGTTTTTAAAATGACATCTATTTGATGGTATCAAAATCAGCGAGATACATACAGCACAACCAAACATTTTTAATGCTAGTACGAAAAAACTTTTTCTCCTACTAATATTATTATAAATGCGAAAATTTGTGAGGATTGATCTTAATTATATACTCTTTGACGCAAAATCGGCCAACTGATATGGATGAAATTTGGCACACAGATAGTTTATTAGCTGGATCGTCTAAAAATGTATAAAAATGGGCGCTACTGTCGCCTGAGATATTTTCTCAGGTGTTATATTTTTAATTTTTCAAATTTTTTTTCAAGTCGCGGGCACCAGTTAGTTTAATAAGAAATAAATACTAATAATAAATCTGTAAGGGTTAGTCACGGAGTAAGTTACTTTGTTTTCAGAGATATCGTGTTTATGGGCTCTATTACATGATAATGAAACTAAATTGATGATTTTTAGAATTTTTTCTGTATGTATGTATGTTCCTCCATAACTCTTAAACGAATTAACTGATTTTCATAAAACTTGGTAGATAAACATATAGACGTACAGGACACAGGATAGGCTACTTTTTTTTCTTTTTCAACGCGGTCGAAGTCGCGAGCACCAGCTAGTGTCAAATACAAATCACCATACCACCCAAACCACCCTACAAACTCCTTAATACCAACAACGTTCAAAATGCCATTTCTCCACAATACTCGCAAAAGTGTGATTTAAAATTATGATTTAACAAAAGACAATAATAATACTACAAATAGAGCACACAGAGATTTTCATGAAACTTGTTTGATAAACATTATGACGTACAGGACACAGGGGCCCTAGCCAAGAGCAAACCAATGCAAACGGGAGCGTTGCGTATTTACGAAACGATAGAAAATAAAGTACAGTGATTGGTCAACATTTTATGTGGGCGTTACAACAACCAATCACTCGATATGCTTTATTTTCTATCGTTTCGTAAATACACAACGCTTCCGTTTGTTGGTTTGCTTGGTTGCATTGGTTTGCTCTTGGCTAGGGCCCCTGGATATGCTACTTTTTTCTCTATAATAAACACTCACCTGCTGTCTGAGTCTGTTTAATGAATTGAGGGTGACAGTTGTGAGTTGGAGAGTGCGCGGGACAAGTCGACGACCGTAAAGATTGAGCAGATACCTCATCAGTCGGTGATGATCTTCCGGAGTGAAACCGTAGAAATGCTGGCAGTCCAATATCACTACCTGTAATCGTATAAACGAACACTTTAGAATATCATAAGACAACTTATAGAGAAACATTTCTAGTCAAGTCCATATCCTAACATATTATAAAAAGTCCTCCGCCGCGTCTCTGTCTGTCTGTTGCCGATAAACTCAAAAATTACTGCACCGATTTTCATGCAGTTTTCACCAATGGATAGAGTGGTTCTCGAGGAAGGTTTTAGTATATAATTTACAAAGTTACACGGGCGAAGTCGCGGGCACCAGTACTGTATAAAAGCGTATGGAAACCAATTTTGTGTAAGTCTAATGTATAAGCAGCATAAAGGTATAATTCCAACAAGTAGGTAATAAGTAGTTTTCGAGATTACAAATGGTACCTAAACTTGATATTTAAAGATTTTGTGAAAAAATAACAATATGAAGGACCTCGAGTAAAATCGCTAATTTCTATAATACTTATAACTACAAGAATTTCTGTATGTTTATATGTTTATTAGTATGCGGTTTTCTACAATATTTTGAAATTGAATATTACGTGTACGTTACGAGTAAGTAATATTTAACAAATTCGAATAATATGACAAAAAAATATTTGATCTTTGAGCTATCGAGTGGTGTAATAATTTTGGATGTATAATTTTTTTATATATGATAGAAATGTCCCGATTTTATTATCATCACTTTTCTGAATTGCTCCCCACTAGGTTTGGAAGCAAACTTAAAAATGTATTCACGTCAAAAAGTAATGTGAATATTATTTTATTTTATTCAATATTGTCTTATTTCGTTACATATTATACCATTTTGTATGGAAAACATATTGACTTAAAGAATTCCCTAATAATAAACTCAAGTAAGTATTAAATAATAACCCACCTCACCGGGATGAGTATCAACAAATTCTTTCACTTGGTTAAGGGCTTTTGAAATTTCATCGGCATACACACCATGAGTGAAAAATATCTGTTCACTATCGTTTTTCGTTGCCAATCTTAAGTCAAAATATCTGTAACACACAAATAAGGTATTTGTTTTAAAGTCTTCGTAAATAAGCTATGTTTTTATTGGGTTGGAAGTTTTATGTCACATCTCTACACAAACACAACAGTTCAATAGGGAGAAATAAAATATGTATATAAATTCAAGTTTAGTAAAGTGAGAGTTGAGAGTAGTAAAGTGATAGTAAGTTTAGTAAAGAAAGAGGTTTAGTTGTTCGACAATTTTGAATAAAGGTTCTTACGAAGAGAAAAATTAAAAAATTGTTAAAAATTGTTTAATAATAAATATATAAAATAAGTTAAAATATTTGTCGTTAGAAATTATTTGTCTATACTAATATTACAAACAGGAACGATTTGTTTGTTTGAATTGAATAGGCTCCGAAACTATTGAACTGATTTGAAAAATTCTTTCACTGTTGGGAAACTATATTATCAGAGAGTAACATAGGGTATATTTTACAAAGCCACGCGGACGAAGTCACTTGCGACAGCTAGTATGTGATAAAATGATGAGATTTTATGTGTAGTACCTAATGCCAATGTTTAATTGCTGCTGAGTATCAAGAGCTTGTGTGATGGTCCAGCGTAGGATTGTACCTTTGAATAAAGGGTATATCCTGTGAAGTATAGGCTCCGCATCCGGGGCAAGTTTACTGGATCTTGTTATTCCATAAGTCATCGAGTCATGACTACCTGAAAATTATTTCATAATATCTCTTGTTATCTAAACTTACATATTACATAATATAATAAAATCGTAAAACGAGCCGTCTGTGTACATTATCAAAACACAATTTTTAAAAAAATAATTTTTAGAATTTTTATTGGTTAATTTGGGTGTTTGTGCACCCTAATCTCAGAAAAGTCTTAACGAATTTGGATGAAATTGGTTCCAATCTATACTACTATCATAAAGAGAAAAGATTTGTATTTTTGTTTATCAATACTAATAATAAATCTGTAAGGGTTGGTCATGGAGTAATTTACTTTGTTTTCAGAGATATCGTGTTTATAGGCTCTATACATGATACTGAAACTAAATTGAAGATTTTTAGAATTTTTTTCTGTATGTATGTATGTATGTAAGTATGTATGTTCCTCCATAACTCTTAAACGAATTAACTGATTTTCATGAAACTTGGTAGATAAACATTTAGACATACGGGACACAAGATAGGCTACTTTTTCTTTTTCAACGCGGACGATGTCGCGGGCGCCAGCTAGTAATGAATAAACTCAAAAAGTACTGGACCAATTTTAAAAATTCTTCCATTTTCATTTATATAAAAAGCTACATTACATACTAACATTATAAAACAAAGTCCTCCGCCGCATCTGTCTGTGTGTCTGTTCGCGATAAACTCAAAAACTACTGCACTGATTTTTATGCTGTTGTCACCAATGGATAGAGTGGTTCTCAAGAAAGGTTTTAGTATATAATTTACAAAGTTACGCGGGCGAAGTCGCGGGCAGCAGCTAGTTTAAAATAAAGGGGAGCTATAAGGACATAATTATGTAAAGAATAAATTATTACAAAGGAAATTGTACCTAATTACTTAGAAATGGTCACAATGTTACCTGGTATTGCAAGATATATAAGCGGAACATCTTTTAATGGTGCTGAGAGGTCACTCATCCAATTCTCGAGGTTAATTTTCTGTGTTGTAACTTTATCGGACATTATTGCAACTGTAAGTTAGAAGATTATAGAATGAATAGGTAAGGTACTATTAAGTAGGTAATTATTTGTTATTTCAACACGAAAACGTACGATTTATTTAAGAGCAGAAAAATCAAGTTATTTGCGTGTAACAAAGCACCTTGATCGCAACGCGATGGCAATTACTAAAAGGAAGTTCAAACAAACCTGGTGAAGGCAATCACGTCATTGGAATTAAATAAAATTAGATTTTAACATGCCCTACTATGAGTCCATTGGGAACAGCCCTTTTATAATACGAGTTTATTTCATTGTAACTACATATTTTTCACATTTTCATTCAAAAATTAATTGTTAAGAAATGTTAAAAAAGAATTACAAATTGAAACATTAACTTAATAATTCACAAACGATTATCTACTATAAATTAAATGCAATGAAAGTTCAATTTCCATTGTTGATTTTTGACAATTTAATTTGGTAGGATTCGGTTCTGTGACAAATTCAAGAAACAAGTAATTTGACGTTGACGTATCACAATGCTTTGCGTTTAGTTTAATCAATGTTCTTATATAAAAAAGTACTCTATTGTGGTATCATAAATTAAAATATTTTTATATTATAAATTAATTTAAATCATAAAGGAACATATAAATAGAAGAGAAGCGCAGATATATTTTTTAAAAAATTTGGAATTATTTTTAAATAATAAATTACTCAATCACGCGAAAACGTCTGAACGGATTTTGATGCTTTGGTATACAAATAGATTAGATTACTATCTGGATTAATATATAGGATACTTTTTTATCCTGAAAATTTTCTTCCTGTTCCTGTGGGATTTAATAAAGACTAATTACAGCGCGTACGAAGTCGCGGGCACAGCTAATAACCTAATACTAATAGTACAGGATCCCACTGCTTGATCCTGCAGGTATCTGTTTTTTTGATGAAATTAATTTTAAATAAATCTCGAGAATGTATGCAATGGATTAAGGATAGGTTGCCTTGTAAAAATTAGCCGCAATTACCTGTAATTAATTTTAATGTCATTAATTTACTAATATAACTTGCAGCTATATGTTTTTTTAGTCAATTTCATGTCATTTGAAAGAAAATGATGGAACGAATTGAAATAAAAATGGTTGCCAGCTCTTAGTCGGATTTGATTCGAAATTAATTCCACCTTGTTGGAAATCATTAAAGCAAAAAATGTTGACAACTATTTTCATAAATTGCATGTGGCAAAATGCAACTGAGCCAAATTGTATTTCAATCCAGAAGACTACGGTTGGTCAGTAATTGATGGGAATTAATGACATTAAAATTAATTACAGGTAATTGCGGCTAATTTTTACAAGGCAACCAATCCTTAATCCATTGCATACATTCTCAAGATTAATTTAAAATTAATTTCATCAAAAAAACAGATACCTGCAGAATCAAGCAGTGGGATCTTAGACTATAAGATTATTATTTTTTGAAAAGCGCGGCATACAATTCAAAATTCAAATAAGTTTCTTATTCAATTAGGCTACTTTTTCTACATCACATAATTAATAACAAAGTATTGTACATACCAATAGTAATTAAAATGCGAAACCTCAGTTTCATTTTTAATATTGATGGAATGAAATCCTTTCTGTAATATAACGCCAAATGAAGAATTGAACAAGTTTCTTTCGTTAGTATTTAACGCCAAGATAACACAAGTATATTGACTCAACGCTTAGATCTCGATTAACTATTTTTTGATGCAAATAAACGCACCTGGGCAGCAAACTAATAAGTGCAAAAACACATCATCTTTTGTTATTGCTATATAGGTATCGTGTGCTTTGTTTCGTATTTCGGACTCTACTACAATACAATACCTACTGTATTACGTGAAAGGAATTAAGCCATTAGAACTTTTTTGTTAAGCCTTGTAAGTACCTACTTTACTTGGGTGTTCTTATTTTAACCGTGGCCTTGGATTTTATGAAGTTTTTCTTGATTTCTCGTCAAGTAAGAGCATGTAGGTACTTTAATTAAAAACTTAATGTCAAACTCGTATACAATTTAGTTTAGATTATCTATTTTTCTAAAAATATTTCTTTTTTTTTTTCTAACACAGTTTCAACTTGTAGACTGTTCTATAGTTATGGTTCTATAGTTCAACATGGAGACTGTTTTTGCCATAAAAAAGTACTTTCAGAACTTTCGGTACCTATTTTCAGTACATTAAGAAAAATCCCAGGAAATATAGTCAGGAATTTTTTTTATTTAAAAATGAATAGTGTGGTTAAACCAAAACAAGTTCTTAGACGGTCCACAAAGGGAGGTCCCCGAAAAAATTTAATAACGAGAAAATGACTAAGTTAATGACAAAAGTTTTAGAGAAACTTCTCGATCCCCTTTTTAAGGCTATGTGTAACTATAAGCTATGGCTATGCTAGGAAGGAAAGACAAGTGACTTAATTAAGTACAAACTGAAAAGACAGTTGGTACAAACAAATACGTACTGAGTACAAACGTATGCATTTAAAAAAATATCGATTTCTTTATGTCGGGTTCCAGGTTCACATAGCTTTAGAAGTCAGCGGATAAACAGACATACGCCCACAGCTATATATATACTTTATTTTATAATGGAGAACACCAGCACATCCAAATATTACTATAAAAATTACTGGATTTGATGCGCCTACTCGTGCAAATAATAATAGTTTTTGTTTCATCGAAATCGGGCCAGGATTTCCAAAGTTGTAGCATTGTAAAGTTTCACCGCTTTTAAAATTTTCGTTCATACGCGCGCTACTGCTATGACGTCACAACGCAACAGTCTCTGTCCGATTGCGAGTAATGCGGAGTGTTTACCTTCATAAAATTTGATTGTTGTGGTTTGCAGTTATTATTTTAAGTATTTGTGTTAGCGATTACTTTAAATATTATTGTTATTAAATAAACATAGCGATGGAAGAGAGTTTTGTAAAAGGACAGTCGGATAACCTACCAAAAGTCGAAATTTTTATGGTTGCGCGATATCTTAGAATGGTGATTTTGTAGCCGCAGAATAGAGAGAAATAAAACTGAATAAGTAAATAACATAAAGTAAGTAAGATTTTCGATCAAGTTTTATTAAGGGTTTTTTAAAAACCTTTTTTCAATAAAAAATAATAAAAAGGATTTTTAAAGTTTTTTGTTTTATTAAAAGGTTTATTTTTGTCGAGTTTTAAATGGCAGGGGTGACAAATATTTTCTTAATTTCATTTTTAAATATGTACCTATTGATTTTTTTATTTGGTACAAAACAAAAAGTTCATTTCATCCTTCATAACAAATAAACTGAGTGATATGACTTGATCGTCATAAACCATCACTCAGATAAAAAGGGATGTATGCTCTGTAAAATTTCATATTACTCCGACGCATCTGGAACGAACGAACGAATGAACAAACGAACGAATGAATGAATGAATGAATCAATGTACCAACGATAAAATGGATGAATGAATGATAGAGTGAATGAAATGAATGAATAAATAAATGAATGAATGGATAATAAATCTTCACACATTCCACACAGCACCATCCAGTTCCACATTAAGCAACTAATGCTTGTATTATGGATATCAGACAGTTGATATACTATGATTACTTTTTTTTACGAACATATTATTATTATTATAACTACAAAACGTCCATGACTCAGGTACAAAGGTAAATGTTAACACATAAACATATGCCCCTAGCGGGATTCGAACCCGAGCGAGATCATTAGGTTAACAGCTAAATGCTAGATAGGATAGCTAGCTAGCTATATGTAAGTATGTAACAAAGAAAAAAAAATAGTATTTTTGAAGTATTCAACAAATTTCAGATTTATGAAATTCTTTACTGTGATGAGCTATTTTCAAAGATACAAAGATTTTGGGAGAGGTAGATAAACAAAAAAATTATCAATCCTGAGACACAATAAAACTCGATCCGTTCTTTACTATTTTATTATTATGTACCTACTAATAGACTAATTTTAACATGTTTTGTTTATAAATAAAAATAAATAGATATTACGTTATGCTAACTTTTAACTTCATAAATTTTAACCACTTTTTCCAAATATTATTACCGCGTGGTACAGAAAAAAACTATTTTTTGGTTGTTTTTTCACTGGAGTTGGTACACATAGGCACAATACAATATTTGTTAACAATTTTAGTGATGCACTATAAGAAAAACAATTAAATTTATAGCGAGACCGCGAGCGCAACGAGCGAAAGTATGTAGATACGCAGAACCGTGTTACGTTGTGACGTCACACGTTAGCGCGATCACTCAAGATCACTAGTCGCGGAAGCCGTACTTTAACGTTTAATATCTCAGTCATTTTTGAAGATAGGAAAAAAATAAAAACAGATTATTTTTTGTCGAGTTACCTATTTTGCAGATTTGCTGAAAAAAAAAATCATTTTGGTTCTCCATTAGCTGTTGCCTGTGACTTAGTCCGCGTTGAAAAAGAAGAAAGTAGCCTATCCTGAATCCTGTGTCCCGTACGTCTAAATATTTATCTACCAAGTTTCATGAAAATCAGTTAATTCGTTTAAGTTATGGAGGAACATACATACATACAATACCTACACTTACAGATTTATTATTAGTATTGATGACTAGCTGCCACCCGCGAGTGTTACTGGGACACGTTACTGCTACATACTTTAGTTTATATTATTTATTATTATTTTAAAATAAAAGTAGCCTAAATTATAGTCCTTCTAACATTAGCTATTTGCCAGTGAAAATCCTGTCAAAATTGGTCCAGCCGTTTCGGAGATTAGCCGAAAAAACACAGACCAATTTCTTTTTTGTTAATTGTAAATAGCAGTTATTTTGATATTAGAAATAAACTCTTCAATTCTATTTATTAGTTTCATTATTATTAGATGCAAATCATTATTAGACCAAAACCTTCCTCGAGAACCACTCTATCTATTGGTGAAAACAGCATGAAAATCGATGCAGTAGTTTTTGAGTTTATCGCGAACAGACAGACAGACAAACGCGACGGAGGACTGTTTTATAATATGTACTTAGTGATTATTATAACTATGTATAGTTTTACAAGAATGTATAGATATAAAAGATATAGATAAGGCAGAGAGATAATATTTATAATTGAAACAGGCAATTAATTCAACTATGTTGTAACGTAACGTCATTCAAATTACGAGAGTTTAGATAAGTGTAGCTACTAAGTTTTCCTGGATGTATGTATGTAATTACTGTAAAGCTACGTTTTCACCTAGTGCTCAGAGCAAAGTTCTGCCAAAGCTCGCTCGAAACAAAAAACATCTGTTTTCATTCAAACGAACAATTGTTCAAAATAAAAATGTTCAGGTAAAAGATCGGAGACTCACCGAGCACGTACAACGCCGGGCGAACGCACAGACAGATCAATAGTTAGCTCGCTACAGACGTCGTTTACACTGAACGAATGAATGAGCGAGCAATCTTTCATTACTGAACAAACACGTTCGCTCGCTCAAGTGTTTTCATTTACGCACGAACGAGCGATTGCTCGCTAAGAACTGTTCAGAACACTAAGTGAAAACGCACCTTAACATGTTATGATAAATAAGCTGTTCTTGGTCTTATTAGGCATTTATGACTAGACTAAACGTAATCATTGTATTTACCTACATACCAAAGGCCAAGCCTCTCTCCATGTTCAGAAAATAACTCTTTATTATGTGGTTAGATAAAAAGATACACTACAAATTATAATGGATTTTATTCAACTGGCAACCGTCGCCGTCAATTAAGTTGCGTTTAAGATTCGTTTGCGGATCGCTCGACGGCATGTCATTGATTCTTCTCGTGTTTAATTTTTAAATTAAATTTTGTACTTAAATACTTAAGTATCCATAATAGATAGGTACATAAACATGTACCCATATCTACCGAGATAATTATCGTCTATTTAGATCGTAGGCACCTACTTGTTTATAAATATTGGACGTCTAAATTAATAAAATATCTACGGCATGGATGAAGGGTACTTAATTAGGCACCTACTTGCCAAAAGACACTAGATAAAAGAAATGAAAATCTATTATTATCTAATACTAATTTATAGAGGAAAAATTTGATTGTTTGTTTGTTTGTTTGTTTGTTTGCATTGAATAGGCTCCGAAACTACTGGACCGATTTGAAATAAATCTTTCACTGT
The DNA here is from genome assembly GCA_945859745.1 of Synanthedon formicaeformis. Classification (NCBI taxonomy): domain Eukaryota; kingdom Metazoa; phylum Arthropoda; class Insecta; order Lepidoptera; family Sesiidae; genus Synanthedon; species Synanthedon formicaeformis. The sequence goes on along the minus strand of OX243969.1, from coordinate 5,122,818 downwards.
TAGGAAGCTTATTATTAGCGATAATAGCCTATGCATAGGCTATAAAATAGCAACATAACATAGGCGCGGACGAACTCACGTGCAACATCACTACATATTATAAAACAAAGTCCTCCGCCGCGTCTGTCTGTCTGCCTGTTCGCGATAAACTCAAAAGCTACTGCACCGATTTTCATGCTGTTTACACCAATGGATAAAGTGGTTCTCGAAGAAGGTTTTAGTATATAATTTACAAAGTTACGCGGACGAAGTCGCGGGCAGCAGCTAGAATTCAATAAAATACTTTTAACAAAATTACTTTTCGACGATAAAGTGCAATGCTACGATATTTCTCATCAAATTATCTGTATAGTTTCATAAATTGTTGGTAGGTAACAAACTCTTTAGTTATAAAATATATTAAATAAGATCTTCTTTATGTAGCATTTTCTGGCAACATTATTGTGATTCAATTCTTTTTTTATTTAGGGTATACCTTCTCCCATTTCGAGTAATATAGTAGATTTCGAGAGATTTCGAAGTAATATAGTAAGTCAATGACCTCTCCACAACATATCTATATGGTCCTTTCATCTTTGCTATAAAGACTAAATCGTTAATCTAAAATTCCTTTTACAAAACATAATATGTAATACGAGTAAATATATGCTTTTACAAGACTTATCTTTTCATTTGTGTATTGTATTTAATTTAATTATATAATTTGTAAACATTTTCCTTGTATAATAATAGTATTTCGAAGTAATATAGTAAGTCAAAAAAAATTAATTATTGCACAGCCTTTATTGTATAATATTCACAATGAAACAAAATTATCATAAACATACATAAGCAAACAGATAAAATTATAACGTACTAAAATACCAGTTATAAAAATTTTAACATTACAAATATAACACTGTATGTAGTTGAAGTTTGAACAGACGACTTAGCTAATAATTCCTGCACCATCTTCACAACCAAAAGGTCTGATGTGTCTTCTCGAGCCTCTCATTCTTATTGAGACGGCTCTTATAATCGAAATTTGTACTTTTACTTTCAGCCAATACATTACTTGTGAATACGCATTTCCCCATTTCATATTTAATTTTGATGCTGTTTTTTTTAAGAAGTTGTTATATTCGGTCCCTATGGCTCCATCGCATGAGATGATAAGTGGTGTAAAGGAGGCTCTTAAGTCCTCTGCAGCTCGGTCATATTTAGAGTGTTTCTCTCGGCTATGTCTCTGTGCTGTTTGTTGCCATGTGAGGTTGCTGTAAGAAGAAGCGTCGGCATTTATAATGCGAACATCGAAGAACGCTTTCCTTGCAGGTTCCCATACACTGTTTAATGACAGGTCTCCTATGAGGGCCGATTGAGTACTATTTGCGTCACGCATTATGGGTTCTGTTGTACTTGTTCCCCAAGCTAGTTCGGCCCATTGTTTACAGTCATCTCTATGTTGGTCATGACCTTGTTTTATCAGGCCACCTTTTTTGCAATTTAGTGCGTGGTTTAAGTCGAAGTTATTCTCTCCGCAACCATCACAGATCTGTGGGAGGCTAGCGGGTTCATGAGCATAACGAATAGCCAAGGCATCATAAAACTGTGTAGCTGTGAGATCGGTATTATTGGCGGTAGTAGGGATGATTGTCAGCCATTGTGACGAGTTCGTTTCCACGACTCTTTGGACACATCTTTTCATTTTGTTTGGTAGTTTTGATATTATCTCTTTGCTTGTTTCGATGTCTCTTAATTGTCGTGTTAGTTTTTTTTTTTCATGGTATCTGTAGCATGAATTTGATGTGCCAGTAGATCTAGGTTTTCAGCATTTTTGATGGCATGAATTAGTATCCTGTTTGATTCTAAGGAAGTCTTGTAGCATTCTTTATTTTTTGTTGGATCATTTATGCCGAGGCCGCCGTGTTTCACTGGTAAATTGAACAGTTCATGTTCAAGTGAGGTTATTTCTCTGTTTAATATAGATGGTGTCAGTGTTGTCATGATGATTCGTTTTAAGAAATCAAATTCTTCATCGGTTTTATCCATTATTGTTTGTAGGTATCTCCACTCGCATTGGAGTGATTTTGTAAAGGCTGTATATACTAATTGTGGGTGCTTTTTGCTAGCTTTTGATAAGTGTTTGATACAATTTGTCCATTCATTGACTTTTTCTTTTATATATTCTTTTTGCCCATCTTCATCGCCAATCACACCACCCAGAAATTGGTGAGAGAGTACAGTCTTCACGCCTAGGTTCCCGAAAAGTCTCTCAGCTTCTTCGATTGATTTATCTTTAACTATAATATAGCTTTTTGAAGGCTCTGGGAAGTAACCGTATTTAGGCCCTTGTTCCATCAGTTTTTCTATCCAGTCTTTTATATTAGTTAGTTTACCAAAGCAAGCGGAATCATCGGCGTACCAATTTTGTACATATTTGACAGGATCTTTGCAACTTCGAATTAGTGGTAAAATCCCAACTGCATACATTAACATCGCTAATGGGTCGCCTTGGGTGGTTCCTTCCTTGCTTAAAATGAAATCATTTGAACCCGATAGGCAAATGACTGCATATCCTCTGTAGGTGTTGAAGAGAAATATTGCGCAACGTGGCCAGTAGATTCTTGCATTCCACAGAGCGATAGGACGATTCAATGCATTGAAGGCGTTTGCTGCATCTATTAAAAGGAGGCCTTCATCATCTTCACCTTCATTAAAACATTTGGTCATAGCATGAATTCCTCCTTCAATGCCTGATTTTATTCCAGCACAGAGTTGATCAGATCCACATGCTTGTTGAATGTCATGTCCTGTCGCGGAGGCCATTGCTTTTGCAATGATGCGTTGTAATACTTCGCCGATGCCGATAGGGCGAACACCTGGGCATTTATTCAGTGCTATCCCTCTTCTTGCTAATAAAGCTCTGATGCAATCCCATTCGACAATTTCGCTACTAATTTTTCTGGTTAGTGCTGCGATTGATTCCCTTAATTCGGAGCTATGATTTCCAAAACGAAGGAGGAGTGACTTCCATTGCTCTGAGTCTGTACCACTCAGACCTGCTCCACCAGATAGTTTTCTAGCAACTTTTTCTATGTGATTTGACGTAATATCGACATTCACTAATATAGGCATGTCAGGGATGTCTAAAAAATCGTTTATTTGGGGGGTTGCTTGGTTGGGATGTTTTTCTTTGAATATTTGATGTACTGTTTTATTTCCTATTTTCTCATTTGGATCCATGATACCACCCCCGGACCTTTCTGTTATCCATTTATTTGCTTGTCTGATTTTTCCTTGTAGCATTAGACGACTAAATATTCTGACATCATGGTCATTGTCCAGTTTCTGTTTGTTTTTTGAGGTTAATTTTGAATTGCAGAGTATGGCTTCAGCTATTAACTCGTCATATAGATTTGAGTTCCACATTTCCATTCTTCTTTGAAGCGTTCGTCTGATATCCTGGCCAGATTTAACCATGGGATCTCTCTGTAGGATTGTACTACATAAAATGAATATTTTCTCAGAGTTTCCTTCTCCAGGTAGTTGGTTTGTAAGTTCTTTTATTTCTGTAGTAAGGAGTGTGGTAAATTGTCTTCCGACATTACCTTGTGGAATATTATATTGCTTACTGTGAAGATTTATGAGTTTTTTCCATCGCACTCTCCATATTGTGTCTGGGCCACCTTCGCTATTTAGTAGCTTGGCATTGAATCCTTTGAGGAATAAGTTTTGAACAGAATCTGGTATTTTTTCTTGATCGATAGATTCATGAATTGTTTCGTCGATTTCCCTTATATTTTGATTCAAAGTAATTGGTAGGTATTGGAATCCCGGGTGGGACATGAGAATATGTCTCTTTAAACCTCTCTTTTTGTATTCATGAAAACATACCGGGCATGATTCCTTTGATGAAGATGTTTGGGGAAAGGTTTTGAATTAAGTGTGGTAGATTTTTAAGGTGTTTTTAGGCTAAATTAGTTAGGAATTGTCATAGTTTTATAAAAATATAGTTTTCATATCTAGGAAATAAATTTACAATTTTATAATTATTTTAAAATATAAAAATAAAACATTACGACATACTAACCACAGAGTAACACATTTTGTAATAAGCGCACAATTGTTCTACTACAACCAGTATTCCAGTACCCAATCTAACCTATTTTCTGCATTGCAAAGTCTTGTAACACATTTTGTAAACGGGTGAGCTCGCTCCGCTCGCATTTATTTTCATAACATTCCAGAACCTAACCTACCCTATTTGTTTTCTGTACAAATAAGTCTTGTAACACATTTTGTAATAAACGCAGAGAATACTAATATTAAGTGAACAAATACTAATTTTATAAAATTAACTTCTAAACAGTAAAAATTTAAAGTGTTGTAATGAAAACGTGTGTTGTAGTGATGTTTTTAAGTGATGCTGATAGTTCAAACAAACGTGGTATATAAATACTTATTTGTATTGTAAAGAAATATTAGGTTATGTTTTAAAATAATTATAAACTTAATTGTAAATTGATTTCCTAGACATAAAAACTATATTTTTATAAAACTATGACAATTCCTAACTAATTTAGCCTAAAAACACCTTAAAAAACTACCACACTTAATTCAAAACCCAACCCGATGTTTGTGGCTGAGATGATGTAATTTCAGCGCTGTCATCTCCGTCGTCCTCATCCATTTGTATTTTCCAAAAATTTTTAAATTTATACAACGATAATTTTGTGGTTGAATATAAAATATAACAAGGAATATAGAAAAATAATAAAATAAAATGAAATAATATTTTTTGACGTGACGTCTTGTCTTTTAGACTTTTTCTTTTTCAATGTAGTCAATGACCTCTCCACAACATATCTATATGGTCCTTTCATCTTTGCTATAAAGACTAAATCGTTAATCTAAAATTCCTTTTACAAAACATAATATGTAATACGAGTAAATATATGCTTTTACAAGACTTATCTTTTCATTTGTGTATTGTATTTAATTTAATTATATAATTTGTAAACATTTTCCTTGTATACATATTACAAAATAAATTGACCTAATGACTCGCGTTTCTGTGTACTACTACTGATTGATTTGTTTATTTCTAACGAATAATAATTACATTTACGAAGAGTCGGAACAGTTGTTATGATTTTACAATGATGTATTATGATAAACACCATGGACTTCCCTGTTTTATGTAATAGTTTCGCAGTCACCCCTTTACAAAGATAACCATGAAATAATAACATAATATGTATGTTGCGTGTTTCAATTCATGATGCCCTCATCCCCATTTCCCTTGTCCAGTTGTCCCCTGTCCTTTCTTCTTTCCCTTGTTATTCTTCCTTTCACGGTAAGTAATAGCTTCTAATCAGCTTCTAATAGCTTAATATTCTTTGTCTTTAACTTATGTCAGCAGCGCACTTTATAAAAATAGTAGAACAGTTTGGACATGTTCCATTAAAATTATTCGAATCCAATCTGTCATACTGTGCAGTAGAACTAGATGGATTTTTTTTTACAAACAGTTTTATCGTAGAACTAATAGTAGAACTGTTTGGACTAACCCACTCATATAGCGTTGTTTGTATTAATAGGCGACGGTAGCCTACCATCAAGTAGACCGTCGACCATCAGACAGAGAAAAAGTAGAACTTTATTTGAAACCTGCTATATTAAGAATAAATAATATATTAAGAATAGAAGAATTAAAAGTTAACCAAACACTCTAATGTCTATTATTGTTTACATTAAATCATTCATGTAGAGTATGTCAAGGAAGCTGTATATTTCCATTGCAATAGAAAATGCAATGGAAACTTGGCTATATTTGCATTGATTGAAATACGCGCCAATGCGGTCATACTCCCCCACCGGCTGCTTCGAAACGCATTCGCCAGCCGAACTTTGCCGAATGGAAATCGATGCCAGCCGAAGACTCGGTCCGTGGGCGGTGGGCCATCCAACATTGCTTTCGCCAAGGTTCAATTCAAATTTCAAATAACGAGTGGCAAGTCGCAATAATAGCAAGAAAAATTCATTGTAAACCTCTCGGTGATAGTGGTATAACGCGAATAATACAAGGACAGCCGAAAATCGCGAACAACATTGTCGCGTTGTCACATATTTGCTTTAAAATGAACAAAATAAGATCCGGAGTAAAATAAGCGCACAATATTGAAAGCGTTTTGTGTTTGTACAATTGCGTAGAACAATATATTTAAATTAACGAGTTGAACTCTTGCGTGGCACGTTGAAAAACTTTACAATTATACCGTGTCGTTACACCAGTGAGATGTTTGGGGAAAGTTTTGGGTAGTAAAAGGTTGTATTTGAAAGTTTACACGGACTTGTTGCGAATGTGTATAGAAACGTTTATAGCAATTCACGGGCGCACTGCTATGCGCCACGACTTGGTGCATTTCATACGACATACTTCCTCCGACCATTACAGCGAAGGAAGGATATAGTCAATGCAGGTAAGCATGCGATATTACAACACCTCGAGACTGAAAAGGGTCTAGAGGGCTTTTTTTTTATTAAAAATTCCACCAGTCTTGTACCGGATTTACTCGGTTGGGTGGGTGGTGTAACCAGAAAGTTCGAGTTGCTTTGGTATTTGCAAACTTTTTGTATAATAAAAGATGGTTTCACTGAGGTAAAAAAAAAATTAACAAATGTTTTTTGTAAAAGAAAAATAAAACGTCTTATAAAAATAAAAATGTAAGAATTATTTTGAATTTCAATCGTTTTTAAATCATGATTAAAGCTTTCTGCAAGCTCACCTTAGAAAGATAATAGCAACACATCCATACTTCATATGGATGCATTTTTTCTGCAAACCCTCTTTTCATTAGAAAAACCGTATTAAAATCCATTTAATGGTAAATAAGAATGGGGTAAGCAGACAGAGACGGACATCGAATTTGTTTATGATATTCAGTTTGAAATATTTTTATATAAAAAAAGAGCGGCAGGCAGGCCGACAGGAGAACTTGCAGCAAGCTAATAATAAGGGATCCTAATGAACTGCGGCATAATACGTCGATTCCCTGAGGGTATTCTGATGAAACAAGGAGTTCAACAGGATCCCCTTGGGCATTCAGAGGGGATACTTGGTGGACCCGCTCGAAACACAGAGGGGAATACAGGTGCGCTGCCGACCTGCTTGGGTAGGCGGGATCATTTCAGAAGCGAGTTTGTTCCACAATTCAAACTTGCGCTAGATACAGTTTCTAATCCTGGATAATAAGTTTAGATCGCGATCGTTCGAAACCTTGACACAAATTAAATTTTAAAGAAAACTGAATCAGTTTAGTTAGCTGACTTGTAACGTCACACGTCATCTAGGAAATCCGTACTTTCGTATACTAATATTATAAATGCGAAAGTTTGTATGAATGTATATATATATGTATATAATTTCACGCAAAAATTACTGAACCGATCACCATGAAATTTTGCATACACGTTGTCTGGGACACCAGAAAGGACATAGGGTACCTTTCATCCAGAATGCGGACGAAGTCGCGGACACCAGCTAGTACAAAATATAACAAAGCTAGGTACCTAGCCGCTCGCAATCGGCTTTGCCCGGGATGCAAATTTTTATATCTACACAAATTTTTCTTGTTAATTCCTCATTCCATAAGTGAAAAATGAATTAAAATACGTATATTTTTTTAAAATATTTTTTATCTATATACTCTTACGACTTAATAAGGTTAACTTTGATCTAAACTTAATAAGGTTTTATTATATACTACATAAACCTTCTGTGAAAATTTATATTACTGATGGTGAAAACTGCATCAAAATGCGTGGTTTAGGAGGAGTTAGCGAATATGCAGACAATGACAGACGCGGAAAGTGACTTTGTCCTATACCCTTACAGGATTACATCCTACAAAGTATCAATTACGCTATATCGAATTAAACAATCACGCTATATTACAACAGCTTGTTAATGCGTAAATTTTAAAAGGTTAGATGTTATACCTATCTGGATACCACAGTCATGCTTGCGATGTCCTTAACACTTTTGAAATGCCAAAGGTTATTTCTATTAATAATAATAATAATAATCATTTATTTCAGGCATAGAACATCTATAATTAACTATGTATTAACAAAATAATAACAAATATATACATCTATGTAAAATATACATCTATGTGAATTATAATATATAAATATTATTACATCCTTACTAATCCTTATGTGAAAGTGAGTTTGTTTGTTAGTTACGCTTTCAAGCAAAAACTACTGAACCGATCACCATGAAATTTTGCATACACGTTGTCTGGGACACCGGAAAGGACATAGGGTATCTTTCATACCCTATGTCATCATAGGTATTAAAAAATAGTAAATGCACGCTAAAAATTAAACGAACGTAATTTGGTAAATTATTCGGCCACCCATTTCAACTTATTTTTTGAACTTTTTTGGAACTTGATATCTACTTTTTTGCTAGATGGAGGTAAACCTGTAATTATATTTTCTAAAAAAAGACTTTTATTAGTGATAATAATCACAATACAATACAGAATTAGAATATTTTGCGATAGAACATGAGGTCTTTTAAGTTATAAAAATTTTGTCGGCTAGTAACAAAATTATATGAAGTTAGATATTATATCCTAGCTCTCATAGCGTTAAGAATATTTAAACAGCTTGTGGGTGAGATTATGTTATTGACAGTAACAAAACATATTCGCTTATTATCATATGTAGATATCTTCAACACATTATTTAATTAACCTTGAATATTCACGCTCATTAGAGCGTTTCGTTACCTTTCGTTTCTAGTTTTTTCAGTTGGCTAACCCTGTTGAAATGGTAACTACCTATTCAATTTCTTGGCGTAAAACTGCAACAACATTAGTTACTGATTTAATATTTTTAGTTTTTTCTCTATTTCTTCCATAAGTAATTTCTAACTTTACTAAAGTCCCCCACTTTGTTTTTCATCCTTTATCCTACAAAGGTATAAAGTAGTGTTGCATCTTCACTAGTAGTTATTGCTTTAGGTATTGCTAGTATGACACACTGATCGAAATTCGTCCAAAGTAATTTCGAAGGGGAAAAAGTAAAATAAAAAACATAAAAAGAAGAAAATGTATTTTTCTACACAAAAAGAAAAGAAAATCGGTTTGAGTTCAAATTTAATGGTAAAAGTGTAATCTGTTTTTTGAAATAGAAGTACTATTTTAAGAAAAATAGTAAACTTCTAATAATATGGGAAAAGTCGAAAGCGGCGATTAGAAAAAGACTTGGGCAGTATCTACCTATACCATCACGTGGACTTTTCGACCCGCCTGTCCACCAAGGTATACTTAATAAAAATAAATTTCATCAGTAGGTATAAAAATCAGAAATTTAACTGTATAGTAAAAAGCGCGTGTTTAATAAAATGAGTTTGTCCGATATTTTCCGGGTTATCTGCGCTCAAGACCTTTCCACGAATAACTCCGTAAATGACAGGAATATGGTACTGAGGCGAATACATATATTATTTTATATACCTCTCTATTTTATTCTCTTTACCAACAAGTAAGCCAAAATTCCTAAAAATTTATAAAAAGATGGTTATGTCAACCATAATAAAAAAATACTTGGCAATCTGCCTGCCGTATGGTTCACACGTTTAAAAAGTTTTACGTTTTTCTCCTCTAGACATCATGGTACACTTTTTAAGCTTCAATGACATCAGTTGTAGAAACGTAGACGAAGATAATTTTGAGTTGGTTACTAGTTATCTGGACGAGCAGCAGCAGAAATAAAACCCTGCTTAACTAGATATAAATTACCTATATAGGGTTAGTTTATAATTGTAAACTAATCCGACTTATATTGAGTCTAAACTCGCTGTATCTGTTTGTTTACATTTTTACTTTTACGAACAAAATTTACATTTTTTTTTCGTAATGCAGAAAGTATTGTATAAGTCAAAGATTTAAATCGAAAGATGCGCGGTAATCTCCTCGCGCCATACTAAAAACACACCGAAAATTCTTAACAATGGGTTGGGCGCAGGCGCTCAACCCAACTACAGTTGCACGTTAGCTACAGTGAGTGACGGTCGCTTGTTGAGAGCGTCGCTATCGTCACAGTCACGTTTGAAGTAAGGAATGTGTTGTCTGTGTTTAAAAGTGTGTTTAGACAAGTATATGTATTTTATACTTTTGTCTTTAGTATAATGTATGTTGTAACACACTTTTGGCTAGTAATGCCCCATCTCTTGATTTAAATCTTTGGTATAAGTATAAACCAAGACTAGTTCGGTCAACCGGACTGTTATCCGGACTACTGGGAATGGACCAAAATGATTTAAATGACCAATATTAATCCCAAATACCTATGCTATGTCTAAATGTTCACGTCTCAGGGCATTCTATAGATCAAGAATTTATCCTACGGACTACTGGAAAACGGATTAGAGTGAAATTTTATTATTACCGCGATCATGCGAATTGTGAAACAAAATTGTTGGCTGCGGTAATTTTGTCCTACAACAAACATGAGGTTTTTCCGTTGTGAGGATTCAAATTGTAGCTGACACTTCGGAAATAGATTTAGTTTACATGTAATTTTCCTGCCTATGTAAAAAAGGGTTACTTTAGGACTTGGGCACACAATACACATGAACGTACGCAGGACTTTTGGTTGTCTCCGTGACGAGTTGTTGTGAAGGCCGGCCAGTGACATCGGTGACCAAAATAATATCGGTGACATCGGCGATACGAGGCAATACGAGCACCAATTTAATATAAAAATATGTAGATATCGTAGTAACTTGCAAAATATTTTGACTTGTAGGTAGATCGGAAAGTTTCGATGAGTACTCTTAAATACTTAGGTACTATTCTAGCGCATTGTGTATATTCCATTTAATTCAGATTCCACTGTATTGGTGGGGTGCTTGACTGAAGATTGACGTTTACCGCTATGCATCTCTGAATAAATTCATTAGTCACGCTATCGTTTTTGTTATTTACAAGAAACAATTTTGTTGGTCTTTAGACTATGGACTTGCTTGGCAAGACTCCACATGGATTTTATTATATCAACAATGGAAAGACGTTTGACTCTTTTTTTTTTGCGCTGATTCGTAACAAAGAAACCTGTAGGGCTAAAGCCTATATAACCTAAGTAATTACTCATGTGTAAAATGCGTTCGGCTGTTCTGAGATTGCAGAAGGCCTGTTTTGTGTCCAGTATTTAGGGCCAGACTCCTCTTAGTAATTTTCTGCAGAATTTGCTTCTTAAAAATTACAAAACATTACCATAAAAAAGCCATTAGTTATTTGAAATGAAGTTTTATTTTTGTGCAAGCAAATGATTCAATGATAATTATCTAATACGATTCTCATTGCGTCTTGATTATTATTATATAGAAAATGTTTATTTTATTACCTTTAATTTTATATATCACAACGTAGTCAATTAAAATGACCTTAAGTTTTGATGTTATTAATTTTAAAACAATTTGTTTCTCAGGTCGCTAATCGATGGCGTTCATTATAAGCATCAGAGGGGACTTCTACACTTACTTGTGGCTGATTTACTGCAAAATCTACTCGGCCATTGTATGGTTGGTCGGCAATCATTGTCGCGGTGCTGATAAGGGTCGCTCCGTGATAAGCGCTGGAGTCGGCGGACAGTCGTCTGGAGGCCTTCACAGAGTGCGCACGCGCCGTCGCAAAACGCAGCAACAGCACCACCGTGCCAAACACATTGTCGCATTAGCACGAAGACCGTCTTTGAGAAGAATAGTGATGGCACCGGGAGCTAGTACTGCACACACCATGATGGAGGACAAAGAGAATCTCCTCAATGGAGTCTTGACCTCTGGTGAGTGACTTACGCTTTTTTGAATCCATTATAAAGATTTAAATCGCATATGCGTGATCCATGTTTGACTTTGCAAGCGAAATTCAAAGTAAAGAATAGTCAATTTCCTTCGTATTTGGTCGTCCACTTGATGGTAGGTGGCTACCGTCGCCTATAGCATCGTCACTACAGGTGCTACAAGGGATTAGGGATTAGTAAGAGATAATAATATATAGCAATGGGCTCTACCTATTAGGTATTTATTTTAGCTTGTATTACCTAAGTACTTGTTTCCTTTTCAGTGAAAGTTTTATGTCATTGACACACATTCTAGACGTTAACTTCTAGGCGTTTAGAGAACTGTTATATAATCGATAAATCAATAACTTTTCAAATAGTTTTTTAAAGTTCAATTAGAAACTCGTATCCATGTTTCAAAATGCCCACCCAACCCAAATCTCTTCGTTTGTTCGAAACCGCTTTTAAAACGTAAATATAAATAAACAGTTCACGTAAACAAAGGACACAGATATGTTTTTCAATACTTACAGTTGATTTATTTTTAACAATAAGAAATGTTTTATTTTAAAACGGCCTGAGATAGAGGCGCCTCCGCTCTCTTCCGCAAACACTTCCTCGTTTGGCTGGTACTCGTTAAGGTCAATAACTAATATTAAATTCAATTATTAAAATAAAATAACAGTGTACTACTTGTCTTGTACAGTTTTGCATAATTCAATGCGAAGTAATGCTTATTTTCCTAACGCTTTATCAATGCTTTTATCAAAGGCATCCTAACTCATCAGATATAATTTGCGGTTTTTTTTTAAATATTTTGAATAACCAGTCAATATTCTATCATCATTGCTTTTAATGGATTATGTATAATATTTATACTATCTTTTGCCTGTGACTTCGTCCGCGTCCCTCGGGTATAACTACTATTTTTCTGGGTGAAGGGTAGTCTATGTCCTTTTCTGGACCCTTAACAACGAGTGTCACGAAGACCGGTTGAGAATTGAGAAAGCATTTGACCAGCAACACTGCACTTAACACTGTTTAAAGCTAAATTTAGCACTTCAATTGTCCATTCAGTTACCTTGTCGTTTATTGTTAGCTATTTTGGCAACAGTATAAGGTTAACTTGAACTCTGTAAACACCTCTTTGGCCAGTTTTTGTACACAATGGCCTCTGCACTCTGCAATGGCATATCGCCAAATCATACACCGATGACTGCAATAAAACTGTACAACTATTGCGTTATTAGAATATTAAACTCTGTTTGAATATTAAACGTGGTATGTGTATTATAGACTTAATTTTATCATGAATCCACAGTCACTTTATAGAGAAAAAAATAACTGTAGGAACATTAATTTGACAATATATTGATACAAAAGTATCTACTTAATTTGATATAGTTTTATAACTAAACCTTAACTAGTACCTAGGTAGTTTATAAAACAAACGTTCAAATCAATAAAGAGACATATTGTCATTGATGTTGTGGGAAAAAACGGTTCAACTATAGTACCTAGGTTTCATTGTGCGCTATTCGCACTATTCCCATTATCTATTTGGCACCATTTGGATAGTTTCTAGTTATGATTATATAATATACTATAAGTAAGTTATAATAATATAAGCAGGTATTTTTGACTGATGGTCAAGAATACCGAAACGCGTCGATGCGATGTCAGTTTGATTTGGTTTGATATTGATGGCGTGACAGTGACAGTTGTGAACATGTGGTCAATTACTACTTAAACGCGAATGATTGGACTTTGTTCGCTGTTATAAATAGAGATCACACTTTTTGTCCCTGTTAAGAAAATTGTGTTTCAATTTCATTTAACTGGTGTGACGTCACTGCGTACTTGGTTGCACTTTAAATACAGGCAAACAAAGCATAGTTTTGATCCGTTTATTATTTTAATGCACCAAAATCACAATTTATTTTTAACCAAACACTGTTTGTCGACAATAAATTCATAAACGTTGTTATTTCTATTTGTAATCTCTTATAATTTAGGTAGGTACGTGCAATCAATTGCGTAATTTAACTGTAAAAACATTATAAGAGTAATAAATTAAAGACTCAGAATGAATAGAGAACCAGTGGATCTAGTATGAGTTCAGAATGACGCACTAGCTAGCGAGAGCCTATAATAAGAACACTTAGGTCAATTGGTATTGTCACTGTCCGACTTAGGACTCAGATCCTAATCCTTTAGTACTGGTTTACGCGGGCTTAGTAGTGACAAGTGCTAACTACTTGTCACTAATACTAAGTCCCAATGTGTAAACTGTGAGATTAGTGCTTAGTATTAGTGTTTGTGAATAGTGCAAGGGAATAGAAATCGATCCTTTTTACTAAGTGACAAGTACTAAGCACTTAGCTACTAAGCCCGTGTAAACCAGCCATTAGAGATGAAGTATAATACTTAATTAAGGATTAGCATCTAGTTGAGGTCAGGGCAAGGGGCTTTGACATCACCACTGCAAACAGAAAAAACAGCAGCACACGTATGGTTTTCTATTTAACCTACTACTTAGTAAGTTAGATAGACGGGCTTTCCATTTTACGCAGTATTTGTGTCTCTACTTGACTATTAATACTAACTTTGTTATCTAACTTGATAATAAGACAAAAACCTATATATTATTCTAGAACACTCATTCATGAGTCGTGTCGTGTTTTGACTTTTCCCTTTTCCCAGTGAACTGTTATGTAAGCATGACAAGTTTATGTAGGTACTTTTCCATGTCACGAGTAGATAATATGTCAATGATAGTGAACGCGAATATCACTATAATAACTTATGACAATAATATTGAATGATATGATGAAACAGAATGACACTGTTACACATTAAATAGTTAGCGACTTGAAATAGCTTGGTCTTTAATCCATAAATAACTGACATTTTTTTAAAAGTAATTTAAAGTGTTAATTCATTTAATGAGTCGGATGTAATAAATTAAATTGTTTTGGTGACAAAATTAGGTACAGTAAATTAGCATAAATATTATGTTGAAACGTCTATGTTTTTTGTAAAGTTTCAAACTTCAACATTCACATTCAAACTGCGTTACTGCAAATTACCTATACCTACAAATATGAATCCATCCATCCATCCTCACTATCTTTCGCGTTTATAATAAATACAGGCTAGCGCCCGCGACTTCGTCCGCGTTGAAAAAGAAAAAAGTAGCCTATCCTGTGTCCTGTATCTAAATGTTTATCTACCAAGTTTAATGAAAATCAGTTAATTCGTTTAAGAGTTATGGAGGAACATACATACATACATACAGATTTATTATTACATAGTAAGTATTAGTGGGATTAGTAGGAATCTCATTAAATAGATCTCCATTGCAAAATTTAAACAAACAACACACATTGCTTACAAACAAAACAATTATTACAAAACCTGCATCATCAATTAGGTAGCAGTTAGGTTAGTAACACTTTAGTTCATAAAATATGGCAGTATCGTATGACGTACGGCCACGCCTCCAGTTTCGAGGCCAATGCCGCCTCTTCCGAACCACAGAGTAAACAAAATTAATAGGTACCTAACCTAGCCGTACAAATTGAACAATAGAACACGCTTCGATATGATAGATAAGGTTTCAAATAATATACCTAATATTTGTAAAATGTAATTCCACATTTCATCATTATTGTGATAAAAACTGTTTCATTGTTATTTTAGTTTCTTAATAAATTAATACCTACTGCCAGTCACAAAATAAAAAAATACACAAAACACGTATGAATAAAAATGAATAGCACTGCATTTCAGCTATTTTTGCATAGGTTTTTAATATATGCTGTCAGCATCGATCAGGGTTACAGAAAAAGGATAACATTCATCACGAAAAAAACACTGTTCCCGAGGGGTCATATGGAAATAATAATAAAACAATTCAATTCCATAAAAAAATAATGAGTTATTAGTCAAATCGCGTGTAATCACGCGAGTTATCGCAAGTTATCGCCTTAGAAAAAAGGGAAGTAGGGGAAGTCGCGGGTGAAAACAACTAGTATTTAATTTAAATGCCATAAGTAGGTAATAGGTAACTTTATTAGATAATATTTCGTAACATTCGGTTTAAAAAAGCTATTGGTGTATTTTAGACAAAAGTAGATATAACAATAGACCGAAAATAGATTTGACGTTTAAAAAGATTAAACTGAAAAAAAGTATGAATAATTTATGAAACTACTCAAACAAATATCGAAGAGGTATTGTGGCACTCTCTAAATTTAGAGCACGGCTCTAAATTTAACAATAATATTAGTTTAACTTATCAATAAAGATATTTAATTAATTTAACCCAAATAAGCATTTAGATCATTTTCAGGTTTCAGTGATTACAACTTTATTTTTATGTTAAAAAATTCCTCATTTCAATATTTAAAAAAATAATTTCAATAATTCAAAATGTGTTGATTTGATAATGATAACCTTTCCGGCCCAAAGATTTAAATTGAGAGATGCGGCATTACTAGCGAAAGTGTGTTACAAAATACAACATACATTGTACTAAAGACAAAAGTATAAGATACATATACTTTTGTCTAAACACACTTTTAAACACAGACAACACATTCCTTATAGCCCGGGAGGTTGCGTTGCATTTCAGGTAGTCATTTTACTCCGCTTAATTGTTATATTGTTCGATAGATCTGGTATGCCTAATAAGTGAACCAAGCGTCAGCTGACGCACCCGCGGTGGGTGTGGGTGTGAGAGGCTGCGAAAGTGGTTAAAAAAAATAAAAAATAAAGTAATAGTACGCCTACTGAAACTTTTTTCATAAATAGTTGACGTCTTAGTGACATGAAAAAAAATCGTCAGCTGCATCGCGGAGGGGGGGCTTTGCGTCAGCTGCTAGCATGAACTTGTAAAAAAAAAATTAAAAAAAAGTAATAGTACACCGGATGAAATTTAACTAGGTTATTGTTTACATAAATAAAAGTACGAAAACAACAATCAGCTGCGTGTCTAGTGGTGGAAAGACCGTCAGCTGACGCAGTAAAGTTTTTATCTCTATAAAACTTTATCGAGAATTTGTTTGCCGCCTGTACGGATTCAAAGTGATCAACGATGTCAACGCTACATGAGTATCTACGTTTATAAAAAACACAAAGTTAATGACAAGAACGATATGCTTAAATTGAAAAATCGTATCGATGGAGCAATTTTCCCACCATGTAAATCCGAGCTACGCCAGAATTTATTGCGCACGACATATTGTATATAGCACATCTTTGGAGCCATGCACACCTTCAAAACCCTTCGCAATTATCTCCCACTGACTGGGGATGGGAAGAAAAAGAAAATAAATATATATTTAAATGGTTCGAGGGAGATCAAGTACCCCCATAAATTACCAGTATAACGGATAGCAGCGAAAATATTGAAGATATGGAATTTTTGTTGGTGACACCTTTTTTCATCGTGTGCATCTCGGGTAGCCTAATTTTGACGATTAAATAATTCATTTACAGATAACGGCAAAGAAAAACAAGGAGACATTTGAACGAGATGAAGAGAGCAGTTTGTTAGAAGGCAGTTCTGATGACGATTTGTCAGAGAACAATTATGATAGCGACACAAATGCTAATAAATAATTTCTAGAAAATTACGAATTTCTATATTCCTATTTTTTATATATATTACCTTTAAGTTCGTTTATCAAGTGTATATATATATAAAATATATATATTACTAGTGACCCGCTCCCGGCTTCGCGTGGGGTGCAATTTACACCTTTTAAGTTTTTTAAGTTGTATCAAATTGAGGGTTAGTTACGAAATTAGATCAAAATCGGTTCAGCAGTTTCAGAGTTCATTAGGAACAAACATGTGACATGTAATTTTTATATTTATACAGAAATTACTATTATTACTACATATTACATGTGTATACACTGTATCATACTTGATATTACTGTATATCACTTAATAACTTTCGTTCATATACCTACATACATATATATAATATGTTGTATATAAACATATCATAAAATTTTTCATACGATATTATTTTATACACGTAATTCTTTCCGGGTCGCCATTTAATTGTTAAATAAATAACAGGTCAATAATTACGTTTGCGAAAATTAAGCCAATTGCTCAAGACTAGCGGTGGGTGTGGGTGTGAAAGGCGGCGAAAGTGGTAAAAATAATAATAAAATAAAGTGATAGTAAGCCGACTGAAACCTATTTTCATGAATAGTTGACATCTTAGTGAGATGAAAAAAAATTGTCAGCTGCATCGCGGAGGGGGGATTATGCATCAGCTGCTTGCATGAACTTGTAAAATTTTTTTTAAAAATAAGTAATAGTACGCCGGATGAAATTTAACTAGGTTATTGTTTACATAATTAAAAGTACGAAAACAACAATCAGCTGCGTGTCTAGTGGTGGAAAGGCCGTCAGCTGACGCAGTAAAGTTTTTATCTATATAAAACTTTATAAACTTTACTGCGTCAGCTGACGGCCTTTCCACCACTAGACACGCAGCTGATTGTTGTTTTCGTACTTTTAATTATGTAAACAATAACCTAGTTAAATTTCATCCGGCGTACTATTACTTTTTTTATTCTTTTTTTTTACAGGTTCATGCGAACAGCTGACGCACAATCCCCCCTCCGCGATGCAGCTGACGATTTTTTTTCATCTCACTAAGATGTCAACTATTCATGAAAATAGGTTTCAGTCGGCTTACTATCACTTTATTTTATTATTATTTTTACCACTTTCGCCGCCTCTCACACCCACACCCACCGCTACTTGAGTAGCTGACGATCAGTTCACTGACTGTCGGTTCGAGATCAACTACCGATATCAAAATCAACCGGCTTACTATGATTTGTTCATTTGCAACGCTACCTCCCGGGCTATTACTTCAAACGTGACTGTGACGATAGCGACGCGCTCAACAAGCGACCGTCACTCACTGTGGCTGGCGTGCAACTGTAGTTGGATGTAGCGCCTGCGCTAAACCCATTGTTAAGAATTTTTGGTGTGTTTTTAGTATGGCGCGAGGAGATTACGCCGCATCTTCGACTTAAATCTTTGTTCCGGCCTATATATGTCTTTCCAAAATGGCGTCCGGTTTAAGACAATTAAGATCATGCAGAATGATTAAGATAAAACCCAAATTATATTAAAGCATGATAGGTAGGTACCTATCATGCTTTTCTTTAATTGTTTATTTCATTAATTTTTTATCTATAAAAAATATTAATCTGATAGTAATTGATTATGGTAATGTTTAGAACATTGGTTTTGGTTGCTATATGCCGATATGCCCCCCCATACATTTTATCTGAGAATGTTGACACATTCATTATCAGGTAAGTATTTTCGAGTAACTTTGGCAAACATTTATCTATTAGATAGATGTTTACATATTAGGCACACGTAGGTACCTATAGTTATTATGAACACAAAAAATATTTGATTAAAGATAATTTGAAACTTAAAACAATAGATATGTAAGTAGGTACTAAGGTGTATGCAATAACAATGTTTTTTACTTACCTACATTTAGCGAGAATCATAATGGCGCCCCCATTCTGTGCTTTATTTTCCACCAGAAATTTATTTTCCAAATATGTACAAATTTATTTTCCTTGAAATCTATTCCACTGAAACATGATCAACTGATTCTTCGTAAAGTTAGTTACATTTGCCTTTAGACAAAAAAATTTTTAGGTATTTGGAACCTTAGCTGCTCAATAGGCATAGAAAACACGAGTCAAGCTTAACTTAGCACAGGTATTCACTTCTAAACTGAAGTGATATTTGAACGCTGAACTAAACGCTGAAAAATTAACTACTGGAACAAATCGGACTGAATCAACCAGTTACTTTATCAGTTGAATCTTTATCATTACTTTATCAGTTACTTCGAAATTCGAACTTATTATGAGATTCTTGTTAGGGCCTCTTTCACCAACTAAAAGTAAAGTGTTGATTAGCTACTTTTAGAAATTATTTTATGTTTTATTAAATTATGCACTCGGTTTACTGCATCCTTCAATTTTTTTTTAATTTTTTTTTTAATGTTTAGGACTTTACCGTACAAACAAAGGTATATCAATCAGCACCATCATCCCCGGTGACCGGTGACTTTAAATTGCGGTTAGCCTACTTGACACATTACTTAGAGATGGTGAAAGAGGCCCTTAAACTCCTTATTATAATTTGTGACAAAGTGTACGAGTACGAGTTTTATAGATATCACATATTTTGCCTCTATCCATCCATTCAGAAAGTAAGTAGGTACCTATTTTGTTCGCGCCACGAAGTGCCAATAAACCCTACAAGTAAACATACCTATACTAAAATAGATAATAATGTAATCTTTATTATACTTTTTTTTAAACTTCACAATTACAACGCGAGTAGATATGTCGGTTTTATAGCGACGTGCTCGTTTGTACAGATAAAATTTTAATTACGTATACCATTTCAACACTGACAACTCCCTGGTGGGCGTCGGCTTTTGTATCAACTTTACATAAATTACTTACCCTCATTTTGATATTGACTCGGCTACAACATCGTAAACTACTCGTTGATAACATATTGTATTGTACCTATATTATTTGTTTATTTGGATCTAAATATAATATACGCGAACTGAAATTGTATGAAAATGTATGGAATCACTTACTTGAAATTGGTTCCGCGCGTTCTTTAATACTGAATAATAGTACTGAATAACCATTTTAAATTAATTTAAAGTTAACAGTTTAACCTCTAAAATTGTGCCATTTTTATTATTAGTAACAAATTCAAGAACGCGCGGAACCAATTTTTAGTAAGTGATTCCATTCTTTTGCTCGCGAGTGTAGTTGAGATTGTACCTACATATATCCTTTTAAAATAATATTTATTTGAAATTACTTAAATGGTTTTTCTTCTTATTCTCTTTTAATGTCTTGGCTCCATCAGACCTTTTCAGATGATTTTGTCGGTGTCATTTGTAGAAATCGCAATTAAAAATAGCCTTTTTTAAAATAAAAAAAAAGGCAACATTCAAATTAAAATCAATAGTAACAGATCCCGAGATTAGTCAGTCAAGTCCACAATTTTTCTTTGAGTTTTCCAAAACAGGTCCGTCAAGTCCAAAGCAGTTAGGTCCATGAAAAGCTTTATTCAAAGACCAATAGCATCTAGCACCAATGAACGTAAAAATAATATTTTTTACATAACATTAAATTCAAACTTCGATAATACCATATTATTATAGTTTTGATAACATTGTTTATTGTTAATAAAAATATACTTAAGTTTTATCATTTCGTCGATTCAAAACTTAATATTTTGGAGTTATTATAGGTATTATATATCTTTATGTAAACTTATATAAGTAGGTACTTTGCCTACTCAATTCGCCATATTGTATTTGCCTATTTATTTTAATTAATTATTCATTTATTATTTATTCATCCATCATTTCATACTATATACTATTATATATCTACTACATATTATACTGTTATACTATCCATAATAATATTATTAAGGTGAAAATACTCTGTCTGTCTGTTACCTTTTCTCGCTTTAACTTCTCAACTGATCATCGTGAAATTTTGCATACTCGTTGTCATGGATGCAAGAAAGAACTTAGGATACCTTTCATCCAGAAAAAGAAGTACTATTTCCAAGGGATAATAAAAAACTAACGCATGGTCAAAGTATAACAAGAGATCAAGCGTTATATATTGCTTATATTTTATTTTTTAACGCGAACGAAGTCGCGGGCATCAGCTAGTGGTTTATAGTGTTTTTTTTTTTTTTTTTTTTTAATTAATGGGATATAGCGGAATGAGCACTGACATTCCTTACGCATTCACTAAAACAGAATATTATGCTTTATTTCATGATGTTCTTAATATTTCAAAATTTATGACTGCTAAACGCAGTGGACCCATCCTTCCTTGTCACTACTAAATTAGTTGACGTTAGTTCTCAACTAAATTTCTCTGTTGCTAAAGTAAAATTGTTTTCGTCAGTGATCACGAAAAAGTCACAAGACAAATTTGTAGTCGACCATCTAGTCGCTCTCATTTGAGATCACACCACGCCTCTAAATTTAGGCTAATCGCTATGTTATTCACCAATAAAACTTGTTGTTAAAGCATTTAAACTGGTTTTTCAATTTTTAATAATTTAAACCCGCTCCGTTTAATAAATCCTGTAAAACAGAGAAGCAATATACAGATGTTAACACCGCTTTATTAATAAAAAAATATAAATACATAACATAGGTAAGTACATAAAAATATAAACATGGTTGCCATAAAATAATTCTAAGCCAAATATTACGAAAATAAGAATGTGTATCATATATTATAATATATGTATTACAATCATGTTCATGTATACCACCTTGCTATGGTTAGGAAACAGATGAACCAATATTGTTTTGTCTTTCCCCACACTGCTGTCCAAACCATGGAAACTATGGAATTTTAAAATTCTTACTTAAACTATTCATAAACAATGAAAGTAAATTATGAAATTGAGATTTATTTATTATCACATAAAATATTGAGGCAGGAATAGCAATACATTCAATTGGATTAGACAAATAATTTTTAGAGGAATTATCTAAAAAATTAGAAAAAGTGCCTGAAACTTTGTACGCGCGGTTTTCTTACGCTTGGAATATCGGTACCTACCTAAGTATGCGGTATAACTTTTTTGTTTGTAAACCGATTGGAATATTGGAAAAATATTTAATATATTTACACGGCTCGTTTACAATTTTATTATATTGTGAATAGATATTAGCACAAAATTAATAAATTCCATTCGAGGGACACACCTAACCTATTCACGAATGTGTTAACATCTCAAACACGACAATCTAGATTTGCTTTACAATAACATTCGCCATTGAAACCGTTAACTATTTATTCATAAGGAGGTTTAAAAAAAATAGCCAAAATGAGAAGTAACTCCGTCAGTTTACCATTCTTTTTGTCATCTTTAAAATAAAATATTGTTATCTTATAATAATATGTATGGAATACACTGGCTGGCGAACTAGGTAGATAAATAAATGTTTTCCTTGAGCGGTTAAACTGGGTACAAAGTCCACGACCAGTTGGTCGTCGTGGCGACAGTAATAGATTACAAATGTGTGCGGTCGTGAACAAATTATACGACGAGACACACCTCTTTATATAGGGCCTCGTATTTACGTCATCAATCTAATCGTGCATTGGGAATATTTTTGTATTTTTATCAAGACTGTTCAGTCTCGAATTATTTCATTACACCTCCTACTATACCACCACGTCTAAAAATTCATTGACTTGGTAAACATTTTTTTAGTCAAATAGAAAATAAAATGTATTTATTTTAATTTCTTTAGAACCTATAATTACTTCAACTATAGTTTCCTAAACTTCGATACAGATATTCTTGCTTTATTTATATCTTAGCGTTTCTAGCGTTTTCAGGCGACAGAGCTTAGGTAGCTCCGTCACTCTGGAACCCGCTTTTAGAAAAACCATACTTTTTTTAGCTCATTATAAACTACAAACGATACTAATGAATGTAGTAAAATTTATTTTTTTGTAGTTTTATTAATTACTGAGAAAACTACATTGATAATGTTTATACTAAGAAATATTAGTCATAATGCGCTGAAAGGTTTTGGAATACGTTCTAAATCGATTGTAGTTTATTGTAGTGAAGAAAAAAAACATCTTCATTCCATATTATTTAAGAAATATTCAAGAAATATAGGAAAAAAATTAAAGTAACGTAGTTATGGAAAATCTAAAAACCTGCTCGGAAACTACAAACGATACTAATAAATATAGTAAAACTTATTTTTTTTGTAGTTTTATTAATTACTGAGAAAACTTCATTGATAATGTTTAAACTAAGAAATATTATTCATAATGCGCTGAAAGGTTTTGGAATACGTTGTAAATTGATTGTAGTTTATTGTAGTGAAGAAAAAAAACATCTTCATTCCATATTATTTAAGAAATATTCAAGAAATATAAGATTTTTTTTAAAAATAACGTAGTTTTGGAAAATCAAAAAACCTGCTCGGAAACTACAAACGACACTAATAAATGTAGTAAAACTTATTTTTTTGTAGTTTTATTAATTACTGAGAAAACTTCATTGATAATGTTTAAACTAAGAAATATTAGTCATAATGCGCTGAAAGGTTTTGGAATACGTTCTAAATTGATTGTAGTTTATTGTAGTGACGAAAAAAAATCTTCATTTCATATTGTTCAAGAAATATAGGAATTTTTTTAAAATAACGTAGTTTTAGAAAATCAAAAAACCTGCTCGGCAACTACAAACGATACTAATATATGTAGTAAAATTTATTTTTTTGTAGTTTTATTAATTACTGAGAAAACTTCATTGATAATGTTTAAACTAAGAAATATTATTCATAACTAGCTGGTTCCGCGACTTCGTCCGCGTTGAAAAGGAAAAAAGTTGTCTACCCTGTGTCCTGTACGTCTAAATGTTTATCTACCAAGTTTCATGAAAATCAGTTAATTCGTTTAAGAGTTATGCAGGAACATACATATGTACATGCAATATCCACACTTACAGATTTATTATTAGTATTGATAACCTGGAAAGGTTTTGGAATACGTTTTAAATTGATTGTAGTTTATTGTAGTGACGAAAAAAAAACATCTTCATTCAACTTCGTTGGGGCAGTCCAAAGCGCCTTCAAAGATTTTATTGATTCCCGTTCGAATGTTTTTTTTAGTAAAGGGATCAATAAACTACCTACAAGATGGCAAAAGTGCATAGATAGCAATGGTACATACTTTGATTAAATATATTATATAAAAAAAAAATCGAAGAACGCCGGCACCAGCAAGTATAGTGTAATATAATTGTATATTATTTTATAATTTCTAGTAGTAAGTACTTAGTTATTTTTAATATTTAGTAGTAGGTAGTTGTTGCCGACAGCGATTTCGAATTAAATGTAAATAATATAAGTGTAAATTCAATGTGTTATTATAAAAAAATATATACATACATTATTTTCACAGAAAATGTCTAGTTTATTCCCCTGTTTTCAGTTATTATCAGGATAGAAAGAAAATTTTATACATAATAAAATATGGATAATCCATATTTTATTATGTATAGAATTTTCTTTCTATACTCTATCATTAACCATAATTAAAGTCAGAAATAGTTATACACATAAATTTATTTCAAAATACAAAAAATAATAGTAAATAATAAAAAATAACTACTCTACTAAAAATATGTTCCAAATATTTATCTTGTCATCACGCATCGATAGTAAAAGGTAGTAACGACCAAGTTCTACTATTGATTTTAAACTCCAATGTGTTGACGTCACATTTTCTTTAAATGACAGATTGGTTTTAAATTACAGATGACAGTGTTGATGCTCTACGCACATGTCACTTTTAAATGTTCCATAAAGTTCGTAGTGTTTTCTATGGGATGCGATTTTCTTTGTAAAAGTTCGTTGGTAGTGACAAAAAAATAATTTTTACTACATTTATTAGTATCGTTTGTAGTTTCCGAGCAGGTTTTTTGATTTTCCAAAACTACGTTATTTAAAAAAAATTCCTATATTTCTTAATTATTTCTTGAATAATATGAAATGAAGATGTTTTTTCGTCACTACAATAAACTACAATCAATTTAAAACGTATTCCAAAACCTTTCAGCGTATTATGAATAACATTTCTTAGTTTAAACATTATCAATGAAGTTTTCTCAGTAATTAATAAAACTACAAAAAAATAAGTTTTACTACATTTATTAGTATCGTTTGTAGTTTCCGAGCAGGTTTTTTGATTTTCCAAAACTACGTTATTTAAAAAAAATATCCTATATTTCTTGAATATTTCTTAAATAATATGGAATGAAGATGTTTTTTTTTCTTCACTACAAAAAACTACAATCAATTTAGAACGTATTCCAAAACCTTTCAGCGCATTATGACTAATATTTCTTAGTATAAATATTATCAATGAAGTTTTCTCAGTAATTAATAAAACTACAAAAAAATAAGTTTTACTGCATTTATTAGTATCGTTTGTAGTTTCCGAGCAGGTTTTTTGATTTTCCAAAACTACGTTATTTTAAAAAACTTCCTATATTTCTTGAATATTTCTTAAATAATATGGAATAAAGATTTTTTTTTCTTCACTACAAAAAACTACAATCAATTTAGAACGTATTCCAAAACCTTTCAGCGCATTATGACTTATTATTTCTTAGTATAAACATTATGAATGAAGTTTTCTCAGTAATTAATAAAACTACAAAAAAATAAGTTTTACTACATTTATTAGTATCGTTTGTAGTTACCGAGCAGGTTTTTTGATTTTCCAAAACTACGTTATTTTAGAATTTTTTTTATATTTCTTGAATAATATGGAATAAAGATGTTTTTTTTCGTCACTACAATAAACTACAATCAATTTAAAACGTATTCCAAAACCTTTCAGCGTATTATGAATGATATTTCTTAGTTTAAACATTATCAATGAAGTTTTCTCAGTAATTAATAAAACTACAAAAAAATAAGTTTTACTACATTTATTAGTATCGTTTGTAGTTTCCGAGCAGGTTTTTTGATTATCCAAACATACGTTATTTTAAAAAAAATCCTATATTTCTTGAATATTTCTTAAATAATATGGAATGAAGATGTTTTTTTTTCTTCCCTACAAAAAACTACAATCAATTTAGAACATATTCCAAAACCTTTCAGCGCATTATGACTAATATTTCTTAGTATAAATATTATCAATGAAGTTTTCTCAGTAATTAATAAAACTACAAAAAAATAAGTTTTACTACATTTATTACTATCGTTTGTAGTTTCCGAGCAGGTTTTTTGATTTTCCAAAACTACGTTATTTTTAAAAAAAATCCTATATTTCTTGAATATTTCTTAAATAATATGGAATGAAGATGTTTTTTTTTCTTCACTACAAAAAACTACAATCAATTTAGAACGTATTCCAAAACCTTTCAGCGCATTATGACTTATTATTTCTTAGTATAAACATTATCAATGAAGTTTTCTCAGTAATTAATAAAACTACAAAAAAATAAGTTTTACTACATTTATTAGTATCGTTTGTAGTTACCGAGCAGGTTTTTTGATTTTCCAAAACTACGTTATTTTAGAATTTTTTTTATATTTCTTGAATAATATGGAATAAAGATGTTTTTTTTCGTCACTACAATAAACTACAATCAATTTAAAACGTATTCCAAAACCTTTCAGCGTATTATGAATGATATTTCTTAGTTTAAACATTATCAATGAAGTTTTCTCAGTAATTAATAAAACTACAAAAAAATAAGTTTTACTACATTTATTAGTATCGTTTGTAGTTTCCGAGCAGGTTTTTTGATTATCCAAACATACGTTATTTTAAAAAAAATCCTATATTTCTTGAATATTTCTTAAATAATATGGAATGAAGATGTTTTTTTTTCTTCACTACAAAAAACTACAATCAATTTAGAACATATTCCAAAACCTTTCAGCGCATTATGACTAATATTTCTTAGTATAAATATTATCAATGAAGTTTTCTCAGTAATTAATAAAACTACAAAAAAATAAGTTTTACTACATTTATTACTATCGTTTGTAGTTTCCGAGCAGGTTTTTTGATTTTCCAAAACTACGTTATTTTTAAAAAAAATCCTATATTTCTTGAATATTTCTTGAATATTTCTTAAATAATATGGAATAAAGATGTTTTTTTTCGTCACTACAATAAACTACAATCAATTTAAAACGTATTCCAAAACC
The DNA here is from genome assembly GCA_945859745.1 of Synanthedon formicaeformis. Taxonomy (NCBI): domain Eukaryota; kingdom Metazoa; phylum Arthropoda; class Insecta; order Lepidoptera; family Sesiidae; genus Synanthedon; species Synanthedon formicaeformis. Next base: position 5,095,151 of record OX243969.1, on the reverse strand, counting down.
TTTCAGCGCATTATGAATAACATTTCTTAGTTTAAACTTTATCAATGAAGTTTTCTCAGTAATTAATAAAACTACAAAAAAATAAGTTTTACTATATTTATTAGTATCGTTTGTAGTTTCCGAGCAGGTTTTTAGATTTTCCATAACTACGTTACTTTAATTTTTTTCCTATATTTCTTGAATATTTCTTAAATAATATGGAATGAAGATATTTTTTTTCTTCACTACAATAAACTACAATAGATTTAGAACGTATTCCAAAACCTTTCAGCGCATTATGACTAATATTTCTTAGTATAAACATTATCAATGTAGTTTTCTCAGTAATTAATAAAACTACAAAAAAATAAATTTTACTACATTCATTAGTATCGTTTGTAGTTTATAATGAGCTAAAAAAAGTATGGTTTTTCCAAAAGCGGGTTCCAGAGTGACGGAGTTTGCTTAGGTAACATAAAAAAAATATCAGCCCAGTGGATCAGACGTGAAATGGTACACAATGTAATTGAAAACACACATAATTATTGTTGCAAGAAAACCTACCGATGACAATAATTTTACATCACCCCTTGACCCGGACAGACATACATGACATGACGTTTAATGATAACTTAAATATAAATATTTGCGACAACTTCTCATGCGATGAGATTAGTTTTGTTTGTTAGAAGAAATTATCTAATAGTAGTGTTGACAATTAAGTCAATATTATTCATTAATCAATGTAAATCTGCATTAAAGTAGTTGAGAAGTTGGATATCTCGCAGACTACTTGATGCTGTACCTCGCTGTACGAGTGTCTGTTTGTAGAATCGTAGCTCTCAAACGGATGGACCGATTTTGATCAGTTTTTTTTGTTTGAAAGCTGACCTGATGGGAATCGTTCTTAGCTATAACTTATAAAGATCTGTTAAGGCATTTGAAGACCATCAGCCCATTTCTTAGTTGATGAAGGATGTCACTAACTTCCACAGGTTCGATTGATGTTAAATTTCATTTCTTATACTGTTACTTCGGTGGTATTTCCATGACATGGCAACCTTGACATGATGTTGCAGCATCAATTAGTCTGCGGGATACCCAACTCCTTAGCAAATTACAGCAGATATAGAAAGTCGGGGGCTAGTTTGTAATTTTTAATTACAGCTTGTTTAACAATCAATGATATTGTTGCAGTTTCAATGCATACACGTCGCATAAGCCAGTTTGCGCCGCTATTGATCGCACTGGTTGGACTACCCGCAAGGGGCAAAAGTCAGTTCGCGCATCGTCTCTCCAGACATCTCAACTGGAATGGAGAAAGTACTAAAGGTAATTCAATTCTAATATCCCATAACATTACATCAATAAATAAATAAATAAATAAATAAATAAATAAATAAATATCTTTACACATTCCACACAGCACTATCTAGTTCCACAGTAAGCAACTAATGACCAACAGTTGATATATTATATAGATTACTTTTTTTGTTGTAAATACATACATAGGTACAAAGGTAAAATGTTAACACATAAACATTTGCCCCTAGCGGGATTCGAACCCGCGACCGTTTAGACAATAAAAAAGAAAAAATAACAAGCATTGATCACTTCCTTATTTTCATTTGATAAATATTTTGCTTTATTTTAAAACTATCGTTATTGCATTATTTGCTATTTAAGAATTACGTGAAATTCTATAAATGTTCAATGTAAACAAACGTGATGTTCTAGTTGTAAAAACCACGAACAGATACAAACGGATCGGATCGCCCTGACCTAGATGGTGGGACGTACACTCTTGTTGATCTTGCTCTTTATAATAATGTATATTACATTTTGTCTAACACATAATACATTGCAGATTAGATAAAAGTGATTAATAAGTTCCATAATAGTCCAATGTTAGGTGGGTACTTGATAACATTGAAAAATTGAGAACATATTTTTAGACGAACGAAAAACGAAAAACCATATTGAATTAAGGTCATTAACATTAATAAAAATTAAATTAAAAATTTAGATATTAATAGTACAATCAAATGGTACTAGAACATAAGACCAACTACGTCGTACTGTTAATACCAAAATATCACTAGTAACTTTACTTAGTGGTACTTAGCGACACCAAGTAGTATCACTAGTACTAAATGTATAATGGTACAGTCCAATGGTATTAGAGCAAATACATCACTTGTCCCTTCTGACTATCAACGCACATCCAAAACTACTAAGTCTACCTTATAACGTAAGGATCCGCTAAGTAAGGATTTAAAAAAAATGTCTCCGCTTGATAGTAATATTGGACACCCATTCTTCAATTTTGATTAAATACTGTTATTTTATATAATGCAGTGTTCGACTGCAGCGAGTACCGCCGTCGCCACATGGCCCTTTATGGTACCCATGACATATTCCGAGCTGACAATCAACAAGGATCTTCAATTCGTCGCCAAAGCGCCCGCGAGGCGGTTCAAGATGCAGTCTTGTGGCTCAAAGAAGGCAATGGCGTCGCTGTAAGTCTTCTAATAATTTCTATGTACATGTTTGTTCTATTTTATTTACAGTAACCACCACCTTACAGAATACCACCGTGAAATAATAGCATTATGTTGTGTTTCGGTGTGTAAGGGATGCCAGAGCCCAACTCCTTCCCTTCCTTATCCCTTATCCTTAATCCTTCTATGGTCGGCAGCGCACTTGTAGCACTTATGGCGTTATTTGAGTTATAGGCGACGGTAGCCACCTACCATCAAGTAGACCGTCAGCCTGTCTGTCGACCTTAACATAAAAATAATAATAATAATAATAATAATAATAATAATAATAATAATAATAATAATAATAATAATAATTTGACTAGCAATAATTGCCCTAGAAATACTTGAAGAACTCCAGTTTACTATTCCGTTTTACGTTTTACGTCTATCTAACTGATGATAACTATATGATACATCTGGCAGATGATAAAATTATATGTTTAACGATGTTAGGAAAATTTGGTCTTATATAAGTCTTATATAAGTATTGTTATATAGTTGCAATAAATACTTGTGTATGGTATTTAGTATAGGAAACTTGGAATGGACTCCTTACAACGTACAATTTGAATTTTCCAATTAATCATCAATTAAAAAAATCTTAATCCACAGATAAAGTATTAAAACACATTAAATAATTGTGACAAAAAAACACGCTACGAACTAATGATAGTCTATCTACACCTATCTTATTTACGTTGTTTTCGAGGAAAATAAAGAATCCAACGCTAAAATGAAGCCCAGACATGATATTTCAAAAAACATTGTAAACATAACAGGAGCGTTATTCAGGTTTTGTGTTTCAGATATTCGATGGCACAAACATAACCCGGGAGCAACGTCGGGAACTGCACGAATACTGCATATCCGATATGGGCTTCAGGGTTTTGTTCATAGAGTGCGTTTGCGAAGACCAGGACTTACTCGAGAGGAATATCATTGAAATCCTTCATTACTCCGCTGATTACAAGTCGATGAGTGAAGTGGAGGCAGTCGACGACTTGAGAAAGAAGTTGGAGCATTACATGAGGCAATATGAGCCAATTGATGAGAGCCTTGAAGCCATCAGTTTTGTTAGAGTCGAGAACATGGGTGAGACAGTCACAGCGCACAGAGTAGCCGGACAGAAGGAGTCCGGAATACTTGGATACTTGACTGGAATGAGGGCTTACCCGCAAACACTCTACTTTACTAGGGTAAGTGCTTTTCAAAAGCTTGCGTCATACTGAACATTAACAACGATTAGTTTATCAGCTAATTGGTTAAAGATAAACATGTTTTTCGCATCGATTTATAAGAGAGGTAAACACTAGGCACTGGCTATATAGAAATAAACCGCTTCGTTCTTAATTTAAGCGGATGTCTATTCGAGTAAACAAGGTCAAAAACCGATGACTTCGCAGATGTTTACAGAGACTATTTTCAAATAAACTGCGAACGAATAAAATAGATACAGATTTCACTGATTTCGTAGCAACAAGTAAAACAATATTGTATGTTTATCACTCGTATTTCATTGTGTTATGGTAGATCCAGATTCAAGGGAAAGTTTGTGAGATGTAATTACTTTTTCACGCAAAAACTTCTGAACCGTTATTCATGAAACTTACATTATACGTCGCAGTAATGTTTATTATATATGTGAGGTATAATTTTATAATACCTCACATGTATTACATACTTATCATTTTATAAAGATACGTGAATGAAGTAGCGGGCAAAACTTATATATACATGATTACTACAGTAGTTACCTAATATAAAAATAAATATTGATTATAAACAAAAACCCAAAGAATCACTGTCACCAGAAATTTACTCGTATTAATAGCATTTGCACGCGATTTCGTCCGCGTAACTTTATAAAATACTTGCTGGCGCCCGCGACTTCGTCCGCGATGAAAAAGAAAAAAGTAGTCTATCCGGTGTCCTGTACGTCTATATGTTTATCTACCAAGTTTCATGAAAATCAGTTAATTCGTTTAAGAGTTATGGAGGAACATACATACATACATACAATACCTACACTTACAGATTTATTATCAGTATTGATTTAGATGCATTTAACTACATTTTACACTCATACATAGAAGTTAATTTTTTTTAATTAAAGGTTCTAAGATCCCCGAAAAGTTACAGACAAAAAGAGTGGCAACAAAATCCCAACTTCCACCAATCCCTATGTTTTTTACATCAATAAAACTAGACTAGACCATTTCATTCTTGTGAATCTAGAAAAATCATTTATATGTTATAAAGTACACGTATTGTATAATATTAATTAGAGTTCTGCAACAGTGTCGATACTCACTTATATATTCTTGCACTACAAAATTTTAGGCTCAGTAAGAACCCTCTTATTTTGCGTCACTGAGTAAGTCAGAACTCATTCATCTGTTTGTTTCTGTACGACTGATTCGTTTTTGGACCGATATGTAATCTGACTTGGACTACTTGCAACAAATTCGAGTATAGGTAGCAACAAATCCTTTTTTGTTGCATCAGCTAATAGGCCATCAAGTTGACACTCAGTTTGCCTGCAGACCTTTCTTAAAAGAACAAAACATGGTATCAAAAAATGGTTGAACTCATTACAGCATGGTGAAAGTGAGTACAATGTGGTCGGTCGTATCGGCGGTGATTCACCGCTTTCTGCGCGAGGAGAACTCTACGGGCATGCGTTGGGCGCGCACATGAATGCTTTGGCCGCTCGAGAACCGCTATCAGTGTGGACTTCAGAGCTGAGGCGTACCAAGCAAACGGCCGCAGACATAAGAGCTCCGAATAGATCCGTTAGAGCGCTCAACGAGTTGGATGCGGTAAGTGTCAATAGTTTTGTAACCAAGTTTTTAAATGTATTGAAAACTAGCTATACTTAATTAAAATTATAAACCTAACCCCCTATTGAACCCAAACATGCTATATCTGCTGTAACTTGATGTAAGAACCATCCCGATCATGTCAGCTTCAAACAAAGAAAAACTGATCAAAATCGGTCCATCGTTTGGGAGCTACTATTTCACAGACAGACATACATACAGACACACGGCAAACTTATAACACCCCGTTTTTGCGTCGGGCGTTGGTGGTTAAAAAAATTGTCCATGTCACTGCTGCGGTAAGGTATTAGCGATAACTGAAATGTGTTTTGATTTGTTAAAACATTAATAAACAGATATAAACAAAATATAAACAAAATTTATTATGTCAATTCGTATATCAAATTGTATTTCTTTGTTACTCGATTTAAGCTCTTTTTTTGTGTCTTTTATTTTATACTCTACATAAGTAGATAATCTTAAAAAATTATAAAATTTAATATGTTTTATGTTAACAGAAGATATGATAGTAATATTATTGAAACAATGACTTCAATAAAGACACGAAAGGGCTTGCGTAGATAAATTGGCAGATATACAAAAAAGTAGCCGATGTTAGCAATGGACTTTGATCATTGACGCTGGCAAGCCAGAAACAGTTCAATTTCGAGAAATTCTAAATTTAATATTGTCTTCTATCTTCCGGATAATATTCACAAATTGCACGTTTCAAATGATTATTCTTATCTATGGTAATTTATCTAATAAAAACAGAAGTATAATAAAAACAGCTTAGAAGATAAGGAATGTAGTTCTTTAATCTCTTTATCGTCACACCTATTTACTTTTTACAAATAAATGCTGACAGTACGAACATACATCAAACTTATCTACAATTGACATTAAAAATAATTCAACTTTCAAGATTGTCATCTCTTTGTACCTAAATTGAAAAACAAATTTATAAAACAAAACACTTATGAAAGATCCTAAGTGGATAATAAGGACGGGTGCAATTTTTTTCTGTAAAACTAATACTAATATTATATTATGTAAATGCGAAAGTAAATGTAAAGTAAAGTAAGTGAGTTTTCATAGCCAATTAACTAAAATATATATGTTATTGTAAATAAATAAATAAAACTGTCTGTCTGTCTGCTACCTTTTCACGCCTTAACTACTCAACCGGTCATCATGAAATTTTGCATACACGTTGCCAGGAATACAAGAAAGGGCATAGGGTACCTTTCAGACAGAAAAAAGTACTGTTCCCGAGTGATCGTCTAAAAAAAATATAAAGAATTGGGCGTCACTGTCGCATGGCGGCGCCACCGTCGTCACAGCGATAACGATGTCAGGCGTTATCACTACATTTATAAAACAAAGTTCTCCGCCGCGCGTCTGTCTGTCTGTTCACGATAAACTCAAAAATCGGTAGGCACCGAACAGCATGAAAATTCATGCTGTTTTCACCAATGGATAGAGTGGTTTTTGAGGAAGGTTTTAGTATATAATTTACAAAGTTACGCGGGCGAAGTCGCGGCAGCAGCTAGTTAGTAATGTAATAACGCCTGACATCGTAAATAAATGAAAAAATATTAGAAATTAATTTGAATATTAATTGTTTTAAATGATTTCTTCTAATAATATTTATTCATCAGTATGTTGGAAGAATCATGGAAAGAATGCGCTACAATTTTATTTGTTTACTCACCTATTTTGCGTTTGTAAAATGTGTCGTTCATTGTAAAAGTGGTGTAACTCCCTATTTTTAAAACCATCTTTTCTTGCCTAATGGTATCACATTTAGTCATAACTTTCAATATAAAAGTAAAGTAACTCCAATAGTTGCATTAAAATCCCATAGATGAAAACAATGAATGAATGCTTATATTTTTTTTCCTACACTATAATTCGTAAAAAGCTCGTTATTCTAAAATTCAGTTACAAGGAGATAGTTCACTTTTACAATGAACGACACAAATAACTATTCTATTTCAAGATTGATCATTGTTTTGTTTACCCACCTAGTGTCATGTTTGTTAACGACATCACCTACTTGTTACCTACTTGTTTCTCTCATCACTCGAGTCAAATGAAAGACATACAAATGAACATTACTAAAAAAAAAAGAATGAGGAAACCTAACAGTAACGGTATAAATTTGTTTGTTTTAGAATTTTTAGATTACGCAAAGAATAGACCCTAAATTAATTGGGGACTTAGGGAATTGCTTTCGCAATCTGCATATTATGTTTATTATTGTACCCAATTAAATTTATGAATAGTAGGGAAAGTTAGACATTTCAGTACCTACTGATCAAGTTGCAGTAGTGATTTTTCATAATAAAATTGGCAACGAAAAATAAAAAAAATCTCATTTTGTTTCATTGCTGGTTAATTCTCTAAGACTTATAAGCGGATTAGTAATCACATCTTTGTTCTAGATCTCGACTCCTCGATCTAGAATAAACACATTGCAATTATCATTGACGCATTTCATTGCAATGTATTTACTAGAAGTTTTTTTACGTCTGAATAGATGACAATCGAGTTACGAGTAATGAACGACGAAGGAAAATCAAAACAAGCGCTAACGTCTTTATATTTCCGAGTGGAAATTCTACATTGTTATTGTTTATAAAAATATTTATGATTAGGTGGTGTGCAAAGATTGCTTTCGGTTTTTTTACGCCTTAAAACACAGTCTAAGATCATTTTTTTGTTTGTTTGAAAGCAGACGTGATAGAGATGTTCCTTAGCTATTATATAATTTATGAAATATGAAGGTGTTCATAAGTTTGTAGATCATTATCCGATTTTCAAGTTTACAAAGGGATGTCACTAACTTCTACAGGCTCGATTGATGTGAAATTTGGTGTACTATTACTTCGGTGGTAATGGTAACTTCGGTTACTTCCATGGCATGGTAACCTTGGTCTAATGTTGTAGCATCAAGTAGTCTGATATAGAGTGTTTGGATATAGAGCCAGATACAGCCAGATATAGTGTTTGGGCTCAATAGAAAGTCGGGTTAGTTTATAATTTTTAATTATATAGCTTGTATCTGAAAAGCTAACGCCGATGACGTCATTTCGCCCGAGTAGTATGCGGAAGATATTTTCACGTGAATGTACAATTCGTATCTGAAGCTATGCAATGAATCACGTTGTCTATCAGTCCATAATTATTCTTGAGCATTATGAATGAATGCATACTTGAATAAATTCCCACCGACTACTCATTGTATAGTTTAATAACAACGTGTTTGTTAGGTTTAACCGAGCACTCGTCATTGGTAACAAAGCAAAAAAACTTTCGTATCTATTTAACGAGGTTTACATTTCTTTTTGTTTTGTTTTTATCTCGATTAAAAATAGAAATAATTTTATTATAGAGACAACAGCCCAACTAATATAATAGATACCTACGTATTTGATACGTATTTATGTACGTATTTTATAGACTTAGTAGGTACTAGTTTTTGTCTTTTATATCACAATTATGGATTTTTGAAATGAAGCTTTTTAACACATTCGTCATATTTTATGTCATAACTGTCATGAGTCAATTTAATACGAAAAAAATTACTCTAATCTGATAAATCATTCCATCTGACATATATTTTCTATACTGGCCACTATTTAGACTTTTCAAATTACATATTATGATGGTGATCTATATCTTAGATAGGTCAGCTGTATAGATGAACACGATCGTAACTTCAATTCCCTATTCTGTTTTTACAGGGCATCTGTGAAGGTCTCACGTACGAAGAGATGCAGGAGCGTTTCCCTCAGGAGTTCGCATGGAGGGATCAAGACAAGCTTCGTTACCGCTACCCGTGGGGCGAATCCTACATAGACATCATGACTCGTTTACGCCCCGTGCTCTCCGCACTCGAGGACGAGGATAACGTCGTCGTTGTAGGCCATCAAGCGGTCCTGAGGTGCATGCTTGGATACTTCCTGGATGCTAAACTTGGTGAGTCACCATTTCCTTATTAATTGCTCCACCAAGAGAGGTCCCTTGAAAAGAATATTTTGAAAATCAAACATTTCAAACATCGCCTTATCCGGCAATAGGCGATAAGAGCCAGCAGATTGTTGATAACTCGTGCTCACAAGAATATGATAAAAATCTGTTTTTTATTTCTTTTTCTTTTTCATTAAATAACTCTGAACAGCCCTCTTCTGCAGTACAAATATTGTTTACAGCATGTCATAGGATATTAGAATACTATTAAATTGTTGGAGTATACTAACTAGCCTTGCCTGCCTCTTATGTATAATATTATATAAATTTCCTTATCTATAAATAGTTATATATAATAGTTACTTGACTAGGTATATCCATTAATTACACTTGATATTAGGACATTGTTGCCTAGTACAACAAGCCCTTAAATAGATTGTTACTTAGACGCAATATTTTTTTAAACAAAATGATAAGCAATCGATTAGATATGACAAAATATCACATCGAACGATAGATAACACCTTTATTAAAAATACTTAAGTATGTATATATTTAGTAAGTCCGATTGTTATTAGACATATTGATGGAGTACCTACCGTTTGATATAGTATTAGGAATGTCAAATAGAATATTGATCAGGTCTAATAAGACGTTTCCAAATTTTTTTCATGATAAAAAGGTAACCAGGTAATAAAATATCTGGTTAAATTTCATCCAAAGCCGTTTTTGCTGTAAAAAATTTACAAACATCCATACATAATCTATAAATAATTATTATAGTAGGAATTCGAAATACTCACACATGCCCGACCATAGACATTAGGCATATCATAATACGAATTTGCGAAATCTTATATCATAGGCATGAAGTGTAATAAAAATAACTAAATAATTGTTATTTAAAATTTCAGATGAGTTGCCTTACATGACCGTGCCGCTGCATACAATCATCAAGTTGACTTCTTGCGGATACAAATATAAAGTGGAAATGATAAAACTACCTGTTGAATGTGTCGATACACACCGCAAGCAGCCGATGGTAAGCCGAATGTTTTTTTTACTTACGGTTCAAGTAATGGCAGTTCACACTGCACACATTTGGGCAGTAACCTCTTACTGAAGACCAACATGAAAAACAGCACGTTGTGCTGTTGTGTTTCGGTGAGCGAGTAAGGGATGCCAGAGCCCATTCCCTTAATCCCACTATGGTCGGCAGCGCACTTGGCGTTGCTTGTGTTATAGCGACGTTAGCCACCTATCATCAAGTGGACCGTCAGCCTGTCTTTCAACCTTATATATTTGATGACACGTTTGGTCTAGTGGCTAGTAACCCTAGCTGTTAACCAAACGGTCGCGGGTTCGAATCTCGCTAGGGGCAAATGTTTATGTGTTAACATTTTACCTATGTACCTGAGTCATGGATGTTTGTATTTATAATATGTATATATTTACAAAAAAAAGTAATCTATGTAGTATATCAACTTTCTGATATCTTTAATACAAGCATTATTTGCTTACTTTGGAACTAGATGGTGATATGTGAAATGTGTGAAGATATTTATTTATTTACTAGCTGGCGCCCGCGACTTCGTCCGCGTTGAAAAAGAAAAAAAGTAGCCTATCCTGTGTCCCGTACGTCTAAATGTTTATCTACCAAGTTTCATGAAAATCAGTTAATTCGTTTAAGAGTTATGGAGGAACATACATACATACATACATACAGAAAAAATTTGTAAAAATGGTCAATTTAGTTTCAGTATCATGTGTAGAGCCTATAAACACGATATCTCTGAAAACAAAGTAACTTACTCTATGACCAACCGTTACAGATTTATTATTAGTATTGATTTATTTATTTATTATATATTTTTTGTTACAGAACACCTCGATAACGAGGACTTCGGATGATGCACTGGTCACAGTTCCATCTCACTACGACACCCTCCCATCCAATCTGTGGCAAAACTCAGCCGAAACACAACTTTAGGCTTTGGAGGTCCGACCGCTCTGGTCTGGGCACTGAAGTATACCATACCAGCATTATTAGGATCAAGCACATCACTTTGATCTGGCTTCAGTATGGCGTCCACGGTTGTGAAAAGCCATGGATTAAACTCATTGATACCGCGCCGAAACGCTTTCAAAACTTTGGCGCGGTTACGTGCGTTTTGAGACTGACAGTTCTATCTGTCACGGTCTCTCAACTCTCAAGTGATAGAAATAAAGTTGTTTATTGTATGAGATTTATTTAAACGTCGAACTGAAAAGTGAAGTGAATACCCGTATTTCTATTTCTCCTGGAGATTGTACAAATGATTGTGATTAAATAATATGAGTGAAAGGTTTATCTTCCAACAACAAAAGACTGAAATAATTTTATGAATTGAAACAAATCGTCAATCAAGTCAATTCTTCAATACACAATCGTGTTCTGTTTGGTATTTTAAGTAGTGACTAGTGATGTAATTTTTATTTCTTTTAAGCTCTATGAATTTTAATAATAAATACTTAACAAAGAGAATATGTTATACGAATATGGACACCAGGGTTAATATTAGGACCCGGGTAAGTGAAAGGTAGAATTGTAAATAAAGGTAAAGAAAATATAGCTTGGCCAAAAATTTTAGAAATGCATTTTTTGTCTGGCAACACACTTTTACTTTAGTAGTGAGTTTTATTGGTGGGAAAATTAATTTTGACTTTTAACGGTCTGACTATAATAATGGCGACAAAACTTTATGGTTCTACATTTTTTGGCCAAAGTATATAATTAATGGTATCGTATTTAGGAAGTAAGTGTAAGAATAAACACGTAAAATTCACACTTAAGTATTTAGCATACTAATTAATATTATATTCTTACTTATAATTAATAAAAAAATTATTAATCAAAATTTATTTTTACTTTAATATTTTTTGACATAAGTTTTTAGCGTCTAATTGCCTTAGTCAATATAAATACGTAAATATAATATTATATCAATACTAATTGACGTTTGTCTTAATTACTTTGTGCTCTATTTGTAGTACATATTATTATTGTCTTTTGTTATATCATAATTTTAAATCACATTTTTTTGCGAGTATTGTGGAGAAATGGCATTTTGAACGTTGTTGGTATTAAGGAATTTGTAGGGTGGTTTGGGTGGTATGGTGATTTGTATTTGACACTAGCTGGTGCCCGCGACTTCGACCGCGTTGAAAAAGAAAAAAGTAGCCTATCCCGTGTCCTATACGTCTAAATATTTATCTACCGAGTTTCATGAAAATCAGTTAATTCGTTTAAGAGTTATGGAGGGACATACATACTTACATACATACATACAGAAAAAAATTGTAAAAATGGTCAATTTAGTTTCAGTATCATGTATAGAGCCTATAAACACGATATCTCTGAAAACAAAGTAACTTACTCCATGACCAACCCTTACAGATATATTTTTAGTATTGATTTGAACACATACCACCACATACTACTGCAATAGGTATGACGTGCTTTGGTAATTGTAGATTGAAAATATTGATTGACATAGCAAATGTTCACATGTTGGAGTAGGGTCTTAACAGCGTCAAATATAGTGACAATATAAATGTAAAATGATGGAAATAAAGTATGTAGTTTTATATTTCGGATGTACCATCTTAATGTACGTTACATACCTTGTATGTGTATTTTATAGAAAATAAGTATTTGCGAGTTAAAATGTTGTTTTATTTCTTTTTTTATTTGACATTAAAAAGGATTAAAAAATTGGTTACCCAAAAAAGGCCGAATCTGCGGGTCAGCCTGCTTCTAACTGTTCTTACTGGAAAATTATGGGGAAGTAAACATCCTACAACTGACAGATGGAGATGGGATCGCATGGAATGGCTTTGACATCTATTTTTATGTGTGCTCCTGACCTTGTTAGTAGAAGGTTAGGGGATACGAGAATAGAATCTGAACTCACTGAAATACAACAGCACATGTGCTGTTATTTCCCTATTCAGTATACCCTTCAGAGGCAGAGCATATTGTGACTTCTACAATCGAGTTTCAATTTTTTTGCATTGATTGGTTTGACGCTCATATCTGATTGATATATATCAATATCAATTGAAACATTAAAATGGAAGGAGGTATCAAAAAGGAAGCGTTACGCAATATTCGACCTTAAAAATTTTACTCCTAACTCGCGCAAAGAAGTTTCACAAGTAAATCCTATACTTGTTAACCGAATTAGGGGCTAATATGGACTCGACATAAAGGGGAAATATCAAAATGATGGAGATATTCGATAACCAGAGGTACAAGGACAAGGTAGAGCCAGTAAGGGGTGACCGTTAAAGATTTAATTTAGAGATCAAAAATTTTTTAACATACACCAAATTACGTAATGGAGAAACGAGAAAATAATAATGTGTACCTACAGAAAAATAGCAAGCAAAATTTATACCTACTCATTACTAGCCAGCAATGTTGCCAATGCTATTCTTTCTTTTAAATGTACACATAATATTATTTTTAGTTTTTGAGGTACTCTCAAATTTTTATTCTTATAAATTTTTAATATTATTTTTTTTCTCTTATTTACGCTAATTGGTATCCTTGGAAGAATCCAACGTCTTAAGATACAGGCTCGGCCTAGTTTAGGCGCTGGTACTCAACATAATTGAACTGTATGTTTATAACAATGAATTGTGTTAACAACTGTTTATATGTTTATAGATTTCTGAATAAATAAATATTATTATTATTATTCACTTATTTATTATATTTTCTTAATTTTAATTTTTTTACAATAAAAATTTATATAAATACAAAAAACAATATATATTATAAAAAACTTAAAACTAGATATCCGCCAGCAGCGGGGCTAGGACCAAGCTACCGGTGGTTAGGGCTGCAGAGTGAGGAACCTCCAATTCGTGTCGTGTCCAGAAGTACCGCCTTCTGTATCTGACCCTTGATCCATCTAGCGGAGACTCTTAAGATGTTGGTCGAGACTCTTCGCTATAAGACCGTTCGCCAATATGACTATCGGGACGATGATTGTCGAATCGACATCCCACATGGCGGTCACCTCGTGAGCCAAGTCTATGTACTTGGTAAGTTTTTCTTTCTCGGCTTTCACGAGGTTTTCGTCATGTGGGACAGTAATGTCAACAAGCATCGTCCGGCGTTGGGATCGGTCAATAACCACGAATTCAGGCTTATTGGCGACAATAGTCCTGTCCGTGATTATGGAGCGATCCCAATAGAGCGTGGCATGACCATTTTCGAGGACGTACGTGAGAGGACATAGAGTACCTTTCATCAAGAAAAAAGTACTGTTCCCCAGGGATCATTCAAAATTAAGAAACTAACACCTGTCAAAAGTGTAATAGCAATTAAGACGAAGTTTAAAATATTTAAGTTCTATACCGTAATAATATCGTGCGGCACATCAGTTAGGATACAAGTATTATATGAAGCTTTTTAACCCGTTGCTTCATCATAGCTCCCAAACGTTCAGGCGTTTGAAGATCGTCAAATCATTTCCTAGTTGACGAAGGGATTTCACTAACTTACACAGGTTCGATTAATTTGAAATATGGTGTTCTGTTAATTCGGTAGTATTTCCATAAGATGGTAACTTTGACCTGAGCAAGTTACAGCACTTCTGCAACTCCTCAGCAACTTACAGCGTGTTTGGTTTCAATAGAAAGCTTATTATGGGCTTAGTTTATGTTTTTAATTATATCTTATTTACTTTTAGCATTTTCATACTCGTTGTAACTTTTAAACGAACTTCAAGTACCTAGTCTGCGGGATACCCAACTCCTTGACACCTCACAGAAGATATAGCGTGTCTGGGCTCAATAGAAAATCAGGGGTTAGTTCATAATTTTCAACCGACTTCCAAAAAAGGAGGAGGTTCTCAATTCGACTGTATTTTTTTTTATGTTTGTTACCTCAGAACTTTCGACTGGGTGAAATGATTTTATATTATTCTTTTTTTAATTTAAAGCTGATGCTTCCCGTGTGATCCCATTTCAATTTGGTCCAGTTCTGACAATGGCATCCATGAGAAAAAGGTTTGAAGTCGGTTTTTTCATTTTTGTTAAAAAGAGTTATTAATTATAGTCTGTACATTCGAGAAGAAAGCTCGCAATTCAACGAAGTTAACTGGTTTGTCAGCTGTTGTCAATAAAGGTCATTATCAACTGTTGGCATGACTACTATCGATCAGGCTGAAGGTCACGTCGTGATGTAGATTAACATCTGTTAAGCAATAAGATATGAGCTCGTAAAGTTCGTGGGTGTGGTATATAGTAATATATCCTTGGATTAAAGTACACAGCCACTAATTGGAACGAATATCAAGAATTGTCACTGTCCATTGCTTTCTGAATGAATATTTTAGAAGATTGAATAATATCTCCAAAGATTCCACTCTTCTAAAATATTCATTCAGAAAGCAATGGACAGTGACAATTCTTGATTAAAACTTCCTAAATGATTCAAAGAGGTTTATTTTATTTTATTTTCAACAAAAACAGATCTTGGCAGTTTCGAACTACTAGTATATTACTCTTATAACAGAAACCATCAAAAGATCCATCATCTTACTTTTCACAATCCCGATTTTTTTTTCAAAGCTTTGATTTTTTTATTTTTAGATGATCTTATTTTCTGTTCCTTTGACAAGGTGTATGCAAAAATTTCATGATGATCAGTTGAGTAGTTGGCGTAAAAACGTAACAAATAAACAAAGACAATTTTGCATTTACGAGTATAATATTAGCAAGAATTTGGTGAGACATTCAACACATCGGGGCGACACAAGAGGTAGTAATTCAAATGAAAAATCTCCTAAACCACGCAACTGATTTTGATGCAGTTTTCACCATCAGTTAGATAGTTTTTCAGGGAAGTTTCATATCATCTATACCTACTATTAAATAAAGCTGAAGAATTTGTTTGTTTGTTTGGTTGTACGCGCTAATTTCAGGAACTACTGTGTGTTGTATAGTATAGTCCATTCATCGAGGCAGGCTATAGGTTATAGAGAACGCGGACGAAGTCGCGGGCACGCTGCTAGTATGTAATAAAACCTAATTAATTATATATGTACCACCAAGTCACCGAAAAATTAATTATGCTAAACCTAGGACTCACAGTAACCATTTCTTTCATTAAAATTTTATTCTTTACATATCAAAACTAATAATAAATCTGTAAGTGTATGTATGTATGTTTCTCCATAACTTAAACGAATTAACTGATTTTCATGAAACTTGGTAGATAAACATTTAGAGGTAACAGGACACAGGATAGGCTACTATTTTCTTTTTCAACGGGGACAAATCGCAGGCGCCAGCTAGTACCTAATATTATAAATCAGTCATGTCTGTTTCTCACTAACAACGAAAATTTTAATACGGTTTTCACTTATGTAAAGAGGGATAAACGAGGAAGGTTTGTGTATATAAAAAAATGCATCCTGGGCGATGCCGGGAGCGGGTCGCTAGTTAAAAGTAAATTCAAACCGATCCCTATTGATCAGAGAGCATAGACAAGACAAGTGAGAGGCTACGACCGTGGCTTACTTCATTGACGGAATCTGTTCACAGGCTGCTACGACCTGTCGACCCCGGCAAAAATATACACGCCAGACGCATTGTCATACAAATCTCACAAACGCGTAGACGCCTCAATACAAGAACATTCGACAACTACCCGTAATGTTCCAGGCATATAAATATTTATACTTCTATTTTTAAAATTTACTACATATTAATTTGTAAACAATATTCTGTGTAGTGTTCTGTGTTACAAGTGCACAACTATTGGAATAATAGAAAATTAAAAATTCAAGTAAGTATGTTTGAGTTTTAAATGCTTTCTTTTTAATTTAAATAATAAGTTTTTTAAGTACAAAAACTATAAGGGCCTCTTTCACCATCTGTCAAGTAGGCTAACTGTCATTTAAAGTCACCGGTAACCGGGAAAAATGGAGCTGATATACCTAACTTTGTTTGTACGGTAAAAGTCCCAAACATTAAAAAGAAAATTATAAAAAAATCGCCTATCGATGGATGCACTAAACCGAGTGCATAATTTAATAAAACATAAAATTATTTCTAAAAGTAACTAATCAACACTTGTAGTTGGTGAAAGAAGCCCCAAGTCTCGTAGTAATACCTACAATTCTTTTAATATGAATAATTTAAATATATCTCCACCTACTTCATGTAGGTATATTTTACGAGAAGTCATAGTTTTGATAGAAGTTGATTTTTTTATAATTTACTAACTGGTGCCCGCGACTTCATCCGCGTTATAAAATGAAAAATATAATACCTGAAAAAATATATGAGCATTATAAAGGTGGCGATCAGGGATGGCGCCACTGTCGATCCCTCGGGAACCTAACATTTTTCCAGGATAAAAAGTATACCATATACTCGTACTACATGTGAATACAGGTACCTAATAAACTAGCTGTGTAAAATTTCATCCAAATCCGTTGAGTCGTTTTTGCGTGAAAGAGAACAAACAACCAATATATCCATCCTCACAAACTTTCGCATTTTATAATTAAAATATTAAGATGTTTAAATAGATTTGAAATAAGATTTTTATGTAAGTATACAAATTACAGCTCTATTAAAAAAATATACACTCGTATACGTACACGAATATATGTACCTAATACATACATAATTTTTTATAGTTCTTGTGTTAAAAAGGGTCATTATTTTTTCTCTACTAAAAATGTAGAATTATAAGTAAATACTTATACAATAGACACTGTATGGTAGGAGTCAAGGTAAAATCACAGTCACGTTCAAAACTAAACAAATAATTCTTGATTTACGTCTAACTAACCGGTTCGAAGAATTCACATGAACAGAGCAACATTATAAATAAACTTGAAACTTTGTCCACCAATCAAATCTATAAATTATTAAGAGTCTGTAAACTTGTTTTTCGTATTTAAACACGCGCGTTTCAAGTGGTTTAAAACGTAGGTACTCTACTCACGTAACCGCTCTTTATGGGATAGGGACAGTAACGTCGATAGATAATATTAACTAACTATTTTTAATGCAAACCATATTCTCATACAACTTGGCGAAATTTGGTTGCGATGACAGCAGTGCCGGACTTATATTTTTTATGAGTGTAGGCCACTTTTTTCCGCCGCCCCATGTACATACCTTTCTAAAATAATAATTTTCCATTTGTAGTTTACTACATTTAGAATGCCTTAAAGTTAAATAAACGAATGAATTAGTCATTAAGAAAGAGTGCAAAAAAGAAACAAGATTTACATTTTTTAATAGCAAAATCATCTATAATATCATCATAGTTTATGGTATTCATTATCTCTGCTTATATGTAGAGAAGAGCTAGAGAATAAGCCACTGCCGTCCGCTCGCCGCCGCACTGCTCTCATCTATCACTCACTAGGTTTCGATAGGAATGAGTTTCTTCTATATGGATTTATTTAAAGTATAAAAAACCATTATAAAACCAGTGAACGTGTTTGACTTTAATCGTCTGAAATCGAGTGACCGTCCTCTGAAATCTGCCGCCCCTAGGCCGCGGCCTATACGCCTATTTATAAATCCAGGACTGGATGGCAGCTGCAGTCTATTCTATTCGTATCTAATCAATCCGTCCTCGGCTTTGCATTTTATGTAAATTATATACAATACACAAATCTTTCTCGTTTGTTAATCTTTCCGTTTGGTGGTTTAGAAGAAGTTAGCGCAGAAACATTCTCGAACAACAACTCGCCTTCTTCTTTCTTCCATCGGCATTCAGTCAGACATACGGAAGATTACCATCCTCATCTGGATGAGGATCACAAAGGATTGGAAATACCTTCCGGCGTCTGTTTTTCCGAGCTCATATAATCCAAATCTTTTTAAAGTTCGAGTGAATAGGCATTTTCTGGGTTATCTCGCTCCATCTCCATCTTTCCTGCGCGGCTCTATACTGGCCAAGAGCAAAGGAAAGAGCTTGGACAGGGAATTTTCATACAAAGGCGGACAGCGACTTTATGTGAAAGGTTGGTCTTGCAATTGGCTTCCATGGCGAGGCTCCCATGGGATTCTATACTCATAGGGTGAATATACTCGTAAATGAATTTTTGATGCTCTTTCACGCAAAAAATACACAACAGATTTTATTAAAATTTTTACATCAGAATAACACATAATTTTATATCTACATTTTATACTCGTATCTCTACTATAGTAGAGATACTATATAGTAGTAGAGTTATAACTCTACATATTATAAAATGAACTCTCTGTCCGCCTGTTCCTGTTTTGATGCGGTTCACTAATGAATAAGGGATCGGTAAACTAGAAAGACTTCTGCATATAATTTGCAAAAAAATTGAATCTGTGCGAAGCCGGGGGCTAATAAGATTATAGTACTTTGTACTAGCTGTGCCTCCACTCGAGAACAGCGACCGTCGGCTCTCCGTACTATATGCCCTGCCCACTGCTACTGACTGATTTACTGATCCCCCCCAACTTACTGATCTGCCGGCTTATGTCGGTAACTTTCGTGCGTCTTCGGTTCACCTTATTTCTGATTCGATCTCGCAGTGTAACCCCGAGCAAAGCCCTTTTCATAGCTCCATAGCTCGTTGAGCGACATTGAGCATCCTTACGGGGCCCATAGTTAGAGACCACGTTTCAGCGCCATATGTCATCACTGGCAACACATGGCCGCTGGGGCCGGAAGGTTCTCGAGTGGAGGCCACGGACCAGTAAGCGCAGCGTAGGACCTAATAAAGGCCGCGGGTCAACGGTGGATCCAGGTTGCTTCTGACCGGTCCTATTTGAAAATTTTGGGGGAGGCCTATGTCCAGCAGTGGACATCCTGCGGCTGAGATGATGTACTGTGCCCGCAATTTCGTACGCGCAATTTTCCTAATACGTTTGTTTGTATTTTCAGTATTTAGTATACTTACCTTTTTGTTTGTAAACCGATTGGATGAACATCAGTGAAAATCACATTCAAATCTATTAAAACGTTTCTTAGCGTGCACAGACAAGCAGACAAAAATTCTAAAAACTCTTCTATTCTATTTCTCTTCTATTTTTTTTTATCTCCGTAACTTAAGTAGCGCCAACGTTACATTACATTATTAGATATGGTTATTATTAATTACAATAAAAGTAGCTTGGTTAGAACCGTAGACAAAATGAACAATCTTAAAACTCATTATTTTGTCACGTTCTGTTAATAAATTCATGTTGATAAGCCAATTCCCTTATCACCATCATCCTACCTAAGGTAAGTGCTTATGTAGCGCACTTAGCATCTTCCCTGGCGTTGTCAGAGTTATAGAAGATTGTTAACCATCACCTACCAACTGGTACCATCAAGTTTACCGTCAGCCGCTACCTGTTTAACTTTTAATATTATAAAAAAAAATCAATATCACAATATCATCCGTTTTTGCAATTAACGTCATGAATAAAAAAATCTCTACATAATAAGTGAAGAAAATTTCATATTTTACTCAAATGACTATTTTAGGTACTCCATACTCCATTTCATACCTATTCAGACCGTGGGCCAAAATTTATATGAAATCGTGTTTGTCTCCTCTTGTTATTGGAATAATATTTTGTCAAATAGTACACACTACTCAATATTATTTTTAAAACATTATAACTACATTCCAACTTAATATTATAAATGCAAAGGTGACTTGCACGCCTTAAATATAGGCACTCAGCGGCATATCATGAAATGCATACCTACGTTTATGAATGCAGAAAAGAACACCTTTCATTCAGAAAAAAGTACTGTATCCGAAGGAAGTTGCGGGCAAATGCTAGTATTTTATGCATCTATAGCCTATAGTCCTCCTCGATAAATGGACTTTATCGATTAATTTTAATTTCAATTAATTTTTTATGCGAAAAACTGCAATTTTAAGAGTGTCATTTGTTCAGTGATTTGTATCAACCGAACTATTGCTACTCAAAAGTTGCACAAGTTCGATCAACCGGACAAACAAGAACTACTGATACTATATTATAGAAAAGACGTTCAATTCGAACCCCTAGTTCCTGCGATAAGCGCGTACAACTAAATTAACAAACAAACTCTTCAGCTTTATATATTTAAATAAATTAGGTGGTATAGATTTGGGCAAAGAAATACTTCTTATTTTAATTTCCGAGAACAAGTTTTATTATACGGAAATGAACTAGTTCTTCGTTTACACATCCGGTACGTTAAGGTAAATAAATATTATATTAACATACATAACAAATTAACAAAGGATTTCCGCCACGATTTAAAATTGCGACTAGGTACTGCTACAGTGCTACGGAAGCCCCCGATTTTGGTGACCACAATATTTTCAACATAATAGAATTGGTGGAATTAAATAACTAAAATAAATTTAAAACTGTTCTATTTTAGAATGAACGAGCAGGACCTGATATACGCACGTGCGTTAGCAGCAGAATCGAGGGAGAACTCACCAGGAGGATCGCCAGCTCCACTCAGAAAGACACCGGTTACCAATGTACTTGATAAACAGAACACTTTCAGGTATTGTGAATTTGGAATATTTAATAATTCTGTATGATACCGGTAAGAATCAAAAACAATATTGCTGCTATGTAGCAAATATAGGAAGAAAAGAATAGTCAAAGAATGCGCTAAGTATTTCACGAAATTTACTTCCGCTTTCTGATCTGTGTGTGATAATTATTTCTTATCGTAGGATGATCGTAGGTGCCAATAAAGTGAATCTTTAAAAGATGAGTTATAACACAAAAATGACGCAATCTTCCCTATAGTGCACCGTTCCAGCACTCCATTTGAGCATAATTTGATCCGGACTAGATTTGATCATACCAACTCATACCAATATCGGGCGACCCTGCCAAAGCTTATTATGCTCTGCTTGACCCATGCCTGAATTGCCTGACCATAATTATTTTTCTACTTTTTGAATCGGCCAAATCTTGGTCAACGGCACTGACCTGTAATAAGCACTGGACAGTGGACAGGCTGCTGTCAAATTATTTTTGTCTATTTGAAAACCGCCATTTTGACGCTGTAGGCTATGGAGCGTAAGTACATGGAACTAAAATTAGTCATTCAATAATTAAAATTGTCCATGGAACATTTACAGAATACACTTTCCTCGTGTTTCAAACTCAAGCGACAAGAATAAACTTAAACACTCCCTAAGACATCAACAAATAGAATAAAACAGACACTATTATACATTATCTATGGAATAAAATGAGCAAACGTCAAAATTAGTTAATTTAATACAGCGGCATTTCAAAATGATACACGAAATTATCTGTAATTAATTTGTATGAGATAGCCAGTCCAGTGCTTTACAGGTCAGTGGTCAACGGTTAAATGTCAGTTGTCAAATGTCAGCTGTCTTCTTTCAGATTGAAGTCAAATGTATCTTGATAAATTAATTTTACTGCTTAACAATAATGTCGGAACGGAATTCTGAAACTAGCTATTATAGCTTGTCCCAGAATACAGACTTCCCAGAATCATCGAACTAATCCAGAATCATCGTTATTGTCCAGAAGACTAACTAGAACCATCGATATATATCGATGACTAGAACACAGCGCAAACAATCGTCACAACAAAACGTCATACTGACTTGACGTTAATTAAATGACATGACAGTGACAGTTTTCATAATGTTTCTGTTATCAGTCTTTTATGTATTTGCAGAAAATAACCTAAAAATATTCATTTTTAAACTATGATTACATTTTCCTGTGAATAAGTGAAGAAGATGAATAATCTCCTATCAGACGTTAGTTGTGTAGTTAAGATGGACAATAAAGTGAAATTAAAACAACCTACAACCAGTAGAGATGCGGAAGAAGAGGAGACAGCGTATGTACATATTTATATTAACATATCTTCTCTTTATTATCATACTAGCTGGTGCCCGCGACTTCGTCCGCGTTCTCTATAGCCTATAGCCTTCCTCGATAATGGACTATCCAACACAAAAAGGATTTTTCAATTCGAACCAGTAGTTCCTGAGATTAGCGTGTACAACCAAACAAACAAACTCTTCAGCTTTTATACATTGGTATAGATTTTGTACTAATCTTTTTTTTACCAAATCCAATAAACTCTAATGATACCTTACAACAACAAACAACAAATAGTCCAACTTAAAAGATAGGATAGTTTTTATTTTGGACCCGGGTGAAGCCGGGAGCTGGCCACTAGTAACATATACTTAATATAAAGCGAAACTTTTTTGTTTTCTTTGATAGTACTTAAAAGAGTATACCAGTTAATAGAGTGTAAAATACTTATTCCAATGGCTTCATAAAGTGATTTTTTCTTAAAATGGACTTGAGACTGTATGTATACCGAAATGTAGAAATGGACATGTGTTTGTGCAAACTTAATATTTATTTGTTGATACCATGTAATCATAAAGTATATAATGCAGAAAGTATATAAGCTTAATATTTTAATGCTTATCAAAATCCCTAATTAAAATATTTCAGGGACTAGAATCAGGAATTGCTCAAAAAAGTTATCACTTTTTTGAGGTTTATTTGACTAATTTTTTTTTATAACTGACTAACCCAAATGTTCTGTTATATTATAAATGGTATGAGTTTCGTAATTGTTCCTAGAATCTACACAAATGTTATGATGGTCTCAACAATACAATGTATTCTGGTAGGAAATCACCCCCAACATTTTGTTTGTTTATAAGTAACTAGTACCCATTGAAGGTTTGTTCTTTTAAAATATTACAAACTATAATTATATTTTTCTTCTTTGAAAACAAAAAAGGCAGAGATAAAATCTCTCTTTTAAAATTATTAAAAATAAGAAATAGTTAGTTACAAGTTTTTAATTACAAAACTTTCAAACAAACAGAGCAAAAAATATGGTTACCTATTAATAATATTTTAAATAGTCATAAAAACCATTTGAAATAGTCTTAATATTTTATTTGCGGAACAACTTACTCATAAAAATAAAGAATTAAAATTTTCATTCACTCTTTATAACATTCCAGTTATTATTAGACCGTAAATTATCATTAAAAAAATTATATGAAGAACTATTGATGACAGACAAGCCGCCACACCTCGAATATTTCGCATTCCTTTCACTTAACTTGAATGTTCAACGGACGAATTATGATGATTATTTTTTAAAATAAAAAAATTTTACAATCTTATTAAACTGTAATCATTTATTTACTTTAATTTGGACCCAGAGTGGATAAAAATTTAGACTTAGTGGGTATTGAATCTGATCACCTAATCTGATCATTTAGTTTTTCTACCAAATCCATGAACACGCAAATGTGTATTTTTTATGTTTATATCGTTAAAAAATGTTAACATGGATTTTCTTCTATAGAGCAGAGACCATACCATGCAATAGACTGTATGAAGAACGCCATACGATATAATCTTCAATTTACTCCAAACATTATCAAGTCTTGTTTTTAAACCACTTTGAATATCACTTTAAGAATGCCTTATTGTAAAGAATAGCAACTTGCAAGTACGCAATTGATTGCTTGCTTTATTGTAACAGAACTCAATACAGATAGTTTGCAAGTATATATACCTATAAACATATTCTGAGATTTTCAAAAAGATTACTTACCTTTCACATGAGAATGTATGAGAATACACATTATTGGGTTTTGTAAAAAAAATATTCTTATAGTTTTATGTTTTCTAGCTTCTCACAAGCTGTGCTCGCAACTTCATAGTTTCGTACGCGCGGTTTTCATACTTTTTTGGTTATAAACCGATTGAAATGAAACAAACACTAAAATGCTACATTGATCTACACCAGTGAAAATTGCATTCAAATCTGTATAATAATTTAAATAATAATATATAGTTAATGCTTATAATTCAGTATTCCTATAAAGGTTTTATGCTTATTATAAAGGTTTTATTCAGTATTCTTTTAATTGAACTGATGGCCCGTTTAAACCTTGGTTCCAACTTATATCCAACTTTAGTGTCTATATTTTGTAAATAAAAAAGGTATTTCAATCATTTGTCTCAATTTGTACTCACCTAAATACTCGTATAAACAATGATCGTATATTATTACACTCGCCATGGACAAGAAATGGGACAATTCCATTCCAATAGTGGTCAAGTCGTGCCATTTAATGCCCACGCACTAGCTCTTCGTGACCTGCTTCTGGACGAAATCGTATGTTGACTCACTTGTAACTTACCCCGTCAGAAGTGTCACAGTTTTCGTACGTTGACTCTTGGCCTACAATGTAACAAGTATATGTATACAGTCTATTTCACGTATTACTTATACACTAGCTTGTGCCCGCGCTGTAGTTCGTACGTATCCTATAGTTTAATCCTGGTGATCATCAATACACCAGTGAAACCGCATTCAAATCGGTCAAGCCGTTTCTGAGATTAGCGCGCACAAACGCACAGACAAAAATTCTAAAAAATGTTTTTTGACCTCAGCAACATAAGTAGGTACATGTTATTTTTTGAGAAAATATTTATTACGGCACGTTGAACATTTTTTATACCTATGTATAGATGATCATGTAATGTCAAGTATAAAAAGAAAAACGAAATTAACATTAAGGTCGACAACAGCAACGGTCCACTTGATGGTAAGTGGCTACCGTCGCGTATAACATAAGCAACGCCACATGTTGTGCTGTAAGTGCGCTGCAGACCATAGATAGTGTTATTATGGATAAGGGATTTGGGAGAGGATATTAAAATATTGCAATAAGCAATTAAGTAATTATTTATAAAACACTCACTAAATAGGTAATCCAGAATATATATTGTGTTGGAACAAAAAGAAATAAAGTATTCTATGCGTCTGCCAATAATTAATTAGGTAGGAGTAGTTTTGAATTTTGTAACGCGTTACAAAATAAGTAGTTAATTAGTAAAGGCACTTTCATTATTTCATCGGGCTGTTGCACTTCAGGACTTTCTTATTCACATTTCGCTCCACTGTCACATTTACGTTTTACATGCTTTCGTCGATTTCACTTTTAACAAGCGACGTTGGTTCAGCACTCCTCCAACTTGATTGTCTACGGTCGTTAAACGCTAATAGAAAACTGAAATGTAATATGTACGGGCATAAATTCTTTTTTTTTATCTAGATATTATACATTCTTAGAATTCCTAGAATCCTAATTCTTCAGAATTAGGACGCAGCGGACGCAGCTCTGTAGCGTCTTATCAACTTTCCTATACCAAAATAATCCCGTTCTAAGATCGTCAACGCGAATGCCTCTGTGATGCTAGAAAGCAAATAGAACAAAACATCCTAACTAATAATATTACTAATGCGGAAGTGAGTGTGTTCGTTGTTCATGATTATGGCGTTGTTCACGCCATAATCATGAAATTTTGCATACCTAGATGCACGTTTTCAGGGATAGGTACATAAAAGGACATGCCTCTCCTCTCAGAAAAAAATACTACAATAAAGAAACCACCCTGAAATAACGGCACATTTTCTTTTCTGCATCTGGAATGCCGGAACCTATTCTCGACCAGAGATGATTAATTTATTATATAAAAAAATAATTACAACTAAAAACCCCAAAAAAAATGCTCCCGGTAGTAATAACTGGTATAGATGATACAAATTAAAAATGCTGACAATTCAAAAGCTGTCTCTTGAAACTATTATTATGTAGAATTGTTTTTTAAAATTCACTTGTTAACTTTTCTAGATTTTTGGTTTAGTAATCATCTCGAACAATTTTATTTCGTACGAAATGTTTATATTAAGGAAACAAATGTGTCTAGTTATATTTAATTTATTACATAAATGTCAACACTCCAAACATAAAATGTTGACAATAAATTATGTTAAACTTACACATATAATTTAGTTGTGTGATAGATCATAGGCTATCTAAATTTTAAAATTATTAACAGCATATAGACCAATGTCACGCGATGCGCATGCGCCGGCTATATAAAATCCAATGCGAACTTTGCAACTTATCGGAAATTGTTTTAAAGCCGAGAGAGATAGAATTTCTTGAGTGTTGACCTCTAAAAACGTATGATTTGGATGTACATCAGACACAATAGAAGGTCACTATCGACCTAAAAAAACAACAAGTTCAAGAGCTTCCAATCCTGTTTTATATTATTTGTGTCTAAGAAATGTTTTGTCGTGATTCATAATCGCCTTTGGCTTACATTATAATGAACTACCGACCCGCTCCCGGCTTCGTCCAGGATGCATTCTTTTATATGCACAAATTTTCCTCGTTTATCCCTTTTCCCATAAGTGAAAATCGAAGTAAAATCCGTTGGGTGGTTTACGTAATTAGCGGAGAAACAGACATGACGGATTTATAATCTAAGTATAGGTACTATTATGTATATTAAGCTGAACTGAAGAGTTTGTTTGTTTGGTTGAACGCGCTAATCTCAGGAACTACTGGTTTGAATTGAAAAATTCTTTATGTGTTGGATAGTCCATAGATCGAGGAAGGCTTTAGGCTATATAACATTTTGAACGCGGACGAAGTCGCGGGCAACAGCTAGTAATAGATAAAAGTTTTAATGAAAGAAATGGTTACTGTGAGTCAACCGTAACAGATAGAGATGTGCCATCGCGGAGATATCTAGGATTTTAGAAGAACTAGGTAGCTACTACAATTCTCCAGTACATAATTTTTATGTACTCGTATCTCAAGAAGGTTTGGCCTACGTAAGCAAAGCAATGTAAATTTATTTTTGGGCCACTTGGTTGCAAAATATTGTTTTTCTTTTTCTTTATACATAAAACTTAATTGGGTGGTGAAAACTGCATCTAAATCCGCTGCGTGGTTTAGGAGAAGTTACGGGGATACGGATAGACAGACAGACGGACAGTATTCAAATTATACTATGTAGGTACGTAGATAGTAACAGCTGTGATAACGGGCTCTCTTGTCTTTGTTTGCGATTTTTTTCGAACATTCAATGAGTTCGTGCTTGTGCCAGTAAGCAAGTAGTAGACTGTAGAGTGTAGAGTCAAGCAAGTCAGTCAGTCTCAGTCAAGTCCGCTCGGCCGACGCGCGCTTTCTCGTTCGTAGAGTAGACGCGTTCGCGGCATGCACTCGGACGGACGGATACTTTTCTGTATATCAATTAAATTTTAAATCGTCCACTCCCGTATACTTTGCAAATATTCAAGCGTACACGGTACAGTCAGTTTAACAAGCTTCGCGTGTGCCTTAACTTTTGCAACACAATTTCGCTGTTTCGCTCGCCGGCTTACTTACTGCACTACTGCAGAAGGTTGCGACGACGTATATTCACCCCACACATTGTGAAATTGTTTGCTCGCGCAAATTCGGACCTTCTAAAAGTCGCACGGCTAAGCCAATTATTGCATATCATTAAATGTTTACGGTATGCGTTTAAAATCAGTCTGAATATCAAAGCGTTGCGATTAGTACGATACAATAATGCTGTCGATGGAGTCGTTATGGTGCGGTTCGGAGAGTGAGTTGTCAACTTTGAGGCTGTGCAAAGGCGTCGCGGAACGTCCAGAGTATCGGTTGACAAGACGTAAACCGTCGA
This sequence comes from Synanthedon formicaeformis, assembly GCA_945859745.1. NCBI lineage: Eukaryota > Metazoa > Arthropoda > Insecta > Lepidoptera > Sesiidae > Synanthedon > Synanthedon formicaeformis. The sequence continues at coordinate 5,066,242 of OX243969.1, read as the reverse complement.
AGAGTTTGATACCGGAGGGTTTGCTCCACGCGCACCCCGAACCTCAACCCAGAGCGCAAAGACGCCGAAGATCAGGCACATGGCCGTAAGTGTAATTTTCAAATGATATCTTTAGAGCAAGTGTCATTATATTTTATCAAGCGCCAGCGTTACCCTGGTTGAATTTACGCCACTGTATATACATGGCATTACTTAGCCTGGTGGTATTTGGTGCTGGTTTCTAACTACATAATACCTGACTTCGCACAAGTGCAATGTATATTACTTAGTTAATTGACAATTAATTTTGCTAATTAATGTGGATAACTAAATCAAGTGTCCAAAGTAATTTAGTCATCAGAAAATTATCATTACAAAATATCGTGTGATCTTGTGACAAAAAAATAAAAATAAACATAAAACAATCTGAAACTAACTTTTAAATTTTAAATGATAGTTAAAGCACATCAAAATTGTTGTGTATTTTAAAAGACCTACGAAAAAAATACGAATTAGAATCCCGGTCAGGGCTGCACGTAATGAGTGCTTTTCGAATTCATGTGTCGGTTGGTAATATAATTATTTCGGAATCAAATAGAAATAGTATTACATTGGAGGCAAGATATATATAATATAAATGAACACATACTTATTTAAAGGCGTAACCATAGATTTTTTCAACGCGAACGAAGTCGTGGGCACCAGCTAGTTGTTAAATATATTGAATACAATATTATAATCTCGAAAGCCAATAAATTATGTTACACACTTGTGTTTTGTATTTGTTTTTAATTTTTAATAGCGTTAATATCTGAATTGTTGTTTTAATAATTGTAAAGTGTAACGTGTCTATACGTGACTTTATCGCTGAATTGTTTTGACCTAAAAGTACTTAGATATCTAACCGAATCACATAACTGTGTTTGGGTATCATCAACCATGTAACCATGGCACTATTGAAAATAAATATGTACATTTTATGATAAAGTAACGCTTCCGTATTGTTTATCTTAATATGTATAGGTATCAATAATTTAGTTTAAATTCACAGTAATAATTTTAAATTTTAATACCACTAAGATAATACAAATATTTATCTATGTTTACTTATTTTTTTCTAACCCACTTGTACATGCATGTATTTTCAACCGACTTCCAAAAAAGGAGGGAGTTCTCAATTCCATTGTTTTTTTTATGTTTGTTTCAACCGACTTCCAAAAAAAGGAGGATTTTCTCAATTCGACTGTATTTTTTTAATGTTTGTTACCTCATAACTTTCGGCTGGGTGAACCGATTTTGTTGTTTTATCTGAAAGCTGGTGCTTCCCGTGTGGTCCCATTTAAATTTGGTCCAGTTCTTACAATGGCATCCATGAGAAAAGACCATGAGACGGTTTGAAGTCGTTTTTTTTTTTGTTAAAAAGAGTTATTAATAAGTACAATGCGCCAACACTAAAGTTATATGAAAAACGTCGACGTGTTTATATAAAAAAATGTGTATATAGATTTATATTAAATAAAATGTGTGTGTTAGCTCCGACGCACGACTGGAGATTCAGGAGTAAACTCCAAAAATTCACGTAACTCGAGTTATTCGAGAGTTCATTCGAAAAGGAATTTTGTCCAAAGGTCTCGTTCATTCCATACTTATATTTCGGCACTTCGACATTTAAAAACAAATTAACATTTATTATGATTGTCTTAGTAGGAGCGAACGTAATTCCACTAAAAGACAAATAAAGTCCATTAATCCACTTTAGTAATCAAACAAATAGGCAATAAATTAATGGAAAAAACCTTTCTCTTAATAGGTCCGTTCTTAATAGGGAAACCATTAACGAAGATCAAGTTTCCATACACGCTGATACAAAGAACGCGGTTCAGTTCTACGGTTTCTTTACATTCATTTCCTGGGTAAAACAAATTTGTACTTACATACAATGACCCAAATAATTAACCTGCCATGTTGTTTTGCATACATCTTATCACCTGGCTACACCAATGCTAGATTTAGAATTGAACAACCGTGATAACACAACTAAGATAACACAATTTAGTGGTGACAGAGCACACTGTTAGGTACACTAATATTATAAAGAGAAAAGATTTGGTTTTTTAACTACTTAACTCTTTTTTAAAAAAAATCTTTTACCTATAGAAAGCTACATTAGTAACATAGGCTGTATTTTATTTTCAAAAACATTAGAGGCAAAATTCTAGAGATAGTGATTAGATTAGAACATTAGTACAGTCAGTATCTTTCGGTTAGTCAAAGTTGTTTGGCGATCTATTTCGGTACATATTATATCGATTTACCTATCAATAAATCAATAAGTAGTGAATCGTGAGGGGAATCTTTAGTTTCTGCATTTCACATCTAACTAAATACCTAACTTGAGAACGACAGATAAAAGTGATAACGTTAACAACGCTATCGACAATAGGTCTTAAGTGTTAGAACGGTTTCAATAATTGAGTGAAGGTGTCATTCATCTGCACTGACATCTAATCCACTGGACCACTTAGGTACTAAGTGTCTGAATACTCGTAGTGAGCAAAACAAGAACTTGTCACACAACATGAATATAAGTATAGAAATAAACGGGAAAGTTAATTCCTGTGCGGGATCAGCTTTCTATCGGAGTTGTGGTCATATCTATATTCAACGATATCCGCATACTTAAATTTCTTTATCTCTTAACTCCCTTCACTCTTTTCTTTATCTATAGATATCGCATCCAATCTGTGTGTGCCACATCTTTCTGTAAAAATTCTCTCCATCTTTTTTTCTGCCTTCCTCTGCTTCTTTTAGCGTCTCGTCTTAGCATTGTAACCTAAGACCACCGTGTACTTGTATTATAAAGTCTCATTACTTCGGTCAACCGGTCTACTGCTACAAGATGCCAATGTTTACGTCGTGCATATTTTAAATGGATATGCACTAATGTGCAAAATGTAAACTTCTACATTTACAAACGCATAGGTATGTAGTTATGTATACTTTGATCACTTGGCTAATGGTTCTAATTATTTAAATTATTCACGTTGAGTGAATTATTGACGACTTCTGGAAAGTTTTACGGTTTAATTGGAGAAGCTCTGTAAAATTAAAGTCATCTTGGTCTGCGAAAATAAATCGTGTTCTTACACCCCTAAACGGCATTTTTACTTACTCTGCGCGCAACAATATAATAATTATATCTTCTTTACATAGTATAAAACAAATTCGCTTACCGCTGCCGATTAAAGATTTTTTTGTATATACAATATTCATATTCGTTGGATATATACATACCATTTTTCGGTAACTTTCAACATTTCCCCAAGCATTTTCAACATTTTCCGTAGAAATTTGCTTAGAAAAATGTTGAATTTGCTTAGGAAAATGTTGAAATTGCTTAGGAAAATGTTGACTTGGGAAAATGTTGAAATTGACCGAAAAATGGTATAAAATATATTGGATATACTTATACATATAATACGCTTATATAGAGAATATTACAAGTAACAAACGGCCGTGTCCACGGCACAGCCACACCCCATTTTTTTTAAATATTAATTTACTTGAATTTGCAGCATCCATAAATGACGCAATGACGTCATAATAACCAAAACATACAAGTAGCCACCGAAATGTTGAAATTGTTAAGAACGGGCAACGTTAAATGTAGTTTGCACGTAAGAACGGGTTAGTTTGTCTCTAGTTTTACCAATGTTTACTTTCTTTCGCGCAAATATTACACAATGCGCACGCGCCGCCCGCAATGACACCGTTTGTGTACGCGACTTATGCGGATTAATATCGAATACACCGCGTACTGGGTCTTTCACGTAAGCCTTTTGTAATAAATTATTTGTATTTAGTGTTTAAAAAATTGTTTTTTACGTAATATTACATTGAAAAGAGAATAAATATGTAAAAAATTAATGTATTTTTATATGTAACTAGGGACCCGCTCCCAGTTTCGACCGCTAGTATATTATAAAAACACATATAAGTGGAGCTGACAAAAAAATAAAATGTAGAAAACTAAGTGATTCTCTAACTAAAGTGAATTAAAAATAAATATTTCCATTTTATTAATTAATTTTCAAATACAAACAGTTCAGTTGAGTATAATAATGATTCGTCAAATGGTCACATACATATAAGCTTATATGTAGTAGTATAATCAAATCATTTTATAAATAAACTACGCTTTGAACACCGTCGCCAATTGAGTTGAAGTCTCTTTTGTAAAGAAACACCTACGAGTATATGGAATGATGCATTGTTATATAATGGCCTCATCTTGCCTCATCCTTAAAGAAAAATTACAGTGACATTTCCTGGTCTTTTTTTTATAGGTATGATAATAAATTTACCTTAAGTTTTTTGAGGTTTTGTAAATCGAAAAAATAAAAAATTGAAAACGTTTTCCATTGAATAGTTTTTAGGATTGTCACGATCTACAATTCTACATACATATCATATATACAAATAAAAATCAAAGTAATACTTACTTGTCCTCTATGGACTCCAAAACCTCTCAACCCATTTAAATTCGAATTTCACTTATGGAGAGGGATAAACGAGGAAGGTTTGTGTATTAAAAAATGTATCCGGCGAAGCCGAGAGCGGGCGACTAATAAATAAATAATATCGCGGTACACCTCTGTCTGTGCCTCTGTCCGTCCGTTTCTTCACTAACTTTTAAACTATCCTACGGATTTAGGTTTTCACTATTAGAAAGAGCGATTAACGAGGAAGGTTTTATAAATTTCAGAAAAAATGCATCCGTTCGAAACCGGGGTAAGGTCGATAGTAAATTGAACAGAACCCATATCCCTTAAATTCCTCAACCAGTTGCGTTGGTTGTGTCAATAGGCGATGGGTAACAAAAAGGCCCGTCAGCCAATCTGATGAACTTTACATAAAAAAAGTTTACATACTACAAGTAAGGATACTTTGTTTCGTCCACTCCAATAATTTGCTTATGTTTGTTGACACACAAGTTGCCATAGTGATACAGAATAAGTAATGAGACAATTATTTTTATTCTAGGTCACGTTCGTGTTGGATATATCTCAAGTTTTGAATGAAATTCTTGTAATACCAGAACAGTTTTTGGGGTTGACCAGAGACCAAGGCCGGTTTGATTAAGCTAACATGTAAATCTATATTAAAATATTGCTCTTTTTTCATCTTAAGTATCCGTACTTTCATGATTAGGCCTGCTCCCTCTAGATAGGCATTTAGAGCTAGGGAACTAGGGATTTAAAGCTGGCGACATGTTGGCGACAGAAATATATGGAGGGCCATATTCGCCAGCTTTCCTCCTCTTTTGGCTAATCATTTCCCTAATGGCTGTAAGGCTAATTATAACATCTTCATTTTGAAAAAAAAAAAAGAAGATTTGTTTGTTTCCGCATTCCTATTCAACATTACAAAAATGTTTAATCAACAACGCTTATCGAAGTTTATTCTAACCTTAGAATACGCGAAGATGTATTCTTCATCAAAGCTCTATCCGGATTCCTATAAAAGGCAGACCTACGCCTTTTATCGGAATATGTATCTTCATATGTATTTGATTATTGTTTAATTGTTAATGATTCAATTCAATTATGATTTTGACAGCACTATGTCGAATTATGACGAGACAGTAGTGAAAGTTACGCATGTCCACAGTAATTTGTGTCTATAGTTAGTTTGTAAGTAAACCCCCCCCCCCCCCCCCCCGTTCATATTAATTCGAATCTAATAATTCTGAATGGCTTGTTGAGAGAAAGTGAGGATGCTTTTGAAAGGACCGTGAAACAATTAATTTGTAAGCTATTTTTTTTGTGAACTTTGCGTGGCGTAATATGGCTTACTGACGATTCGGGCGGTTGTCCGAATTGCCACTTTTTATTAATTACTAGCTGCTGCCCGCGACTTCGCCCGCGTATAAAAAATAGATAAAAACCTATTATCAGACCTACCAAGTGTACATATAAAATTTCATTAAAATCGGTTAAGCCGTTTTTAACTCATAACTACTCATATTATACTAGCTAATCCAAAGACTTATACGCTCACAGCATTCGGTGTATTATTTTTAATTATGTTAAGGTTGGCAGGACCTTCTACCTATGTCGATGCTGGTGTTAATTAAGCGACGGTGGTCACATTAGTATCTAAATCGTCAAAATTTCTCACGATTTATACATAACTAGTATAAATTGAGTATAAAAAGTAGCAATGTTTTCATAGTCATTTCATAGTACACGCCTAACAAAATAACCCAATGTTCCCCAATTAGGATAAGAGAGTTTACACCGAGTCTGACCCAAACCTAAAAAAATAAACTATAATTATTTATTTGCATCGTAATTATACATATTACACATATTATGATAAACAAAATCTGGAGCATGAATAATATTTTTTTATCGCACAATTATATTTTTTTATGACTAGACATAACAATTCACAAACGCATCGGAATGATGCTCTGACCACACGCAATAGCTACAGAATCAATTTTTCGGTCAAGGTTTTCTGAGCTCAGTCATTTTATTTTATAGGCTATCTATAAAATTTATAGTTTAATAATAATAAATTAGAATGAGTCAGTTTTCAACTTGTCATTAAATTTTAAACAAATATGTTTTCATATGCGAACATGCACTGCACAACATACTATACACGATATTAGTATGACGTACAAATTCCAGATTCAATGATTATTCCGAAACCTGCTACTGCTTGTCTGGTTGTCGTCTTCATAGAATTATTATAATATTTTTTCGGTTACATTGAATTGATAAGTAGTAACAGAATGTGTGCCATTTTGTCGTAGATGTAATTTATATTTTTTTTAATGTTAAAAAAATTGTTGTTTTTTCCATCTTACGGCGCCCCTCTTCAAACATGTTGTCTTTTTACTAAAAGATAAAAAATTCCAATCGCACAACGTGATTCACTAATTCATTGATGATGAAACACTGTCAACGTGGCTAATGTCGGTCAATGCTGCCGTGTTGACACCTCATAGCACTCATATAATACCTGACCATCGATATTCAAATTAGGAACATTCGGTTAATTTTAAGAAAGTGATTTATTAGATTTTTTTATATATATAGTATGTTTTAAAAGTTATTTGTATGTGAGGGTGAGCGCTTCACGCTTGCCCGACAGTTCCTTGGGGTCCTAGAACCAAAAGCGTTGGCTAAGTTAAAAAAAATAAATACATAAGTAAGCTAAACTAAACTAGGTACTAAACTAACCACGCAAACGTGAAAACAGTATACCTGTAGTATACCAATATAACCAGTCTTATTCTTTGTTTTAGAATGAGAGAACTGTAATTTGTTAAAAACATTAAAAACTAGGTTCGATAGAAAAAAAAAACGGAGCCATTGATTGTTCTTAAGTCGGTCATAACATTCGATTACTATATTTTCCGGTGTTTCCATTATTATTTGCATATCTACACGGAAAATCTAATAGGTATTATGAAGGTTCGTGGAGCGTGGCCGATGGCGTAGTTACTGAAGTTTTATATGCTTGCAATGAAAATTTACTATATAAACTTGCTGTATTTAAAACGAAACCTAACTGGTTGCGGATTGAGTGTCCGTTGTGCCGACTAGAAGGATGTTAGAACTAAGAAGACGGTTTTCCATTTACTTAACGATCAATCAATGGAGAACATTTATAATTGTAAAATGTCAGTCAAACAAAATTCAATAACCTTAATACTTACTAGCATTTTTTTAAAATAATCGTTAAATAATAAAATTAAGGCTTTTTAGAAGTTTCTTTAACCGATTGAGCTGAAGCGCACGCTTAGCTATGTGACGTCATTCTAATTCCAATATGGCGGATCATCCAAGATGGCGGACTAGTTTTTTTTTTCTGCACTACCACAATATGGGTATCAAATGAAAGGGCTTGCTGAGGAGAACACGAAAAACTAATACAACTAAACTTTTTTAGTCCTCAGTCATAGCTAAAGAATAAAAAATAAATTAATGGAAAAAATACCTTTTTAAAAACAAGCTTTTTAATTAAGTGCCCTAAAAAGAAGAAAATAATCTTTAAATTAAATATAAAAGCTTGTCGCGAGATTTGCATATTTTATAGGAAACATATTTTCTTTCATAGAATTAGGCAAGATCAGTTAGTTTAGTACACAGGTAAATCTCGCGACAAGCTTTTACATTTAGATTATTTTCTTCTTTTTAGGGCACTTAATTAAAAAGCTTGTTTTTAAAAGAGTTTTTTTTTAACCATTAATTTATTTCTTGGATATGTGGGCCAACGTTGGAAATTAGCTTTTCAAAGTTAATTCTGGTCTAGGTTTAGCAATGCAGTCGCAGTCGTTAGAGCAGCCACCCCGTTACAGAAGACCACCGTGAAATAACAGCATTTGTGTTGTTGAGTTAGGTTTCAATGAGTGAGTAAGAGTTGCCTTTTCCTATCCATTCCTAATTTTTTAAGGTCTTTTAAAGTCAGCAACTGTGGCGTTGTTGCTTGTATCAATAGGCGACGATAGCCACCTTTCATCAATGTAAATAGAGTTCATTTTTCTAAAACGCTCTTTGTTTTTTAATGTTTACGGCATCGTTTATAAACCTTGAGTGAATAAATAAATATTTATCAACACAATGCAGATAAAACATTTCACTGTTTATTTGGCGTGACAATGTGACCTTACACTGACCAATAAAAGATAATCCATGAACTCAATCAAATGATCGAGTGCGCAGGCCAATCAAGCAAATCTCTTCTAACAAAGATACCAATTAACGCGAAAGAAAAAGGTTTTTTATTAAAAGTTGGCAGGCAAGCTAACGATCCAATTGATGATACACAAGTAACGCCATAGTAGCTCAAACACGCTATTTTGCTGTAAGTTGCTGAGGTGTTGGGTATCCCGCAGACTAGGTACTAGATCATGTCAAGGTTACCAGGTCATGGAAATACCGCCGAAGTATCTACCAAATTACACATCAACAGAACCTGTGGAAGTTATTGAAGTTATTAATCAGCTCATTTCTTAGTTAACGAAAGGATTTCATTAACTTCCACAGGTTCTATTGATTTGAAATTTGGTATGCTGTTACTTCGGTGGTATTTCCAAGGAATAGTAACCTTGACCTGATGATGCAGCATCAAATAGGCTGTATATAGGATACCCAACTCCTCAACAACTTACAGCAGATATAGCGTGTTTGAGCTGATTAGAAAGTCGGGGGTTAATTTATAATTTTTAATTATAACTTGGTGCACGACGTGGCTGGTTCTTCTTGTCGCCTAATATGTTAACTGTGCACAGTGTGCTCTGCCAGTGCTGAAATGAAATTTAGTCTTTTTTCTCTAAATATAAAGACGGCAAGAAAGATTTATTATTGACTAACAACTACTGTTACTTGTTCTAAAAAACACACAGCGAACACGCATTTGTTATTAGGTATTTGCAGTAATGTGCTTAACAATTAATTGCGCAATCATATTTTTCCTTGTGTTTCTTTCATTATAGTTACGCTTTAGATATACATAAATAAAGGAAACGGATTTCGAAATATCCTTAATGGAACACGTTTTCGATGCAAAAGATACGGGAACAGCCGCAACGCGCAAAATCAACAATCTTGATCACTTGTAACGAAACTCATCAAGGTTACAACTGTCACTTGTCGGATAACCTGTCGTTGTAATGATGGGCGCATGAGGTAACTCGTGACTCATGAGTCATACTATTCTTGATTATATTATGTACAAAGTACAGTCACTAAGCATATTTAGTGTATAATCGCTAAATATGCAGAACCAATATTTTGTTGTATAGAAATAGGCCTTCGAGATTGTTTGAATCGAATTTTAGGCAAATTATTGAGTAGCTCCAGTCTCGAATTGGTTCACAGTCACAGTATCATATATAATAACACCTAATATCACAGAGTTTTGTGATTATTTATTCGAAAAGCTCTTATTAAATTAGTAAAAGTTCGAGTATTTTGATCGTTAGTGAAGGCAGGATATATTTACAAACATCTATTGATTTTTTTTAGATCAACTCATATTAAAGGTATATTTTACAGTTTTTGCATTTGGTATGGTATGGGATTGCTCCATTGTATCGGTTTGGATCCGCAAAACTTTTTCATTAACTTAGGAACTTTTTTTTTTTTTCAAATTATGTAAAAATTAAAAAGTTTATGTTTTATATCCGATAATTTTGAATATCCGATACTTTTGAAAATAAGAAAAGTACCAATTCATATCCAAACTAAAATTACACATTAAATTTTTATCTATAAACCATGTTACATAAAAAATGTATACATTTTAGCTGTAAACCAGCTGTTCATAATTTTACTTTGAAAGTTGTAAGTTTCCATGGGATTCGTTTATCTTTATACTGGACGCATCATAACTAGTTTTCAATAAATAAATGTAATATATTAAATTGCATGCGTTTCACAATAGATAATTGACTTATCTACGAATAATTTACTTCTTAATGTTCTTGTAATCGTTTTATTGGTGACTCACTGACTCACAGCCGTTACACGGATAGGTAGGTACATCACTAGTCACGGTGACCACTCGTCGAACCTCCAAAGCGCAAGTTATTCGTTAAGTACCCGTCACGATGCGCATACGCATCGTTCGTTCATTTCCGTGTTTCTTAAATGTTTATGTTTAACAATAATGTCTTTTTCGATCGACTCTCAGTCTTGTTCCAACAGAGTTTGGATGGATACATTCAGTTGTAAGGCTTTTACGTGAATATGTTTTCGGCTTTATAGAGGATAATAAAATAATAATAGAGATTCTGTGGTGATTTCCGCTTGAAAAATGTTACGGAGGCAGTTCTCTCACGAATCCGGTACAACTGCGCTCGTCAGAGCCAAAGAGGAAGATAGAAGGTTTGTGCGCATGCTCTGAAATTAATTCAAATAAAATAGAATAACGTTTTTTGCTAAGTTCGGGAAAATGTTTTGTCGTTTGTTAAAAAAAGTAAAAAAAAAAAACATTAATAATACTTATAATAAAAATAATCAAATTAATCAACTTCTGGAGCAAATCACCTGATCAATTAGTAAATTATATAAGTACTTAACTAATACATTCATTGATCACTTAATTCTCATACTATTACTATATATTATGTAGGTTCGACAATGCCCCAAAATATGAAAGGCCTGTTATGCCCTGTAAAACTCGACCAAATCTACATTGACATTGAAAATTTTAAAAATTGAGTACTGTACTGGAATGCAACTGTGGGTCAGTATGTGAAGCTTACGACTCCATGAACGAACATTCAAATCAAAGCGAGCGTATTACTAGAATAGAGGTTACTATACTAATACCCCCGCTAACTATTATAAATGCTAAATTTATGAGTATGAGGGCCTCTTTCACTATCCGTCAAGTAGGCTAACATTTAAAATCACCGGTAACCGGGGATAATGGAGTTGATATACCTTTGTTTGTACGGTAAAAGTCCCAAACATTAAAAAGAAAATAATAAAAAAAAATCGCCTATCGAAGGATGCAGTAAACCGGGTGCATAATTTAATTAAACACGAAATTATTTCTAAAAGTAACTAATCAACACGTTACTTATACTTGGTGAAAGAGGCTTACCTGCTGAATCTTACACGCAAAAACTACTGATAGGATTTTAATTGAACATTGCATTAATATAGTATAACCATTAACCATAGATAACAGAAAACATTATTACTAAAATATAAAACAGGCAATCCTTACTAATATTATAAATATGAATGTGAGTTTGTTTGTTTGTTACGCTTTCACGCAATAACTACTGAACCGATCACCATGAAATTTTGCATGTAACACGTTGTCTGGGACACCAGAAAGGACTTAAGCAAATTCTATCAAGAGGCCCTTGGTTTGTATTAGGATCTTCGGTGTTAAGGTATTGCGTGAATTTTAAATGTTGAAATAAAGAGTATTTTCTCTATTTTTTTTAAATATAATTTAAAGCTAATGTTATTTACAACTTTTAAGGACATAAAAGAATATCATTTGAACAATATTTTCTGAAAAGTTAATTTCAAAATAATATAGCTAATCCGGCACTGCTCCTAAAGCACGTATTTTTGTTGTTGCAATCAAAACTAACTACTGTTTACGCGCTCGCTAGCTTTATGTTCAACTGAGATCTTGACAACTACATTTATTATCTTTCATTGGTGCACTATTACTATAGTTACACTCACAATTACTATAATATAGTGATGGATATGTCAGTACGCCAAGTGCTTCATGGCTAGTTCATCAAGAACAAACACAAATGACAGTTTAATCAGCATAATACAGATGACACGTTTGGCTTGATAGTGTATGGCTGGCGTTGCTTTTTTATTCATTCATAACATACTTTGTTTAAATACATGTTAAAACATATTATGTTATCTACTTCGGCTTAAGATTAGCCTACTAAACTTTAATGTGCACCTTGGCTAAATATGAAGAAGATAATGAAAAGGGAAGGATCTGTTTTGATAATAAAAACTTATTTGTTACTCTTACAGCACTTACTTATCAACATCATTACAAAATAAGTACCTACGTAATTACTTCTAGAACTAAATGGTTAAAGAGATAACAATCAATGTGACAATACAATAATTTTTTCAAGAAACTGTGACATATAGAAAACTAGCTGTCGTCCGCTACTTCGTCTGCGTTGAAAAATAAAAAAATATATATAAGCAATATAACGCTTGATCTCTTGTTGCTTTAACACTTTGGTCAGGCGCTAGTTTTTTTATTTTATTTTAGATGATCCCCCGGGAAACGTGCTTTTTTTTCTGAATGAAAGGTCTTTCTTATTCTTTCTTGTATCCCTGACGACGTGTATGCAAAATGTCATGATGATCAATTGATTATAAAATAGTTAAGGCGTGAAAAGGTAACAGATAGACAGACAGACAGAGTCACTTTCACATTTATATTATAAGTAACTGCTGGTGCTCGCGACTTCGCCCGCGTAACTTTGTAAATTATATACTAAAATCTTCCTCGAGAACCACTCTATCCATTGGTGAAAACAGCATGAAAAGTGAAGTCGGTGCAGTAGTTTTTGAGTTTATCGCGAACAGACAGACAGACAGACAGACGCGGCGGAGGACTTTGTTTTATAATATGTAGCGACTGTAGCGTGATATTAAAAGTAAGGATAGTATAACTAGTATGGATTTAAAAAAATACTTCCGTATCATCAACATCATTAGCCTGTGTCTTGAGTCTTGACGCAAATCTCTTGACGTAAATAATAATTATAAGCGCCTCTTTCACAAACGTCAAGTAGGCCAAACTGTCATTTAAAGTCACCGGTAACCGGGGATAATGGAGCTGATATACTATACCTTTGTTTGTACGGTAAACGTCCCAAACATTAAATAGAAAATAATAATAAAAAAATCGGCTATCGAATGATGCAGTAAACCGAGTGCATAATTCAATATAACAGAAAATGATTTCTAAAAGTAAGTAATCAACTTTTAGAAGTTAGTTAGTGTAGTTTGTTAAAGAGGCCCTTATTCTAATTTTAAATTATTACATTAGCCAGTAATATAGACAAATTATGTTATTACTGAACATTAATACATGTTTTACCTTGTCCGTTAATTATATAACAGTTTATTAACTACTACCTTGTGTTGTGTAGGTAGCTTATTGTTATTGGCATGTACTTGTACATACTGTACCCCGATATGTTCTGTATAATTATTTTGATTACACGAACATGTCTTATTAAAAGAAAACCGAATATGTAAATGTTTGTATGTAAAATACGCATTTACGATGTACTTGCTGGCGCCCGCGACTTCGTCCGCGTTGAAAAAGAAAAAGTAGCCTATCCTGTGTCCTGTATGTACGTCTAAATGTTTATTAACCAAGTTTCATGAAAATCAGTTAATTCGTTTAAGAGTTATGGAGGAACGTACATACATATATAATACCTACACTTACAGATTTATTATTAGTATTGATTGATGAGGATTGATATTGATTGAGAATATATAAAAAAGAATATCTGAGAATATATAAAAACTATAAAAGAGAAATATCTGAGGTGTAGGTAAGCCTGTTAGGCAAAATTTTCATAAGTCTGGATTTTGGGATCGGGCCAAATAGGTAAATATTATAAATTACTTTTCATTACTTATAATAATGAAAAAAAAAAAAAAAACTCAACTTGGCACTTTAAAAGCATCATGCAGAACATACTCGTACTTACTTATATTTCACTGAATTCACCAATTTGGACACTTGAATATTATAATATACCTCGCAGAGATATATTATTTCGATGTAGTATACAAGCCCGGCCGGGATTCGAACCCAAATATCATCGGATTACTTATCAAAATGCTCTCCGTGTGAACTGTTACAAATAATTAGAACATAATATAAGACTTCTTTCATATTATATATCAAATCTAGTATTGTCTAATAGTTCTTTCAAAGCGAAAATACTCAGTCTCATTGGATGATGACTCCATCTATAACAATAAAACTTGATGATAACTCTTAGTATTTATCTTATCGCCGTATTCAATATTCACACAGTAGTGTAAATTACATATTATGTCGTTCAAGTGTTAATATATTATATAGATTTCAGTATTTACTACTCACTTCCGGTTCTAAAATATGCGTTATAATACTAGGCTGTTTCACACGACTTCGTCCGAAAAACTTTAAAAAATAGAACTTATTGTTACTCCATGATAATGTAATTTTCTAAAGGTGAAAGAATTTTTTAAATCGGTTAAGTAGATTTTGAGTTTATTCATTACAAACAAAATTATTATAGATTAATATGGCAAACTCCGACTCTCTTACAGCCATTGTTGCCAGTGTACACAGCCATTTCTACCAAAAGAGGTGACACTCAAAATATTTGGGGACAGAAAACCTTACAGAAGTGGCTGGCCTTTCTGAAAGGTTACACAGTCGCATCTTTGTATGTTTCACATGCTATAAGAATGACCCTTTTGACCATTTTGACTTTATATGCCTCTTGTTATTTTTTTATATAGGTAAATTAAGTAATATAATAATAGTAAGGTGTTTACTATGAATACAGCAAACTGATTTTGTTGTGTTTGACTCGTTGATGAGGTTGTCGAGGTTAATTTCAAGTTCTCGTGCATAATAATAATGCGATTTGGCGTACTACAGTACGTTTCAAATAAAATCTGTATTTTTATATATTATGCCATGACCAATTGTCTCTGGTAAAGCAATCACGGTTGACATGACTCTCACGTTGGTGGATTGTTTATTATTATTGAATAAAGTCAACAGCTGTTATTTACTACAACTACATGCAAATCTTTATGTTTGTGAAATTTTCAAAGAGTTTTGTACAATAAAAATAATTGAAAAAAAAAAACTGCATACTTAATTATTTACACTTATACAGTATTTTGTCCCATTCTGTTGTCTGTATAGTAAACAGATTATTTACATATGTATATTTAAACCGAATTTAAAACAATGTAACAAAAACCTCGAAACTATTTTGTTTTTGTAAAAACATATTATTACAAAACCTTTTTCAAACTTTTGTAAAACCTTGTAAGGGACAAGATCTTCCAAAAGTTACATATTCAATAACTTAAGCAATTTAGCCTAAGCAACTCTCACTAGAAAAGTAGAGACCGTTTATGTCGTCACTTAATAGTGACGAGCTCTAATGAGCAAACTTTCAAAGCATTGGCCTTAGAATGAGAAGGTTGCAAGCAGAAGCGTATAGAAGAATAAATGCCGGGTGGTGTAGAAGCGACCAGGTACAAATTAAACCTGATAGTTAGGTAGGAAGGACGGTTGTAATTACAAAACGTACTACAAAAATATCTAATAGTGATAGTTATATGTGATCTCGCCTAATTTGTCTAAAATAGATTTATTTGAAATTTAATCATACTGTGTAAATAAATATGATAAATTATTTAGTTTGTACAAAAAAAAACCGCTTGTCATTCACTCATTAGTTGACCATTGCGCCAACAGTCATTGTGGACGTCTTTTCGTACGGACGTGGCTATTTGTTACTGTTTTTTTGTTTAAATTAAAGAAATACAGGTACAATCTATCTATATAAATTAATTTTCTTTATTTATTATTTATATATTTTACGCGTATATCAAGTTCATAAGACAGACTGACTGTGTACTTGATGGTAAGTGGCTACAGCCGCCTAATATTTAACACAAGCAACGACATAGGTGTGAAACGGAAGCTTGACTACGTGCAAGACTCAGATCCAGAGTCAACTTTGCAAGGTTCATTTTTGAATCCTAAGGCAAGTACCCTTAACCATTATCATTCTTTTTAATTCAACACTAGAAATTATCTATCTATCTATAAATTATATCGATAATGTTGCTTGTAGTGATTTTTGCTAAATATGTACGTCTATCGTTACAGGAGAACACGATCCCTGAACGCTCCGTCGCCTATACAACAGTTTGGACCATGCGGCAGGATAATGAAGAACTCTGCAATGGTTATGTGAGTATTTCTTTTAAACAATCTCTTGACAAAAAATCCATAGAGTCATTGAAAACCATAAAACTTTTGCTGGATCACATGGGTACTGTTTGGGTTCAATTTTATTTTCTTGGGCATTTGTTAAAGTAAGATAAATACTGACTTCTGCAGCTTAATATTATGGAAAAATAGTAGAAAAGGTGCCGGGTGCAGGAAGATGTGGTTACATAACATGCGGGAATTTACGGGGCTTACGAGGAAGAGGCCCAATTTGAATATTTGATTTGACTGCCAATATATACTAGTCTTCAAAAATATATATATACTGTTTCGACAATGGTTTCTGTTGATACTAATTATGTAACCACGACAAATTATCATTCGTTTTTTCTTATAATTAGCAGTTAAATTGCTTTTCGTTATAATCAAAGCAAAAAAAGTTGTGCCATTAGCATTACAGAGTTAACTTACAACAGCCGTCCATAATAATCATAAAAAAGGTATACATATTGGAGGTAGATTTTATTTTTAAAATTAAATAACTTAATTATACTAGTTCTATGTATTCCATTAGTCATAGTTCAAAATGTGTATTAGGTATAATACGATACATATCGTAGGAAGTGACTTATCACTGAAATACAGACTGTGCCTTGTTTATTTGTAAAAATAACCTTCTGTGAACTTTTTCGTTCCAAATAAACATTTTATTAATATTAATATTTACAGGCAAATCCAGGATCCGGCGTCGCAGAGGCTTACATGGTACAAACCTCCGCTAACAGTCCTCGTCATAAAGAAAGTGCATGATGCCACGATTCTTGCGCCATTCGTACAACTTGTTCACTGGCTGGTCCACGTATGTAACTAATTACTAATTTCGTATATATATGATAATTACGTATATAATTATATTTATATATGATATATATGATATCATCTCTGACACAACTTAGACAAGTCAAATATTATGGAACCGACCATACAACAAAAACTGATTATGTACGAGTATTTTTATGAAAATTCGGCATGCGGCCTAATCAACGATTAATTTTTCTGGTGTTAGATTTAGATCTTTACACACATAAGTATGAGTATGTAGATAAGCAGTTATTGTGAATGCTTTGGTAATATTATTATGTAGACATAATTTTTGGCATTATTTTGTTAGTTAATTGTTAAATAAATTATAGAATTCACGATAATTTCATTAATATGGTTAATAATAATTCACATAAATATGTGAACATATTCTTTATGATAACTCATAATTATCGTTGATATAATAAGTATATATAAATAAAATGCTACGATATTTAATTTATGCATGTACGTCATAAAACCAGTGCTAATAATCTACAAACAATTGTGCTAGAACGGAAATTGTTCCTCAAGAGGCCATATATGAAAAACCCTTTGTTTAATGAGTAATATCTATCAATTCATCATCGTTGACTTTATGAGATGGCACACGTACATAACCTGGACAACGGACATCTATTATACTGATCACACGTCAGAGTCAGTGCACCCTTTAACTATAGTTTTAATGTATTAACACAGTACGGATATACTTGCTGTCCCCAATTTATAAAGCGGGTTGCACGCACATACATTTTTTAATAACTATTGTATGGAAGCTCTATTATATAGCCTTTAGCCTATCTCTATGAAGCAAATTCAGGTTTCATCCCACAAGTGTAGTTGAATACAATAAATTAAGTAAAGTAATATAATAAAACTCCATTGTTGTATTTTTTTTTTCATTAATCTTTACCTTTTACCGTATAAATTGAATTTTAAAAGAATTATTACTTGGTTTTAAAAGAAGAATTTTATGGAGAATGAAATTAGGAATGAGTTAAAAATTAAAATTGAAAAATATGTATGAGGATTTGTTTTTTTTTTTAGGATAAAAGCATGGTCGTTTTCGTGGAGGCAGCCGTTCTTGAAGACAGGCTGTTAGCGGAGTACGGTGACTTTTCATCTGTAAAGGAACGACTGATGACGTTCAGAGCCGGCACTGATGATCTCACAGACAAAATAGACTTTATCATATGTTTAGGAGGGGACGGCACTTTGTTGCATGCCAGTTCGCTGTTTCAGGTTCGTTTTTTTTTTATCTACATATTTGGATGTCAACCATTTTTACTTTGAACCTTTAAAAATCAGACAAAATTTTAATTTTATTTTATTCAAGTGAGTAATAAAAATCTATTAAAATTTAAAGAAAAATGTCTCTCTTACTATATGTATACTGGGTACGCAGTAAACTAAAAAAACTATAATATTATTTGTAAACATTTCGTATGCAAAATGTGATATTCATGTATTGATTTATCTGATTGATAAAACTGTGTCTGATTGATAACCGTAACATTAACTATTGCATAATATTTTGTAATTTGTGATAATAATAATAATAAACACAATACTGTCCACTTATTAAAAATACCATTTATTTACAATGAATGGGAACGTTTTTTTCCTCGTATAACCAACCATCAGAAGTTGTTTTTTTGAAGAGGTTTTTTTAGTAGAACGCGTGAATCTCTGGAACAAACGGACAGATTTGTTTTTTTTTTTCATTTATGAAGAAAATTGTGGGCTATATACATCGATGGCTATATACTATATGCATTTACTTTACCTCGCGGATAGTTTTCATAATTATTCGTATAATAGCGATATCCATCTATAATATATTTTTAAAATGTAAATGTAACTGTCCACTTGATAACAGGTGGCTACCGCTGCCTAATAATACAAGCAATGTAATAGGTGCTGCATATGCCCTGACATCTTAACTTCTTTGGACATCTTATTTATTATTTATTTATTTATTATAGCCTTTATTTAACAACCTTTATTTATACTTTTACATTAAGAAAAAAAAAATTTAAACATTATACAGTCCTGACACCGTTTCTTAAAGATTGTCTTGCTTTTCAGCATAGGCCTCCCTTAGAGCTTTCCACAAATTACGATCACGAGCCTTTACCATCCAGTTTTTGCCTGCTACCTTATTAAAATCGTCTTCCCACCGTCGACGTTGTCCTCCTTTCTTCCTTTTGTATTGTCTCGGACACCATTCCGTTACGTCTCTAGCCCATTTGTCTTTCTTACTTCTTATCATATGTCCTGCCCAACTCCATTTGAGTTTTTTAATACAGTACGTTATATCAATAATTTTAGTTTCCTTTCTTATCTTCTTTAATTTAACTTTGTCTTTTCTTTTAATGTTAAGCATACTTCTCTCCATACTGTGCTGACACGTTTCTAGCTTACGGATGTTTGCATTCGTCAAACTCCACGTTTGACACCCATAGGTCATACTTGGTAGGATACATGAATCAAATATTTTACTTTTGATTTTAAGAGACAGACTAGGATTTTTCATGATTTCTTTAAGAGACCAATATTTTTTCCAAGCAATATTAATTCTGTTGTTTACTTCTTTTGTCGAAAGATCTTTTGGAGATATTATTTGACCAAGATATGTATATTCGTCTACGTATTCTATGGAGTTGCCGAGAACTTCGATTGGAGTCTTGACTCGATTTGTCATAATTTTAGTCTTCCCATTGTTCATCGATAAACCAACTTTGTCACTTTCAGATACCAGCTGTTGCAGCATCTCTTGTAATTTGTCTTTGGACATCTTAACCAGTCCTGAATATTTATTAAATATTTGTAATTTTTCCATTATCACTTTAAAAGTTTTGAGTAAGTATGAATAATATTTTTTTATTTATTTCAGCAATCGGTGCCTCCCGTAATGGCATTCCACTTAGGTTCATTAGGCTTTCTCACTCCGTTTGAGTTCAACAATTTCCAGGAACAAGTCATGAACGTTTTAGAAGGTAATTTTTAAATGTAACTATTTATAAAAAAATATATAAATGCTAAACACTAAAATACCTAACTTAATTTATTGTTTATCTAGTAATGTAATATATCAGATTTCAAAGTATAGCTTGAAACTTGTAACGCTTTTAATTGGATTAAATAATGAATTTAAAAAGTCTCTCAATTAAAGACTCTCAAAATTAAAGACGGTTACGTCTTTTTAATATACTAGCTGAACCAAAGTGCGCGTACGGCGCCCGCCTTTTCGACAAAAATAGCGATAACTCGGCAAATTTAAATAAGATATTCATGAATTGTGCACATAAACCATCCTCAAAAATCGCTCTTTCAAACGATACAATCGGGGAAAAAATTCGTTCACAACTTTCCTATATTAAAAGGATAAAAAAATCAGATTAAAAGGATATTATTACTTTATACTGTACACTGGTTTCAGGACACGCAGCGTTAACACTCCGGTCGCGTCTTCAATGTCTCGTGCTTCGAAAGAGTAAAGACGATAAGAAGAAGGAGAAACCCACAACAATATTGGTACTCAACGAGGTCGTAGTAGACCGAGGACCATCGCCTTATCTCTCCAATATAGATTTATTTCTAGACGGAAAACACATCACATCGGTACAGGGCGACGGTAAATACAAGTTTTCTATGGTTTAAAAATTGTGTAACCAGGGTAGGGGATTAAAAAAAAAGAATTTCACAGGTTGGATTGACGTGAAATTTGGTATACTGTTACTTCGGTGGTATTTCCATGACATGGTAACCTTGAACTATACTCTGTTGTTCTGTTGTTTTTTTTAACAAATGAGTACCAAAAATTTTCACTGCTTTGCTATTGGTCCATAAAATCCGTTTATCCAATAAGAACGCGCCTAACGTGTAGGTTCCGCCCCTAACAATGCTTTAGGCGCGTTTTTATTGGATTAACGGATTTTATGGACCAATAGCAATGCAGTGAAACTCTTTTGTTAAAAAAAAAGTGTAACGCTGCAGCATCAAGTAGTCTGCAAGCTACCCCCAACTCTTTAGCTAGTTACAGGAGATATAGCGTGTTTGGGCTCAATAGAAAGTATTGTATATGGAGACTAGAGATAAGGAGGACCAACTTACATGGGTGTTAAACTGAAAAAGTGACAAGCTAAAAGCATTAAATAGTGGTTCATAAATTGGCCAGAATGGCGCTAGTGTAGCATTGGGGTTTGATATGATATGTATATGATTGGTTGGTTTAGTAGTTCATGAAACTACCGTAAACAAAATGCTACTACAGCGCCGCCCAATTGAGCGTATTCGAAGGACACTTTCTCATGTATAGAGCTTGTTCAGATGAGGCAAATTACGCACGAGGACATACGCGCGTATTACCTCGCGCATAATCGAGATACACGGCGTACAATTATCGCGTTCATATGATACGCGCGAGGGAAATCCTTCGCGCGTGATACGCATGCCATTCGTCGTTATCTCGACACGCGCGTTGCTCGCGCGTATAGTGCGCACTAGTCGAGATACTCTGAGCTCCTTGTTGCGTTCAGTAATCGCGCGAACGCAAGGGCGAGTACACGTCCAGATTACATTATTTTATTAGAAGCCGGCCCATGTCACTCGCGCGTGTTTCGCGTTTTGTGAACGCAATCAAGAATAGTCTCGCGCGTAATTCGCCTCATCTGAACAAGGCCATAGAGTTGGGCCACCTTACCTCTAGTCTAAATGGTATTGTACTTGTTTGGCAGGCGTAATAGTGTCGACGCCCACCGGCAGTACGGCGTACGCGGTCGCGGCCGGCGCTAGCATGATCCACCCTTCGGTGCCCGCCATCATGGTCACTCCCATTTGCCCCCACTCCCTCTCTTTCCGGCCCATTGTTGTGCCCGCTGGCGTAGAGCTCAAGGTATGATCCTAATATATAACAGTAAAATCAAATTATGTCAAAAACGCTGACTCTTTTAAAAGTTTTACATACAACGTCTCTTCTTTCAAAATTTTAGTTTTTTTTTTTATTTAATATTATAAAATATTATGAAATATTAAAACTATTAAGTGATAATAATATTATTATTAATGTATAATATTAAGTGTTCATAGCAATTTTTATTGTAAAAAAAGAAGACCGTTATTGGCAATTTTAAGTATACATATTATTATATATGTATTTATTCTTATATCATTGTTGTATTAAGTGCTGTGCGACTGTGTTTTAATAAAACCTATTCTTTTAAAGAGGGATATGGGATGCAAATGAACACTAATATTATGAAGAAGTAAAATTTGTAAAGGAAGTAACGAGGTCATATCCAAAAATACTCTTCCGATTTTTTTTTTTTTCACTATTGAAAAGCCATATACATTATATAAGTGAAGGAAAGCGAAGTCACAAACATAGCGCATCACTATTTAAATAGGCAGTGATAGAAAATAGCATCAACTTCACAGCATTTTATTTTGCGAAAACACTTCCACGTCGCTTTTATTTAAACGTAGCTACAGTACGAATATGTTTATTCACACGATATAGAAGAAAAGTTTAAGCAAAATTCATAACAGTGAAATTAAGTTTGAATAAATTTATAATCTTAATATTAACTTTTAAGCTCTTGCAAAAGTTTATTCAAAGTGTAAAAGTGCAAAAAGTGCAAAACTTGCAAAACTGAGATTAGTCACTTTAGGTCACATTTATTATAAAAGCATTTGAGGAAAATTATTCTTTATTTAAAGGTGGCTTAACTATACACTGCATTAGTAATTGATTACTGAACTACAGACATTTAATTAATATTTTTGTATTTGCGCTTGTACCCAATAATAAAAAAATATGAAATATTTTCTTCTCAAATATTATAATATGTTCCTATATCTACAGAATATTAGCTTCACAATTTAGTTGCCATATTACAAATTGATTTATCCAAAAATGACAAGTTATTACCTTAATTCCAAACATGTGGCAGGAAGTAGATTAACCACAAAATGCCGGCACTGTAGTGTGTACAGATATGAATTAAATTCTAGATCAAATTATCTCCTGAGGCGAGAAACGCGATGTGGGTGTCTTTCGATGGCAGAAACCGACAAGCGTTGCAGCACGGAGATAGGTACTGTCGGCCGCTAATAGAGTTATAGAGCACACATGCATTGTGGCCGCGCATGCTTACGCTTTTGTACTTCGCATGTAACTTTTATGTTCTGTGTACACGGAGGGGGCATAAAGCTACGAATTATTCGACTGAACGCACTAGGCATCACATTGTCGTAACAATATTTGTCGGAGCTATACTTTGTCCAAACAATTTGGACTTTTGACAACTTTTTAATCTGGAAGAACGTAACTGTTCCTAAAAGTAAACTTTAAAATGAGTGATATATATAAACTGCCTAGTCATATTTATCTATCCAAGGTGAATTGAATGTATACGCTCCAGATTAATGAATAGCAAACAAATATTTAGACTTTAGTTACATCAGGTAAAATTCCTTGCGTTCATACATTTCAACTGCTGTACCTATTTGTAATGAACAACATCATGTTCGACTTAATAATAATTTAGGGATTACATTGGCGTAGAGTAAATCAATTTTCAGCTTAATTTTTGGCCTTATGAAGAAAAATTTTGATTATATTATGTTTATTAAGTAGAAATTGCATGAAAAACATTAATATAATTTTGACATTTGGAATAAATAATCACGGACTATAAAGGTTTGAATATTTCAAGAAAATAATATGTAGCTCAAACAAAGATTGTTATACAAATGTGGCATGTATTGTTGGACATTCCCATGCTTTTGTGGAAAAAATTTCAGCATTATGCACGTTTTCCTTTATACCCTCTCCTATTAGATCTCTTGCACAAGTACACAAATATTATTTGGTTGTTTGAGTATTTTTTGGTTTAGTAGAAGTAGTTGACAATGTTATACATATGTAGTGAATTGTCGGTTGTATTGTACTCGTAGATTCCACAAATTAACCCCAAACACTTTATCTATGTAGATTTTTGATTTAAATATGTTTTCTTGAATAAAATTTCCTAACTAGGCCCGATCGTTATTTCTTAAGTCTGTATTTTTATAATTCAGGCGCGCTTTTTTTTCTGTGCTTTACATGAAAACGGAACATTCAATAGATTTAAAGATTAATTTTGAAGTAATCCATTCGTACATGATATTAAAAAGGAAAAACGGAAGGAAAATATATATAGGAGCTTGTTTCAGATAATGCCTAGCCTAGAGGCGCGTAGTCCTGCCAGCGTGTCGTTCGATGGCCGATCACAGTTGACGCTGAGACCGGGCGATAGGTAACCCATAGACAACACGAACGAACACTCTCCTCCACTTTAAAACAAGCTCTATTAAGCCTCAGGCTACGGTCTCCTATTAAATGCTTCCTACTTTAGCGTAAATGTTTCGCTCGACGTGTGAACGACGTCTCGATAACAAACAGTGCTCGTCTATGGTTATACACAGTGTAAAGCATTTGAACCCCACCTACGACGGCTAAAGATGTAAACAAACTAGCGGACGCGTTCAGCTGCCGCGGCGTTCGGACGCGGCTGCTTATGTGCACGGTTGTTCACGTCCCAGTACTCCAGATTTAAGTCGCGGACTAGTTAGTCTGTGGTCGCGGACGTGACCTTTGAGCGTTAGGATGTCCGATAGAAATCTGAAGTACTGGGACGTGAACAACCGTGCACATTAGCAGCCGCGTCCGACTGCCGCAGCAGCTGGACGCGTCCGCTAGTTTGTTTGCACCTTAAACGCCGACATCAGTGTGTGAAAGAGACCGCAATAGTACATTTCTACAGTAAACATTGTCACAGTTTTACAGTAATCCATACAGCTGTTGTGAAACGGATGTACTTGCGTAGAGCAACGGCGGGGATCTCGCGGGCCGCGGTCCCCAAAACTCGTTTAGTTTGCGCACCCGAACTTTGAGGACACACGCTAATTTTACGAGAACCGCTTAAATAAATTATTAAAACGGTACAAATTACTTGTTCTGTGCACTTTGACAAGGATTTAAGAGATTTCATATAGATAATTTCATATCTGCAGTAGCTTGCAGAGTCTATAACTGACTTATATAATCAAACATTATATTTATTTTTTACCTCTGTATAAAAGATATATTAAAGTGTTGTAGGACTAGAGAAGGCTGGCTAATAAAAGAAAACTTTAAAACATCCAAAAATTAAGTGTCACATAAATATCAGGCAGTGCGACACTTGTAAATGTATATTAGATAGGTTGGTAAATAAAAGATTGCATAATAATGATCATTTTGTGACATTTGCATTATATCTGCGTGTGACAGCGTAACTGTAGGATTGTAAAACTGTGGCATTGTGTTGTGATGCGGCGTACGACGTTTAGTTACGCTGTGAGCGTCAATGGCGTTTATAGGAGACCCCAGCCTTAGACAAGTCTCGTTTTTCAGCCTGATCGGAACGCGGGCGCGAAAATTATTCGTACTTCACGGTGACGGATTAGCGTTTTTCTGTTTAATTACTAGTTTTTGGTTTGGTTTGGTGCGTTTTGCATGGCATGGCTTCGAGCATAATTATCTGGCTCATATTTTTTGTAGACCTGTAGATATATAATGTAAACCTAGTCACAGTGGTTGGCATTGCATGATTTTTGTTTATTTACTGGTTTTGGTTTTTAATGGTTGGTAAGTTCTCATAATTTGCATAAATTTTGTACCTACTAACAGTAGAGTTATTGCGAGTTCACGCGATCAGTCGTCACTATATAACGTAACAACATAAAAGTATATGTAGGTACATCATTCTTTAATTTGGTAAAATTTCACAAACATACCTACAATCCGTTTTTCATACTTGCTTTCTTTTGTAAATTGGTCATTTATGAATAACTTACACTAAATTCATAGTTTTATAATGTAAACACCTTTATATTCTAACGGTATAATTCATAAATCGTTATTTCAATGAGAATACAAGTAACAATTGTTTATTGTGTGTTTTCTATAAAAAATATTTACTCTTTGTGTGATTAAATGTAATATTTAATTGACACGAACTCTTCAGTGGCGCCATCCATGATGAACTCTCGGGTTTTTTTTTCAATTCGTTTGTTTTTTTTCTCCTAATTTTTCAATGTCATTCACAGCCTCTACGTGACAACGTCGGTGTTTCCAGTTCCCTCGATATGCGCACAGGACCAAATATCGGATTGGTTTGACTCGCTCGCCGAGTGCCTACACTGGAATGTGCGCAAGAAACAAAAACAGATCGACGAACTGAGCGACATGACGCACTCCTCCAACGATCACCTGGAGGACCTTGACAACAACCACCACGACGAGAGACCAGCTGACACGTGACAATAGACAGTTAACACAACTGTCATTGTCACACATATTTATTGCTCTACATACGCTTTCTTATACAACTGGCAACACTGAGAGTTTCGAAACGGGAATTTTTTATCTGTGTGAAATTTTATTTAATTATATTTAATTATTTTTAATGCTTACCTTAGTATTTCGGTTAACTTGTTGAATTTCGGTCTGTTTGTTTTTAAACATTCACAATAAATGTAATTTTGTGTAAAATGTGACCTGGGCACTATGGTGTAAACATTTAGGGTACGACTTAATATTTTACCTAATAATGTTGGAATTACTTGGTGGTCTAATTTATGTGATATTGTTATAATGTGAAATGTTTGCATTGAATTTATATTTTATTTAGCATTCCTGTAGAAATAAATGTTTATCGATATTATATGCAATAAAGATATGTCTGTTTTATGTGTGAATTGGGGAAGAATTTAATATTTTTCTTTCTAGACATTTTTAAATGGTTTGTGTGCCTTTATAGTATAAAACCAAAAAATTGCCAGATGTCTCAATAATTCTTTCTAATTTTCCACGATTATTTCTCACGATTTTGAAATATTATTTGTTAATAATAAGGTGCTAGTTAGAGTGAATTTTATAATATTGTCGTGCCAACAACTTTGATGTTTTGTTGTTGTGTTCAGTGCGAGCATAAAAATTGTTGTTAACAGTTTTGTTGAATTTGTAAAATATTGTGATGTCGCTGAAATTTGTTCTCATTGAAAGTGACAAAAAATTTTTTTTTCACTCTTTTTCATGCATTTAAAAACCTCGACGTATGTGCTATTGCGGACATTGCTGATACGGAAATTCACTGGATTAAGATAAAAAGAAATAAAAATATTTTTAAAAAATGCATGATTGTTTGCGAAAATATGATTCGAATTTAAAAACTAAAAGAAAGACATATATAGATATACATATACGTGTGTAGAACCATGTTTTAAAGCAGTTAATGAGTGGCTTAAGTTATCTACTTGTTAAGTCGTTAACGATAGAATTAAATCTCATAATTGTTGAGCTTTTAAAAATGGTGCCCCCCGTCAATATGATCTTTTGATCAAATTGCTAACTGGGTTGATTAACAATAAAGCCACTTGTGAATGCAATTATTAAATTCTTGACTAATTTGTTTAATACCAGATTATCTTATGAATCAGATTAACTTAGATACAGTTTAACTTATGAAATATCAATGATATGTACTTGAAAAAAAGCTTCTTCACTAAACGGGGTTTAAAATGTGGGCCACATTGCTTCACTATGTGTGATTCTTACGGTAAAGACTTATGAAATGCCGCATTATAGCCGCCCTGGCTAATTTTTTTAATATTATGTGTTATTTGGTACTTCTATTTTATATGCGTAATACCAACACAAATTTACAAATTATGTATACAGATGTGAATTGTTTTACTGTAAATTATACAATTTTGACTTTATACCTATGCGTTTTAATATTGTTAAGAAAATATTGCAGTTCGTTTTTGATATGCTTTAATGCAGAGTTTCTCAAAAGTGGGTTACGGTACGCACACCACTGGATTAGTGATGCGCCGGTCCCGGATCGATAAAAATGTATATGCGCGGATAACGTATATTTGGTGTCATGTCAAGATCCGATTTTAAGAAATGAAAAATAATCTGAATGGAATTTAGGTAATACTTTTTTATTGCTACCTAATCACCTATATATAGAATTTCATTTATGAATTAAAAATTAGTAACTAAAAGATCCGCCAAAAAATAATGGATACGGAATTACGAATCTTTCGTCTCCCTCGGATATCCGGCACATCACTACTCTGGATACACCAGTTAATCGTAGGGGTACGCGACAAAATCTACGTAATGCCGGCAACTTAGCTGTTGTTAAAGGCGAAATACAGAAATCGACTGAATAAAACTGAAACTGAGCAAGTAAGCAAAACTTATTCGAGAATCAATAGGTAGGTTGCGCTAAAAAACCAGCTCATCTATCACACTAAAATATTAGAAATAACATTTATCTATTGCTCCTTTTTACTTCTTAATTTTCTACTTTACGCTCTCGCTAGCGACGAGTGCGGGCATTATAAAGTCACACTAGCTACTTAGCTAGCCAGGGGGCCCTAGACAAGTTGCATTCGCTCCGTAGCGATTCGA
Source organism: Synanthedon formicaeformis (assembly GCA_945859745.1). Lineage (NCBI taxonomy): Eukaryota > Metazoa > Arthropoda > Insecta > Lepidoptera > Sesiidae > Synanthedon > Synanthedon formicaeformis. The sequence goes on along the minus strand of OX243969.1, from coordinate 5,037,369 downwards.
TTCGCTAAAAATAAAATGTATGGGATTGACATATGCCTTCGCTAAATCACGTGATACTTCCCATACATTTATAACTATCGAACTTCGTTATCGTTATCGTTATGGCACTTTGTCTAGGGCCCCAGAACCGCAGATTTCATACCCCCTTGTGATTATATTCTATTCTCTGTCGCAGACTCAAGACATCATATTATGTCTGGGCTTAAAAGCCTAGTCACCAGGCCATAAAATTTCAAAAAAGAAATATAGATTTCTTCATATAAAATTGTCAATGTCATTTGGGTTGTGGACAGTGACAGTGATCAGTGAATGGATGGATGTAGTTTGGTTATTAATATAAATCTTATATTTGTTTTGTATTATAATTTATGAAAATTAAATAAATTAAAATTACAAATCCTAGAAGCTCTACAGATATCAATAATAACCTTTTTTATTCAAAATGTCAAAAATCTCATGTGCCATAAACTTTATATCGAAGAGAACTATTTCATTAACAGTTCCTAGAAATGGCAAAAGAAATTTCAGAAAATTTGTTCTTCCTAATAAGAGAGGATCTGTAATTCATAAAAAGCAGCAAATGACGGAAAATCCAGAACTGGAAGTTGATAAGCGAGGTGTCCGTGACACAGGATATATGGTTAATGGTCGCTACACTGATATACCAGAAATGATTCCTGAACTAATTGTACCGGATTTGACGAATTGTGAATTAAAACCTTATGTCTCTTACAAAGTAGAAGACGTAACACAAAGCGAGTTTACTCCTCAGCAACTTTTTGATGCGGTGTATAGTAAAAAAATAGTTATGGATTTCAAACAAGGAAAATTGGATGAAAATGGAAATCCTTTAGAGCCCTCGGAGGATGAAAAATTGCAGCCAGAAGAAGCAGTGGCTAGGGCAAAGAGAACTGGCTCTGACATATTTTAATTTTTTTGTGTTACCTATAGTATATAGTATTAATTAATGTGTAAATTTAGAAAATAAAGTGTAGAATGTATTTTTTTATTATTATTCATCTTATATATCCCATGTTCATCAGACTGTGTCTCTCCATTGTTGGATGTAAGCATTTCCTAAGTCTGGTCATTACACATGGCCCATTGCATCTAGCCACTTTCAGCAATGTCTAAAGTCATCTCGTAGCAGGTCATCGAACACTGAGTTTACGAATGGAACCAATATAAGGAAAAAAGTATGTGAGAAAACTTTAGGTATTATAAATTTCTATGCTGTTTTTCACGTGAATAACTACTCTAATAAGTTAATGTCATTTCTCCAAAATATATGAAGTATTTTTCACACAACAGGCTATTAGGAAAACTAGAAAAAGTGGGCTAGTGGTGGCAATGCAGACTAGTCTTGCAGTATGTGCCCAAAAAGTTAAAAACCTTCCATCTCCATCAGTTGTCAGTTTTATGTTTTAACCAAAGAGTATATAGGGGGTTTTAACTAGTAGATATTTCATCTACAGCAAAATGTTAAAGGTAGGCACCTAACTATACCTACTTCTAATGGGCATTAAAAAATATTTTGGCCAGGGTATGACCACACAGCAAGTTCTAGAATACCTTATAAAACAGATTATCATCGCACAGCCAAAACCACTAGAAAGCTGAAAATTGGCACATAGTTTTATTGTGAAACATAAGTGAGTAAAAACTTGAAAAATTCAACTGCTTGCATTCGGGGGCGAGTAATAACGAACCAATCATGGCACCTACTAATTACCTACTGATTAAATTGTATAAGTCAAAAAACAAGATAATACCGACATAGAAAAAAATTGTTTTTTTAAAAATAATTAGGCATATATGTATAAGTAGGTAGAAATCAAATATAGTAAACAGACGTGTCTCATTTGACCTGAGTTTATCTAAAATCATTATAGACCTCTTTACTGAATCTTTTTAAATGTTATCATTCAAACTGGTGATATCAATTCGCGCGGTAGTGTAGCGCGTGCGCACAAATCGAGCCGGTTTAACACATACATAAATATAATATAATGGGCGGTAACTATTCCGCAATGGATCCGATGGATGTTCACGTCCCCGACCTTTCAATTTTATTGGAACGCGACGGCTACTTGAAACCATATGAACGAGAGATCCGGCGGAGGTAAGTGATTTTTATTATTTAAATGAAAAACAGCCCTTTATAAAACCTTTTCTGACGTATTTAAAGTAAATTCCTTATCCAAAAATATTGTTTGAGGTTAGCTTAGTGCTACGAAGTTGTGTTTATGTACATTGACATTTCAGCACAAATCCGCTAGATTCACAATTCATATTAAAACGCCTTCTAAAATTAATATTATTATGAATCGTAATTGCGATATATAAGTTGAGAGTATTTTATGTTACATTATACATTTGTTTTTTTAATAAACAGAATTAATTCAAAATCAAATGTACTAAAAAAGTTAGCGCTTGAAGCGCTTTCGTATCATGGGTGATTTTCAATGTCAAATGTAAGGTCATTCAAATACAACAGTTGTTTTGCTCGCTGATACTGATACGAATTAAATTTAGTTTAACAAAATATTATCTAGAAACTAGATTGAAACTAAGAAACAGTTTACACACGTCTGTACCCAAAAGATATATTAACATACCTTCATATACCAATAGCGATTAATTTATCTATAATAGAGAATAATTTGTTTTCGGTTTAAAGAATTTTATTCTCATAAAAGAATAAAGTTTAAAATTACCGCCAAAGTTTTCTTTAAAAGGAAATATGTGTTTTAATATTTCAGATACGGTTGTTTTAAAGATTTATGGGAGCGAATAGAATCTTGGGAGGGAGGTGTGAATAGTTTCACAAAGGGATACAATTATTATGGCCCACAGTTCAACTCGGATGGGACAGTCACTTGGCGCGAATGGGCTCCGGGCGCGCATTCTCTACATTTACAGGGAGACTTCAGTGTGTACCTTTTTATACTTTACTCACCACTTGCATTTTATGTCTCATAATTCTACTATTAAAGCTTGGGCTTTAATTATTAATAAATTCTAATGCAGAAATATTAAACAAGCGCTCCAACTCCAACCCCTGCTTAGAATGGGTGCAACTTTTTTTCTGCAAAATACATAGGTACATAAACCTTCCTCGTTTATCAATGTTTCCACTAGTGAAATTACCGTCAAAATTTGTCAGGTGGTCTAGAAGAAAATAGACTAGAAATGGACAGAAGCAGACAGCGGTTTTATTTTCTAATATGTATCTGTAACAAATTATTAATATATATAATTACTCGATTTAAATCTTTGATAATTAGCTAGCTCCTGCCCGCGACTTCGCCTGCGTAACTTTGTAAATTATATACTAAAACCTTCCTCAAGAACCACTCTATCCATTGGTGAAAACAGCATGAAAAGTGAAGGTGGTGCAGTAGTTTTTGAGTGTATCGCGAACAGACAGACAGACGCGGCGGAGAACTTTGTTTTATAATATGTAAGGATTTTTTGTAAACATTATTTAAGTATTGTTTAAAAATAATAATTTTATTATTAAAAAAAACAGATGGCTGGAACTCAAAAAGTCACTCTTTCAAAAAATTAGAGTATGGAAAATGGGAACTAAAGATTGCAGCGAATTCCGATGGATGTTGGCCTTTGAAACATGGCAGCCGTGTGCAAATCATTGTCAATGAACATTTGTACCGAGTATCTCCGTGGGCTAACTATGTCAAACCGTTTGAGGGATTCACGTATCAACAGTTCATTTATAAACCGGATCAGGTGAGGGATTATCTGATTAGATTGGCTATGTAATTTTAAACAAGTACTTACATAAATTGATGATTATGTATGTCCTTTAAAAATGATTTTTACAGGGAAATTACATATGCATGATGAGTGTAATGTTGCAATCTTGACTGGATATAGGATAAGGGCAAGATGAGGATTAAGTAATGGCTTTAGGGTATTTTGATATATATCTATACTAATATTACAAACAACTAAAGTTTGTATGTAGGAAGTTAATTCAAAACTACTCATCAAATTAAAAAAAAAATTACCAATAGTTAGAATAGAATTTCAGGATGGACATAGGCTAAATTTTCCATGTGGGCCCCAATATCTAAAAATGTATGTCAAGAGTTATATTGCTAGTATAATATATTTTTTGTCTGGGTATATGTGACTGAACTCTTAAACGGCTGGACCGTTTTTAAAAATTCTTTCACCTATAAACAGTTACAATATCGGCGAGTAACATAGGGTATATCCATATATATATATTATTTATTTATTTACAACACACATGATATATAAATATATATAAAGATTTAATAAAGATACGCGGACGAAGTCGCGTTCAACAGCTAGTATATTATAATAGATATGACAGTCTATTTAATGATTTATCTCTTTATCGACACATTTCAATTTTCAGCCTTACAAATTCAAGCATCAAAAGGTCCAAAGACCTTTATCTCTTCGTATTTACGAATGTCACGTTGGCATTGCAACAGCTGAGGGAAGAGTCGGAACTTACAACGAGTTTAGGGACAACATTCTGCCGAGAATTAAAAAACAAGGTACCTATGCACTATTCCCTTGTCAATACCCGATTTACTCCAGTAATCTGGTACCCAAACCTTAATGATTTTTTCCAAGAAAACTCTTCTACAATTGAGATTCAATATAGATATGTTATAGGTTCAATATAAATATGTATTTAGTTATATAATATTTCTGAATTTCTCCCTTATTGATGAGAGATTGCAGCTTAATGTAGCATGAAATTTCTAAGGTGAAACTCATCACCACATCTAACGGTAAAGGTTGCCAATGTCTGCCAGTCCAGTAGTATGTGACTGAATTACTGGAACGATTTTGATGAAATTTTATGTGTCGATTTAAGTGGGGCCCTAAATGGTTTAGATTCACAATTGTACCCGATAAGTGGCGCTCCTATAATATTTTTTTGAGTTGTCCGTGTATATGTGACTGAACTCTTAAACGACTGAACCAATTTAGATGAACTTTTTTGTGTCTGTTTAAGTGGTTTAGATTCACAACTTTTTTCGGTGTATATGTGACTGAACTCTTAAAAGGCTGGACTGATTTTGATGACCTCTTTTGTGTCTGTTTAAGTGGGCCACTAAATGATCTACATTTTCAATTGAACCAGATAGGTGGCGCTGCTATAATATATATTTTTTGTCGTGTATATGTGACTGAAATCTTTACGACTGGGACGATTTTGATGAAATGTTATATCTTATATGTATTTGAGTGAGCCCCTAAATGACTTAGATTTACAATTGGACCCGATAGGTGGCGCTGCTATTATATCTTTTGTCCGTGTATATGTGACTGAACTGAACTCTTAAACGACTGGACTGATTTTGATGAACTTTTTGTGGCGGTTTAAGTGGACCCCTAAATGGTTTAGTTTTACAATTGGACTCGATAAGTGGCGCTGATAATGTTAACTAGGGAATATAAGAAATAGTGTGGTATGTGTTACAGGATACAATGCCATTCAACTGATGGCGATTATGGAGCACGCCTACTATGCGTCTTTCGGGTATCAGGTCACAAATTTCTTTGCTGCAAGCAGGTGAGGAGGTTTTCTTTATATAATTACTTCATCCGCATTGAAAAATAAAAAAAAGTAACGCAAAAAACCTATAATCAATAATGACTTCAGTCTTTATTGTGGTGAATTTTTATTTTTATAATCCCTCTGGATGGAACAGTACTTTTTCTGGATGACAATTTCTGCAAATTACTGTCTCATTTTTAATATTTTTTAGTGGTAAAAGTAGCTACACTCGCCTATTAACACAAAGTAACGTTACAAATGCTACAAGTTTTCAAAGATAATCGTGATTGGAAGGCTTTTCTCAAATATTGTGTAAAATATGAAAAAAGAAATAAAAGTAGCAGATTAAAACTGTCGTACAGAACTTAATTTAATTAATTAAAGCTTAAAAACAAATGCTTTTTTTGTCAGAAAATACATTTTTTGTATAAATCTGCCCGATTCAAACATTTTAAAATATAGTATACTAGCTGGTGCCCGCTCTTCAGCTCTTCAGCTTCAGCTTCAACTCTTCAGCTTTATATATATAGTTTATAATGCACTATAATTTTTATTAGTTGTAAACTCGACAAATAAAGTGCTTTATCACCCGATTGAACATTCTTTGTATGTTGTAGAATGATAAGGTCTATTTTCCTTTGAAAATTCAAAGTGACAATTATGTCAATCAGTTATCAATATCTATTTCAAATCTAAGCCTTAGCAAATTTTGAAATGAATGGAATTTGTTATCGAAACTGTTCGAACTTTTCTGTCCCATAAAACTTACTGTAAGTAACGCTAAGTGGTCGCCTTAAGAGTGGGTATCACCCGCGTGGCCCCTTGGACATGACAGTGACACAAAATACGTAGAACTAGGCACAACATGCGACTGAAGATAGCGCATCTCGCTCAATAAAAATGTTATAAGTGCCAAAAGTATTAAATATTAATTATTCGTAAACTACAATGTCAAATGAAAAATTGTTACATACAGCCTTAGATAATATGTGAAGTGAAATTACTGATACACTTTTAGCTTTGTAATGTGTGTCATTTTGAAAATAAAACTAAAATCTATGGAAATGAGAGCTCACTTGGTGATTTTTTTCTATCGAGAAAATTTCATTATATTATATTTTCTGTTACAGTCGTCACTTTCATTTATAATGTATTTATCTATTTAAAAAAATTAATTAAATTAGACTTTGTTTACTTAGATAAAATTCAAATCTAGGATTGGCTATTTGTCTTTATACCCGCTCTTAATGACAGTCGTTACGGAACACCGTGCGAGCTGAAGCAGCTGATCGACCGCGCGCACGAGTTGGGCCTCTACGTGCTGCTGGACGTGGTCCACTCGCACGCCTCCAAAAACACCCTCGACGGCCTCAACGAGTTCGACGGCACCAACGCCGGCTACTTCCACGACGGACCTCGCGGCACTCATCCCCTCTGGGACAGCCGACTCTTCAACTACTCAGAGTAACATTTATTTATATACCTTCCCCGTTTACCTCTCTTTCCATGAGTGAAAACCGAATTGAAATATTCCATATTTGTATTCATACAGCGCCATCTCACAAAATTTTGGGGTAAAACCATCAAACTACTACAACATGGAACACGCGTGCCATACAAAACACAACGAATTTTATGGAACATTTAAAAGTGACATATGCATAAAGCATGAACTGTCATTTATAACAAAACAAACATAATAATAAGTACGTAATTTAAAGAAAATGTGACTTTACGTCAACCCATTAGAGTTTAAAATGAAATAGTAGAAGTTGATCGTTACTACCTTTTACCATTGACGCGTGAAGGCAAGAGTCCGTCAAAGGCGTTCTTTTTTATGTTCCCCTTTGGCATTTGTGACGCAAATTCCATTGTAGTATTTCGATGGGTAAAACATAATAATGTTACATAGGCAACGATAAATAGCGCTTATGAAAAACATTTATTTTTTGTGTAAAATAGCGTTTTAACAAGAAATAAAACTACGTATAAAAAGCAAAACCTTATCTGCATGCAAAACTACACAGAAATTGTTAGAGCAGTTTCCGAGATACGGAAAATAAATGAATTATATACAAAAATTGCTCGTTAAAGTGATTATACTTAATAAAGTCAGCAGTTGCCATCCGTTCTGACATTAAGGTCACCTCAAGGTCACAGTGTGCATACGATAAGGAGAGCGTTATTCCGCATTGAAGATAAAGAAACACTTTTGCAACTTTATTTTTCGTGTGTCGATTTTGCGTCTATCAATGAATAATATATCAATGATGAATAATATATCAAATTAACCGTGTATCGTCGACACGTATTATAAGCACATTTGTAAACATCGAAGCCACAGTTTTTGACAATAATATAAAATTAGTTAACACACTCGGAAGTAACGAATATTTTTTTAGATCTATAGCCGATTTTCATTAAAATCTTCAATAATGATAAATAAATAAATAAATAAATATCTTCAAACATTCCACACAGCACCATCTAGTTCCAAAGTAAGCAAATACTGCTTGTATTATGGATACCAGATAGTTGATATATTATACATTGCTATTTTTTTATAAATACATACATATTATAAATACAAAACATCCATGACTTAGGTACAAAGGTAAAATGTAACACATGAACATTTGCCCCCAGCGGGATTCGAACCCGCGACCGTTTGGTTAACAACTAGGGTTTCTAGCCACCTGACCAAACGTGTCAATACCTGATAAAAGTCAATACCTGTCAATACCTAATGAGAATATGTATCATGTAACATACTCGTACCTCATAAAAATTCTGTTTTTTTTTTCTTTTCTTTCAGATAATTAAAAAATACATTTGTTAACATAAACATTTGCCCCTAGCGGGATTCGAACCCGCGACCGTTCGGTTAGCAGCTAGTGTTACTAGCCACTAGACCAAACGTGATCCTTTTTGGAATCAAACCATGAGGGATTTTAAGTTGCATAGTGTTGTAAGATGAGGCTTTTTAGATGTTAAGGTTTTCAATATTCTTTTGTTGAAATGTATATACATATAATACTAATTATTTATTATTTTTGTGATGCAGGACTGAAGTGTTGCGTTTCCTCCTATCGAACCTGCGCTGGTATCAAGAGGAATATCAATTCGATGGCTTCAGGTATATATTACCCATTTAGCTGCACTAGAAACATTGGATTTTCTTTTTTTGTTAAGTTTTGTGAGCAGGAAGGCTAAAGCGGTTTAATATCCTGTTTGTCTTCGGATAAAAAAGATATATGTTATGAGTTTGTTGCTCAAATAGTGAAGTTATTAAGTTCTTTTAAGCATGGCTTCTAGGCACACATGAAGGATCTAAGTGTGCTTAGTACTACCTTAAAGTACTGATTAAGTACTTATTTATCTATGGTACTATGTTGAGTCGATTGTGTGGTTCTCACAATACCTATTTGGCCATAGGTTCGACGGCGTCACTTCGATGTTGTACCACAGTCGCGGCGCAGAAGGTTTTTCCGGACATTATGACGAGTATTACGGCCTAAATGTGGACACTGAAGGACTCATCTATCTAATGCTCGCCAATGAACTAGTTCATAACATCGATAGCAGGGCTATTACTATTGCTGAGGTAAGTTTTAAGCGCAATGTTCAACTAAAAAGTAGTTTTAGACAACGAATAAAGACTTCATCGTCTCATCCGCAAGGTGTTCACTACTGGACATATTTTTTCAGTAAGACCTGTCTCAGAAGCTTTCTTAAGAGCCTAATAGTTAGAGACCATGTTTCAGCGCCATATCGCTGCTTAAAAACTAAAGGGCCATAAAACAAAAAATCTAAAAATGTTTTTATTGAAAAAATACAATCACAATCATTCATATTGTATGTTGCAAAAAAGATTTAGGGTTTTTTTATATTTATATGGTTTATATGGTTTTTTATATGGTTGTTTTATTCCATATTTAGTATATTTTGATCATTTTTTATATATTCAAACGTAGCTTATATGCTCATATCTCTTCTAGTATTCAGTTTATTATAAAAGTACTTAAAACATTTAATACTACTTAAAAATACGCTTCTAACGATGTATAATATGAATATATTTGATATATATCTAATAAGAAAAAAATAGACAAAAATAATTTAATTTTTTTTGATTAGCTCTCCTGTAAAAAGTGTAATTTTGATTTGTGGTCCTTTAGTTTTTAAGCAGCGATATTATGTCATCACTGGCAACACACATTGGTTGAAATATTTTGTTTTAAGACACTGAGGAATTACGGAAGAGAAGATGTCTCGGAGTTTCCCGAACATTGCCCATTCAAGATGGAATCAACGATAGAAATCTTTCTCGAAGTTGGCTTTAGATAACGCCAACTTATAGTTGTTATATACAACTTATAGATAACTAGATAGATGGACTGTTTGTCCCAACTTTGAGGGTTGAATTCCTAACTATCACTGGGTTTGATACAACTTTCGTCTGTTCCATATTCATCATAAGGGTGGGCACCCTTTGGGAAAGTCATTAAAGGCCATCGCTTAAATTTGTAAATCGTTGTAATTTTGGTGTTATAAGGACGTGTCAGGCATGCCGGCATCGTGTAGGCCCGTGAAGGAAGGGGGTACCGGCTTCGATTACCGACTCGGCATGGCCATACCCGACATGTGGATCAAGCTTCTCAAGGAAGAGAAAGACGAAGACTGGAAGATGGGTCACATTGTGCACACACTGACCAACAGACGCTGGATGGAGGGCACCGTAGCCTACGCCGAAAGTCACGATCAGGTATTTTTACGATTAGGCTTTTCTATTTATATAAGCGCCTGTTTCACAAACGTCAAGTGGGCCAAACTGTCATTTAAAGTCACCGGTAACCGGGAATAATGGAGGTGATATACCTTTGTTTGTACGGTAAACGTCCCAAACATTAAATAGAAAATAATAAAAAAAAATCGGCTATCGAATAATGCAGTAAACCGAGTGCATAATTCAATATAGCAGAAAATTATTTCTAAAGGTAACTAATCAACACTTTACATGTAGTTTGTGAAAGAGACCTTAAAGGTAATTTTTACTGTTTTATTTAATTTAATTTGGAAAGTAAGTATATAGGTATTAAATCAGACTTCGCACAGTTATTACACAAACCACAAAAAAAAAATGCAGTGCGAAGTCGGAGCGGGTCGTTAGTATTTAATAAACAAAATTAACGTTAGAAATTAAAGAAGTGCTATATTCTATTGCTATCTTAGAGAGTTCGGGCCATTTCGCGTTCTTGTGTGAACTGACCCTAAGGTCGGCGCATACTGGCTCAAAGCCGAAGTTCACAATTTCTATCGTGATAAATAAGGGAGGTTAAGGCGAGGACTTAGCAGAAAAGCGTTATTTTTGTCGCCTGGTGTGACTTCTTAGAGTAAAATAACAAGTTAGATAAAAATACAGTGCATAGACTATATGGAAAGAAGTTTGAATCGGGCAAATTTTAAAAAAAATTCTGAGAATTTTTTTTTAGTAAAATACGAGTACTGCTAAAAAAATCTTACTGGTCACAGTAATAAACCATTTCCGTGACAACTACTTTTGTTTTTAGGCTTATTAATTAACTTAAGTTCTACACTAAAGTTTGGATCGGCTACTTTTATTTCTTTTTTCATATTTTACACAATATATTTAAGAAAAACCTTCAAATTTTAAATCTGTTCGGTTATCTCCGAATAGTTACAAAAATTTGTTGCGCAATATTGCACCTTAATTGCTAGGATATTAGGTTGCAGTCATTTTGGTAAAAATTGTGTTCGGTCTGAGGTTAGTCGTTGCTTTAACAATGAGGATTGTTCATAGGCTTTGGTCGGTGACAAGACGATAGCGTTTTGGCTGATGGACGCCGCGATGTACACCCACATGAGCACTGTCAGCGAGCCAAATGCTGTCATCGAGAGAGGGCTGGCGCTGCACTGCATGATTCGGCTCATCACTCACGCTCTAGGAGGCGAAGCGTACCTCAACTTCATGGGTAAGCTTCTTTTTTCATATTATTCATAACACACCATTCATCCATTGTTACATAGTAAGGCCTTAGTCCATTCTCATTATTCCTGCTGGAGCTGGAACTCCAATTCTGGCGGAGACTGTGGCAATGTTTCTATAGTGATTTGATGATAATGTGACTGTGTCAGGCAACGAATTCGGTCACCCGGAGTGGCTGGACTTCCCGCGCGCCGGCAACAACTCGTCGTACCACTACGCGCGTCGCCAATGGCATCTCGTCGACGACCCTCTGCTCAAGTACAAGTTCCTCAACCAGTTCGACCAAGACATGAACCAGCTCGACGAGCGCTACGGCTGGCTGCGCTCGGACCCAGTAAGCGAAAACTTAATTGTAATCCATTCGTTGCTTACTGTGGAACTAGATGGTGCTGTGTGAAGATAATTTATTTATTACTAGCTGGTGCCTGCGACTTCGTCCGCGTTGATAAAGAAAAAAACTAGCCTATCCTGTGTCCTGTACGTCTAAATGTTTATCTACCAAGTTTCATGAAAATCAGTTAATTCGTTTAAGAGTTATGGAGGAACATACATAGATACATATAGAAAAAAATTCTAAAAATGGTCAATTTAGTTTCAGTATCATGTATAGAGCCTATAAAGACGATATCTCTGAAAACAAAGTATGTAACTTACTCCATGACCAACCCTTACAGATTTATTATTAATATATTGATTTATGCATGTATGCAAAATATAATGATACCCGGAAATCGTTTTTGCATTGATTTATATTAGGATATAACTAAGTAGTGACTGCATTTTGCAGTCACTTGGGCAGCCCCCTTACAGAACACCATTAAAATAATTGTATGTTTTGACGAACCCGTTGAATGAGTGGCGAGGGTACTTGCCTAACGTCTCAGGAGTTCGATACCCTGCAAAGTCAATTTTGGAAATCAACTTTTCAAAGTTGACTCTGGTCTGGATTTGGAAAGTTCGCACTGTGTTACACTGTGTTTCGCAGTAATTTGGGCAACCCGTCTGGCGGCAGTAACCACCCCTTACAAAAGACAACAGTGAGATAATCCTTATCCACTCACCGAAACACAGCATATGTGTTTCGGTAAGTCATTAAGGGATGCCAAAGCTCATTACCTCATCCTTTCCTTATTTTTCTATGGTCGGCACTTGTGGCGTTGCTTGTTTTATAAGCGACGATAGCCACTTACCATCAAGTGGACCGCCAGCCTATATAAAAATGTCTTTCCAGGCATACGTGTCCTGTAAGCACGACGGGGACAAAGTGATAGGTTTCGAACGCGCCGGCCTCTTGTTCGTCTTCAATTTCCATCCGTTCCAGAGCTTCACCGATTACAGGATCGGCGTCAATGTTCCGGGGAAATATCAAGTGAGAAACTTTTATTTGAGAGACTTAAAGGCACTAGAAAAAATCCTAATATTTTTTTTCCTCCTTTAGGCAGTTCTATGCTCAGACAGCAAAAAATATGGCGGCTTCGGAAGAGTAGAGGCTGAAGGTGAATGCCATTCAACTCAAGGAGTTCCTTGGGGCTACAGGAATGATTCCATTCAGGTTTTTATTTTTCTATTTAATTAATTATTTTAATAAACATTTTCAGTATTATTAATAACATTTTCTCTCCACAATTGACAGATTTACATCCCGTGCCGTACAGCGATAGTCTATGCTCTTGCTAATTAAAAATAAACTATATTTTTTTAAACAAAGAATTACATCAAAATATTGAAAAAAAAATTAAGTGATTTTTTTATCGTTGTTATTTCTTGTTTTTATTAAAAGATATTCTTGTTGTTTTATCTAAAACTAAATATGTACTATTTTTTATTGATGTACTAGTAACAAGTGGATATATTGTTGAACTGGCAACTTTTATGGCTGTTATTTTTAATAATAAAGTGCTACATATTGAGCTGTTTTTTATTTTGACATGAAAATCATCAAATTCATCAAAATCAATGACCCATTATTGGAAATAGGCACTTAATAGTTTAGGTCTCAACTCGAGACTTGTTTTTTTTTCAACGACCAGTTGCTGTGAAACAACATGTCACAAATAAAATGGAAAATGTTGGGCCATCCATTCGCACCTGAATATTTTTAGTGGTACGTAAACTGAGTTGAAAAATAGGGAAATAAATCTGTGTCAAAGAAATCTATCTATATACAGTAGATTCGGGTTACTTTAGCTCTAGGGGGTAAATTTGGCTCAAAACAAAAAAAAGGTTGAATTTCCCAATTGAATTTGAATTTATGACAGTAAACAAAAAAGTTCGCTTTAGAGATATTAAATGGTTAGTGGCTCTTGTTTTTGTTGGTTGCACGAGTATTTACTTGGTTCAAACTTGTTTTCGTTTTAATCAAAATTACCCCCTAGAGCTAAAGTAACCCGAATCTACCGGTATATAAAAACTGATGTGTGTGTTCCCTATGGACTCCAAAACCTCTGAATTGATTTTGATGAAATTTTTAGACAACCTTCAGATTAGTCCAGCGGGTAATCCTGTGAAGTTTGGTATCGATCGGACGCGGACGAAGTCGCTGGCACCCATTAGTATCTTATAAAAAAGCATTGACACGAACTCGCCAAGTTAGGCTTATTTCCACCTTATTTGGCTTATGAGTAGTAAGCAGTAATTTTTGGTGCATACTAACTAGCCTCATATAGATTATACGAAAGAAAACCAATTATTTCAAAAGCAAAATAAATTTATTGAATCACAAAATCAATTGTAATATAAAAATAAGCTAACGATTAAATTAAATACATACATCAAAATCACAGTATAAAATAGGACTGTAAATAAAAATAATGCGTTACGCATTTATGTACATTGATGTTTATTTAATATATATATATTTTTAAATATTATTTCGACTAGAAACAAAATGATAACATAATATGACACAGTCATAATACATGTTTAACTTTATAAGCGATCTAAAATCTAAATCCAAGGCATCTCCATTCATTTCTTTACTAACTTGATGACTTCACATCATACTTTAGTTAGACCAATCATAAAGTTTGAACGTACAATACCTTTTTTGTTATATACAATAATAAAAGAATGGCTTTTCCTTTAAAAATTTAATTAAACCTCTAACTACTGTTCTATACTTAAACGTCTAGTTATAATTATGTATAAACATACAAATATTCATAGCCGTTTTTTTTAATTTTAATTTGGAATGTCTTTTATAGCAGAGATACTCTGTTCGTTACTACAAAAAAACTATCAGTCGTAGGACTGCACGTCAGAAGTGAAAATTACGCCATCTGTTAACATCTTAAGGGATCGTCAAACAATCGACAAAAGAAATCGGATTCACTTCATAGCAAACTTCATTCAATTCATAGCGATAAAGATGTCAGGCGTTTTTATTTTTCAACGCGAACGAAGTCCAATTCCAACAGTTTTATTAAAATTTCAAATAAAATAATGGCCACTGTAACCCCGCAAATATCTTAACATTTTTTTTTAAATGAAATAAACTAAAATAATTACGTGAGAGACCATATTGTGTCTATTTTATTAAATAAGCGTCTATTGCTATGTCTAGTTCGCTTAGTAGGCACAAACTATATTTTTTTTTCTAAGAATTTTCCAATTTGTGCAAGATACGTTGTTGGGGGGGGGGGGGGGTGGGGGGGGGGGGGGGTTACGTAAAAAATTAACGTTTAATGTACATTTTACGTAAGTAACACTTTGAGCTTACTTCTAAAAATACATTCCACATTATATTCAGGTTGAAAAATTATTTCACACAGTGAGTTATCACTCAAGAAGAAACCTCTTAAGTAACGTTTGGTGTCATTTGTAATGTTTCAAAGGGTGTAGACATTTTAACGTTCCAATTGATACTTGCCTATTAAGATAAGCAAACACCTATATAGTATTTTCGGTGTTGTTTTGTTAAATTATTCTAAAAATATAGTTCAATTTCATACCAATCTGGTAAAACAAAGAGAATGTAAAATAGGAACAAAAAATCAATTTCGTGAAATTTCTCACAAAATATTGAAGCAAATATATTACAAATTAAAATCACTTTTAGATTTCTTAAATTTAACGGTAATTTTATACAAAAATACTGACTTGTTTCTTTGAGATGCAACAGTTTAGTTATAATAAAAAAAATACCGCACGTCTTAATAATATGAAATCAATCAATTTGATTTTTTATATTTTATTCTTATGGACCAAATACACGGTCAGTCCATCGCGTCAAACTAACTGGCGTGAAGCCAAAATTTGGTCGTGAATGGTAAAAACTGATGGCTTGATGTCAAAAACATATGTCAGGAATATTATTAATATAGAGTTAAAATTACATTCGCAATGATGAAATTTTCGCTTTAATTGTCAAGAACAGTTATGGTTTAGGGTCACAAATGGACTTTCCGTCAATTATAACGGCCCGCTTAAATTCGCCAAAGCGCGGTGTTCTAACCCTTTGCGTCTATACAAAAACACATACCATCACATCCGAGCACTGTTTGTCTATTACTGTTGTGATCGAGATTTCGAGCGTAACATTTAGGCTGTAGTCGCACGTCAAATATTAGCGTTTGACAAGTGACCGTAGCCTTAAAGGTCCGTTTTGACATCTAAGAACTTTTCGTACTGAACAACTTTCATATTGAACGACTACATTCAATTTGCACTTCCAATTATTGTGCTATTTTCATTTTAAACGGAGCAACAAGGGTTTTATAGTACTCACTTAAGGATGATTCATATTACACCGTGCCACCGCCGCCGGGCCGTGCCCCCATGAAACATCAAAATAAATGTGAGTATGCCTTTGTATGAATCAACACATACTTAATGTAAATGAGTGACCCGGCGACGGCATGGTGCAATGTAAACGAGTGGCACGGCGATGGCATGATGTAAGTTGTAATTTAAACGAGTGGCCCGGCGTCGGCATGGTGTAATGTAAAACGGTGGCCTGGCGGTGACACGGTATATAATTTGAATCATTCTTTATTCTTACATTTTACGTAGACAGCGAGACAGGGCCGTCTTCGTTATACTAAACTTTGTACAAGTGAACGTTAGGCATCTGCTTAAGATATCCTATATAGACGTATAAACTTACCGGAGCTACGTTTTAAGTTTGCGGGTAGAGTTGAAACCGTTGTTGGTCCACGCGTTGGAGGCGTCGTGGTGCGCAGCGGAACCGTTCAGCGAGCGACTGAACGAAGTCGACTTACTCTTGCATTCGAACAGCACGTCCGAGTCAGTCTCCGACTCGGATATATCTTTGGTCGACACTGAAACGAGCAAGTTGCAAGCTTTTTTCAATCCTTTGAAATTCTTGTCTGAAGTAAAGTTCTTTGTTACATTGTTTTATGGCAAAGTCGACAGACACAATGAGGGTCGACTTGACGGCTCACTGGATGGTATGTACTCACAAAGTGTGTCGTGGTCGGCGCGCGGTAGCAGCCTGTAGGAAGTGGCGCGGCGGTGCGGCCGGCGTTCGGCACGTCGCGCTGAGCCGCAAGTGCGTCGGGCGAGCCTCGCGCACGCCCAGCACGCGCCGCCCACGCCGCACAGAGCCGCCACGCCGCCCACGCTCAAGTACACCACCGACCAATCTGCGACAGGCGAGCGTCATACCGCATTTATACACAAGGCACGCACTATTCGAACAATAGTAGTGATGATATCTTGCTTTAGCAACTGCGTTTGGCCGCATCGACTTGGCAGGTAAGTGCGCATGTACACTTAGAGAAGACGTGTAATAGTTGCGCACGTGCTCTGGTGTTTCGGTGATCACACGTACGGAAGCCAGAGTCTAATTCTCTTATTCCTTATCCTTTTATAGTCGACAGGGTTGCAACGCCAATAGGCAGTGAATGAAATGTTAATTTTTTTCCTTCCTTTGGCATGTTGCTAACGTCAATTGTAAACACTAGCAACACCAAAGGGACGCCATTTCGCTGCCTACCCTATAGAATAAAACGCAAAACACCGACATAACAGGCGTTTCACAACTGTATGGATTGTAAAACTGTGCCAATGTCCTGCGGCTGAGATAATAATGATAAAGTGAAATAAACACCGCAGTCGGGCTGCGCGTCCGGGTCGAGCAGCGTGAAGAGGCTCTGCATCCAGAAGGCATCGCAGCGGCACGAGCGCGTCGCTCGGTCGCAGCGGCCGCGGCCCGAACACGTGCTGATGCAGTGCAGAGTGCGTACCCGCGTCGCCCCCGCACTAGCGCCCGCACCCGCGCGCAGCGCCTCCCGCACCAGGGACAGCGCTCGCGTACCCTCCACGGGAGCGTCCTGTGCACCAGACATTTCTTATTCAGGAGCCTATTTATATCCATATGTGAAAACTGATTTAAAAACGGTCTACCCATTGTCCAGTTTCTGAAGCGTACACAAACCAACTTTACATTTTTAAATAGAAAAATTACATATTCGACTAAGACAGAATTTCAAGTATATTTTCTGATGGACTTAATTAAAATATAGATTACAAGACCCGCGACATATCAAAAATAACCCGGATTTTTTTTATGGGTTTCCATTTTGTTTAAATCTTGGAACAACCCACGGCTACACGTTTGCAACCCACGGCTATTGCTTGTCTTTCTAGGCGACTGTAGCCAAAAGTGAACCAACAATCAGTTCTAGTCTTAGAAAATATACTCACATTCTCGTTGAGGAAGAAGATGAGCTGAGTGTTCCCCGAGTCGAGGTCGCCGCGCACCTGCGTTACGTTCATCTGGATGCCTTTGAGCAGAAGCGTGGTCTTCTGGACTAGCGCGTCAAGTTGGGCTTGAGTGAAGGCCGCCACGGGCGAGTTCAGAGTGAGTTCGAGCAGGTACGGCTCCAATGGATCTGGCTTCACCTGCACGTCAACAAAGAAAGATAGAAAATTTGTTTATTTGGCACAATCATAAGAGAAAAAAAAGTTTAACAAAATGGTCTCCGCTAAGCATGTCTGATTTTGCGCAATATTACAATTTAATACATTTACATAGCTTACCAAGTTACAAATTCAATTTTCTATTATACAATTTCAATTCAATATTTAACACAATTCATGTTACCTTAAAGTTAACTAACTTAATATACCATATACACCAAAAAATCTTTGATCCTTTAGCTATCGAGTGGTGTGTTTGAATTCTAGATGTAGATGATAGAAATGTAGCTACAGCATCAAAAATTATCCCCCGATTTCGTTATCATCACTTTTAATTATCACAATTGCCTCCCATATTTCCGTTCAAAAAAAATATCTCAAATCATTTGAACCATTTTTTTAGTTTTCGCGAGATTAATCATAAGGCAATTGATTTCTTTATAGAAGATTACTTTTTTGACGATATTATTGAAGTACACAAATGATAACTTGCTTACCTGTACGCTGACCGTGTCGCTAGAACTGGAACCTTGGTCGTCGCTAACCGTCAGCTCGAAAACGTAGCGTCCCGGCTCGATGTCTGTCAACTGCAAACACATAATTCATTATAGTGGTCGCGATTTATTCTCTGAAATGTTCGATCAAATTTACTGGTAGATGTACATTTTTTTGGAAAATTAAGCCCAAAAATCGTTTCTGAGTCAAAGATTAATGTATGGCCGACCAGAAAAGTGCTTTATCAGTTTCGATAACAAATTCCATTCATTTCAAAATTCGCTAAGGCTTAGATTTGAAATAGGTATTGATTACTGATTGACATAATTGTCACTTTGAATTTTCAAAGGAAAACAGACCTTATCATTCTACAACATACAAAGAATGTTCAATCTTAGGGTGATAAAGCACTTTATTTGTCAAGTTTACATACATTTTAATTTTATTTTTTAGAAATACTAAAGTATCTTAATATATAGAGTTGATATATATTGACATTGGTTCGATTCCCAGGAGATTTAATGATGACACTGCGTTTCGCCGTCATTTTGGCACCCCTCAGCAGCAGCGGCAGTAATCACTCGTTTACACAAGATCATCGTGAAATGAAATGTTCGAATACTGCTTCAAGCTGACAGTTACTTACCATGAGCACAGGCTGCGTGTCTGAATGGAGTATGATAGTGCCAGCAGCCAACCCTAACGGAGCGCGACGCCAGCGCCACGTCACTATGCGGAAGTCATCACTGGAGCGGGACCCGTTCAGCGTCAGAACCGCCAACGGCAGAGACAGCACTTGGTCACCACCAGCATTCGCCACCGGCGGCATGTTGGCATCTGGTCGTTAACATGCTCCTTTTACTTTTAGCCATAGAGAATTGAGGTAAGGAGGATCAAATCTATACACGAGAAAGTGTCGGTTGGCTATCATTAAAAGCGGCCATACACGTACCTGTAATCAGTGGCAATATTGAGAGGTTGGTAGTGGGGGTAAAATCGGCCACTGCTCCACACAGATCCCTGCCAGCCTTTTACCCTGCCACTTAGTGCGAATCATAGGAGTACTTATAATATATATTGGATGCGAATCCAACCGTGCAACAAAGCGCTTGTCTATTTTTAAAATGCCGCCGACACTCAAAACATCAAAAAATAGGCATCACTCTGGCACTATCTACAATCCGACCAAGTGAAAAACGAAATTTTCAGCGAGTAACATAGACTCTATATTTTATGTTCATTACGCGGAAGAAGTCGCGGGCATCAGCTAGTAATAAATAAAACATTTAGAAATTGCCGATAGTGTAATCAATCCGCCTAATTGGCTTTGTCAATGGTTAGATTAAAAAAATCTAGTGATGGGAACTGTTAAAAACTCTTAAATTAACAATTTCCTTAATTTGAATACGAACTGTCACCAACATTTATAATGAATAGCTCTGTTACGCTATCCCAATAGATACCAATGTTATGTTACCCAATAGATAGGGTATTTGTAGGTATTTGCCTATCAAAAAGTGTTTAAACTTTTTTATTCACCCAATTGATTCATCAATCTTGTATACAAAAGTATTATTATGTTATGTTATAAACCAAACAAAACCCAACTCACTCTGAGCTACGTTCACGGTGACATTGGCTGCGTTGGTATTTCCATTGTCGTCCAGCACCGTCAGCTCGAAAACGTACTGGCCCTTTGTGAGCGCAGTGGCGTTGGCTAAGGACGCAGTGGCGCCCGACAGAGACGCAGTCACGTTGGCAGGATGCGCAGTGGCGTTGGCTAGGGATCGCAGCGACGGTATCGACGGACCGGACACGTAGCGCCAAGTGTACGACACTAGCGCGGTCTCGCCGTGCGATTTGGTGCCATTGAGTATGGCCCAAGTTTGCGGCAGCGATATCGACTGAAATGCATACATATTGCACACCTCAGATCAAATAGAAATCAAAGACAGAATTTTGCGGACAACTTAGTGATGTCGGTTTTATAAATATGTGTGCCTAGGCCGTTTACTGTATTGAGATTTTGTGTTTCAAGCTACAACCTCAATTTCTGTTTATTTTAATGTTTATATATTAGTCTCCAAGTAAACTCGTGTGAAATGTGATTCTATTCTGCTATTTATTATTTCAAGACTGGTTTTTACAACCTTTCACTACGCAATTCGCAATAAAGCAATTTAAAAAAAAAAATTATTTGTAAGTTTTTTTAGTTCTTATTATGTGGTATATTATATATATTTCTCAAAGTTTTACCAGGAAAATTGTAAGCCCTAAAGGAGTATGTGTTGTAATGTAATACATAAATGCAATTATCACAATTGCAGTTTTCAATTCAACCCTATATAAAATATATCAATGGTAGACCCTGTATAAAAATCACTTACGATTTGGTCCCCTGCATCGGCGACGGGCGGGGTGTGCGTCGGTGGCTTGACAAACACGTGAACCTCCGCCGTGGACGACTGGCCAGAGGAGTCCGTCACTTTCAGCACAAACGTGTACACGCCCTCCGATAGGTTTGACAGCTGTCAAACAGACCCACACTGGTCAGCGTTAAATGCAATCAAAAGTATTCACAAACCCATGCCTAACAATAAAACTTAGGTATGTTAAATTAATAAAATGATAAACTCTCACTCTACCTGTAAATACGGCGAATGTGTGTTCTGCATGTCAACAGCTTTATTTTCGTCTTCGGCAGCCTTCGTCCATTCCCAAGACACTATTTCGTGATCATCGGTCGACAGACTACCGTTCAATGTGAGATTGTTGTTCGGTAGATACAATATCACGTCCTGACCTGAAATATACCGTTTTCAGGAAGTTCAAAACTAACTTTCTTGCAAGGAACACATTACCGAAATAAACTCAAAATTCGCATTTTTGGACTTTTTCCAAAATATATCGGGAATAGTGCGTCGAAGACCCCCTGTGTTGGTACTCATTTAAAAATTTTCGGGAAACGAATTTTTTCCAATAGACTTAATTTAGAAATTTGACATTTTGAATAACTAGGGATTAGGAAAGAAAAGGGAAATGGGGTCTGGCACCCTTAACCACTCACTGAAACACAACAGCACACATGCTGAAATTCCACAGTGGCATCTTTTAAGACGGGCTGTAAACTGTAACTACTCGCTTTACATAATTTTGAATTATATTTCTTTGTTTTTTTTTCAGAAATGGGAACTAGTACGACCATAGAGTGCAAACCGCTACAAATATACTCTCCAAATCAATAAATAAACATTCAAATAAACATTTCATTACCCGCATTAGCTTCTGGGGGGTAGTCGGTGTGATTTAAAACTGTTATATTGGCAGTAGTAGAGTTTTTCACATTATCTGAGTCCTCTACCGTTAGTTTGAATGTATAATTGCCAGGTAGTTTCAAATCTTTGAGTTCCAATGTAGCACCGTCTTGTAGAGGGGGCTGATAACCTAAAGGGCCTGATGTCAATTCCCAGTGATACGATATTATTTTCACGTCGTCCTAAAAACAAATTAATTATTAGACATTTAATTAATGTTACAATATTGTTATATAAGCGAGCTAAGCTAATACATTTTTTTACGCTCGAGAGAGCGAGGGTGTGATTAATCGCAAACACTTTAATGAAGCATCTACTTATTCAACAGATGTTAGGAAATATTAAAAATATATTTGACAAGCTAGAGCACGCGACTTCGTCCCTAAGATATGATAATGAAATGTTACCAAGTGCTTCCCAAAGAATGTTATAAATGCTGAGATTCTCTCTGGGCTATATGTTGAAGAGTTTTTGAAAAAACTCTATGAGCGAATTCCACGTAGACGAAGTAGCGCGCAATGTTATTAAGAAGAAAAATCTCTGCATAACTATGCATAGAAAAGCTAAATACAATTGATTTCAGTATGAATTCGATTCAGCAATTTTAAACTGACTAGGCCAACATTCAGATTCTTTGCAATAACGCAACCGCTCAGGTTTCAATTTGAACCGATTGTGATTCTTTGATAAATCAACTTTACGTAGTTGCAACAAAGCTTATTTTTTCATAACAACAAATCGACCAAATTGTGAAATAATTCTTGTCATATAACGATTCAGCACTCACTTTAGAAAGACTACCGTCGAGTACAGCGCCGGTGTTGGGCAGTTTGACAGTCTGAGCCTGCGGCGTGATGACAGCTATCGGGGCACTGTTGACACGTTGCCTCGGCAGCACAGTGACGTTCGCGAATCCCTCTCCGTAAGCGTTGGTGCCGTTCACGCTCACTTTGAACCGGTACTGGCCCTCGGTCAGATCGGTCAGTGTCACTGTCGCCCCATTCTGGTTCATATTACCTAGTCAATATAGTTGCATTTTCAGTCCATATTCATAATAAAACTTTGCACCAAAAAACAACAGCACAAATGATTTCGGCCACTCCTCAGCGCCTACTATTTACAGTAGGTACCCCTTTGTCAGTTTTCAAATTCATTCCTTTATCAAAAACGTAGACTCTTAATACCTTTTGAAACTAAAGCACTAAGCCATCAACTGAAAGACGTTTTAAATGAAATAGGCATGACTGACAATTGCTCTGGTGCAAACAAATGTCGACTTAAAGGTGACGAACCTGTTCTTACCCCAACTGTACTTGCTAAATATCTACACATCATAAATCAATAAATGGTTTAGAACTATTTGCACTCCCAAGATAAGATGAAAGCAGTATACCTGTGAACTTGTCTTTAGGCTGATCTACTAAAGTCCAAACATATCTGTAGCGACTTTGAGCCTCTTTCTCATTTGGAATTGTGTATGCAGACAATGTCACTTCATTTTCTGGCAACTGAACCTGCAAAAAGTATACAAATAACTCTTTACTATGTATATCTTGGTAACGTTTTCATCTTGGACATGTTTTTTTTTATGAACAGGTTGAACTTATGACACAGGGTATATGTGTCCTTTTCTGTACCTATGAAAAATGTGTACTCAAAATTTTAAGGTGATCTAAGTAAAGTTGTGAAACCATAATAAATAAACTCTGTTTGGCATTTAACTATAATATTAGTTAGGAAAAGATCTCTCAATCTCGTTACTGTTAATTATTAAATTTAAAAATTCGCCTCGATTTCCGGCAGTTTGGCACAGAAGACCACCGTGAAATAACAGCATGTGTGCTATTGTGTTTTAGTGAGTAAGAGATGGTAGAGCCCATTTCCCTATTCCTTCCCAATCTCATATCCTTAAACCTACTATGGTTGCCTGCACACTTGCAGAACCTGTGACGTAGCTTGTGTTACAGGTGACAGTAGCTACTACCAGTGGACTCTTATCCTATCTGTACATCTTAAAAAAAGTTAAGCTTAAGACACATACATTTAGAAAATCTAATTCCTCTATCAATGATTACCTCTTTTGATACAACTGAAACTGTTAACTTCTGAATAGTCTTTGGTGATGTAGTTTCTGTCTTGAGATCATCAATTTTAGGATCAGAGATTAAATCTCCACTTTTTATAATGGCATCCATTGGACTGGTGGGCCCTTTGGAAAATGGGCGGTGAGTTTGAACACAATTGCCTCCTGAATCCTCTTCTGTGCCTGGCACACATTTGCAAACGCCACGATTCAATTTCAGACCTATTGGTATACATTCAGAGTTCATTGGACAGTCATCGGCACCAATATCACAAGTTTCCTTATCCAAGAAGGTTGTGGCGTCCATTATCATGTCACTGTCATTATTATCTCTGTACTTTTCATAGCCTCTGTCATCATCATCCATAGTTGGCAAGTTGTTAATGAATCTAGATAGATAATTTGAATCTTCATCCTCTGTAATAAGGTCGTTGCGGCGACTCGTATATGGAGAATATATAGTAGAGTCCTCATCTGGTGGTAAATTGTTATTTACTTCTCTATAATTGGTTTGTTCTAGTATATCGGACCAATTCTCTGAAAATATAAAACAGTACTTTTTTTATAAAAAGTCTCCACTATTACATGACACCCTGAGTTATTGAGCTTTATTGAAATAAAAAAAAAAACTGTTGATAACAATGCAAGTCATTTGTAAAACGTAGTCTACTTACCATTTGGTAACACTGGCTTAACTAATATCATAGATACATGAGACTCCCATTTGTGACTACCAACCCTCAGCAATGGTAGACACAGTTCATTGCTCACACATTCAACATGAAAGCAGCGGGAGTCATAAATGAACACAATATTACATGAGTCTGCAAGGCAGCATGTCATCACGCATTGTCGTAAACCCTTCAATGAAGTCTTCTCTGAATAGTTTCCAGCTGTGAGATTGCCTAATATAAAAAAAATATATTAGTTGACATTTTATTTTAGCAATCTTTTTTAACTGCTGATGCAAAAGAGAAGTTGTTATAAGTTTGACCTGTGTGTTTTTCTGTGTTTCTGTGCTTCATAGTGTTACTTCGGTGGTATTTCCATGACATGGTAAGTAACCTAGACCTATATTGACCTTGATGCTATAGTATGAAGTAGCTGCGAGATACCTAAATCCTCAGCAACTTTAAGCAGTATATAACTTTAAGCTGAAAGTATCTGCAAGTCTCCAGTTGGGGTTAGGCTCGATGTGTAGCCTTAGGGGCACTATGGCGGATTTGGATTATATTCAGTAAATGAGTTCAGGGCACTATAAGACGCAAAGAAAAAGTAATTTAAATTATAGCTTGTTTTATTTTAAGGTCCACAGGCAGGCTGGCGGTCCATTTGATATTAGATTGCCGCTGTTTTTCACAGTACTCTTCTGTAAGGGGATGGTTACTGCTGCCATAAGGGCTGCCCAAATGACTGCAAAATGCAGTGTGCCCTGCCACTACTTACTGATATATGTTTAAAATAATATAGTAAAGTAAATTACTTACCTACTGGTGCATAGTTGACAAAATTCTTTGGATAAAGCTTAGGGCACTTATTATTTTCGTACTTATCATTCCACGGTTTATTGAATTGTGCTATAGTTATTTTAATATGTACAGTGAGTAGGATAACAAATAAATTTATACAAATATTTGTTAAACAGTTCATAATGAATTATAATGAAATAACCAATATTATTTAAATTAAAAGCAACGTTTCAACAAAAATGTTATCACAATAGCACTGGGGTTTTCGGAAAGATACGCTACATTGTGTGGGCGGTCAGATAAAAGATGAACTATTGTTTTGATGTATTAAAACACTGCATTAGTAATATATCCTGAAAGAGCCGTGTCAGTCAAAGCGAAATAAAAATCAAATTACAATACAATACAACAGACAGAATCCAATACATACAGCCACGAAAATTCTTATAATCAATCATAACACAACTGACAGATATCTGAAGCTTACTGACTGACACAACGTGACAGTGACAGCTGTAATGTTAGTCAATAGTAAGGAAGATAAGGAGCGCAATCTTATATGGAAGTTAAACTGAAAAAGTGGCTACTAAAAGCGATAAATAAAGATGGCGCTAGTATGTACAGAGGGATTTTGAGAGTATGGAGAGTATGGAATGAATGTAGCAGTAGTTGACGGAGTGAAGTGCGCAGAGTTGAATTTTGGTTGAATTGTTTACTGTCACTAGCCTCACTAGCGCCATCAATTTATCGTCTTTCTACGGACACTTTTAATACTCAGAGATTGCCCGCCCTCCTTGGGCCCATTTTAAAAACAATAACGAAGTTCGATAAAATAAATGTATGGGAAGTATCACGTGATTTAGCGAAGGCATATGTCAATCCCATACATTTTTATTTAGCGAATTGAATCGAATGCACTTTGTCTAGGGCCCCTTATCTCTTACCAATAATACCCTCCTTATTAACATCCAAACCAACCCTACTTTAACCCTACTGTTTTAACAGTAGACTTGCTGTTTTCATATTGATGCCCCTGTTTTCTGTTTCATTCCCAATTTTTACTGTTTTTCAATTTTGTGCCTACCACATAGCAGCGCCACTATGGAAAGATTTTTTTTAGCTATAAATATTATGAAAACCAAATTACGCAACAGAATATCGACTACCACTATTAAGAGCAAATCCGAAATAACCGATTGCTACTCATTTCAAGCCACAGAAAGGCACATGAAGAAATTTAAGAAAAATATGTATGATTTAAACAAGAAAATGAGTGAAAATACTGAAGATTTTACTTTGATTTTTGTTTTTTATTGTTGTGATCAATATTATAATATAATATAACAATGTATATGAGTCCTGGTAACTAATAAAAGTAGGTGATTGTTTTAATTATACGAGGAAAGTATGAAATCAGCCCATTTACAAAATTTACATAATATACCTACGCCAAGCCACATAATTTTTTTCATGTAAAAAAGTGTTAGAAGAAAACCAACTGCGCTTTTGTTCGGAGAATAGTTTCATATGATATATTGACATGTTTTTCACTCGACTTTATTATTTATAATTTTGTTATAAATAATAAACAATTTTAGCTGTTTTTTTTTGCTTATAAAATTGAAACTATCAGGATAATCATGATGGTGTCAATTTGTAGAGAATGAAAACACGAAGAAAATGAGAGAAAAAAAAAAGTCGAATGACTCGATCAGACCGTTAGTTTAGGAGAAAATCGAGAAAAACCGGCCAACGTGCAGCATTTTCAAAAATTCATAACTCGGTTATTTTTTGAGTTGTAGCGTAGATATTCGGGCCCGTATTAGTTATCAATATAAGCTTTAAAAGTGCAAAAAGCAGGCACTGTCCGATGCATAGTTTTCGATCTGTGGCATAGTTCGGTCTGTGAATTTTTTACTATGCAAATTTCTAGCAGGCCTGTATGACAGGTATGGTCCGATTACAATTTACGAAAACGATTTCGAAAGTATAATTTTCATACTTCAAAACGTATATCTTGGTTTTGCATTAAAACGTTGAGAAGTTGCCAGTTGCTATACTTATACAAGTGACTATATTCTCTTTGTACTTATAGACTACTTCACACGTCGATCGTATTATAGTCGATCGACAAGTTCACAAGTTAAAAAACGTAAAAATATGTGCGATAAGTAAGTATGTAGTTAAAATATGCGCCAAAGTTTACAGTAGAGCCAGAGTAGAGCTAATTAGAAAGGTCAATGTGTACAAATCGGGATTAAAATTGGCATTATAAAAATATTTAACTTTATTGCTTTGTTTACCTATATGTACTACATAACACTACACAAACACTATTTTTTCTTGTAGATGAAGTGATAATGGATAAAGCATATTTTATGGAAATCTGATTTAAAACTTGTTTGAGTTGATCAAAATGCTATGACGTCCTCGGTCAACGCTGTCAAGCAAAGGACAATATTGAAATAGGAATGTTCAACTTTGCGTCATTACATAATGGCTAAAGTGTAGCGATTTTATATAACAAGAGTTCGCCCACTGATCGACAATCGACTACTTACATAAATCTTTATATGTATAATTGTATATATACCTATACCTATACAATCTTCTGTGCGTGTGTATGTCACTGAACTCCTCCTAAACGGCTAGACCGATTTTAATTCTGTCTTCACTTATGGATGGAGGGATAATCAGGGATGGTTTGTATGTAAAAATGTAAAAAATATTTTATAATTTCGAAGGTGAGATTTTTTTGTTGAGAACCAATTGAGAACACTCAAGGGCCTTTAATTTAATTTAATTTATTTAACATCAAAGGTATTTGGTGGTCAGGTCGTCAGTATATGAATAATGCAGCAATGTCAAGTACTGTCCTTCAATCTCCCAGACAAGGTTCCATGGGGCGTGGATATGCACCATTTGCGCATGATGGGGGTGTAAATCCACCTGCCATTCTGCAAATTAATATTCCCGACGCGCTACAGAAACAGGACAGCCCCATCAACATTAAAGAAACGCATTATTGTACTGAACACGCAGGCGCTGTACTGTTTCCGGAATAATCTGCTCAAAGGGAGCTTTGAATAAACAAAATCAACGTCGCTCGAACAACGAGCGAACCTACTATCTATTCACTTACACACAGCACCCTTCGTTCTCCTCTCTCTATGTCTGCCTTTTCCCTAAAATCAGAGGCAACCAGATATTCCAGTTATTTAAATTGATCCATCCACTCTATTCGAGGGTATACCATTCAATCTTATAGTTAGAGGTACAGTATCAAGAAAGACCCTCGATCAGACCCGAAAGACTTTTTTTCTGTAAGCATATTTTTCTAAATGACATTCTCGACCATCTGGCAAGTACACAATTCAACCATATTGATCTGGATTTTTTAAAATATTAATATTTAATGACATAGATTTTTTTTTAAAGTATTGGTAAACTTTCACAACCATTCAGCCCAGGGGTTCACTTAATATTTAGCTACCATAGAAAAAGTATAACATGAATTTTTAAGGTGCCTGGAATACAAATTGTCACTCTTCTCTTCTACTAATATGCTACACCTATAACGCAATAGGAACATAGTCAGATTTTAAGAATGGGGTCGCTATTACATCACCTATGCAACACTCGGGGCATCAGTATCTATGATGGTTTCCTCCTCCTACATAAACAAAAAAGAACAATAAAAGTATAAATCTTATCCTATACTAGGTATACTAAACTATACTAAACTAATGAAAAACAAGTGCGACTAAGGTTGATCTGCGTAGTTCTCTCTTGCCTACTTAACTTCAAGTGCTAAGTGTGTGCACAACTTCTTACGGTGAGTTTTCCACTAAAACGTGTATAATAATATTGACAGATGGACGTGTATTTAGAACTATGTACGCACAGAAATGCTTCGTATCGTATACATATGTTACCGGCAATCTGTATAATTCAGGTATTCTATACAATACCTAGGCAATGCATAGAGTACCTGGGGCGTTCAGGTAATGTATGAAATATTATGAATATTATTGTCCATAACATACTTTACCTAGGTAATGTATACAATTCCTAGGGATTTCATAGAGTACCTGCTGTTCCACCGGCAATGTGTAAAATAAATAGATCTTGGTCTATATTTATCAATGTTAACCGGCCTACCTATAAAATGACGGGTAAATGAAACATGTTCTATTACTTAAAAATAACTTTATTAAAATTAACAATTAGGGCGCTCCTTAAAAATAATCTTTATGAAAAGGGTACAAAAAAAAGTACCTTTCTGTTACTACAGTAAAATTACAATAAAATTAACGTGAAACTAAAAATTATACTGGCTATAGGTAAGTAACATAACGTAATTTGCTTACAAGTACTCACGTACGTAATAAGTATAAAAAACTTAAGTAAAGTAAAGTAAAGTAAGTAAGTAAGTAAGTTAAGAAACAAAACTATTCTTTAAAAATAATAAGTAGGTCTACTGCCTAATCAAAATTTTAATACATTACCGGCTGTTCGGTATTATATAGAATACCTAGGCAAAGTATAAAATAAATAATATTTCATACATTACCTACACGTTTTAGGTATTCTATACATTACCTAGGTATTTATAGAATACCGGATTATACAGATTGCCGGTAACACATACACTATTTGTTCAGTGACGGTTTTATTATTTGAGTAAGATAATTCATGTTAATATTAGAAATAGTGAATAGTTATTTTACAACGAAAATAATAGTTATCTGTTACTTTTGATTACTCTGAATCCATTTTGATGATATTTGAGGTCTAGGACAATTCACCAGCGCCATTTCATCGCCGTTGAGTTTAGTTTCTGTCCACCTCCTTTTTTATATATTTTTTGAAACACAACCAATCCTCAACCTACTAACTATATATTTTACTGTATATTCTATAGGTATAAATTTATTTATTATTTTATTTATTTATTTATATCTAACACAATATTATTAAAATGTCTGTAAACCACTAATGGTTTGGCTAGACATTTAATTCACGCCAACACAACAACAATACATTTACATTACATTTTACTATAACAAATCAATTATATTATAATATTATTTAAAATAAAATCTGATCCAGTTATAAACTTTTACCATTTTACATTATATAATTACAATTATACTAACATTACAAATACAATTCATCAACATACCTAACCAACTGAAGGTTCTTACCAGTATTTTGCAGAATGGCTATGATAAATAGCTTTGAGATGAGCCGGCAGCGATGAATCTTCTCATCCAGTGAAATATGGTGTAAAAACGATTTAATTTTCTTAATATGTCTATCCCCCATCACATTCACATTATGAATTCACATTATGAACGATGGCTGGCTACCGTTAACCTGTGTAAACACAAACAACGCCATGGAGATGCATCTGCGTTACCGTGACAGCATGAATTTGTCTAATTAGCTATAATTTGTTCTTTAGAAGAAGCTACTTTGTTTTAGCGAGGCAGCACAATAATATCAGTTATAATGTAACATTGTGGTGAATTTTTTAACAAAACGGTTAGTAAGAACATTAATAAAAATAAATACATATAATATTGAATAGCACTTCATAATAGAGCATTCAAATAGAGCACCAAAATTTTTTAATGACATTTTGTTCGTCCATAAAAACACTTACCTAAGTACTTAAGAACGTTACAGAATCAGAATCACGTTGGAGTGAAAATTTATATTTTTCAGTAGTTTCAGATTTAATCTAGTACATGGCTAAAAAATATTTTAAAATGAATTCTTCTTAGAACAGTTTTTAAACAGCCCTTTTTCAAACTAGCGGTCGACGGCCTACGCAGATAAATATACAAAATATTAAAAAAAATATGAAACAATGTTTTAGAACATAAATGACTTCACATACTAGGTCGAAGAAAAAACAGAAATATCTCAAATTTGATCCTAAAATAAGACGTTTAATATCACGAAAAATTACTAAAAGTGACACTTTTGATTATACTTTTCTTGAATGAAAATTTACAGAAATCACTCCCAACGTGATACGTTGATTCTGTAACGCTCTTAATTAAATATTTATAAAATCGGACGTCAAAAAGCGTGTTTCTAACTTGCGTATAAGATACCTAAAGATAAATAATTACTGCTCGACCACTTATATAAAATTTTATTCACGTAGTGCGTGCGTGCAAAAGAATAAAGGCTCTCACATGACTGCACGACTTGTACAGGATGTACTCGTACTATTTACCAGAAATCTACAACTTCTACAAGCGGGCACAAGACGATAGGCTAGGTTATGAGAGCTCTGGAAATAATAAAACATTCTGTATATTTCTGTATACGCTTATATACATATAAATATGTGCTTTGCCAGTGTCCTGCCATTTTCAGGGTAGATACTTTAATGTAAAAGCCGTGTTACATTAAATATTTTTAGAAAAAATACAATTTGCACGCATTCTACTTAATATGTTACCGAAGCCAACATATTAAGTATTGTTTTTTCATCACTACCTACCTATGAGAAAAAGAAAGAGCTATGTCAGGAAATCGTATGTTTATACATATACGATTTTACATCAGAGCTTTTTTAAGAGAGACGGAAATTTTCACCTATCTTTATTTAAGTACTGAAGTGTTTTAGAACCTCAAAGCATAGAACCTTCAGAGTATATTTGTCTAATTTTAGTTTTATTTACTTGTTCATTAATTTTTTTTTTATTTTTTACTAAATAATTTATATAATTTTAATTGTATCTGATAAATTACATTACTTTATGAGACTTCTTTCCACGCACATTAGAGGTAGACAAATTATTACAATATTGGGCGACCGCAGTTGACTTTTCTTTTGACTCCAATTTACTGTAAGTACGAGTATACTATAAAGTACCTATAGATACAACGTCTAACCCGCCCTTATATACACTAGTTGGGCAAATAACTGATGTCACCAGCCATGCCGTGTATCGCTGGTGGAAATATTGTACCTACAGATTAGTGTGACCAGATATAAATATATCAGCTGTAACAAAATTTAAACCATTTGCGAGTCATTCGCGGGGGATTATCTGCGGAACTACTCAAGTGAAACTACCACTCTCTGTGATAATGTTTATTGTTATTATTTTTATTTTGTTTATAATTTTCTATTACGCGTATTTTAGATCGAAAAGGAAATCTTTGTACGAGTTGTGTAAGAATGTTCCAAGTATTGGATGTTTGCCTATATTGGGCCATATCCACTGGTTTATAGGAGGCCCTGAAAGTGAGTTTATAAATTGTATTTACAAAAAAACTTAATTAAAAGATATTAATTTAAAGACGTGATCACAATAAATTTTAGATAGGCATTTAATTTTTAAAGTACATAATGCAAAATGGAATTAATTGTAATTTAAATAGTATTATTTAAAAAAGAGAAATTAGTAAAACAGTTAATATCACTTAAATTAAACTTAAAAATAATCGTATTCATTTTTTATTTATTTTTATTTAAAAATATTTTTTAATATTTTTTTAATATTATCAATATTTAATTTATGCATAATAACATATCATAACTTATTTGTATATACTAATATTATAAAGAGAAAATATTTGTATTTATGCATTATTGTTTGTAGCAAATAAACTCAAAAACTACTGGGGCTATTTTAAAAATTCTTTCACCTTTAGAAAGCTGTAAAGCAAGTAACATCCGGACTAATATTATAAATGCGAAAGTTTGTATGGATGTATACACTTTGTCTGGGAGACCAGAAAGGACATAGGGTACCTTTCATCGTTCAACGCGGACGAAGTCGCGGGCACCAGCTATATATATTTTATAAGTAGGATATATTTTATAAAGTTACGTAGACGAAGTCGCGTGCGACACCTAGTTATATTATAAATTAATAGGTTCTAAAGAGTGTTATTAAAATTGTATCTATTTTACATACTTTGTGATCATAATATATTAGATATATAATAAAATATATGTTGCACGCGACTTCGCCCGCGTTACTTTAAAATAAAGTCTATGTTACTCTCGGATAATGTAGCTTTCTATAGGTGAACGAATTTTACAAAATAGGCAAACATACAAAATATCTGCCCTCTTTATATAACAACTAGCTGGCGCCCGCGACTTCGTCCGCGTTGAAAAAGAAAAAAGTAGCCTATCCTGTGTCCTGTACGTCTAAATGAGTGAATATCAAAAAAATTGTACGTAACACAAAAGAAACACAATGGAATATTAACATTTCTGTAACACAAAGGAATATAAAGGTGCATTATACCAACAGTGTATTTGCTTACGGACATTATTTTATCCATTTTGTATTTTAATTGACTTGAATAAATGTATTTTATACTAATCAACATTTGACATGACGCAAAACTATAAAGTTTAACACATTATGTAGAATAGTTAAGATAGTTAGGTATTTAAAAAATAAACAAAAATAAAATAGTTTAAAAATCTTATTTATATTATCACTAATTAAAAATCTTAAAGAAAACAATCTAAAATGCAACATTTTGCAAGTAAAAACAATAGCAGTTTCTCCGGATTTTCTTGACTAAACTTTTGTCGATATCTTCATTGTCTCTCTGCTCCAGAAAGCACAAATTGTAACTATGGTTCTATCACGTAAATACACCAATAGAGATAATTATATAATTTTTCACATTAAAAACGGAAAAGAAAATGCCAAAATAGATTTTTTAAACATAAATGAAAAAGTATATATTTAGTTAGGTAATGTAAACTGGTCTAAGTCTATTGATGTTTTTATATTTTTCGTTTTAGTTCGGTAAGTTTTTGAAGTTCATATTTCTTATATAAAAAAATTCTTTTTCTTTTTTATATTTAAGGCTTTTTAGTGCAGAGTCTATACATGGGCAATTTCGTACTGTGCTCCTCACGGTGTTTTTCTTTACAGTAAGTAAGAGCGATAAGTTAACGAAAAAATATGCAATCGAATGGCGAAAACAGCTTTCAAATCGGATCAGTAGTTCTTTATAAAATCGCGAAGATACATATAAACGAGAACCAACTTTTTTTTAGTCGGTTTAAAATTAAAAAAAAAAATTACAAAATTATCATGAATTAATGGATCACAATGAATTTTTATTCATATAAATTTAATATTTTGAATGTAGAAATATACAACGTAAATATATTCAGACTACAACGTACATTTTAAAACGAAAAAATGTGTCACCCAAAGAAACATAATGGAATATAAAAATTGCCAATGTGTATGCACCCTTTTTTTGTGTGGCGTCACCCAATGGAAGCAAAATATAGCCTATCAAAACAAGAAACCACGCGCTACAAACAAAGTAAAAAGATTTTCACAATTCTTGTCTATCACACGATTTACTTATTACAAATAGTATCATAAGATAATATATCTGTAGTAAAATCATTAAACTTACCTGAGATATTGCGTAACACAAGTAAATATTTTACAATGCAACAAAACGGTAATCTCACAAATCAAAGCAATACAGCAAAAGTAAGGTGGCTGACGTTTTGTTTTGTGAGGTTGAGTGGTAAATCGAGTGTTTCCGGATGTAAAAAAATACAGATGCGTTCCGAAAGTGTATAACAGGACACATAATATCGTCACACAATGGTCGTCACACAAGGTAATGAAATATGGAGACATCAGTTTTACTTCAGTTTTCTTATTTATTACAACGTTTCTAAAGAAATAAAAAGGTTTCTTATGCACAGTGATCGTTTTCCAAGTACACTTTATAAAAAAAAAACTGTGTTCGATGGATTATGAAAAAAGTTATTATTTTTTTCTTTTAAAAGTACCACGGGAGACACTACTTTTTTGTATGACAAAAAAAAACTTCACTTCATTAGATTTGGTTTTTATTGTATTCCTTTGGACTAATTCAGTTGATCTGGTATTTATATACCAAAGAATGAATATTGAAGCGCCTTTTTAAAAAATACGGCTTATTTATTCACCATAGGATTTTTTACACCCGTATTAATATGGGGACATTGAGCTTTTTCAAAATGTACAATTTTTTTGATATCGCCTCAAATGTTTATCTACCAAGTTACATGAAAATCAGTTAATTCGTTTAAGTTATGGAGGAACATACATACTTAAATACCTATACTTACAGATTTATTATTAGTATTGATTGATTAATTTGTATAGATATATAACAATTAATTAAGTGAAACTAAAGCTTATTTCATTTGTTTTCAGGAATTCTAAAAAACATTGATATTATAGGAGAAATAGCAGACAATTCTGGAGGAATAACTACTGTGTGGATAGGGCCGTCACTTTATGTAGGTTAGTTACTATATTAAATTAAATTAAAAGCTATGACCATCGAATATATAAAATGTGAAAAATGCCCATTAAAAGGTATTTTAAAGTTATATATACTTATTAGTTTGCATAAAAATGTTTACCTTTACAGCTCTCATAAATCCGGAAGACGTGCGAAGAGTACTGGAAAACAGTCTCGAAAAAGATGGATCTTACAAATTCCTGCAAGCCTGGTTGGGGAACGGCTTATTTGTAGCTCCAGGTAATTAATTTTTTAACTAAATTAGGGGATAATACCCAATTATTGGCACTTTTTTGATTTTTGAGGTTTTTTGACAAAAAAACCTCGTATAAACTTTATATATCCTTTAGATAATGTTGATTATGCATTCGAGTTGATTATTATATTGTCAGCATTGTATAGAATATAAAGTTTCCAGAATTTTTAGCAGTATTGGGCAATTACACTCGTTTTTCTTTCAATAGACCCTTAGACCATTTATTGGCACCTTTCGAACTATTGTTGGCATGCATTAAAGCAATTATTGGCATACAGTGTCAATAATAATCATTTAATCTTATTTAGAAGGTATTTTAGAACCTACTAAAAATCCCAAATGCTGTAAAAACTTAGATACGTAGATCATTACTTATATTTATGAAAGGTTTAACCCACTTTTAACTGCATACATAGTTAGAGGATAATAATTTCAGCTAAATAAAACCAGTGCTAACCAAACAAACTAAGTATTTTCAATAAGTAAAAAAAAAACAAAAATATAAAACACCTTTGTGTTTTATATTTTTGTTTTTTTTTTTTAGGATGATCTTAGTAACTCATTTAATCTTTAATTTATTTATTTTTTTCTTTTAATCTTCTTAAATTAATCAGATACAAAATCTGTAGATCTGTAAATTTAATTGATTTTTTTTGGTTTGGTTTTATTGCCTTCTTTTATTTTATTTGAGATCTTCTTCCGCTCCCGTTCTTCTTTTCTTTTTCTCATTCCTTCCTCCTTTTATACTTTTTCACTTTTTTTCGTCTTTTCTAACTCTTGCCATGCCGCCGACGCAAGAACTATAGGTGTTTTTTTTTGTTCCTGATATTTTTACGTTCAGGTGTTTTAGGTAAAACAAGATTAATAGTTTTTTAAAACTATCAATTTAAGGACGCGCAAATTTTAATTTAGTTTTTCTACAGTATTATTTGTCACTTGGATTTCGGTATAACTTACAGGTGAATTTGGATTAGGCATGTTCTCTTCGTGGAAATATTTGTGGAGTTCAACTTGGCATAAATAGTTTTCCTCGGTATAACGTTTTCGTCGTTGCAACCCTCTCACAGAATGTTTTTAGCTGGTTTCTTCAATACCTAAAACTAACTATTGGCATGCTATTACTAGTTATTAGCATTACTGTCTTGTATTTTCACTATTAGCATGGTGCCAACAATTGGAAATCTTATCAAAAACACGATGATTTCTATAAATAGATGTAACAAATATTATAATGTGTATGAAAATGAGGTGCAAAATGCAAAAAAGAAATGAATATTAACATAATCCAAAATATCGGTACTGTGCTAATAAATTAGATTCAGGTTATATTGTCAAACCAATTATTGGCATAGCAATAAACTAAAAACTAACAGTCAAAGCTGCAAAATGCCATCAAAAATACGTAGCGTGGATTTTGATCATGGAAAATCACAATAATTTATCACATAAGCAATTGAAACAGGGAGCACTCATGGAGCAATCCTTAACAAAATCTTTAGAAACTGCCCGCGTAACAGAAAATTCGTTGCGACTCAAATAAAATTTGAAAGTTTGACAATGTTTAAATCATTTGACTGTTTAGTGTTAGCAATTCATAAAGATCATAAACCTAAGATGTATTTATTTTTTGTGGGAACACAATTTATGGAATAGTTTTCTTATTTTTTAGAGAAAAGTTTAGGGTGCCAATAAATTGGTGGGTTGCTAACATTAGGTCATTTTACCCTAATTAGCTTTTTTTGTGAAAAACGTATTGCAAAGTTTAAAAGTAACTATTTTATACTTCTTGGAAACTATAATAACTAATAAAATCAATTCACATGGCAAAAGATCATGAATATCCGGAAATTAAGCGCAGGTACTACATATTACCAAGGTTTTCGCTCTTTCACACCTCCAACATTATTTGTATTGTACATAGATATCTAGACGTCACTCTTTTACAAAAGACAAGAATTTCAATACCTTTGAGCGTGTGAGTCGTGTGTGTGTTCTTATAATCCACAAAATGTCCAGTCCAAGGCTCTTTTAGTTTGCAAAAGTTATTTGCATCTTACTAATCTCCGCCTAATTCTTTAAGTTAACGTCAGATATTGCGACGTTTAGTAACTTAGTAAATAAGAGCATACTTGTATTAAAGTCTCAGTATACTGAGGCAGCAAAGGCTGTTGACACCGATTAAAATGCAGAAGGGTTTGTTAAAACTGTTAAGACAAACATGGCAAGGTTACCTGCATGCTCGCATCATGCAAAAGTCAATATCTCCTTAGACAGTGAAGTGGATTATAACTTTGTAATACAAAGTAATACAAAGTTTGTATGACAGAGATCAAGGGTCTACCGCCGACGTATCAATTAAAAACTAAAATCGGTGGCAATATCGGGGCAGCTGTAGGGACCCCCCTCGGTCGTTCCCTTGATCGCCTGATGTGTAGGCAAATCTTAAACATAATTAGAGGCGATCTAGGGAGCGATATAGGAGTCCCCACCACTGCCCCGATATTGCTACCGATTTTAGGTCCGTGTGCAGGCGCTTTAAGTGAGGTTAACGAGCTATTAAGAGCTTCGACATGACTCGTAAGCCATTTTTACGTCATAGGTACTTACTTACGCTAAACTCTAAAGTGTAGAGTTTAGCATACCTACGGTCTACGAATTTGAGAGTATAGAGCCTAAACACATTGCGTCTAAAAATATGCTTTAATTTTTGATTTTTTTTTGTAAAAAAAAGTTAATTTGGGCTTCGCAAGTCAGATAGCAGCCAGGGCCCATTTAGGGCACGCTACGCTGCTGGCACAGATATGTTTAGCCTAGATAAAAATAAAACAACCTGTTTCAGTTGATCTATGGAAGGTTCATCGCAGAATATTACTTCCTATATTCCACAATCGCATTATAGAAGAATATATAGAGGTGTTCGCTGAGCAAGGGGATATTCTCGTGGAGCGTTTGCATGAAAAGATTGGAAAATCTGATTTTGATGTGTTCAAATACATAACATCGTGTATGCTGGATATTGTCTTTGGTTAGTGAATCAATTAAATTTTTTTTGAAAAGAAATGAAAACATTATAATTACATTTATTGTAGTACCTAATGCGTTTCATCCCGAGCCAGAGCCAGAGCCCATTTCAACTACCCCTCCCTAACCCGATCCCTAATCTAGGGTAAGTGTGATACTTAATCACACTTGCAGCACCTGTAGCTTTGCTTGTGTTATAGGCGACGGTAACCACCTACAATACCGTAGAATCTAGTGGACCGTAGAAAAAAAAATTGAGATCTTATGCAAAAAATTTTGAACTGAATTTAGTAATAGTAATGGAGGTGTCATTTTAATGTTTTAGAGACTGCAATGGGGGAGAAAATGGATGTACAACATAATCCAGACACCCCGTATTTGCGTGCGCGCAGCACTGTCATGTCAATAATAAACATGCGGCTGTTCAAAGCGTGGCTTCAACCTGATGCCCTCTTCAAATTAACATCCTACTCTAAAACGCAAGAACATAGCATTCATATGACACATAAATTCACCGATCAAGTAAGTTATTAAACATTTATTTACTTACCCTTGTGTGACAAGTACCCTTTACGCGAACCTTAAAAAGTGGTAAAGCTTCATCTGCCTCTATTAAAATAATACCTAATTATACTGAAAAATGAAGTTTTAAGTGAATTCAAAAGTGAAAACTACGCTAACCATCTTAACAAACTAAGTATTGACGAAGTGACCAATCGAATATTGAAACATTTTGTAGGTGTTCTAATAAGGGACTCTTAAATAACCTACTTTAGACTATAAAATATATTAATTTAATATTAATACCATCGAAATACTACAATGGAATTTGCGTCACAAATGCCAAAGCGGCACATAAAAAGAACGCCTTTGACAGAATCATGGCGGACTCTTGCCTTCACGCGTCAATGGTAAAAAGTAGTAACGATCAACTTCTACTATTTCATTTTAAACTCTAATGGGTTGACGTAAAGTCACATTTTCTTTAAATTACGTACTTATGATTATGTTTGTTTTGTTTTAAATGCTCTACGCATATGTCACTTTTAAATGTTCCATAAAATTCGTAGTGTTTTGTATGGCACGCGTGTTCCATGTTGTAGTAGTTTGATGATTAAAACAGAAAAAAAGTTTTTATTAGTTTTCAGCTTATCAATATCAATCAATACTAATAATAAATCTGTAAGTGTATGTTCCTCAATAACTTAACGAATTAACTGATTTTCATGAAACTTGGTAGATAAACATTTAGACAGGACAGGACACAGGATAGGTTACTTTTTTCTTTTTCAACGCTAACGAAGTCGCAGGCACCAGCTAGTAACAAATAATACAATAATTTCGCCATTCAATATTCACACATTTATTCTTCTTCAGGTTATTTTAAAGAAAAAGGAAGATTTTGAAAAATATGGAGACACAGTAGACGAGGGTATGTGAAATTAATTAATAAAAAAAAAATTGCCCTAACAGTTTCTCAACAAAACATTCGTTTTAATGCAAAAATATAACATTTACAGGACGTCAAGACCTTCTGAAAATTTTACTAAAGAAAAAAATCCCATTCAGTTCAGAGAACCTTCGGGAGCACATCGACTCAATCACAATAGCCGGTAATGATACAACTGCTCTTGTAATATCATACGCTCTCATGTTACTTGGAAGTCACCAGGAAGAGCAGGATAAAGTATATGCAGAGTATGTGAAAAAAAAAAACAATTATATGAAGTAGGTAATGTTACAATTAACGATTGTATTTACAAATATATTTCTTTTTAGGTTAAAAGACATTTTTGGAAATTCTACACGTCATCCCCTCAGAGAAGACTTGAACAAAATGGATGTCTTGGAACGAGTTATTAAAGAAACAATGCGATTGTACACAGTGGTGCCAATTATTGGAAGAAAAATAGATAAAGAATTAAAGCTGAGTAAGTTAGCTTTAATGGGTGTTTAAGTAAGTTTAAGATTAAGAATGTCAGACGGGCTGATGAACAACTTGATTGAGTTGTCAATACGTTTTTTTCGTTATCTGATAACTGAATATATGGTGAAAAACCTGCATGTCTTCGATGACATGTCGCTGCTTAAAAACTAAAGGGCCATAAAACAAAAAAATCCAAAAATGTTTTTATTCCAAAAATACAATCACAATCCATCATATTGTATTTTGCAAAAAGACTTA
The DNA here is from genome assembly GCA_945859745.1 of Synanthedon formicaeformis. Taxonomy (NCBI): domain Eukaryota; kingdom Metazoa; phylum Arthropoda; class Insecta; order Lepidoptera; family Sesiidae; genus Synanthedon; species Synanthedon formicaeformis. The sequence continues at coordinate 4,995,774 of OX243969.1, read as the reverse complement.
TGGTTGTTTTATTCCATAATTACTATATTTTGATCATTTTTTATATATTCAAAACTTATATGCTTATATCTCTTCTAGTATTCAGTTTATTATAAAAGTACTTAAAACATTTAATGCTACTTAAAAATGCGCTTCTAACGATGTATAATATGCATATATTTGATATATATCTAATAAAGAAAAAAATAAACAATTTTTTTTTCGATTAGCTCTCCTGTAAAAAGTGTAATTTTGATTTGTGGCCCTTTAGTTTTTAGAACTAGCGACATGAACTATGAGATGAATATTTCAATCAGCATAATAATATTACATTCATTTTCAGCTACATGCACGTTACCAGCCGGCGTTGGTTGTGCCATAGTACCCTATATTATGCACAGATCTAAGAGAATTTGGGGAGCAGACGCTGACCAATTCAATCCAGATAGATTTTTACCAGAAAACAGCGCCTCAAGACATCCATGCGCTTTCATACCATTCAGCTATGGCTCAAGAAATTGCATAGGTATGTTTAGTAAAGATTTTTTTTACATTCATAGTTGATTTTTTTTTCATTGCTCGCTCTACCAACATGTTTCACCTTACATTGGAACAGAGCATAATCATGTTACCTTAGAATAACAACGCCTAGAAACCGAGTACACGGACGAAAAGTGAGGCAACTTTTACCAAGCCGTATAAGCTTGGTAAGCGAACAGCTCGCGTCACTCGCGTCATAGTGCTCATAGTATTCAACATTTTTTGTATACTTGTGTGCGTGTCGCCGAGCGTACTCATTACGTGTGGCTTACGCATACATCTATTAAATTTGTGCCTCAAACTCGCCAGTCTTTTGATATGAAACTATCGTTCTAGGAGTTGTTATTCTAAGCATGTTACAATATGTAAATTTATAGTCAAATAAAAATTTACCAATATTTCAGGTCGTTACTTCGGAATGTTGGCTGCGAAGAGTATACTAGCAAGCGTGTTAAGAAGCTACAAAGTCACGGCGAAGGAGTGCTCAGCTTTGAAAATAGAAATATTGCTTTTTCCAGTTAACGGACATTTAATCACATTAGAAAAACGTGACATTTTATGAAGTTAAAAATAATTAACCCCGATAAGGAATATAATAAGGGAAGGGGTAAGGGGGAGGGGGGGGGGGGTTGTGTTATTTAATCAATTTAATATAATTTGGTTTGAGACTATTTTATAATACTAAGCACATCTAATTTAAATAAAAATGTTAATAATTTTATTTATAAACTAGCCGGCGCCCGCGACTTCGTCCGCGTTGAAAAAGAAAAAAGTAGCCTATCCTGTGTCCTGTACGTCTCAATGTTTATCTACCAAGTTTCATGAAAATCAGTTAATTCGTTTAAGAGTAATGTAGGAACATACATACATACTCGTACAATACCTACACTTACAGATTTATTATTAGTGTTGATTGATTGATAAATAAAATTGTTATCTTCATAATTTGTTGATATTAATATTTATATAATAAATATTTAAAACTGAAAAAGTAGTGGCTGGCAGTGTGTCCAGCCACTATTTACCAAATCCAGACCAGAGCCATATACCGGTAATGGAATCTTTAGGTACGCGCTAAAAAATAAAGAATCTGTTGTACTTTAAACAAAACATAGTATAATTATGTAAATAAATCAACATTTTTCATTCAAAACATCGAGATAATAATTTTAATTCCGGCATTGCATGACAACACTATAGAGCCTTGATTTATTGATATGTAAATATCTCTTTTTAACAAAAAGAAAAACCGACTTCAAACCGTTTTCTCATGGATGCCAGTATCAGAACTGGACCAAATTGAAATGGGACCACACGGGAAGCACCAGCTTTCATTTAAAAAATAATCATCAATAAGTCGAAAGTTCTGAGGTAACAAACATAAAAAAAATACAGTCGAATTGAGAACCTCCTTTTTTGGAAGTCGGCTGAAAAGTCGTCATTCGTTTTTTATACCTACATATCAATAAAATAATTATGTTATTTTATTGTTATTTAGAGTAAGTATGTTTTTTTTTTATGCCAAAAGCAAAGTTAAATATCAAGACAAGATAAAAAAAGCAGGCAACGAAGAATATTCAAAGTTTTTGAGAAAGTTCTAACATAATTAAATTTTACGCATTAATTTATTTAAATATGTAAAGTTTTTTTTTAATAAATTTTCATGTTTTACAAAAAACTCTTAACTCGATAAATGTAAATCATATAAAAATTAATTAAGTTCCCTGTTGGAATATACCCAGCGGTGTCAACACGAGATCAGTGTTGGTGCTGTTTATGATCGCTCTCATTAGCATCATGTCGTCAGGTGTAAACCTCCAGCCACTTAACTGTCCAAGGCTTTGCAGTTTCGGACAATACTCCATTAGCAGTTCAACCGTTTCCACTGTGAGTCGAGGAGCATTTGGGAACCAAATGCCTTCCAAGTTCTCGAATTTGTACCGGCGGACCATTCTGAAATGGAGCATTCATAGTGTTAGTTTTAATACCGGAATCTCGACGCAGTTAATTCGGTTAGAGCTAGAAACAGGTGTTGCTTGTTTACGTACTTATAAGTACGATGAAGTCACCTATCATAAAGCACTTATACTAGTATCGTGAACTGTCTGCCACCTAAGTGCAAAATAATAAATCAAACAAGACAATGTATGTGTTTGACTATCAATGTTATAGTCAATAATTATAGTCCTTTTAATGAGTTTGACACCATTTGTTTACTTCGCTTTTTATCACATTCGCTAATTGTCAACTTAGCTATATTGTCATCTCTAATTGCTTTATCCACAACGAAGTTACAGAGTTTTAAAAAATGTGCCATGGCCGTGGGTCGCTTCGAGAAAAGGACGGTACGGCGTGCTAGCGTTTTGTTTGTTTGGCTTGGGAGCACTGCCGTGTCCCCAAATATTAATTTAACAGTATTAAAGTAGGGCATCATCATCATTATCTCAGCTGTAAGACGTCCATTGCTGGACATAGATCTCCCCCGTAATTTTCCAAAAGGACCGATCAGAACAAGCCTGCAAATCCTGCAATCCACCATTTATTAGGTCGTCTGTCCAACTTGTAGGTCGACGTCCTACGTCGGGCTTGCCCTCCCTGTCCCTCCTCCTATAGTCAGCAGGGCACTTGTAGTACCTGTGGCATTGCTTGTGTTTTAGGCGACGGTAGCCACCTACCATCAGCCTGTCTGCCGACCTTAACTTAAAAAATTAAGGTCGATCGGAGCAGTTCGTATCTCAGCAACCCTGCACTAAAACAACCCATGACTAGATTTTTTCAAGTAGTAAAGCGGTCCATATGAAGCAAGCTACCGGTCTAGTAAATGTTGAGTCCATAGAGTTACAAACTGTTACTGTTACAACTGATTATTCCTATTTTCTATGGTTAAGAGCGTTACAGAATCAGAATCACAATGGAGTGAAAATTTATGATTCTCGGCGGGTCATAAGGCCATGATGTGTTTAGTTTGCAGATAAGATAATTAACGTCATATTATTTGTAGTTTTATAAATTAGATAATGGCTCAAAAATATTTTAAAATATTGGCATAATTTTTTCATTAGAACAGTTTTTAAGTAGCCCTTTTTTTAAAACTAGCGGTTGACGGTCTACGCAGAAGTGAGATATTAGTAAAATTATATGTGAAAAACTTATAAAAATATTGATTTTCCAAAAATACATATAATTTATTAGATAATAGTTGTAAAAAATATACGATTTCTGTAAATTTTCATTCAAGAAAAGTATAATCAATAGTGTCACTTTAAGTAATTTTTCGTGATATTGAACGTCTTATTTTAGGATCAAATTTGAGATATTTCTGTTTTGTCTTCGACCTAGTATGTGAAGTCATTTATGTTCTATAACATTGTTTCATAATTTTTTAAATTATTTTTTATATTTATCTGCGTAGGCCGTCGACCGATAGTTTGAAAAGGGCTGTTTAAAAACTGTTCTAAGAAGAATTCATTTTAAAATATTTTTTAGCCATGTACTAGATTAAAAAACTACAAATAATATAATGTTAACATCTTATCTGCAAACTAAACATCTGAAACTACTGAAAATCATAAATTTTCACTCCAACGTGATTCTGATTCTGTAACGCTCTTAAGTGGCTACCACCTATTAATACAAGCAAGATCAGAAAAGATTCAAGTGCAACACAACGCTTTTGTAAGCCGCAAGTGCGTCTATGTTTATTCAGGACATTCTATGTTTCGAGACCTTGTTACGCGTCTTGTTATGTTACGCATTACATGATTGGTGATTATTTATGTTCGTTTTTTATTTTGTTATGACGACACACTTTTGTATCGAAACAGTTGGAATTATATTTGACGAACAGCAGAATTGGTTTTCTTAGATTTTGTATATTTACCGTGAAAACTCACCGTGCCATATCATTATCGTCCAACTGGATTTCGTCACCTATTATAAGCTTCTTTAACTTAGGACTGGCAGTCATTAAATACTTGAGACATGACGTCGAGAGGTTTCCCTGTATAATTTCAATGTGCTCCAATTTATTAAAAGGCATCTCTTCCTCATGAGTCGTTGTCTGTATTTGATAAAACTCTATCGATTCTAAATTCCTACATGTTTCTGCTATCCTGGTGAAGTTAAATGAACCCGAAGAGCCGGATAACATAAGACTGACAATCCTGTAACCAATTTTATCCAACAACTGATGCAGCTCGTGGCATTGGAATTTGTTTAATTTTATCTTGTTTACATTAGTGAGCTCTTTCACTTGCTGTAGCACTGCTTGCTCGGGCTCTTCCAAATATAACGTCTCTAACATGGGACACAAATCGACTATGGCTTTCATAGTCCTCATGTTAGTTCTTACGTCATGCATGTACTGCAATTTAGTTTTGAATCCTGGCGGACACTCAGTGTTGTATATATGATAGATAGCTTTCCCTACAAACGAATAGCTCCCGAGATTCGTAAGATTCGGGAGGTGTCTTATTAATAGCCCGACATCTGTGTGATCAATGTTCTCCTCGCCGTACATTCCGATGTTTACGACCGTCAAACTCTGGGCTAGTTGAGGGTTTGCCGTCAACATTGCATCGATTCCGATCTCCGTTACGTCGGATTCACCAGATATGTCGAGCAATCTGAGCGCCTTGTTGTGTTCCCCAATAAACTTGAGCACTTCATCGTTCGCTATGTATGGTATATGCAATACAGTTAGATTTTTTAAATTCTCAATTATGTGATACATGAGCGTTAGATGTTCATCTTTTACCCACACGCCTTTCAAATTGAGCGTAGTCAAATGAGTTCCCTGGTCTAGAATAAGCTCGAGGATTTTCCTGTAGTAGGGGCACGGAAACTGTCCAGTCGCTAGACTCTTGACGTTTTCCTTGAGCAGTAATTTCATTGTGTGGAATCTGATACTTGGATCTAGATATTCAGAGCTGAGTATTAAATTTAGGAGATCTTGGAATATATCGCTCGTCGCCCCGAGACTTTCGTAGTACGATGCCAGCATGGTGAACTGAAAGGCGACATCCTCTTCGGCAGTTATTTGTGTAAGGGAGTGTATCAGCTGCCTTGCAACTAGAGATAAGGTCACCTCTTGGAGCGGTGGCACTGGACACCTTGGTGACATATTATCAACACTGAACTATTTCACTTTTGAACCGTACAATATTCACTTTATATTGGTTTTTTTTGTATAAATAATACTAAGTTGAGCATCACAGTATTCGGCACGACGACTTACAATTTTGAGGAGAGAAAGAATTGAAGAATTTCGGTAGCTATTTAGCACGCGTGCGCGGTGAGCTGGCTCGTCGCCAACATACGCTTATAATTTAAACTCACACAAACATGGGATTATTAATAGAAAACTATCATGTCTAAGGTAGCATATGAATTAACTGACATGATACAAACGGCGATTGTATTGTTATTTAAAAAAGTCGTTTATTTTTATTCGTCATCACTAAAGGCCTCAACCAAGGGCTGAAACTGAGCACTTTCCTGCCCTTCCTGCGATGCCTTCCGAGTTGTCTGTATGCCTTTCAGGCCGCAGGGTGTCCCACGTTAGATAGCCGTGGCGGGGCACCGATGTCGTGTCATAACGTCCCCGCCCATCAACAGCCGCGCTAGAAAGTCGTTGGGTTTTAGCCGGTACGAATCCGGCATAACCCTACACTGTCGGGTATCCAAGAGGATTACCCAACGTTAAAAAAAGGGTGTCCCACGCTGCGCTTTCCAATTCGTGACCTCAATTTCAGAACTCTTCTATACCATCGTTTATCCGCTCTGCGCCATATATGATGGCCCAATCCCACGTTAGATTGCTAATTCTCTCGGCTATGTCGACAACTTTGATTCTTCGGAGAATTTCAAAATTTCATAAATCGCTGAGCGACTTTGAACTTGTAGACCAGTCCTTTCATGAGAGGCCAAGTTTCGGCGCCATACGCTTTAAAATAAGGGAAACAAGTAAAAAATGCACATCAAAATGTTATTACTTTATTTTATTTTAAAATTCAATATTTACATACATAAAGTATACGTTTATAATGAAATTATAGTTACTGATAATTTTAACAGTACGCATTAAATCATCACATTAAATAATCAAATCAATAAAACGAAACATAGAAGAATGTGTAGAAATTTATCTGTACATACACAATTTTTTTTATCAAAAGCAATCCGTGTAAATAAAAATGAATCGCTAAATGTGTTGTAAGCGAAAAACTCCAGAATTGAACTCAATATTTGAAAAAAATTAGAAAAATTGCTCGGAAAATTGCATCCGTGCGAAATCGGGGGCGGATCGCAGATTTATAATTTCGCTTTGAATAAATTTTTAAACTTCTGTTTTATTTCACAAAAAAAAAATCCCCAAGAGACGGGTTGTGCAGTTATGGATAATTTTAAAAATCTCCTAATAACTATGTTAATAAGGTTCGGTATACATTTTTTAACACTTTATTGAACCTAACCTAACCTAACCATACATTCATCTTCATCTACAACTCCCTCTTGCCCTTCGTGTTTGTCGTTTCAGAAAACAATAAAATGTGGAAAAAAGTTCTATGAAATTCAATTTAAAAAAAATCCTGACTTTTTCGTGAACATAAGAATCAATCTTATCTAGTCCACTGCTATACCTAACTTATCTAAGTTCTTAGGCTACATTTTCTTATTATCAAACACGAAATATTTATAATGCGATGTTCCTATCAAGACTTCTAAAACTTGAATATTGAATCTTCAAGACCGGCGCTGAATGACGGTATGGCCCGTAACTGTTTAGTTCTTTCGTTAAAATTATACTATAGAAATTTTAACCTTGGTCACCTAAAAGGTCTGTTAAGAACTCACCGTAATTTTTAATCATTTATTTTCAGAATGAATAGAGATAAAAAGTGACTCAGACAATATTCTCTAACTACAATATCTATATCACTACATATTATAGAACAAAATCCTCCAGCGCGTCTGTCTGTTCGCGATAAACTCAAAAACTACGGCACCGATTTTCATGCTGTTTTCACCAATGGATAGAGTGGTTCTCGAGGAAGGTTTTTAGTATATAATTTACAAAAATACGCGGGCGAAGTCGCGGGCAGCAGCTAGTATCTTATAAAGTGAAGACGCCTCCGGCTTTTTCTCTAACTTCTTTCAAACCACCCAATACACTTTTATACGGTTTTCGCTAATGGGAAGAGCGATAAACGGGGAAAATTTTTGTGTACAAAATTGTATCCTTCCGTATCCACGCACGGGCTAGTTTTAGGCGCAATTTTTTTAAATATAGCGGATACGAAGTGGCAAAGTAGTAATTCGGAAACAGCACATCGAAATAATATAGTCACCAATTTTCAAAACTCCCTGAAAACTTTCCATGAAAAATTACCGAATAACTTGACTAATATGTTAGCAAATTGTAACAAAAGATCTACTGAATAGCGCTTTAGAAGACTTGGCTGCTATCACATGTTTATCCGTACTTGGTAGCTATTTAATAATTTCGCTATATCTTACTAAATTAAGATTGTAAATATTTATTTTTGTTGATATTTCTTGAGTTTCTTTTTTTATATGGATTGTAAATTATCCAAAATATAGATGAACGCACATAAAAAGAGCTCTGGGCGACGTCGTTGCGCAATAGCGAAATACAAGAGGTGAGGGGGCGCGATTTAGAGTCGCGCTATTGGATCTTTGGTTCTGTTCACACGTACCACAACCATACAAGTGTTTTTGTCGCAGCGACAAAAAGTGGTCAAGCAGTGGTTACGTGTGAACAGTGTCGCTGCAGCATTTCGCACTTAATTTGTGCGATGTGGTTACGTTGTGGCTAGTGTTTGCAGGCGGACAGATCGACTTAAGCTTTCGTAGAGGAAACACTCCTTGACTGAATGAACTCATGGACTTCGAAGAGGAAACATTTTTACCTCGTACAATACCACCTGTACCACCTCATTACAATACAGAATGAATGAGAGAGAGAGACAAAGAGGGCGCAGGCGTACCGCGCAGTGTGGTTGCGACGACGTAACGTTGTGTTAGCGGGGTGGCCGTCCGCTAGTGCGCGGTGTCGCAGGTGGTTGCGTTGTTGTTGCGATTTTGTCGGTACCGACCACACGGTTGAATTTGAAGGCAAAATGTGGTCCGTGTGAATGCACCTATTAATTTTCATACAAATTAGCGCCCGTCCACGTGTTGTGGTTGTGGTACGTGTGAACAGAGCCTTTCAGTTGACATTTGCAATTTTGGGCTCACGCTATTGGATCAATCAGTTGACTATGCGCAAACAAATCCCCACCACTGGTGCTTGGAGCTCTTTTTACGTGCGTTCATCTATAAATGTTATTATTATTAGACAATTAGGTAGGCACTGGTAGGTTTTTGGCGACGAGCATGAGAATTTGTTCTGTGTTGAAACACCAATTGGCGATGTCCTTGGAGACGGAGCACCAGGCCTCGCCGTGATGAGGTTCGGCGGCCTTGCAACGGGACTTCACCTCCTCCTGCTGCTGCTCGTTGCCGTGGACCAATTCGAACTTGTAAAAGTACGCCCACGCGTCGCCCAAATCGGGATCTATTTTCACCTAAGAATTAAGCGCGAAGGAACGTGTTATAGGATTTACATAAATATAATAATAATAATAATAATAATAATAATAATAATAATGCAAAGTTAAAATAATATGTAGGAAAAAAGTTTTTTGTGAATCGTTTGTGTAAAAAAAATTATATATACAATACAAAAACCTTTTTCCCCGGCCAATTATATAATATTTTGTTATATGATACAGGCAGGCTAATAGAACATTTTTTAAACATAAATTCGAAAAAAATGTGGAATAATATAGGAAGAACCAAAATCACAAAAGCTATTGGCTAGGCCTTTTTTTTAAGAAAACAAACTGAACAATCAAATAAATCACGAGTTGCCCATAAAATTAATTTAAAAAAAAATGACAAAAAAACTGTAAAATTTTTATGGACAACACAACCCAAAAAAAATCGAAAGAGCTTAAGACATGTTTTCTGAATCTTTTATGGTTTCGGGTCTCTTTATATTGTCTTGATTGAAAAATACCAATTTATAAAATTATGTCAAAGAAAATATATTTATAATAGCATCTTACCGTCCTGTTGAACCATTCTCGGCATTTATTGAGTTTCCTTTCTGTCCAAAAGAGCTGAGACACTGCGAGCAACACATGTGCGTCATGCTCGCACTTTTTCAACCCGTCCACCTGCATTATTCGAAAAAAAAAAAAAAAAAAAAAAATAGATTACAACAAGTGATCGTAAAGTAGGCATTTTCAGGAGCCCTACTAATAACCACTTTATCTGCCATAGAAGGGATCCCAGAAATTACATACATACATACACAAACATATAACAAAATTACATATGGGCGGGATGTGGGGATGAATCCTATTCCGGCACTTGGATCACCACAAAGACCCCCAAAGACACCGGCTCTCTATCCCTGGTGGTTTTGGAGATATTTCAAAAAAGTTGTATGGAGTTTAAAAAAATGTATGAACGGGATGGGGATTAATGGTCCGGTGGCAACTGCCGTCGACCCTCTATGACTATTCACAAACGCCACCTTTCTATCCCTCGTAATTTCCGAGATCCTGTCGCCAACTTTTTACCAGGTCGGTGGTTCGAGTGTTCCGATTTAATTTCTCGACAACTTTTCTTCCTCTCCACCTTCCACCACTCCTTCCCGGAAAACTTTGTCACTATATCGGTGAGCGGTAGTTCGGCTTTATTATTGTTGTTGTTACGCGGGCGATATCGCGTGCAACAGCTAGTATTATTTATATTATAATATTGCACTGACGAGATGTGTCGACCACAATAAATACAGTTACTCAGTGAGGTGTTTCATAGTGGTCGAGGCAGCTCATGTTAGTTTAATTCCAAAGGATTGTGTGCCCAATAAGTGCCCAATACGTACGCTTTTGGTTTTCCTCTGAGGCCGTGGCTCCATGAAGATGGCTTCCGCCCACAGCCGCCCAGCGCTGGGACACTCTTGCAACGCCTTCGCCATCAAAGCGTTCGCTATCTCACCGCTTTCGGCGCGACGCTCTAACCGCACACTTTCCAACCTGACACGAGTACATACACGAAACCATTTTATTTTTAACAAAAATTAAAAATACTTTGAGAAGCAGCTGATACTCCTTCATACATGATCATAGATATTCATCATCATACACAAGGAGGATAGAGATAAGAAGGGCCAATCTATGAGTATTAAAAGTGTCCTTCGAAAGACGATAAATTGATGGCACAAGTGAGGCTAGTGACAGTAAACAATTCAACCAAAATTCAACTCGGCGCACTTCACTCCGTCAAGTACTGCTACATTCATTCCATACTCTCAAACTCTCTATGTACACACTAGCGCCATCTCGATTTATCGCTTTTAGTTGCCACTTTTTGAGTTTAACACCCATGTAAGATTGCGCTCCTTATCTCTACCCTCCTTAATCATAGAGACCAAGTGAAGTCACCATAGAGAGATGATGTCATGATAGAATCACTATGGTTGGTAGCGAATTTGCAGCACCTGTGGTTTTTTTTTTGCTTGTGTTATATGCGACGGTATAGCCACCTACAATTAAGTTGACCACTAGCTTGTCTGAGGATTTTAAATTAAAAAAAAAAGGCAACAAGTAAAACTTACCACAATTCCGGGTTCTTTGGATTCCTAAGCCTCGCCTTTTCCAGTACTGATCTCGCTTTCGTTATGTGCTTCATTTTCTCTTCCAATCTTGACAATAGTATCCACATAGGGACACATGTTGCACATTTTTTTAGCTGTAAAGAAAATTGGGATACCATTACATATATAAAAATGAAGAAATGTAGCGTTAAATAATGGTTAAAACAGCACCAGATACTAAAAAACATATCAGTAAAAGGACTTCACGTCAGGCGATAAATTGTTAGATGGCGCTGCGAAATCATAATAAATAGTAATAATAATAATAGGAGTAAAGTACTAAAACATTAACTACAACTCCATCTAACGTCGAAGAATTGTATTTCTTCAGTGACGCTGACGTCACTTCGCGAGTTTAGTGTTTTGTCCCCTTACAAAATTGTGGCCAACGAGCCTTAAGAAAAGGCAAAATTTTCCTCACCCCCTGCGTATAGGTGTTGTGTGCGTCATCATATTTATTCATCTGTTCCTCGATTTCCCCCTTCATCATGTGCAGTTTGGCGTAATCACTGAACTCTTTGATCGCCTCTTCCAACAACTTGAGGGCCACGTCCAAGTTATTCAAAGCCCATTCCAGTTTTGCCGATTTTATCATCACCTAAACAGAAAACATATTAATTAATACACACAGGTTTTGTATGTATGCGTGTATGTATGTTTGTATGTATGTGTATGTGTGTGTTAGATAAGTCTAGTTACCCTGGGCGTGGGCGCAGAAGCTCTGGCCTTGGCTAGGATGCGTCTCGCCCGATCGTACTCTTTGTTTTCGCTCTCCAACTTGACGGCCGCCAACCAGATCTCTTCGGAGTTAGGATTCGCCTGGAACGCTAGCGACAGAATACCACGGGCAGCGGGCACATCGCCTGTTTTTAAAATACATATTAGTAGTTTTTTTGAAAAGTCATGCAGTCTGCAGTGACCACCCTCTTACAGAAGACTGTGTTTGGTTGTTTCGGTGAGCGAGTAAGGGATGCCAGAGACAATTTTCTTATCCCTTTCCTTAATCCTACTGTGGTCGGAAGCGCACTTGCAGCACAATTTGCGTTGCTTGTATTATAGGCAACGGTAGCCAACTACCACCAAGTGGAACGTCAGCCTGTCTGTCGACTTTAACATAAACAAATAAACTATCAGTCATAGGAATGCACGTCAGAAGTGAAAACTATGGCATATGTTAACACATTAACAAACTACTGACGAAGTTATGCCTATTATGAACTAAAAAGTACCTATTAATTCGGGTAGATAGCGCTTATTTGATACAAAACGCCATTAAAGGTGTCGCGCGTACAGAGCGTGACGGCGCGAGTTCACTGTTTTTTTTTTTTCAATACTAAAAGTGCCCAACGCGCCTAAACAATTTCTCACTATAAAAACTGAAGATAAATTTGACAGTCATATTTATGGTATGTGTAGTTGGCGATTAAAATGGAGACGGTAGACTAATATGGATAATAAATACTGACCAGCGAGCCACTTGGACTTGGCGCCCATGAGCCAGAGCACTTCGGACTTGGGGCAATGGGCGACGGCGCGTTGCAGCAACGCCTCGAGCGACGCACGCGTACCCCGTTGCTTCTCGAGGTACGCGGCGCGAAGCCAGATCGACTTCTTCGACGGAAACACCGACAGCGCGTACCCGTACACGGCGCGCGCGCATTCAAAGGCGCCCTCTGACGCGCACTGCAATCACCAATGAGAACTATTATGTTTAGAGAATGGCCGAACAATACCCGTATGATATTGACTACTCTCTATATAGAGAGAAAGCGAACGTGCGGCCAATACCTATCTCTTTCCTGTAGGTTTGTAGTAACTTCGAGGACCAATAAAAATTATTGTTACATCTTGAGCGAGTATTAAGCCTATATTAGACGTTTAAACAATAAAAAAAATCCAAATCACAAGGATCATAATTACTTAATTATCTATAATACCGAATTCTTTCTTCAGATGTAAGCTATATAGATATAGATATAGTCAACAATAAAGTAACCTACCGATTCAGCATCCTCCATCCAAGTATGTTTCTGATCTTCAGGTTCTATACCGTGACCGATGACTGCTCGAATAATGGCCTGAAAATCCAATTCAATAATATTATTCAATATATAATCTCATCTCTACATAATCTATATTATAAATCCGTCGCGACTGTTTCTCCGCTAACCATCCAACTGATTTTAATTCGGATTTCACTAATAGAAAGTGAAATAAACGAGGAAGGTTTCTGTATTTTAAAAAATTGCATCCCGGGCGATGTCGAGAGAGTTTAAATGAAATATAATTACCTGGCAAGTGTGAACAGCGCCCGACTTCTCAGCCTCCATTGCCTCTTTGAACCAATGCTCCCTATTAATTTCCACACCGTTCGCACTTAGCGAAGATATCGCACGATCCACAATTTTCTCTACCATGTGAGTGTTACCTGAAATTAATATAAACATTTGTGATTACTGTCGCCCGAGGACAAAACCACTCATGAAAACAACCCCCATTCGTTCGTTTTCACCAAAAGACACATAGGGAACAACTAACTCATTAGTTAATTTAATAGTTTAAAGCCGTTTTGCAGCCCCAGGATTGTGAATGTGAATGGCCAGCGTTATGTGTTCCCTAAATCTAGGCGACTGTTGGTGAAAACGGGCTTAAGTCTACTGTACGATCAATTGGATATTAGGGTAAGGTGAAAAGTTCTTGGCTTGACACGGTTAAAATATTTATTAGCAATCTCGGAAAAAATTCCTGTTACTGGTTGCGTTCATTTTGTTAAAAACTGTGTTTTCTTTTTTTTTCGTTGTTCGGTCACGGGTTTATCCTTGTCTTAAGAAACCCTAAATAAATTGTATTTTTGGTATTTAGATCTATTAATGTTATTAAAAAAAAGATGGTAATAACAAACATAGTCTAACTCTAATACATCAACTTCGCTTACCATGAGCTTCTTCTAATTTGGCAGCGGTGACCCAAATTTGACGATCAGTAGGTATATTCTCGCGTGCTTTGTTGAGGACTTTTCTTGCGTTTTCATAAGTTTCGAGACGAGCCAAAGCCAGCCACAGTTCCACACTGGTGGGACAACATTCCACGGCGCGCGAGAGCAAAATGCGAGCGTCCTCCGGATTCTCCAATTCCACGGCGGCTTTCCACAAACGAACCGAGTTCGGTATGTGTTCCAACGCCCTGCGGTAAACGCGACGTTTCGCCTGAAATGTAATGAAACCATTTCGTATGACAAATCCACATAAAATAACGTCATAATCACTGAAATATAATACAATCACTTAACTGCTTAAAAAATGAAACTCTTGTCTTTTGACTCAAAAGTATTTAAAGAAAAGTTTTTGCTTGTGTAGTGTGTTAGGTCGATGGCGCTAAGAAGTACTAACAAATCTCCACGTGTTAACTACTTTATCTACAATAATATTATGAACGGGAAATATGTATTTGATTTTTTATATGTTTATTTATTGTTTCGGACAAGACAAGACGGATTCCAACAAGACGTATCTGCCACCTGCTATCAAAGAGTTCTCAATTACTTTGGGCACATAGCCCGCAGAGAACCAGAAAACTTGGAGAAGCTGGTGGTGGTTGGAAGAGTGGAAGAAGAACTCTATCCACCTATATTGTTTTTTCGCAATAGATAGCCCCCTTTACCTTTGTCTCTTGTTCCAAATCGGCAGCCTTCACCCAGATCCTGACGCTGTGTGGCAAATTCCTGGCTGCGTGTGCGATGACTGCGCGCGCAGTGTCGCAAGGCTGCAGACGAGCTGCCTCCAGCCACAACTCCTCGCTGCTGGGGTTCACCTCGCACCCCTTCATTATTAGATTACGCGCCGACTGCACTTTGCCTAAAAATTTCGATTTATTGCTTGAATATATTTGTGTAGGGCACACTGTGTTTGTCCCTTTGGTGTCAGTAACCACCCCATTACAACCATTTTTATTTTTAATTTATTTATTTATTATAAGTATACATAAAAAGTTATCATATTTTTTATGTACTTATAATAGTTAAGTCATTTGATCCCGCAGTTTGTCAACAGGATCAAGTGACTTAAGCTTAGTAAATTTAAATGTTTCCCTATACACATGCAGTCCCTTTTATTTACGAGATGGCACTTTAATAAATAATGCATTTTTTTACTTAAAAAGCAAAACCTTATCTACATACAAATCGTTAAGAGCTGTTTTCGAGATACATGAAATAGATAAATTAATATAAAAAAATTGGTCTTTTAAAGTTATTAGATACAACATAATAATATAGCAAAGAAAAAATGACGCCACTAACCAGTTACTTCTTCTAACCTAGCACTGGCGATCCAGGCAGGGGGATGATTCGGATTAGTCTCTCTCACAGACTTCAGAAGCAATCTAGCTTTCTTTATATCATTTATATCACCCCCATATGTGGGTATCATGGACTGTAAATCTGTCAAATAGCCCTTAGGATCGACTACGGTTTGACCCGTAACCGAGTCGGACACTTGAGACAGCTTCACAGTCATAAGGGTGTTTCTTGCTTGTCCAATTTTCCTCAAATCCAAATCACCTATAAAATATAAACAAAATTATTTATTTATTGTTATGATAAAGTTATTATATAGTTATTCATTATACCTCATAATTATAAACAGTCATTATAAATTACAAAATTATATAATTACTTGCTGGTGCCCGTGACTATGAAAAAATTTATATAATACTCATATTTTTTTATATGATTCCTTGGGACCCTAACACTTTTCCAGGATAAAAAGTATCCTATATGTTAATCTAGCTAGGTAAATAAACTATCCAGGTGATAAATAAAGAGAAACAAAGATAAATACATCCTCACAAACTCGCGTTTATAATAATATTATTAATGTCCAATGAAAACAAGACAACACAAAAATATAGAATTAGATCATACCAGATGGAGTCAACATTCCCGGTGTCATCACTCCAGGCATCATCGATGCCAGACCAGATCCAGGGTCAATAGACGATGTCGACTCCCCACCCAAATTTCTTGATAATACACTGTCTGGCAAAGGTGTAAACTTTTCAGCTCTAGGATTTCTTTGTTTACGATTACGAGCATCGCCCACCTCTGGAATCGCCGCCCACTCGTCTTCCGAAACGGTTTTCAATTCACGTTTCAGATCTGAGAATTGTTGTTGGATTTTTGGCCTAGAAATATGTAGTTTTAATTATAGATACTTTAATAATAAGAAAGGCTTATTAATAAATAATTTGATCTGAAATGTTGAATTCTATATACAAAAATAATTAGCAATGAGTAATGAACATATTTAGTGTTCAATATATGTTTCCATTGTAGTAATAGCAACATTCTTGTAGAGATTGTTAATTTAGATGCATTACTTTTTGAACATTGCTCAAATCAATCTATAATTTATTGTTGTAATTGTAAATGTTGATATTCTACCAGATTGTCCCAAAAATGGAAAAAAAAAAGTAATAAAATTACATTTGAAAGTGGATAAATAACCAGTTGTTTATGAACTGAAATGATTATGTTTTTAAATTTTTATAATGGAACTGAAATGGATAATCACAGTAGGTATCTATAAAATGTAATCGACGATGAAGAGAAAAACATACCTCTCTTGTCGATATCTCTCCAAATCCTCTTTAAGGCGCTTCTCTCTATATTCTTTTCTTTTTTCATCCATTCTTTTATCAATTGACTCATAAATTGCATCAGCTTCGGCATCATCCTTGTCATATGGATCCTAGAACAGCAAAAAAATATATTGTCAATAAACAGGAACAGAGTTTTAACAATTTCAATAACTAATTACAAATCAGTTCATTACATAATGTTTTAATAACAACTTAAAAACCTTCCCTGATTATACTTCTATCCATGAGTGAAGACAGAATTAAAATCGGTCCAGCCGTTGTCGAGTTTTGCGCTTAGCAACACATTTAGTGATTCATTTTTATTTATATAGATAATTTAAAATAAGACACTTGAAAGTTTAAGGAAATAAAAAGCTATTATTTTTGAGAAATTTAAGGCTAGACATTTTTCCAAAAGCAAGATTATTAACAAATAAAGAATATAAATAACAAAAAGATAAATCTCAAGTGAATAATAAAAAATCACATTTATCTAAAACAAATAATAATTTATTAATTTTGTTTAGATAGTTGCATCTTATTGTGCAAATAAGAATAATAAAAATATTACAATTATTAGGTGCAGTGAACTTTCCATAAAATGATGTTGCTTAGCCAAGAACAAGATCAACAATTACTATCAGAAATAGAAATATTTACAGTTTAAGTGATAATATACATCAGCATCACAGTCACAGTGTGAGAGATTTTAAATTTGCTAAAAAAATTATACTTTACTTTAGAAAACAATGAACCACTGTATCCAGAAAACTCATCGTAATTGGAGTCATTCAAATCTTCATCATCATCTTCCTCTTCAGTTTTCTTTCGTTTGGTGGCTGGTGGAGCGTGGCGATCATCTCTGAAAGGTTAGTAGTATGTACATGATATAAATACGTATGTATACCGTTGTAATATATAAACTAATATACTTAAATTATGAAAAATACATACGATACATCATTGGCGTCTCGCGCTGGGCCGATATCTGATCGTGTGGTGAAACCAGTTGCTCTAAAAATTAATTAATATATTTGTAAATTGACATAGGAAAACCAGGAATTTTGTTACTTATTTAATGAAACTAAACTCACCCTCTTCCCACACCAGCAACATAGCCTAAAGGTGCGGGAATACCAAGAAAATGCTTTTTGTTTTTATTGACAAAAGCTTGTGGTGGGACAGACATTATCAATGTAATATAAACTAGTTAGACCAATTTATATTCAATTCAAAATCACAAATATTTTAATTTATGTTTTGCTTCTGATTTTATTTATTTATTCTTTTTATTTAATAAAGTTGTTAGTTGACATTTGACATTGCAGTGGGTTTGATTTGATTGATACATGAGTGATGATGATTGAACATGATTGTGAGTAGAGATGTCAATAATCGATTTTTCTGTTAATCGATTATAATTTTCGTATAAACAATTTTGTATAATCGATTTTTAATGAATCGATTAAATAAATTACGCGATTAAATAGATTTTCATAAATAGCACCATCTATGCGCCGAATGTAAAAACTCGAATCATTATTACTTACAAGTTGATTATATAAAAAACGGTGCCATCTGTAGGTATGTAAGCGTGTAAAGTAGTTTCAGTGTAGTGAGTGACATCTGAGATCATATAGTTGTTGGTAAACAATAAAAATGTCTTCGAACCGTAAAACCGTTTTGTTGGGGTGCTCATTTAATTTTTATTATAATAAAACGTTTAATGATACTGAGAATTTGTATCAATAATGATATTTGGTTTCATTATTCCTTACCTTGAAAGTATAAAAGAACATTTGCTTTGATTTTTAGTTTTGAATTGGTTATTTTTTTATTCATATTATTTTATTTTATTTTTAATCTGATTAATTGTTAATATGAATCTCTTAGGTTTATTATTGGAATATGAAAAGCATGTAGGATTTTAAATAATAGATTTTTAATAATTTTAAAGCAAAAATCGATTATATATTCTCATTAAAATCGATTATTGACAAATCGATTAATATTGAATAAGAATCGATTTAACTTTAATAAAAATCGATTTTTTCCATTAAACTCACATCACTTGCGAATTGATTGCGAATGCTAATTTAAATTGACATTTACATCGTATGACAGTGATAATGGTAACAATACACTGACACGACATAGGTCATTCGAAGTTTTGATAGCGCGATTGTATTTTTTTTTTCTTTTTTTTTTTCATAAGAAAAATAAAAAAAATCACAATAAAAGTTTTTTTTTTTTTACAATTTTACAATAAAATAATATTTTTTTATTATTTATTATAATAATGTTTTCCATTAATAATTTCCGAATTCTGTACCAGCATAACTGTATGATGACAGTTATAAATTCACCCAAATCCAAAATACTTACTAAGACTCGTAATAAACTTTCCTGAAAAAAATCTCCATTCCATTCAGGTACAGGATTAAAATTTATTAATATATCAACAATATGTATATCAACAACTTACTCATCTTGTTGATTTTTACTGTTGTAGTTAAGTCACGTACTTAAAAAAAAATTGGAGTGTCAAAAGTAGTTGCTAGGCAACCGTTACTTTATTTGGATTGTATTGGATATGTTGTGTAGTGTAGTGAAGACAAAATATTTATTTTGGTTTATAATGCCTATTTAAATATCTTAGTTGTGGCATAAATAATTATAATAAGAGAGTTAACACATTATTATTTAGCTTGAAATGGCGCAAAGCTCAATAGTCAACACCAAAGAACTGCCATCAAATGATAACAGCATATCTACTAGGGAATTTTTAAACATAGAAAAATCTTGTGAAATATACAAAGATAGCGATGAAGAGATTAAAATGATTCTCACTGAAATTAATAAATTGTCTTCGCCTATTAATAATAATAATGTAATCGGCGATGACATAGACGATGTGGAATTGATCTTGAAAAAAGCCGAAGATATTGCGCACGAAACTGAAAATTTGTTAAAAAGCAGTCCAATAGTAAATCGTGGTCTTGTCAAAATACCACAAATTAAGGTAACTACAGCTAATGAAACTGAGCCAGTCATAATTATAAACAGTTATTCAGCTTCGGCAAAGGTAAGTTTTTATTTAGTAAGTATTGTATAGTATTCATAAAATCTACTTTCGTAAATTTACCTCGCCGCCGATGCCTCAGGATACCGAATTAACTAGAATATAAGGCGTTGTCACTCATAAAACTGATGCAATCAGAACTATTAATACTCTTAGACTGAGTAGTCATTATGGATAAGATACATTCTTTAGAACTAGGAATAATATCTATAGTTGTAATGTGTAAAAAATGACCCTAAATTTTCAAGAAATAGATGTCGCATGTCTGTTCTGACATGTTTAGTTAGGTATGTAGTAAAAATATTTTAACTAATATAAGTATTTAATAATGTGAAATAATGTACCTTTCAAATAGTGAAAGAATTTATCGGATAGGTGCAGTTCCGCACCTAATAGTTCAAATAGTTTCGAATAGGTTCCGGAGATTACCCTCTGCATTCTCCCTTTATTATATTAGATTTGATTACACCACCACTTATCGGGTCCAATTTTGCCTTTTTTTTAATGAAAACACTAATATATTTATATTTCAAATTTTATATTTCAAATAAATATATTGATTGTCATGACAAATTATGATAAATTAAATTAAATGCTAAACCTAAATATGGCATTGAATAGTGAGGCTCATTAAATGAGTTAAGAGTTATGAACAACACTTGCTAATACTCTCAACCCAGCTAATGACTCTCTGGCGACAGGTTCAATGTAAGATGTGGGCAGAATGAAGCCATAACGACCCGTGTCACTTAGTTCAATGGTGTAGGCGTATTTAATTCCTTCTCCTTTGGCCCAGTCGTCAGAGCCACCAGCTGCCGGGTATAATAGACCACTTGATGATCCAACCTTGTATTGAGATCCTCCCGTTTTTTGTATAGCCTGGAAAATTTATTTTGTTACATTTAAGATGGAAATGTCTGTAACAGTAAAATTTTTATTTGAAAGATGATCCGTTATTTTTAAAGGATTTTATATATGATCTACAAAACCCTTCAGGTAGACTTCAGAGGTCCAGAAAAAAAATCTACTTGTTGTTAAATGTCTTAATTCTGGAATTTTCATCCATAAATTTAAAATCGTAAATGCAAATTTGAAAATTCCAAAAATGTACAGCCAAACATAAACCTCTGGACGGCTGCACATCTAAAACACATTCAGAATAAAAAGCATATAAAACACTGTTCTGTTTCGATTTATACACAAACATACGAAAGGTAATTTTTTTATATAAAAAGACTCCTGTATTTAATTTCTGTATTTTATACCATCTAAAATAAAAACCCAATTGTATTTTGAAATTCGATTCAACTAATTATAAGCTAAAAATGAATATATAAAATGATAAATATATTAAAATAATATGTACCTGGGCCATCTTTTTTCCAACAGCATCCAAGTCCTTGTAATCTGGTGGGACGGCATTCTCATATCCCCAAGGATATAAAATGTATTGGCCGTAACTATGATACGTCAGATAAGCTGTAAAGTTTGCAGCATTATTCTTGATAAAGTCCTGTGAAAAATTAATAATTTATGAGCTCTTGATGTGTTTTATGAAATATTATTAAATAGTATTTAGTATTGCATTAATAACTTACAGCCACCGCTTTTGTTTCTGGTTCTGAAAACGCTTTGCTACCACGATAAATTTCACTGCACGGGTTGCTAGAAGCTCCGCGTCCTCCCCACCGGTATCTATTCAATATTAAATTAAAATATTGCAATATTAATTAAAAGATTTAAATTTTATTTAAATCTTTACTTGTGTTTTTATCGATTTTATGTAAAATTTTAATTTAAAAAATAATCTTTAAGAATCTTAGTTCAGGTGATGATATATTTTTTTTTAATTTACTTAGATAAGTTTTACACATTTCAACTAACGGAAATTATTGTGGCAATTTTCTTTAATTTCTTCTTAATTTAAATTTCTTTAATTTCATTTTATCAACTGGTTATTAGAATTTATCGTTTTCTTTTAAATTTTATATTTATTTCAATAAACTAGATTTGTCATTCAGATTACTGAATGTAGTATAAAACGTGGTATTTAATTGAGTTTGAAAAATTGAAATTACTACTTGTTTGGATGTCATGTCTAATCTTTAAAATTATAATTAGTATCTGTCCAATTTCTATAAAATTTTATATATGAAATGAAATATTAATATGAGATGAAGCAATGGAAATAATGGCAGTATTAATTAATGTAATGACACTCTTACCCAAAATTCCTATTGAGATCAGTGCCGGCGCAGGCCCTCGTAGGGATACCTGGCTTCCTATTTTTACGCCATAATCGATCTCCTGTATGGGTATATTCGTAACCGTCGGGATTTAATACTGGGAGGAAATACCTATTAAAAAGCAATGAAAAAATTAATGTTAGTGAAGTTTTTACACGTCGAGACAACAGGTATAAATTTGAATAATTCTTTCCAAGAATTTTCTATATTAGTTCATTGCCTGAATCTTAATTCATTGCACTGCGTTCCGCAGTTTATATGACGGCAGTGACTATACTGTACTCTTAGAACACCACCGTCAAATAAATGCTGTTGTGTTTCGGCGTGTGAGTAAGCGATCTTGTATCTATGTGTTTGCATGCTCCTTTGCGTTGCTTGTGTTAGTACTTAAAAAAAAACTGTAATCAACTAAAAAAAAACAAACAAAACTATTTTTTTTTGTAAAAGATGCGCTATAGAATACTCTTCTTCTCTGTTGTTGCTCTCCTTAAGGAAAACAAATTTGTTTATCAAAAATATTTGTAATTTTTTTCCTCATTATCAATATCCAGTCAATACGAGTACAAACCCTTGTTGTACTCAGGTCACTGGCATAATAAGGCCAAAACTGATTATGTAAATTATTCTTTGTGGGGTATAATAAAGTTGTGTTTAAAATGGTTAGGAAGAAATAATGATTGTATATTCACCAGTCAATGTTCTTTATGTCGTCGGACTCAACGTCGAAATTTTCAGCAAACTGATTGATAAAGTAAGTAACGATTGCCGGACTGATCCACTCTCTTGCGTGAATACCTCCGTCTATAAACACTGCTTTGTTCGTCGATTTACCGTCAGATATACGCAAAACCTGGTTAAAATTTAGTATTGAAATCGATATATCACAATAACTGTCGCAGTAATAAAAAAACATCATTTTTTTACCTTTAGATCTCGACCTTCATATGATTTTCCTATAGTGTTTACACTTATTAGAGAGGGATACGTTTTAGCTAGATAATCCACAAAACCGTAAATGTCTTCCAGTCTATGGTACTGTTTCCACGTTAATCGGTGACCTGTAAAAGAAATTAAGTAGGCACATGTTAATTTGGGTAAAATTGCTCCTCAATGATTGGTCTCACACATCATTTGCACAATTATAACAAAACTCTTGCAGTTAGTTACAACAGACTCCAGCGTGTATAGTGTACAGACTCCCATGCAACATTACATAAATATTCTTTCGGAATTATTGACAGAAAAAATACGAAAGGTGAAGAAATTCTTTCGACCGAAAATTGCCAATAGACTGATAGAAACGTGCATAATCGTTAAGACTCTGTGCCGAACATCATCAACGAACCCCAATTAGCATTCGGCCAATACTCCATTGGTAAGTTGAGAGAATTGTAGCCCATGTAGGCGCCTACAAAACCTATTCGATGACGAGAAGCCCTGTAACGCCAAAAATTGTAAGCTCTCGCTGTAACAAAATCAGAATATTGTTGGTCGTATGTATTTTTTTGTAAACTTTAAAAAAAACCTTATACAAACCTCTTCTATCTTGGAGTAGTAATTCGTTCTCTTCAAGCGGTGGATTTTCCTCATCAATTCGTTTCTGCAAATCCTCTATTAACGTTATGTGTGAAATATTTTCTCTTTTTAAAGCACGGGTTACATTTTTTATAGCATCTGATTTAACAAGGACGTCTATTGATGATTGATTACCTCCCCATGTCGAAATAACTGAAAAAGAAAAGAATTTATAGGTTGTTCGACAGCTAATTCATCACACTTTATAAACTAGTTTTGATACTAACGATTACGTCGCCGCAATCTGGTGAGAACAGCGCGTGTACTGCTTTTATTTGTTGAAATTTGCCATACTTGGGCTCCAGTATAATTTACTTTTTCGACTTCATTTTTTGTAGTCTTAGGAATAATTACAGGAATATCATCGACGTCAACTTTCTGTTCTTCTACTTCATCTTCTTTTTTATTATTTGAAGCTTCTGTTTCCTTAAGTGGAGGAAGTGCCTCCGGTATGCTTTGTTCGGTTGTGTCGATGAGTTCGTCAGATGGTTGCTTGACAGAGTTGCGTTGAGGCCATTCTGAAAATGGGAATTCTATATTACTATTGTATTTCTAGGTCACGAGGCGACGTGTATTTTATTGACTATTAAATTGATGTGTTTCTAGTTCTTCGTACTTGCATTAATTATGTTGTTTGCGTGACCTATTAGACGGATCATTCATGTAGGTATAGAGGTATCACGATAGTTAGGTAATGATTTTCTGTAGTAATTGTATGCTCTTGAATTCCTTAATCTTCTTCAATGTTTACATGACCTAATTGAAATATTGAATGAATCCTACATTATTTTTCAGTATTATAAATATCTTTTTCAGTAGTTATTTTCCTTCCGGCCGCCATCGCAACTTTTTGGTTACATATCACATCTATTAAAAATGTTACTGTTATTTATCCGCAATAGATTTAGATCTGTTTAGGAAGTGCCATTGTAATCATTATAATAATGTTTTTCATTATTTATATGCACACGATGATATACTCCCTTTGTTTTAATTCAAGGTAATTATGACATTGTACCAGTAACACTGCAATAGTTGGGCGCGGAAGCTCATAGATTAAAATGTCCAATTAATTTATGCAAGTGTAAAGTGTTTTAAACATTTTAAGTTAATTAGAGTCTTATCAGAACTTAGAAATACTAGTTCATGCCCACTAGTCGAAATTCGACCACGGTCATTTTTAGAATTCATCTGGTCTGGAATCCGTAACTCACGAGCTACAAAAATTACACAAATTATTTCACGGGGAGCTTTCTTTTAAGGGCTATCGGCCGCTAGTTAGGCTGCCGATGACTCTATCATCATTACTAAAAGTAGGTGTGAATGTGTTTCGAATATAATTTGTAAGATGTTTCTTGAAGCAGTAAAAATTGACTGTGGTAACAAATAAATGTGAAGGGACGATTCTAAAGTTTTGGTCAAAATTTAGTTTTTTTAGCACCTTACCACCAAAGGTCCTATGAGAGATGGTATCAGGATTTTGTTTAATGCTCGAGGCAATCACGTTACAAATTATATTTACATTCATTGAACGTACAAAACTTCGGCTACTTAAAAATCAGCGAACAAATTAGAGAATCACACGGTATGATACGCTGACTTGATAATAAAATGAGTTTGTTATGCGAGTCTCGTACCTCCTGTGACATGTTTAATGACTTTCTCTGGCCGAAGCTTGATTTCCATTCGCCGCTGGTCTGATCTTGACCCGACTAACGGTCTTATAGAATTTATCATGAATATCGGTAAAGCTTGTTTATTTATTTACAGTTGGTCGCTCCCACGTTGCAAGAAACTAAGAATTTTTAATTTGGATGATTCTATAAAACATGTAGTTAGTTATTGCGTTGCAGGCTTATTTAATTATTTTGTTGAGGATCTTTTTTTCGGGCATGTGGAGCTTAGATTTAATTTTATCCTTGTTTCGTTAACCGAGGTCATATCTCGTATATTTTCTATGCTATGCTTAGTTTATAAATAACTAGCTTTTGTTAATCCCGCAAATAGTTAAAAAATAGCCTATGTCTATCACAACAGTTTGTCTCGGGGGTCTTGGTTTCGATTCCCGATAACTTTCGGTGAGTGAGTAGGGATGCAATGCAAGAGCCCAATTCTCTGTCTCTTTCTCATCTCTTATCCTCAATTCCACTAATCCCATTAAGGTCGGCAACGCATTTACAGAACCTGGGACGATGGTTATGTTACAAGCAACGGAAGCCACCTATTATCCAGTCAGTCGATCTTAACAAAAAAAAAAAGGAAATTCAAAGCAAATTTCATCAAAATTGGCTTAATTGCCGTGAGATTCATTTTATGATGGAAGTTTACTTTAGTTAAATGGGTAATTTTATGATGAGATTTTGAAAATCGATTCATTTTCCAAAAAGTGCCATAAAACGAAATCATACGAAATAAACTATTTAATAAATATGATAGTTTCTCTCGATCCTATGAAACAATCATATTATTAAACAATCATATTTAATAATATGATTGTTTGATTTTTTTAATTAACGTCCTCCATTATGTTTATTCATACTTATTTACTTGTTTTGTTTGTGTTCTCGCGTTATAAGTCAAAAATGATCAAAATTTTCCACATGATTCAAGCTGTTGGTGTTTCCATACAAAATTTTATTAAAATCCTAGCCATAAAATAGCAACGTAAATCAACGAGACAATCAAAAGATACTTGCGCTTTTTTTAATATTATTAGTATGCACTTACGTCGTCTATATTTTCTGTCTGTTTCCCCGCTAAATTCTTCTTGACCATCCACGGTTGTGTGTGATCCAACGAATATTGATAAGGTTTTTGTATGTAATTTTCAGAAAAAAAAAATGCATCCGTGGGAAGTCGAGGGCGGTACACTAGTCCTACTTTGTATTCTACTAGCGACTCGCTTCCGGCTTGGCACGATTGCAATTTTTTTCTGCAAATCATATATCTCTTTCCCTCGGTGAAAACCGCATTAAAATATAGTGCGTAGATCTAAAAGTAGGTAGGTTCATCATACAGAGGGAGACAGACGACGGTAAGCGACTTTATTTTATTTATACTATAAGTATGTACCTAAAGATAATTTATTTCTATCGTGTAGACATTGTCAAGGAGATAAACCACCAGAAACAATTTCCTAAAACATTTGTGTAGAGTCAGTTTTCCTGTTAATGATATTTCTTTGTGTACACTGTTAATGTACCTAATTGATGAATTAATTGGGAGTACGGGAAAAAATATATTTTCCACAATTTAAACCTATACCTTGTATCATGGACATGATTGATTTTTCTATTCAACGTATAGTGAAAATACTTTATGTGATTTTAATATTAATATGTTTTTCGACGTTATTTTTTGATTATATAATATTAAATAACTAAAACAAGTAAAAGTTAAACTCGTTCATAAACCTACAAGTAACTAAATTAAACTATGATAATATATTTCTATATAAATTAATGTATCTTTAAGCATTTACTACAGAATATCATTTGTTTTTCTTTTTTAGAAATTTCTAAAATAAACGGTTACTAAGTTTCCATTGATAATTTTATTATCTCTCAATTGAGGTGTAACGTTTATTGCATTTTAATTTCGCTTAAAATTATTTTTGGATTTTGGTGAAGACAGACTTAAATCTAAATCACATTAGACTTAAATATTATTGCTCTATTTAAGTAAAATTTACTAAGAGTATGGCTGATATTTACTTATATACCAAGATTTTAATTTGATATTCCTATAATTTATTAATATTCATTTACTAGTTGTTATAAACTTTATCGCTGATAATGTAGCTTTCTATAGGTGAAAGAGTTTTTAAAATCGGTCCAGTAGTTTTTGAGTATATTCATTACAAACAAATATACAAATCTTTTCTATTTATAATATTGCACATTTGTCATTATTACTTACTGCCATAAATCTTAAAGCTTTAAAATTGCAATTTCATTATTTTTATACCTCTGACGGAAGAGTAATTTGGGTACATGTACATTGAGATGAAATATTTACCTTGTCCTGGCTGGAGTTTGTTGATGAATGGTGTTCCGTAAACTGTCGTTGCTCCCACTAATAGGAGCACGACCACCCTCGACCACGTTTCCATTGTGACTGTGACTTAGACTAAACCGTAGGCAGTCACTCCGACACAGGTGATCGCACTGATGCGCCCGCGCATGCAGGCATCGCCTTTTTAAGCTCCGATTTTACTACGCCACTTTTCGTACCACGTAAATGATTGGGCTCGTATATTACGATGTCATTACAATGTGTTATGTCTTGACAGTAAATTGACAGAGGCATTCGACTACGATTTAATTACGAGACACTATAAAGCAGCGTAAAGATTTATTATGTTTGGAATTTTCGCAGTTAAATCATTTGTTCTAATTTTTTTAGTAGATAATTGATTTTAGTATTGTAT
Source organism: Synanthedon formicaeformis (assembly GCA_945859745.1). Taxonomy (NCBI): domain Eukaryota; kingdom Metazoa; phylum Arthropoda; class Insecta; order Lepidoptera; family Sesiidae; genus Synanthedon; species Synanthedon formicaeformis. Next base: position 4,967,557 of record OX243969.1, on the reverse strand, counting down.
GTCAATAATTGATAAAAAAAAATTACAACCTTATGCAAATATGGGGACTTATATGCATTTGAATGTTATCAGGAAAATTTAATTCTGAATTATAAATAAAATATGTAAATTGATTTGCAAAGCGGTCACTAAATCTGGTGGCGCCGCGCCGGGTCCACTACAGGTATTTGTTTAGGAACCAGAATGACAACCTTGCTCTTTGCTTTATTAAGGCGCCAATCGCGGTCATTGCTCCGTAATTGCAGTTATTTAACACTGACGACAAATAATCAATTTATATATGAAGTACAAGACTCAGAGTTTGCACACCTCAGATAAATTGGGAGATGAATCTTATTTTTGTGTTTTGTTGAATATCATTAAGTGGTTGATGACTTCATTTTTGCATCTTATTTAAATTTAATCAGTTTGAGTGTTAAACACTCAAACTTAAATTATGTTATTATTATGTTTAAACATAATAAACATAAACTTATGCACATATTGTTTCAGACCAATCCACCAACAAAACAAAGTAGCAAAGAAAATACTAATGATGTACGAAGCAAACCAAAAACGAGGCCATTCTCCGCAGGTATCGTAGAGTCCAAGAAAAGAGAAAACGCGAAAGCAGGAAAGTCTACATCAAATTCACCGAAAAAGTTAACATGTAAACATGAATCTTTAATTGAGGAATTGAAAGATACGAATGAAAGAGTTAAAAGTATCGAATTGTTGAATGTTCATTTAACCGCCGACAATAAGGACCTACGCCGAAAATTAGATGAAGTCAGCGAAGAAAAACATTTAGCTGAATTAAAAGTAGCTGAGTGTGAGAAATTCATCAGTAGACTCGGAAAAGAGTATGAGAATAGGAATTCAGAAATAAAAACTCTAAAAGAGGGCGAAAGTAAAATATTGGCTGAATTGAACAAAGAAAGAAATGATCGAAAAAATTTAGCTATACAACATGAAAAGGATGGCGTTGTTATACATGACCTTCAAAGACAAGTTAAGGAAATGGAAATGATATTAAGAAGAAAACATCCGGATTCTGTTTCAGCTCTAATAGGTAAAATAAACTAATTTGTCACTGTATCCCGCAGTCATAAACTAGCCAGCCCGTTTTAACCCAAAACCTCTCCCTTACGAAAGGGAGTACCCCTCTCTTACCCCTCTCCCTCTCCTCTCCTTTTCGTATGTTATTGTAAGTTATGATAAGTAAGTCCTGAGTGTATTTTTTTATACTTATACCTCTATGGTCAATTTTCCTCATGCTCTTTGTAGATTATTGTTTATAACCGACCTAAGTTACCTAAAAGTTACCGAAGTTTGCCTACTAGTGAAGCCTCGTGGCTCGCTTTATCACAAAAATAATCAAGAAATTAATTTTAAAAATATTAAAATTATTGTTATGTTTATGATTAGTTGCATCAAAATCTTCGACGGTAGAAGACAACAAGAAAAAGTTACTGGAAGAACGTATTTCCCGATTGGAACAGGAGTTGAAAGACAAAGAACTTCATTTCCAGGGTATATTACTTACACTTCAAGAGAAATTTGGAGACATGAAGCAAAAGTATGAGAGTCATATAATAGATGTCGAAAGACAGTTGATGGACGACCGTAAAGTCAATGCAGAGTTAAAAAATAAATTAAACAAGGCTCACGTTGTCGATTCATCCGTCCAAACCGTGCCTTTGAATAGAAATACAGTAGCAACGCAAACTTTTTTGAAAAAGGAACGAGCTTCTTCGGCTGTTAGCAGAATGTCGCAAAACTCTACGCTGATTTTAAATAGATTAAAAGAGGACAGCTATTTGGTGGCTACTATCAAAGGGTTGCAAGGGGAGTTAACAGTTAAGCAGAGGACCATAGCCAAAATCAATCGGGAAACTGAAGAGTTGAAGAAAAATTTACGAAATTTGCAAAAGGAGAAGGAAGGTAATAGTTGATTTTAATATGATTAAAATATTAAATGGTTTGTTGATAATTTGAAATTACATATGCCTTTTTTTTTGCAGTGTTGCTCACCCTACAACCACCTAAGAAACTATCATGCAAGTCTAGTAAGAGTGAAAACTTCTTGGTAAGAGCAAATACAGAAATGGAAGCCGAATTAGCAGAGTTTCGTAAGCAAAGGGAGGAAAATTTTCAAGAACGGAACAGTTTGCTGGAATCACTCAAGCGTTCAAATGAGGAATTAATTTTGCTGAAAAAGAAGAGAATTCAAGACGTAAATATTATTTTTTCCTATGATAGCATAGTATAATGTACATCTGTTAACATCTTATTAAAGTACTAGCTGGCGCCCACGACTTCGTCCGCGTTGAAAAAGAAAAAAGTAGCCTATCCTGTGTCCTGTACGTCTAAACGTTTATAACTACCAAAAGTTTCATGAAAATCAGTTAATTCGTTTAAGAGTTATGGAGGAACATACATACATACAATACCTACACTTACAGATTTATTATTAGTATTGATTGATGAAGTTAAGCTTATTATGAACAGAGAAGTATGTACTGATTCGGGTAGATGGCGTTTATTTCATACAATTAAACTACACCGAGAGTGTCGCTCACAGAACGTGACGGCGCGAGTTCACTGTTTGTGTTATGAATATGTACTTACAAATGTCATTTGATTGATATTGGGGCGACTCTAACAGCCTCCTGAATACAATATCGATGTGTGCAGATTGCCATTTAAGAAAGATGTGTACACAAACCACACTTTGGTGTTGTAAGTACCATTATAAACATTTTTGGTATTACTAGCACTACACTAGGTGTCTGAAATAAACGTCATTATTATTATGTATTAGTACTCAAAAACTAGACGACGGATTGACTTGAAATTTTTACACAATAAGCAATCCACTTCAAAGATTGATCATAATATCTATTTTTCGCGTAATAATATAATTTCGATTGTGAGAAAAAAAAAATCGCTTTTTTTTACGGCGCAACCTGCCATAAGCGAGGTGTACTAACTGGCCAACGAGAACCGCTGTCACATTTAAAGTGAAGGTTAGCCGTTGTTATGGCAGCCGAGTTAATATAGGTGTGAGCCACAGCGAAGCGTGGTCGGGTTCGGCTAGTTATATATATTATAAATTTGTTTACAGCTTCACACACTCCAAGTGGCTCACGAGAAAGAGTTGATGCAGATGAACATGCAACTGTGTCCGTTGCAAGAAGAAATCAAGCTGCTGAATCGCACTGTGGAGATTTTGCAGGAACGTGTTAGGGCCGGCGATGACAAACTGTTGAGATACCAGGCGGACGTTAAAGCCGAAATGCACGCGGGTGGCGACAATCCACTTAATATTAAAAGTAAGAAAGGGGTACGTTAATGGTCTAAGTGGTCATCTTATTTTAAATTGATTTTAAATTGATACCTATTTGCGTGTTTTTTGCGTGCGTGAAAAACCTTTAAATTGATTCGTTGAAAGCTTGAAAGGGTGCTATGATACACGGTAATAAAGGTAAAAAAACATTAATAGTAACTGAATATAGGAAAGTAAAGAAGATTTTTATATTAAAGGTTAAACCCGTTCGTTTGAGTTAGTTAAGAATTTGAGTGAGTTACAAAGTGTTCATAACTGAATTTATCAATACTAAATTCGTATTTTTTTAAGATTTGTTAACTTTTCAAAAAGACATCGGTTTTATGTGGCCCATGAATTTAGATGATAAAATTATATTTTTATTTGAATACAGACAACATACTATTTTCGATATATTTGTAACACATATAAAGTAAGCGTGCTATTTTTCACCTCAAATAATAAGTAGTTATTTTGCAAATAAATAAACTCCTTGTAGCTAAAAATGTGAAAGTAATACTTTCATCATAATAACTAGGAATTTACGTCATTTTTCTTATTAATTCATAAATATTAAGTGTATAGAAATTCTAATAATTGACTGTTTAACGGTTTCGTTTGTGCCACTTATTTCACCTGCATACACATTAGTTAATAAAATTCATAACTGTGTTTTGTGTTATATTAAAAAATGTCACTGACAATTTCTTAGCTGACACTACTTGGTAATTTCAGTACCTAATTGCTTTAATAATTAACTTTTTTACTAACAAAATAAAACCATGAAAATGTTATTAATTTTTCTCTTACAATTTTCGTATTTACCTGCGCCTCGTTCGGGTTGCAATCAGGTATTGACTTTAGGACTGTCTGTAATAGGATCGGGCATGCGCCATATTGTGACGTCACCGACTTTAGTTAATGTCGTATTTGGTAGGTACTAGATGCAAAAAAACCTTTTTTTAATATACATAGTATTTAATTTATTTTAATCGTGGTTTGGAAGGTTTTTCGGCATATAGTTCATGATAAGGCATCGCTACGTGCCGTCACCGCATTGTGAGTCATAATTTACCATACAAATATGACACATCGCCTCTCCGCTCCGCTTAGCTTCGTTTGAGCGGAGCGAAGCGGAGAGGCGATGAGTAAATAACGAAATCCTATTGGTTGTTTATAACACATCTCTGCACCGCTCGTCTCGTCTCCGCTTTGCCGGATTCCGGTCCGGGCCTTAAGCGTGCCTTGCCAATTGCCATAGTCCAAATGGCTATTTTCGATCTCAGTGAAGCATGCTTTCACTGGTGTCAGTGATATTGGCTGGTTTTAGTCCCTGCAGACTACAGACTTTTTATCGGCCGATAGTTTGGTCGGCTTTTGAATCAATATGAAGAGGTGAATCGCTAAATGTGCGCACTTGCATACCTCTTCATACTGATAAAAGGGCGACCAAACTATCGGCCGATAAAAAGTTTGTAGTCTGCGGGGACTCTTAAAGCACCTACATGTGGATTGTTGATACTATGAGTTTAATAAATTAATGTTTAGTCTGAGCATTTGTGATTGTCTGCTATCTTTCGAGTGCCTACTTTACTCTTATAAAAAGCACAATAAAACGTACAAGTATTAAACTTATTGTTAGTTAAGTGGAAAATTTCTAGTCGATATAATATACTATTTTCGTGAGTGATTTTATAGTGTTGTATGAGAAAATGTATTGTACGCCTTAAAAATCGAGGTGCCTTTTAGTTGTAAAATGTGGCTTATTTATTAAATAAATGTATTTAATTAATTGTGTTTCTTTTTAATTTTTTAAATTTCATAATTGTAGAACATATTCATATAATTAAAAATCATCAAAAGATTTTCATACCTACTCCATTTTAATCATGGACAGAGTTTCGTTGCTTCTGTGGTGTTTCGCTCCGGTACAATTCCGTTTCGTTTTCGTAGCAGTGCTAAAAGGCCTTCTTCAGTTAAAAAATGCCCAGACATTCTTGACTTGAATTACTATGTTATTACTTTCTTTCTGATTAAGACCGGCACAGGCCTAGTATGAATTTTACATAACTATGATTCAAAACACCAGAGGAATTTAATTTAATGATGAGATAACGGTAACAGAGAAGACTAGTAAACAGAGCATGAGTTCCAATATTGAATTGAAACACAAAAGCACACGTGCTATACCTACTATTCATTCACAGTGATTTTCTATAACAAAAGACCATTTAATTCAACATTTGGAGACAGTATGGCAAATACTCGAACAGGCTATAATATTTTAAATAAGTAGGTACCTACTCATTCACAAAAAACCTTAGTTTATAAACAAGTCTCAATAAAACATGTTTATGGTGACTAGAAGCGATAAAATGCGATCTAAATTGAACAGAAGTCGGTTGAAAAGCGTTTTCTACTTTTCCCATTACTTAGGTAGGTCTTTAGTTTCTCTGGCTTACAGGTTTATTGCAAGAAACTGGTTTTGCAGCAATAAAAGTGATATTGAACGCATGTTATGGTTTCGTGTTTTTTTTTTCATTCTATGGCTATTATAAAAAGGCAAGTAATTTATTCATATTTAAAACAATGAGTACCTACCTTTAAGTATTAAGTGGAAAGACTTTTCCTATACTTACTTACGTATTCCTATAACACGTACGAACTACGTGGTTCTTGAGTTTATGAGCATTCATAAAGTACCTCTTTTATCAACATCGTCATATTAAGTTATATTTCAATTATCTTCTTACGTCACTAGGTGGCATAAATACCTAAATAGATAATAAAAATAAGGTTAATAATCAAATCAATAAATCAAATAAGGTTTTGTTTGGTACCTATATTTAACGCTTGACGAAGCCTGTGTTTGCATTCGACAACTAAGTTGGAATTGAAATCTCGTCGTTTGACAGTATATATTTTCCTTTCTTACTGTTCGAAACTTCAAATTTCAAAAGCTTTTTGTCATTAATAAATTATCTTCTTTATTGTCCTTACAATGTATTGACAATATTTTTAAGATAAAACTTAATATTTAAATAGTAATTTATATTATATATAAGGCACATGTGGTAGATGTAGGGGAAACACTTATTTACAAACCAAACTGCAGTCACTGTTCTTTGGTCTTCAAAAGCAGAGGGCCTAGTGCGAGTTTTACTCTATCAAACGCGTCGAACGCGTAAACCTCAATTTGTATGGGAATGAAGCAGCGCTACACGTTAGCCACTAGGTGGCGCTGCTTCATTCTTATACAAGTTGACGTTTACGCATTCCACGCGTTTGATCAAGTAAAAACCAACGTAAAACTCGCACTAGGCCCTCAGTTCAGGTTCAGATAAAACATACATAAAAAGGACAACGTTTAAAACCAGGAAATTGTTTTATTTTTAAACTTACACTGGAGAATTTGGTAATAAGTCCATCTTAATTTCAGTAATTTCTTGTAAATATTACAGATTTTGTAAATGGGGACAGGCTGTTATTTTGAAATATCATTATTGTTTGGATGTCCAGCGTCACATATCTTCTAAGAGACCAGGCTAAGGCCTACTGATACTGACTTGATGCCCAGCATCCCCCTCAGACTACTTGATGCTGCAGCATCAGATCAAGATTACCATGTCATGGAAATACCACCAAAGTAACAGTATACCAAATTTCACATCAATTGTACCTATGGAAGTTAGTGAAATCTGTTGATCAACTGAAGAATGGGCTGATGATCTTCAAACGCCTGAATATTCATATTTTATAGCTAAGAACGATCCCGATCACATCATTTTTCAAATTAAAAAACCAAATCAAAATCGATCCAATCGTTTGGAAGCTACGATTTCCATAGAAAGACACACACACATTAAACTTACAACACCCCGTTTTTGTGTTTAATAATAATTGTTTGTTGGTTTGTGTCAAATTCCACTGTGATGCAGTAGAAACAACATTTAACCAAAAGTATTATATACTAAAAACCTATAACCTTCCTCGAGAAGCACTCTATCCATTGGTGAAAACAGCATGAAAACCGGTGCAGTAGTTTTTGAGTTTATCGTGAACAGACAGACAGACGCGGCGGAGGACTTTGTTTTATAATATGTAAGGATGAGAATAAAAACTTACAATAAGGTTTAAATGAAAACCAATATTTGATGACAATATGTTTATTGATTAACTTAAATACAATCATTGTTATAAACTATAACATTGAAATATTTATTTATTTAAGTAAAAACATGGCATTACAATTATTACGCTCGGGTGTTACTTGATATTGCTACAAATTTCTTATTAACATTAGTGTCAGGTATCACTTAAATCTCTGGCAAATAAGCAAATTAAATGCCACTAAATATACAATATATATTAGTTAGTATTATATACATTCCGCAAAGTAAACTCGGTTACCTCAAGTAGTTAATTACTATCACATTATAATGCACTTTGAAAAAAATAATTATAAAATTGTCAAGTTCGCCTTAAATATTCAAAGTAAAAAATCAATGTCAAAAATGATTCACTATAATATTTTGTTCACTATTACAATGGTCCACTGTTGTGCATTAAACGCAAACTATAGTTTTACCCCAAAAAATGTTTCAACTTGAATTTTCACATTCAGTCACAAACATCACCAATCAAATTGTCAATGGAAATGACTCGTCTACGTATTTTTTTGTTTTACTAAGAGTACATCAAATGTTTCATTCGTTTCAATACACTTTCATCAATAGTGTTCTAATACAACAAACATTCGCGCTTCTAATGAGTGATCAACACTGAATCAGCGTTTTTTTTTTTTACACATACCCACAACCGTTCACGTGAAAAAAAATTTAACTCTCTCCAGTCAACAAATCAGTATTATTTTGTTCGGCGACTGCCTAAACATAGGTTTTTGCGAATCACGATTTGACACTTGCCGTCCGATGGTTAGTCCGCTTCACCGTTGGTGACCGTCAGAGGCTCCTCCTCCTCGTTATAGTCCAAGGACAACACTGAACCGCGCCTTCTCTTGCCGACTGGCGCATCGCTACACTCACTACCCGAATAAGTCCGTTTGTCCGTTGGTGTGGTTGGCCGGTTGCCATTCATCACCGAGTGAGCCGCTCTCAACTCCTGCTGAAGGAACAGCACAGTGCTCTGCATGCCTTCCACATCCTCGTCTAGCTCTTGAACGAATTCATCCAGTTCTGAAAGTATATATTTTCAATGTAGGTACATATTTTCAACAGTGATATGTTAAGTACTACGTATTGGATGGAACACTCAAGACGCGACGAGTGTTCCAAGTGATTGGAGTTCCGACGTCGTACCCGTTCACAGTCTGTCATACGCGCTCGTAGAGATTAGGCGCGTTATTATTTTCAAAACCAATAAAAATGCCGTCTTGTGTGATGAGATATTGTAAAAATACAACAAAAAATATTGGTAAAACTGCTGGTGTGACGTTCCATAGGTAAGTTTTATTAATATTGAAACGTTTAATAGGTTAATATTTAATTTGTTAAAACCGACGTGCTTATCGGGTCGGCCATATTAATATTCAGTTGTTTACGACTTGACGTATTGACCTTGACACTACTGCCGCGCCGTCCCCCGCCAACCCCCGCGCACCTTCCGCGTTGGAACATGAATTTAGCAAGAAAGCGTAGGGAGTGCTCAATCTAGTACTTACTTAACATATCAGTGTCACTGATTTTCAACACATATACAATTTTGATATCTTATAGTCAAGTAGGTAATATAGGTTTATTTTAATTTCTTGTGCATGTTTTTGTGAATTTTGTAATTTTTATAATTTATGAAGAAAATTGATTTGTGTAATAAAATAATATAATGTACATTTTAACTTAGGGTTAGGATTACTCCTGTAATCATGTATCATGGGTGTGTTGTAAATAAAAAAATAAAGAAATTTTATGCACAGATCTTCGGAAATGCGCGCGGCCCCGCTAGATATGACACCGCTAAAGAATAGAGCGTGCCACTGAATTGTCTAGTTCGACAATTCAGTCACATGTTTCGTCACGAACAACCAGCGAGCGAACAAATGCTATTGATCCGGCAGTTGTGTGCGCGACCGTGAGTACGCCCGGGTCGGTTGTAATTGTGTGCTATTTGTACTCGAGTGTGCGTAATTTCAGTGACATGGTTGTTTGTTCTAATATGCCATATTTCTAGCAGGGCGCCCGGCCGCGCGCATTTCAGAGGATCTGTGATTTTATGCAACCCTTTCGGCGAAAGTAATCAACCATCACCTAAAACTAAACCAATGCGAAATAATACCTAGTGTTTCAGCGCTTGATAAAGCTAACTTGACTATAGTATATTTAATTTAAGTAATAGTTTGATTTCATTAATTTAATACGATATTTACAATATCGATACATAAGCATATCGATATAATTAGTTGCGGTTCATTACGATACGATATATCGATACAAAGCGAGCTATCGGGCATTGCTACTTGAACTTCCCTAAATTAAACTGATTTTTAATTTCTAAAATAAAACTGCACTGATGTTTCAAACATAAAAATGAGAAGAAAAAGACTATTTGCTTTCATTCGCGAGAGTACATTGTCCAGACTGGAAGATAGCGTTAGCGCGATATAACTTTACCGCAGTGGCGCTATCTAGTTTCCAGTCATGGTAATTAGTACTTATGCACCTAACACAAGAGTCCAATCAGGTCAGCTCCTTGATGCTTATTTTTATACTTCCGTTGCTTCAGTATTTGACCATGATTTAATATAAATTTTCAAAAAGTCTTACCCGATTGTGACTTCTTAACTTCTTCGCTTAATTTCTTTTGAAGGGCCAAATCGCCTTCGAGCTTGGCTATCCTGCCACTGGACGTCATCCGCCCAAGGTCTTCGTTCTCCTGGTGCAGAAGTCTACACTTCGCCATAAGCTTCTTCCCTGTATTTGAGTCCGGCGTGAACTTCCATGCGGACAGTTCGTTTTGAGTCTCCTCCAATTTCGCCTTAGTTGAAGTTAATTCTTGCTTTAATCTTAAAATTAATACATTCACTGCCGGATCTAATAACGTCGGACGACCACTTAGACTGGCGTGTGATGATTTCAATTCTGATATTTGACTCTGTAATTTGATAAGTTTATTTATATTAATTGTAAATAACTGGACAGTTGAGTTGCATTCAGTGGACTTAAGATCGTCACAATAATTACATTGATACTATTGGATGTAAGCCAATAATAATAAAGATATAATTAAATAGACAGAAGATTGACAACAGTAACCAAGGTTTGTGACTAGAGTAGCCAAAGAAGCCATGGCTAAATGAAATTTGTAGTTATTGGAGACCAGTCGACAGTCGGCAGGGCACATTGCGTTTAGCAGTCATTTTGTGCAGCCCATCTAGTGTAAGTAACAACTCCTTACAGAAAATCGTCATAAAATAATAGCATTGCATTTATGTTATTCAGTGAGTGAGTAAGGAATGCCAGAGACCATTTACCTACTACTAATTCTACTAAGTTCAGCGGTGCAAGACGGCAAGACCCACTTACTTAATTTAAAAAAAAAACAGCTGCATAAGAAGCTGCCAAAATGTGATAAATGGATGCCCTCAATCCCATCCTTACTTTGTCTCATCAAGTGGAAGCGAATTTGGAACGGTTGCAGTAGAAGCAAAAATAAAAAGAAATGCAAAATAGGATGTCTAAAATTATTTGGAAAAATGGATAACTGCAGAATAAGCTATGATTACAATAGAAACAGCTGAAACTTACTACATAGTCTTGAATTTCCTGTTCCTTGGCTGCAAGCCTTCTAACAAGAACTTTCTCCCTGTGTTGAGATTCAGCATATTGCTGTTTTATTCTCTCTTCTACTTCTTTCTCCTTTTCCAGGCTACCTGCATATTAATCTTGTATTAAAACCAATGTCGCTTTTACATAAATTATCTTAATCCTACTTAAAATGATTTTTTTTTCAATGAATGACATTTTTGAATGAAAGATTTTCTTCAAAAAACCTAGTTTATAAAAAGCAATTCATGAAATCACATATCTTTCTTATCTTATCTTATATTCTAATTATTTACAACAATATAATCGACAACACCTTAACTAAAAAACAAAAATTGCATTTTAATAAAACTAAAATTATAGCATTGCAATTTTGAAATAGGTTTAACATTAATATATAAAATTTAACAATAAATAAATGTTATAATTTTTATCTTACAAAATTAATTTGCTGGTTTGAAAGAAAGAGAATTGTGATTATTTGTTTTTAAGCTTTCAACGCTTTAGCTTACAATAATTGTAGCTTCAAGATACAATTATTGTAAGCTAATTCCAGTGTGGCAATTCAGCTAACAGGAATTGTATATATATAAATTGTAGGTATATTTTGCTTATTGCATATTTAATAATTTGGATTAGTTTAAATAATTTTAATTTTTGGTCATCTTTAAATGATTAAAATAACCATTTCAGTAGAAAATTAGAAATCACTCCAAAAATTATTGTCAGCACAGAGTTTGAAAGTTATCTGTAGAACAATTTTAACACTTCAAAATTGTATTTTATAATTAAAGAATTATAATTAAAATTAAATATATAATTTCCTCCCTATATTTTTTTCATTATTTGATGCTCCAAGTTAGGCAAGTTTTCTTAAAAACATTTCTTTTTCTGTTGTTCCCTTCTATTAATAAATTTTACTTTTGGTTGTTAAAATGGTGGTAGAATTAATTAAAAGTAATCTTACATTTATTTTTAATTAATTCACTTTCTCATTTACTATCTGTAGGTACATTCCTGTAATAATAATTTTATTTGTAAGCCTGTACATTTCTTTTCTTTTAGGTATATTTATTCACAATCAAATCAGCTACAAAGTGCTCCCTCACTGAGTGTACAGCACAATGTAGAGAGATGGAGAAGACTTGTACTAGTCGCGACCAATTTGTCAGACGTTACATATCCACGGCCCATCTATCAGAAGTGTACAACTGAGGAGGATATTGACTTAACTACATATAATAATGTCAGAATAAACTAGGAGGTGTTCAAGTATTATGTAACGTAATTTTTGAAGATTTTTCTGTACCCTCCCTAAACATTACGTTTAGGACCAAGTTTACCAAGTGAACATTTTTACCAACTTGGGAGAACTAAATAAAAATGACGGACAATACACTCGAAGGTCCCTCCCACCCCTGTAAAGCATCGAACGTTTTACAAGACATCTTTCCCCCCAAATTGCGTTACGTAATACTTATACGTCCCCTTACTTAGAAAAACGTTCAAAAGCTATACAGCATCAATGGAGTATTGAAAAGATTATTTGAGCTAAGCAAAAAAGACAAAAAACATCTGTTACAGGATAGAAAGATGTTACTACAAGAAGGCACAAAATCGCCAAAGTCTTGGATGCTGTAATAACGGAACGGAAGTTACGGAAGAATGTTAAGAAAGCCTTCATTCATAAAGAACAATTTGAATTTATCTTAAAATTTGAACAATTTTCATTTAAAGGATTTAAAATTGAAATTAGTATTAAGAGCGGATACAGGGCTACACTAGCGCCATTTCTTTAAAAAAATATTTTAAAAACTGCTCAATTAGGATCCTGGCCAAGTGTGTCTATAATTTTCTAATAACCTTTTATAAAATTTCATATTGAGACACGATGCAACAAAATTCTAAAAAAAAGGAATCTAGAGGAATGTGATGTGACTGCTTCTTTTTGAACGATATTTTTTTAAAGGACTGGCGCTAGTGCACCTTTGTATCTGCTCTTAGACAGAAAATTTTTCGTCAATGGCTGTTGATGTATTTCTATAAAATGTATGACCTATTTCTATATGACAATTAAATATATTCTTACAAGCAAAATTAAGCCAAGTTTTATACAAGTTCATTAACGAATGTACTGCTATAGATTTCGCTTAATAATGGGTTCAATAAAACAATAAAGCAAACAATTTAAAATAACACTACTGACTAGTTTTTCACTGACTTTAATTTGGACTACAAAATACCTATCAGATCATATTGAAAAATAATATATTATTTCAATATACAGAAATATTATACAACAATTTTAATAGATATTATTGTTTTATTGGCTTACTTAGCTTGTTATTTTTAATTTTTGTTTTTAACATGTCATTTTTAATTAACTTTTTAAAGTGGCCTCATTACACTTGTAAAAAAATGGGAATAAATGTAACAAAAATTATTCTGCTACAAATAATACACACTAAACATTTGTATTATAACTAGAATACAATTATAATACATATGAGTTTGAAACGAAAATTTTCAATAATGAAAAGAAATGTGATTATTACATAAAAAGTTGTGTAAATAATGACAGCATGAAAAAACATATTTTTAATTAAAAATACACTCTTTTTTAAATTCAACCTGGCAATATATTGTAAAATATAATTTACTTATTATATAAATATATTTAAAACTTATTGTTTACTGGGGAGGTAAAATATTGAAACATTCTCTTCAAAGCACAATTATTTCCAAAACCTATTATTAAAGACTAGCCGCGACTTCGTCCGCGTTGTCTATAGCCTTATAACCTTCCTCGGTAAATGGACTATCCAACACAAAAAGAATTTTTCAATTTGAACCAGTAGTTCCTGAGATTACCGCATACAACCAAAAAAACTTTTCAGCTTTATATAATAGTATATTTTTTTTTTATAAAATCAAGGCAACGTTTGACCGCGATCTCACTTTATGTAAGGTGCAGGTGCGGCCGAAGGTGGACCACGCTTACCCAGAAAGTGCCCATGTACCCTTGATTTGAAGACCCCGAGATTGTAATTTTGCGGAAACAATGAGTTCCACTCCTTAGCAGTTCGGACAAGGAAGGTGGAACCGCAACGCTTCGTGCGTGACCGAGGAACATCAACTACGAAGGGATGAAACCCTCGCTCGTGCCTCGTATTCCGCAAGTGGAACGGTTCCTGCTGGATCAGATCGTATAAAATGGACGCACACTCTCCATAGTAGACGATACAACATCGATAGGCATGCTACTTTTCGGCGATGCTGCAGGCTTTGAAATATAAATTTATTTTTATTATGAAAATTGTAATTATTTAATGTGTCTTACATTACTGTCTAATAAATATTGTCTGACTCACTGTGCGGGTCACTACCCGCACTTGGCTTAGGCCGCTGTTTAGCCCTCTTTTCATGAGTGAAAACTGAATTAAAATTGGCCTTGCCATTTTTGAGTTTTCGTGAGACTAACGCACAACAATTGATTTTTATATAATATACTTAATTTAAGATAGCTTGAATATTTTAATTTCATTAAAATGGTCAGTTTAAAATATACTAAAATTATATCAGCAACATTATTCTTCATTCATTTAACTTAAAAAAAATCTCATTTCTGACAGTTAATTAATAGGTATAAAGTAAAAAATACTTTTATCTTTTAGGTAAAAGGTTAATGAACCTGCTCAGGAAATTTTCTAATTCTATTATTAATATTCAAGTGTAGGCTCTTAAAACGCAGCATTACAATTTTACTATCATTAAATATTATATATGTTTTTAAGTATTTATTAAATTCACTTATTTGTTGTAACACATCAGAAACAACCGAGATTCGGTTCAATAACATTTGTATGACCACAGTGATAATGTTGAATTGATAAGAGGCAGTTAACAAAATCACATCTCTAGTTCATGCAAGAAATATTTAGTAGTTACATAAAAAATACATTATTATCTATAAAAAAACAAAATATTTAACAAATATTTAAGTGACTTAAATATATTTTAAATAAATTTTATATTTTTACAGTATATCTTGTCGTATTTATTTTTAAGATTCAATTGTAGTTATTAATCATACAATCTTGATTACTGAAATACCAGCCTAGCACCACTATGTTGTTACAATCTTGTTAGGCTTATTTTAGTTAATGATTTTGATTCATTCATTTGTTTATAGTTTAATACTTGATAAAAGATTCAAAATGTCAAGTCATGAAATATTTAGTTCACTATTACAATTTTATTCACTAAAATGATCTCATAATATTACATTTGTAAAATATTAGAAGTACAATCAAATAACTAAACATGAAGTTGAAATTATTGTAATGAATATGAAAATCTCATTGTCACGATGTATGTTCACGATAAACTCAGAAACTTGTGAACTGATTTTGATCAAATTTCTTAACTATCTGTAATTTGGCCCAACTTAAAAGATAGAATAGTGTTTATTTCGATCTTATTGCAAATTACATGTTTTTTTTTTATATAGAACAAAGGGTGTAATGTTACACAAGTTTCTAACAGATGGTGGTGTAAATAAGTTTATTGACACAACATTTAACATATTTAGTTATTGGTGTTTGGTAGCATGTTGGACAACATAGATGGCGTTTCAATCGGGTAACATTTTTTTTTTGTTCAGCCAGCACAATGTCACAATTCATGCAATTAGATATGTTTTAAGTTACTCACATTATAACAGTGACAAAAATTACTTGAATTAAATCACATCACACATCATAAGTTGATTATTTCAGTTGTCAGTTTCATTACAATATATTTCAATTTTTATTATTTGATTGTACTTCTAATATTTTAAGAATGTAATATTATGGCTACAAGAATGTACAGTTGTGGGTGATAAAGATTGCACATTGACTTTTAGTGAGATGAATGGTTAGTTTCGGCTTCATAGAGTTATCTCTGTGACATTAGTGCATCGAGCGACAGAGATAACACTCTACAAAGATGACAAAGCCAAAACTAGCTGATCATCTCTCTCTAAAAGTCTATGTGCCTATAACTGTAATTATTGAGGTGAAGAATAAGGGAATAACTACACAGTTCTGCTTCGATATGCATCTCCATACAAAAATGTCTGTTTTTTTATGGACAAAAGCTGAATTAATGTAGTGACTCCCTAAACATTAGTTTATACTTAATAAATGATATAAATGAATGAATATTTCTTATGAAATAAGCCCATAAAGTTTGTGTGAGAACAGCCACCTTATAAATTATATATTCTTAAATATGTAAGTTATAATAATACATTGTAGTACAAATAAATCGTGAACATTTAAAAACATATTTACAGATAGAATCAGTACAAAGATAAACAGATCAATGCCATATCATTATTAAAGACCAAGCAAGTAGGGTATTATAATATAATCAAATGTTTCAAATATCAAAATAAATAAAGAAAAACATATATTTACTTTTTCATTAGGTAATGCCAATGATGACTCAGCGCATACATCTTCAGACATCATCGATGATATATGAATGGTATTTAACACTTAAAAAACACTAACTTTTAAAAAAAAAAAAAAAACTGATCACCTCTCAGGTGACTCCGGTAACACTTCCACTGAACACTCCACTTGGCACCGTGCTTACACAGCAAAAAACCGTTTTCCTTGTTAATCTTCATTTTTCAACTTACTACACCTAAATTACACCATTACACTTATTTTTATAATGTAAAACATGTCACATATAAATGATAATCATATTTTGGGTCAGAGTATCACTAGTTTTTTAGTTAAAGCATTGTCGATAAGTACGTATGTGAGAAAGAATAAGAAAAAATGTTTGCACAAAACAACTCGTCAGTCGGTCTGACGCCGACAATACCACGGACCACTACCAAGCCGATGTAACTTTGACGTAAATACCTTCCAATTGTTTGTTCAAAGATTCGAGATGGTCAATGTATAAGTCCTGATTTCTCCAAGCGGTACGAAGACAGTCCGTGGTCGATTCGAGCTGTTGCGGGGTCAATAGCACGCGTGCCACGCTCGAGCTACCGCCACCTGTGCCGCTTGGTGACGCCTCGCCATGGCACTCTGGCTCCTCGGACATGGCACTTCTCACAAATACAACACGAGACTTTGCCAACTGCAAGCAAATATAGTTTCAATTGTAGCCAAACGTTAAGTTTTTATGTTTGGCCGCGGTTAAACACCTGTAATGATGACGCTGACGCATTTAATAAGTAAGGGGACGTTAAGAACCAAATACTTACAGCCCTATAACATGTAAAACGGTCGATATACTAAATTTAAAAAGTAAATGAAAATGAGTTCTTTCACTGGTTTTAAACGATAGAAACAACAGAAAATGAATCTACAAGGACACAAAACGAAACTCGATAAACGGCAAACGCCATTTTATAATCATTTTCTAAGATAGATACGTCATACGTCAGCGTCAGAGTTCAGACTTTCAAAGTCACACTACGTCACAGAAGCGTTGAAGTTTAAAAGCAGTCAAACACAGATCCATCAAAGATCAATGTCACTGTGACAGATACACAGAATAACATGTTATTTGACTGCCAATAATGTTACAGCCACATTTATATCAATTTAAATTCATTTATTCAATATGTAATTGTAAATCATCCAAATGCAAACACATAGGCCGATATGTCATAAAATGAAGTGCATCTAACTCAGCTTAAATTTCTTTCAGTGTTAAGCTTTTAAGTAGGAATTATTCAGCGCTTAATTTTTTTTTTTCCATTTTTTTAAAGATTCAACTTACAATAAAACCGCGATCACTCTATGCTTGTGCATGAAGCACAAGACACCAGAGTGAGAATGACCAAAGAATGACGCTTACTAAAAACAGATTATTTGTTAGTGATGCTACGAGCGCCATCTCTTAGATTTTCTAAGGACTTTTTAACCCCCTTGGTATGATAGTTACTTCATCATTATTAGATAAAATAGCATTAAAATAGTACTTAACCACTATAAAAGTACTATTTTATCTATGGTATATACGGAAGTAGGTACATAGTAGGTATATACTAAGTATCGAAATAATATATCTTTGCAAGCAAGTTCGCTGATGCGTAATTTATTCCATTGTTTTGAAAGTACTGCGAGCAACTTTACTTGTCGTTTTCTATGACCCTTCATAAACCCTTGCTTTAAACCTTTGGTTACATATTTGTTATACCATTTAACTGAAGGACCTTGAAGTAGGTAGGACCTATGCTTTGACTGCTTGAAATGCTTCGTGTTTATTTCAAACTTATAATAATGAGTTAATAATAATAAATTAATAAGATTTTTATACGTGTAATAACACAGAAAATAATTCTACGGCAAAATTAAATCGTTAATTCTTAGTGATAAAAATGTTTCCTCCCTTTACCTCGTAACACGGTTTAATATTATGGTGATACCTATTATTATCTTAAACTTTATATTGAACTATCGTCGCGTACCCGGCTTTGCAAAGACGCAAATTTTTTTGCACACACCTTCCTCGTTGATCGCTCTTTCCATTAGTGAAAATCGTATCAAAATTCATTGCATTGCGTTGGAAGTAGTTAGAGAAAGAGATAGACGCGGACAGGATTACGAGTAATATCAAGATACTTACTTAGATATGGATATTTTTATTCTAATGTACCTAATTTCTTATAATGGGTAGGTAAACTTCACCTTGCTTCGTGTTCAAAGTATCTGTATGTATCTGTATGTCAAGTTATAAAATATGCACTTTTATATGTATTATATGTACTTACCTAAAATTATATAAATATCTTCTCGTACATTTGCAAAAAAATTCAGTTAATTTTTTGCTCCCCACAAAAAAAATACAAGCGTATTAAGCGTTGTCTATGTAACTATAATCGAATATAAAATTACATAGGTATGCCCATTTCTGTGAGAATTTTACATAAACGATTTTTTAATTTTAAAATAGCACAATTAAGTACACTTAGTTTCAATACCCAATAAAAAAAATCGAATAAAAAACGAGACACTTGTTAAATTTTAATTAACTTATAATTTAACGATAACATGTAATCTAATTAATTAATGTCTCACATTAATTTATTGATATTTAGGTACATATCTATACAATATTTTCTATACTTAAGCTAAGCGTGCGAGAACATAGCACATCGAATTAAATAACTATATGCACAACGGAGGATGGAATGTCTTTGGGGTTGAATGGAGCAAAATGTCAATAGGGCCTCCACACTTCTTGACTGCTACCGCCAAACAGACCGTGTTTCACTTCATCGTTACTTTCGCAGGTTTGGACTAGACCACCGGGTTCCCCAGCTCCCTGAAGTTCTGTAGTGATTGAGATGCCACCATCTATATCACTTATTTTAATCTCGCTCGGTATATATTGATCGAGGTTGTGTTTGTCAGTTGCTGTGCTGTGAAGATGAACGTGAATTTGATTTTGGTTGACGGTTGAATAAAGGTTCGGTAAGATCATTTGTGGATTCGGATTTATGTATGGAGTGTGTGACTGAAGGCATGCGGGATTGTTGTTTATTTGGTTGTACTGATAGTTGTTGTAATTGTAGGTGTTCGCCGACCACGAGTTATAATAATTTGGATCGTATCTCTGCGATGACATTGGCGCGGTAGGGTTGAGCTCTGTGAGGGCAGTGCTGCCTCCGCTTGGACTGCCTTTAACGAAACTCGAGCTCGTTGTTGGAAAACCGCTGTAGTCTGTGTGCCCCAATTGGATGTCTTGTAAAACTGGAAAGTAAGAAAAACATTATTAGAAAATTGTAAATATATTTGGAGGATGTCGCTCCCGCTTCTGTTAAATTTTATTAAGATGTTTCAATACAACTTGTAATACATATATGTAAGTATTTTCTTGCTAAATTACGTATTAGAGATCACTCCAATGTGAATGTGGCTTTGCTGAAGGAACAGCTGAACATATCTTCCTGAGCTGCTCTAATATACGCTATCCACTGTACGATCTTCTCCCACGAACTATACCTCGGCCAATTAACTTAAATTATCTTCTTTCACTTGCCTTCACTCCTAATGCTTACTCTCACACAGTTAATTTTATTCATATATCCAATCTGTTTTTAATCACTAAACATATCTATTTATTTCTTTCTTTGTTTTCTATTTTTGTTTATAATATTAGTTGTCTTTCTTTATTTTTTCTTTTATTTACTAACTCTGCTCTCACCACCAGATTACTTATTTTTTTTCTCTTTTAATATTAGCTTAACTAAACAAGAATAATTTCACAAACACCGTCTCGCCTGACCTTGACACTGGCAGAATCATCGTAGAATACGATGGGGCCATAACAACAAAATTGGATTATATCTAAGTAGATTGTTATTGAATGTATGTGTGTATTATACCAGTAGAATGCATTTAAATCCAGGTAAAGCGACAAGCGTAGACTGGAATATGCTATGGAATAATAAACATTGATTTCAAAAGTTAACGACAGATGGCGCGAGCTAAGTCAATCGAAAAAGGTCTTATAGTCGATCGACGGAGCTCTATGATGAAAAAAACTGAAATGCATTATATGCCTGACATACATTGACGCCTAATACTGCCAAGTGATATTTATCGTTACTTTTAGATAGCTGATGCTCGTGCGGAATATTTTCCACCCTGAAAATCTAATGTAACTATTGATGAAAGTATTTTTTAAAATTGGATGAGTAGGTAGATTCGAAGATTGTCTCCTACATACACACATACAGCTTTATCTCTTTATAATATTAGTATAGATATACTACCTGGTGGTGGCAAAACGGTCGTATCTGGCTTGTAATAAGCAGGTTGCAGCGGACCATACGTAGGATACATGGTCGGAGTTGAGGAACATCCGGTGTACCATTCGCTCGCCCCTAAAATATTTCCACTGCCATCTATAAACAAATAAGTACAAATCAATATTCTGTGTTATGAATTAGTTTAGAATGCAGTAACAAACTAGCCGTTATTCACGATAAAAATATCCTATATGTTAATCCAGGTAAAAAACTATCTATCTGCTAAATTCAATCCAAATTTGATCACCTTTTTGCGTTATAGATGAACAAACATACAAAATTTACAATATTATAAGGAATAGGATACTCGACATATTTGAGGGACACCTAAAATTATTAACAAATTGTCATAATCAAAACATTTCTATTTGGTTGATGCAGGTACTATCAAGTATCAACCAATCTTATTGATTACCTATTTGATAGTTATTGGGAGGGAGTTCGAACTTCTTATAAAATAGCACAGAGGCCTACAATTAATGAAAATTGAAATAAATACTGGCAACATGTTGCTGCATAATTTTTACCGTGAAATAATATCGATGGCGAAGTGATTTGTAACATAATGGAGAATGATGTAACTATTGTTTTACAAAACGTAATTTGAAAGTGGTTTTAAGGACCATCATATTAAAAATAATATTTATCTATTTACTTTCTAATTAAGCCTAATTAAGCCCGGTTAAATTTAGGTTTGGACATTCTTCTAACATTGCCTACAACACGTGTCAACGTTAGATGTTAATATGGGGGTCACGCGTGCGGAATTTAAGTCGGGATTGCCAACTGATTCATGCAACTATGGTCACAAAATAATAAAATTTCGCCCTCGTCACCAATGAAATTGGGGTCAACCAAAAAATATGAATACAATCGAATTTTGAAATCATCCTTTGACAGTTGATGGCTACATGTTTTCTTTGAAAGTTAAGTGAAAGTTTTGTTATTCCAAAATGATTTAATCAGAAAATGTAATTTCTTTATTGAGAAATGTTTAATAATACAGCAAAGTTCGGAATTTGTATTGTTTCATGGGTAAAGTGCAAAAATGAAACCTTTTAAGGTTTTATTAATAAAACCTATTTAGATTGTTAAACAAACAAACAGAGAAACTACACAGATAGTGACTTTGTCTTGTGTTGTTTCCTATTTAGAGAAAACCAACGAATGTAAATAAAATAGATTTAAAATTTGATGTCTCGCACCTTTTTTCGATAATTACCGTACTGAACTTTAGTTATAGAATCATTATACAATAGAGGATTATAATTAACCTACATTGTAGGATTATAATTAACATTATTGTTTATTAATTTTATTTAATGCTTAATGAGTATGCATTAAATATTTTCGTCTTACCTATAGGTACCTAAATTTTTCGCCGTTATGTTAGGTTTATAATGTAGGCTGTACCTATTGTATAAATAAAATGTCAATTCATTTAGTTGTTTAACCTTTGTTTTCGTATTAATGCAGTACGTGGGAAGGCGCACGTAGACAGACAGCCATGGCTGTTTTTTGAGTTATGTATTAACGGGAAATGTTAGTTGGTGACTTAATTTAAATTAAATGACACATTAAAAAAAATTTTTTTGTTTAAATATTAGGTATTATATAGAAGTGATGTTCACGTTCATTCATCGTACGAGGAAATAATATATTTTTATTATAGTACGGCATTGTCATTTACCCTCTATTACTCAGCGTTGCATTGTATTTTCCAGGTTTTGGTGATTTATTATTCTAACACAATTTACATACAAGTAGGTTTTTTATTTAGCAAGTTTTTAAAACTTTGTTTTATTTACTTCCATCAATTCAATTAAATTTTTTAAACACTTGTCTATTTAATCTTATATTTTAAGATTAAAAAGACGAGGACTTTCATCAAATATTTTAAACTACGAATAAAATTTTAACCTACTGATACTCTGGGAAATAAAACCCTTCATTCAAATCCTAATTTGATTCCCAGATGACCACTGATGTTTTTGAAAGGCTGAATTTCAAAATTATATGTGAAATTCTAAGGATGTCAAAAGTAGGAACCTAATCTAATTAATTTGTGCTAAAATCCTAAACCTCATAGAATTATAAATATAATATTATAAATGCGAAAATTTGTATGAATGTTTTTTAATAATGCAAAAACGACTGTAGGTGGTTACTGCAGCCAGACGGGCTACCCAATTAGTCTGCGAAACGCAGTGTACCATGCACTACTATGGTAGGGGAGCCCACGATGCTAAATGTGGAGTCACTCGAGCGTCGTGGGGACCTATTGGACTTTGAAGATTGGGTGGTAAGAAGAAAAAAGGTTATGTATATGAAGTTTTTCATTTCAACGGTGGGGTGAGCGTCTACAGGCGTTCAAAATTTTGTAGGCGCTGTATTTTAAAAAAATCCTCCATATAATCGTCAGATGAAGAATCAGCACGATCAGGAATTCAGGCTGAATCGTCCATATGAAAATCTGACGCGCTCGAGTACTACAAAATGGTCAACGTCAAAAAATCTTTTTTGCATTTCCAAAAAGCTGCATCGAGCTTGCGTTACATCCGAATCGCCTGGATTTTAAATGGAGCTTACTTTAGGTTCACTTAACATCCCCTCTGAAAATCTAACCCGCTCGAGTTGTATTTAAAATTTTACCCCAACCCCCACCAACCCCACCAACCAAACCGGCAGATTAATACATATCCGTTATCGGAGACACTTGGGGAATATACATTAGCAATTTCTGACGCGCTCGAGTAAATACCAAAATCCCCTCTCGGGCTCCCCTACCATATAACACCCAGCTTTGAACCAACTTTAAAAAGTTAATTTCCAATGTTAGCTTTGAGGCCAGGAATCGAACTAGGGACCCCTGAGCACCTTAATCGTGGAAAATCAGGGAAAACTCATTTAGAATTGAAACAATTAATTACCGTAATGTACATTAAGAGCGGGTATAAAGAGAAATAGCCAATCCTAGATTTGAATTTTATCTAAGTAAACAAAGTCCAATTTAATTATTTTTTTTAAATAGATAAATACATTATAAATGAAAGTGACGACTATAACAGAAAACATAATATAATGAAATTTTCTCGATAGAAAAAAATCACCAAGTGAGCTCTCATTTCCATCGATTTTAGTTTTATTTTCAAAATGACACACATTACAAAGCTAAAAGTGTATCAGTAATTTCATTTCACATATTATCTAAGGCTGTATGTAACAATTTTTCATTTGACGTTGTAGTTTACGAATAATTAATATTTAATACTTTTGGCACATAACATTTTTATTGAGCGAAATGCGCTATCTTCCATCGCATGTTGTCCGTAGTTCTACGTATTTTGTGTCACTGCCATGTCCAAGGGGCCACGCGGGTGAAATTACAAATTTTGTTTTCTTTATACCCACTCTTAACAAGTAATTAATTTATTGACATAATGACTATCGTATAGAAAGCCCCAAGGATGTCCGTGTGGAATCCCGTTTATAACTGAATCAAATTTACATCTCATTACTACACGCATTACTCAATTGTGATTTCTAAAACTGTAGTTTCTTCATAAGTTCGTTTTGCGTAAGTGTTTCCGAGTAAATCATACGATAAACTCGAATGACTCACAAACGAGATTCAAACGTTTCGAAGTCTGCGAAGCTAGGATACGTCACTAGCCCATTCATGCTTTGAACTCTGCGTACAAATCAAACTATTATGTACTTACCTATATCCAATTAGTTATTGTATAAAGGATCGTTTAAGTATTCAATACTCAATAATTTATTGGTAAAATGTAGTATTTTGTTTACATATGTAGACACACAGATATATTGTTAAGTAAACCTTTTGTTGTAGACCACTTCTGTAGACATTCTGTCGTGTGGATTATATTAGTATTAAACTGGGCTTGTTTTTAAGTAATCCTATGATTTTTTTAGTATTCCTATGTCTATGCTATACTCAAAAGAGCGAGTTACTTTTTTTTAATAGTACTGTAACGTAACTTCTGTTTGCATACCATAAACATATTAAAATAAAATAAACAAAACATCACAGGCATCTTTAATTTCATCTAATTAATATTTAATTAGTGTAAAGGGTAGCTGTACCTATACAAAAAATTAAAGTAATTTTATTAAAAATTTATTAAAATCTCTACTTGACCCGCCTTAAAAAAATGAAATTACCTGAGAAAATATCTGACATCTTTATTGCTGCGAAGACGCGACAGTGGCTCTGCTACGGGACTTTGGCGACCAACTTTTTATATTTTTAGACGATCTCTAGGAAACCTAACATTTTTCCAGAATAAAAAATAACTTATATAGGTATCAATCCAGAAAATAAGCTATATGTGTGCCAAATTTCATCCAAAAAAATACAGCCGTGAAAGAGTAACAAACATTCTATTTAACTTTCGTATAACTTTCGCATTTATACGAGTAATATTACTTAGTAGGATTTTTTAATGCAATACAAAACACGAAATTTATTTTCATATTGGTTGTTCGTTAAATCAGTGCAATGTTTTGACAGTTCGCGGGGCGGGTTGCGCTCAGGGTGTTAATGTGACATCACGGGTAGGGAAGGGGGGGTGTTGCAAGGAGGGGTAAGGGGGGCGGTAATTATCCCACGTCAACGACAGACCTAGGCGCCCTGCCTGTGCCTACGACTGCATGTTAACAGCGAGCCTTCACAACAGGAAAGCGAACATTAATAAATTATATAAAATTTAGCTATTAAAGTGTTTGCTCTTAACTACAATAATTCACGACATAAATCTAACTGTTTTGGTCTTCTACAGCGTTAGCTTAGGATCCCTATCATGTGCTATAAGGCTAGACGGGCGCTGTCAACGACGGAACGTTACCAACATCTATTGGTTTTATCGCCCCCCCAAAAATTCTACTGAAAAATAGCTCTAATTAATTATTATTTAGTGAATTATTTTACTAACCGAAGTAACTAATCTTTTTTATATATAAAAAAGTTAAGTATACTTGTGTCAGCTTTATAAATTCGAGCATTCGGTTTTCACAACTGAAAAGAGGGATAAACGCTGGATAATTGCTACCCCTTATAATTATGATTTATCATTTAGTTCCGCTGTTCGCTGTGGACTTTCTTTCATGAAACGAACTCTACTATCTCGATGGATAGACCTGCGGAGAATAGAGGTATTTAAGGAGTATCAACTCTATACAGAATGTCTGTCGGCCACCATTAAATAGGAGGCGCTGTAGTAGCATTTTTCAGGGTGGTTTCATGAACTACGCAACAAGTTGCTACTGGTATGTACTTTTTATACCACATACCAATGTTACACAAGCGCCATTCTGGTCAATTTATGAACCATACTATTTAATGGTAGCTTGCCAGTTTTTCAGTTTAACGTCCATGTATAGTGATATGTACCATTTATTAAAATGCAACAGTGTTTTATCAATAATATAACATAGAAGTCTTTTCATGTTAATAGTATATTTACGTAGTAGAGAAAAGTGGAAAAATATCCACTTATGCCTACCAGTGAAGATTTTAGTAGGGATAGGTGGAACGGGCAAATAGAACGTATAAACAACGCCGATATCCGAATGAAATCAATAATAATCATTAAAATTTCACACAATCTCGTCAACATAGTATAATGATGGGCATAAAACCGCGGTTTTTCATGTGCTCCCGATCTGTTTTACATAACAAAATTGTGTCGCGCACCGCAAGCCCCAATGCACCGAGCGCTTTTATTTAGACACCTAATTAAATATTTATTAAGTGCATATCTCATTTATACATTAACCCGATTTTAATTTCATGTACGAGCGAGCCAAATTAGGAACAGTGGACGGGCGGACCGCAAAATGAAGTGGATTCGTTCGACGCGAGCACTCGTATGGGAGGGGGCATCTACGCGGCTAGTCAAAATCATTATTGGATACACTCTAGCCTCCACGGTTCCTGCATTAAAACTAATTAATGACAATCGGACGAGAGGAAATCGACATTTCTTCTCTGAAATAAGCGAAGCACAATTGACTCCGGTTATGTGTGTTATGCCCGCTAGCGTCACTCACCATCAGTTGGCATGAACAAGCCATTGGATCATGCCAATTACTGATGGTGAGTGGCAGGCATTACTCGTGTTTATAGATATCTTTCTTTCTTTTAAATTATCTATCTTTCTTTCTTGTAAAGGTCGTCAGACAGGCCGACAGTCCACTCAATGGTAGGTGACTACACAAGAAACACCATAGAAATGCTTGCTTTAGTGGGATTAAGAATAAGGGATTAGGGATAGAGAAATAAGCACTGGCAATCTATACTTACCCACCGAAACACAAAAGCACACATGCTGTTATTTCACGGTGGTCTGTAAAGGATTTGGATACTGAGGCTTGCCCAAATGACTCCTACTTTGAAAAGTTCATATCCAAAGTTGGCCCTACCAGGAATCGAAACCGGGAAAGAGGGTTATAAGGCATCAATAACCACTTATCCAACGGGCTCATTAAAAATTATTGTGATAAAATTTGGTATAAAAGATATTTGACAATCTTGGGCATGGTGATCCTTTGCGGGAAACTTATGTCGTAATATTTAATCCACAATAACATCATAGGTGACAAGCTGTACTGAAAGAACAACCTGTGGCAGATAAAGAGAGGCTAGATTACCCCGAAAACTTTAACCGGGCGATATTAAACCACGAAGGAGGTAAGAATAATTCGTAAAGAAATTGAAAGAGTAAAGAAAGGCCCTGCAACGTCGAATTGTTATCCTTCAAATAACTTAGACTTTGTGTATTGTATATTTGTTTTTATAATATCGATTTGAGATTTAGCTCTTGAAGTAAACTTGTCGAATGCAAATACGTTTCCGTAACAATGAAGGGCGTTGATTAGAGGACGGGAGTAGTAATTAGCCTCCTTTGATCACGCCGTGCATGTTCTTGTTGGGTATAATTAACATTACGCATTATTGACACGTTTCGTCTACATCTAGACTTAGATGTGCCTATATACCTAGATAAGCTTTTCTTGAATTTTCACCGAAATAGTGTTTAGGCGAAACTGATGAAAAGCTTCAAAACTTTGTCCAGATTAATATGATTACAAAGAAAATATAAAAGACGCGCCTTTTTAACACTTTTAATGAAATGCAGGTATCATTACGAGGTTTTCACCATTAGAACATCTAAGTAATAGTAAAACAGCTGTTCGTGTTTAGCCACACTTAAATGGAAAAGATTCAGGGGCTCAAGAATTTTATGTAACATGGGTACTGTGATATAAAATTCGTGCTAGTTATACACCAATATAAACCAAATAATATAGATAATATACAATTTTTTTGTATGCACTCTGTCACTTATTTAACTTGTACGTAGTTGCCTATAAAAAAGTTTTATATGCGATTATTGCTTGTTCCACTAAATATAATGGCAATAAAACTACTTACGCATTAAATTATAATATGTGTTTCAATATTAAGTAATCTATCTTAGATATATTATTTTCACATACTTTGCAGAAGCTCTACAAATTTGATTAAGCTCCCATAAGAATATTCTCACCCCACGTTCGTTGTGATCTTTGTTGTTGTTTTGTCAGAGTTTTTGTTTCTGATCACTTACATCGTAACTGGACGTAATTCGATACATCCTGTGCTTGACGGCGATGAAGCCTCGCTTTTCAATCGTGAAACAGAATAACAGCCTACTTCGTATTAAAATTTTTATAAAAATATCAACTTTTATCTTCACACGTTTTCTTAACTGGTTATTTTAGGGAAAAGATTCTTTCAAAAACTTACCCCACTTATTTTTTTGAGATTAAAAATGTCTACTTCTTGGACATACTTAAATAGATTTGGGCTCAAAGCTCCTATCATCGAAAAATTCGTATTGAAAGATCATATATATCAGCTGTTTCTCTGCTAACGACCGACGACGTCGCGAGTAAAAGCTGTTAAGGCGAGGATTTAGCAGAAAAGCTTTCCTAATTACACCCCTTCTACAGGGTTCGAATCGAAAATTTCTTTCACCCACGATATTACATATCTACTATTATATAAAGCTGAAGAGTTTGTTTCTTTGGTTGTACGCGCTAATCTCAGGAACTACTAGTTCGAATTGAAAAAATCTTTTTATGTTGGATAGTCCATTTATCTAGGAAGGCTATAGGCTAATAGAGAACGCGGACGAAGTCGCCGGCACCAACTAGTATTCTATATAGAAACTTATAAAAAAAATTACCTTAAGGGACACGTTTCAATTTGTTACGGTCTGTTTTTTAATCTCAGACAAAAATGACACATGCAAATGTCAAGTTTGCATATAATGATACCATGAAATGACATGAAATGTATGTAATGCATGTCAAATGTTATGTCATTTTTGTCTCTGAGATTAAAAAACAAACTATAGTAAATTTTCCTGCACTATATAAATGCATATCGATTAACTTCCATTTATAAAGGTGAAATTTCATATGTGTAAAGTAGGTATAAGACACAAGTTCTTGATATATCTAGGTACTTTATTGGCGCGCTAGATTTCTTTTTAGTAGTCGTGTCGGGTTAGCAGCAAGTAATGTGCCGTAATGATAGTGTTCTGGAGGAGAAACCGCAGCACGGGAGCCGCGTCCTGTCCGAGTATCGGATCAGACGCATTTACTATTACAATACACGACTTGAAAGTAAACACGTTCGCTCCCGTATTTCGACGTGATTTGTGATAAATAAGGTGGCCAGTGTTTTAAGGCTGCTGTTATTCGATTACTGAATTTTAAACGTAAAGGAGAAATTTTTAAAATAGCAAAGATATGAAATGAAAAACTTTTGTTAAACTATTGTAAAATCTTCCTTACTTTCAGTATAAGTACAGTACTTCAGTCAATTTACGCCCGTCATTTTTATAGATAGGTAGGTTTAAAGAGATATACAATATGTTTATTTAATAATGGCCTAATAGTAAATATATGTCCAATTATTATACATTGTTAAGATAAAAATAATAAAAAATAAATAGACATGTCATTTATCTAATATTCAAAATTACAATTTACAAGTATTTCTGATTTGGTAATTAAAACTATAGTTCTTTTTAATCTCAGTTTGTTCCCGGGCTTATATATTTACTAAGGTGAATTGTAAAAATATTCTATTAATAAAAATATGATCTATTTAATCGTAAAACTTTGGCATTCAATTGTATAAACTACAAACGGTAACTTTGTCCGGTTCAGTGCGTCAATCTTAAGACACGTTCACTGCGGGTAATGTAAGTTGCTGGGATTACACGTGTGGCCATTAAACTTGCGAATGAGTCGCTTGTTGAATATTAATTTTTTAATAATAATAATAATTATAGTGATTGTGTGGAGCTAATAAATGCATTATTATTATTATTATTATAAAGACTTTTTCTTGAAGTCTTTATATGGATCTTATTTTGACATCACAGGTGTCCATTCAGTCCATAATAAAAAATCAAATAGTAGGGCTATAATAGTTAAATTCATATTCAAATTGAAGTAAAATATAATTTTTATTTTTTCTTCAATCCGACTAATCCGTAAAATCCCATAATTTACCCAATTTAATATAAAACAAGCGTAAACAAACTTTAATACATAAATTAGTATTTTTAAAAATATTGTGTGTAATGATTTTTTGTGTCAAAAACAAAAACCGAGTGATTTTTTTTAAATGAGAAAAAAAGATTTCGTGTGTCGAAACTTAAAAAGTAAAGTTGAAAACGAAGCAGTCCGTTTAGTGGCCCCACTGAAGGTATTGTTACACGGAATGGATCCGGCCGATTGACGATCGATGATACAGTCGGCCGATCGCGTAATATTATACTTTAATACACGCGATACACGGGCTAGCGTTACCTATCACATCTCAGGCGCATACCTAACCTACCGGCACTCCACACGCTCTAGCTAGAATCACACATTAAAATTATCACATAATATATTTATGAGATTACTATTTATTAATACTGGTACATTACATATATTACAGATGTTATAGGCAATAATTCACGACGTAGGCTCGTTAAGTAACCAGTGTATATGAATTCGTCCAATGTCCTAAGAAATTGACTTAAAATTTCTTAGAAAAGAACTAACCTTTGCCCTAGGCATTAAAAGTTTGAAAGTAGACTATGTCTTCTCTGAATCTGGATTCTAAATTGTTGAAATCTAAATACTTCATCGATGAAATACTTATACAGTAGTTTCAGAGATATAAAGTTACAATTCTTAGGCGCTACGCCCACATGAAAAGTCGAGGCGCGTCGCGGCGTAGACGACGAGGAAGAGTTGCGGCGGAGGCGGCTATGCTTTCTTTACACAGTCAACTTCACTTACCAAGAAATCACTTACCAGTTTCGTTTAATTGTTGCGCTATTTCACCTCATTTTTGGTCCTATTTGTTTCTATTGCTATAGTCGGAACGTGTCTGGTCATAATGACACGGGTTACATCAAACAAGTTTGATGATTTTTATATTCAGATCTAGATCGTCTGACATTTTACTTTTATTTAATAAATACACGACCACGTCTAAACACAGCCGCAAACAAAATGCCGCGCCCATTCGGCGACGCTTCGCGCCCGCGCCGCGAGTCTTCGCGCCTCGCCTCGCCTCGCCGCCGCCTCTCCAGTATGTGGGCGCACAACCATTGATTTCTATAGGAAAGCTAGAGGCGGCACGCCGCTTATGCGCCCGTTCCTCGACGCGACGCGACGCGACTCTTGTGTGGGCTTCGCGCCTTAGTATCAACTCCTACTTTTACTTCTGTTATTTCTTAGTCTCATATTCATAGTCTCAGTAGTTCGGTAGCAAGAATAAATCGGACTACTGAGCTGCCGGACAATTAGAAATAGTTCGATAACACTTCTGCTGCCAAAAGAAGTGGCTTAAAAAAATATACTAACCGGTTAATTCTTGCTACTGAACTTCTGAGACAAAAAAGTCTCATTAGTCCAGTCACCGGATTTTTTGAGACTACCGAGACTAGGGCGGCGTTTCACTTGGCGACGCATTCAAGAGAAACATCATTTTGCATGTTATATTTTAAAACTGACAGTTTTTTTTGTTAGTTTTTTCAGTTTTCTAGTTTTCTGTCAGTTTGTCAGTAGGAGTTCACATCAGAAGTGAAAACTACGCCATCCGTTAACATCTTAACAAACTATTAACGAAGTTAAGCTATGAACCTAGAAGTACGAATTCAGGTATATGGCGATTATTTCATACAGTTAACGTTACTGAGGATGTCGCTCACAGAGTGTGATGGCGCGAGTTCATTGTTCTTTCCCCATACTAAAACTGCCAAACTTGCCTAATGAAGTATCCACTTTAAAAATACCTTTAAAATTAAACGATGTTAGAGTATGTTACAGAATTAGCTACTCTACTGCTGATTGTATGTTCAGTGACTGTGTTCTCTGAGAAGGATAATCAGATCATTGCCGGTTGACAAGATCGCAGTGCACTTATTTAGTAAGAATGTATTCGACATTGTATAAAATTAGCGTTCCATTCCCCGCCGAGTTCACAGAGCACTCAGCAGCCAATCTCTACATAGAAGTATCTAAATGACACAGCCAGACATTTATCAAGAGGTAGGAAAATAACTGTTTGCAAAAATTGCTCACAAATTGCATGGTTAATCTCTTATTACATTCTACCCACCGTTGGCAAGCGCCGTAATAGGCGCAAGCAAATTACACAATTTATAATTTTAACAATATTATTTTTTTTACAAACTCAAACACATTACCGACAGAAGGCAACCGGGGCAACACGTAGAACAATAATTGATTGTATTGAAGCTTGGCCAACACCTCAAAAATGTACCGGCCGATTCTGACCGATTATTATTTTTCCATCTCGCTTCGCCTGTTTCGAAACAATTGGACCGAGAGAGATGGAAGGCTGCTCGGTGCTATCTGATACGCGTTTTCCTTCGAAGGATACGAACCAAGTACGTGATTCGGTGGGTTTTTTTCGTAGGTGGAATTATTTGTAAGGTTTCGTTATGTGTTGCTCATTACTGTACAAGCGAGTATCCTGCCGGCAGCGACCGCAAATGTGAGACATTACGCCGCGCTTGAGGAGTAAACACCTGACCCTTCAAGGATCGAGCTACCTTCGACATTAATGCTCCATACGTGATTCTCGATCAGCCCAGTAATATACTTTTTCATGCAAACAGCGTTTTTTGACCTTGTTTCAAGTCATGATAATTCAGCTGGATAATAAATAAACAAGTATCATTAATCTCCGTTTTAAATCATATTAACCGTTAGTTATACATATTATTATAATAAAATGTATTGTATGTATGTGCGTTTGTTCACGCTAATCTTATTGAATATGGTTTTCACTGATGTAGCAAGCTTTTGGTAACATTTTTGCCATTTTTACTAAATCGCCATTTTTCAAAGACTTTTCAAAGACCATAGTAGATAAGGGATTAGGAAAGAATAGGGAGGAATGGGCTCTGGCATATTACTCACTGAGACACATGCTGTTATTGCACGGTAGTCTCCTGTAAGGAGGTGGTTACTGCGAGTAATATTACATAAGTTATTTTAACTATGAGTACATATCACACCAGCTTGTCACTGGAAAATCGTTTCAAGACGATTACCATTAAATATATATTTTTTGTGTCAATGTAGTTTAGAAATTTACTATCTCCGCTCTAGCTTAATTTTGTGGTTAAACCGCTTTTCTAGTGCTTACAAATTCAGTGTGTATGTTAGAAAATAGAGGAAATAGCTAGCGAAAATAGTGGACGAACTAATGAGTTAGGGGAAAGGTGAATAATGAGATGAATAATGAATTTGAGTATCGAGAAAGTAACTCTATGGACGACCACAAATTTTGTTAGGAACGCATGAGTCTAAATTTAAAATTATGAGAAAATCTTTTTGTATAAAAACTAGCGATTAGCTCCCGGCTTCGCCCAGGATGCAATTTTTTATATGCACTAACTTTCCTCGTTTATCCCTCTTTCCACAAGTAAAAAACCTTATTAAAACCCATTCGGTTGTTTAGAAGTAGTTAGCGAGAAACAGACATGACGGATTAAATTTTTTGGTTATAGTGAGTCAACGGTAACAGGTGAAACATCTCATAGCGTAGTTTTCTTTAAGATTTTAGAAGAACTACAATTCTTTAGTACATCATTTTTATGGTATCTCTTAAGGGTTTAGCTTACTTAAGCAATTTATTTCTCGGCGACATGTACCTACATAAAAACTTAATTAGATTTTATTATATACTAGCGACTTGCTTCCGACTACGAAACTCTTTCTATATGTGAAAACCAGATTTTTGATGCGGTATTCACCAGATTTAAAAGGAGTTAACGGCCATACACACAAACGCGGAAATTAAGCGACCTGAATTTATACTTTGTAAAGAAATACACATAGGTACATGTACATCTATGTAAATTTTACTTAAACGCTCTAATTAAGAAGACGATATTCGTAATTGCAAGGGTTCAGTGCAGGCATCTATCAGGTAATAGTCCAGTTCATCCAGAAGCTGTGGTTTTGTGGCCAGAGAGCTTAATACTGCCCGCAGCGCTCCGCCTTCCTCACATATTTTAATAGTTTTAATGCCCCGTCATCATCGGTAGCCGTTCGATTATTTCATTGGTCATATCTGACGAACTATAAACGGACCGGTGTATAATGGATTTTTTGTTAACCCTCTAAGATTGAGATGTTATATTTCTATGATGATTTTTGGACTATTATTATGAAAGTAATGACTTTTCCTAAACCTAGTAATTTGTGTATTTGATGATTCTGGGACCAGACTTCAGTATAATGCGGTTAATTATCGGGTTGTTAGAACATAGGTGTTACGACAACTTATTTTTAATGGCCTTTATATTATGTCTTTCTCGTTAATGTTAGCTAGGGATTCTCATTTTTATGATTTCTCATTTTTTTTTTAAAACCTCAGACTCGACCCGACGCAACAACGGGATGCTATAAGTTTCACGTGTGCATTTTTTTCAGTGGTAACTAAAAATACACACATGTTTTTTTCTCTTAATGCATAAATGCCTGATAAATGCACAATCAACTCAATACTACCCATCATGGATGTTTAATTGAGTAAAATACCACAAAAAGGCGTTTTAGACTAAGTAAACTTATAGTAGATCAGTTAATGGTTTGGTGTTTGGCTTTGCGCGGATGTTGGATGTCATGTGCATTGTATTATCAAGTGTGAGATGAGATCGGGCGGGTGCGGTATGACTGTGTCGATGCGGTGCGGTACGGTCGGCGCGAAGGCCGCTAATCCCTACCCGTTTATTACATCCCATCCCACAGTAGCACACGGATTGAAACCGCAACTATTGCCCTTCGATTTCTGCTGCAGCCCCATAGATCCGTAGTTTCGTTATCAAATTTTCACACGGGCCTACGTCCGCGCCAAGATTCACTTTACCAATTCGACCAAGCACGACCGCAAAGCTACGAGTCTACACTTTCACACTTGGTTACTTAAACGTTTTGGATTTTTCTTTATTGTGTTAGTACAGTCGGCGCAATATAATATTTGGAAACCTGTAAACGTTTAGTGAATATTCATTTAATAAATATAGAACACGGATATATCTGAAGAATAAAGTTATTTCATATGTGCAAGTAATTATGAGCTATAGAAACTATAGTATAGCTACAGTACGGGCTATAGTATGAGTGGACCTAATGAGAATTTGGCAGTAATTTACATCCCTCCGAAAATTCTATTCTACACAGACATGCAAAGTTTTCAATATTAGTTTTTGACTAACCAAAAAAAACTAATATTGAACTAATAATGTTTCTTGTGTTATAGCGACGGCGACTATACCATTAATATTCACTAAGAATATCTGATTCAAAATCATAATAAGCTAGATATACATATAAAAGCATATTTTGTTATGGAAGAGAGTCGAATATCGCCTCAAAAGAAAGACAAGATGTTTTTATCGCTGCGGTAGTCAACATTGATCATTGAAAATTGATCAATCAAATCGATAATACCGGAAATAAGGCGCGATGTAATATTATTACATTGTTCTTTGTATCGGTAGCCTTCGAATCAATTTTAGATACCGTATCTACGAAAGATATCGGATTGGATATTTTAAAACGTTTTACGAGTAGATACTCGCGTGTCATTTCTAGATTATGTATTCTGGAAATATCATTACCTACTTATCTACATCCTCGGGGACATTATTAATTCCATCTAATTCATAACTCAACTTAACATTTGTTAAATATTATACATATATATACACAACTAAGTATATTTCCCGCGACCTTTTCCGCGCCTCTTTTCCTTAGGCCTCCGCCACACTTGACGGAATTTTTCTTTAGAGAATTTAGTTTTACATAAAAATGTTTATACATATAACCTTTTTTTACTAAAAAATTAACAGAATTTAGGGAGGTTAGAAGATAAGTTACACTTATCTATCGCACTACGATTAACCCGTGAAGTAATAGTAATATTGATAAGGTAATAGTCAAGTAATATTATTATGGAAGTAAGTAATAGTTTCGATGTTTGCCTGATGTTGGTTCGGTCGGCAAGGTGTTCTATCAGCTGATGTAATTGGGCAGTTCCGATTGTTTGCGCCCCTCATCCGCAGCTAACGTTCCGTCATCCCCTTGTTATGATCAAAACTTAACGACCCCTTTGTAATGGACTATTTGTTCTTTGTATTTTTACATACCTTGCTTCAAAGATAGTCACTTAAGAATATGTCACATGTAACAAAATAGCTGGTGCCCACGACTTCATCCGCGTTGAAAAATTAAATCAAAAAGATATTATTTGACATCTTTATCGCTGTGACGACGGTGGCGCAGCCATGGCTACAGTGTCGCCCGATTTTTATATTTTAGAAGATTCCTCGGGAACCTAACAAGTTTTTAAGAATAAAAAGTATTCTACACGTTAATTCAAGTAATAAGCTATCTGGGTGTAATAAGTATAACCCAAGTAATAAGCTAAGTAATAAGCCGTTTTATCGTTTTTTTTATAATATTAGTAGGATTTTAAAAATGCAAAAAGAATTTCAAAATGTTTCTAAACATTTAATATATTTATTTAGTTGAGTTATGAATTAGCTGGAACTAATAATGTGAGTAATGACCGCATCGTCATTAGGCTGCGCGCGCGCAGATTACTACGGCCCTGGTGATGAAAGTCGCTGCTGCGATTGCCTCGTAAACGCCCCGCAGCTTATGACGTTAGCACATAAAACTAATAGACTGGACGTCACAATATTAAATCGTAATACAAAATTAATTCTTTTAGAAGTATTACAATGAAGATCCAAACAATGAAATTAATAATTAATTATAATTCATTAAAAGAGTGACTATATGTTGCTTTGAATTTATAAAGTTTTTTAGGGTTGAAAAAAAAAACACTAATCATTTTCATAAAGTCTGGAATCATAATTTTACTTGTTTTCATTGGAAGACATCCACCCTCATGATGACCTGATAAAGGCCGCGATTTGACTTGCGATTGCTTTTGACCGGTCCTATTGAAAAATTATGGGGGAGACTTATGTCCATCAGACAGTGGACATCCTGCGGCAGAAATGATTATGAGTCTGCGAATAAGCGTTATAATTTCATTCATCTAACAACTGTTTAATCTTTAATAGTAAAAGCGGTGAGGTCATGCCATGTCTGTTGGTTTAATAGGTTTGTGAGTATATGATCCGAGTCGGCAAATAAGGCGGCAGTCAGTTAGAGGGTCGTGATTGTGAGGCATAATGGTAATGAGACACGGATGTTAATACATTTTAACGCTCGACCCGAGACACTTTACAGTTACTTACAAATTATGTCTATTAGATAACCTGTGTTTTAATGAAAATTCCTTAAAAAAGTTATTACTTACATTATTACATTATATTTTTTTGGACCTAAAAACCGCTGAAGTTAAGTATTGGGACAAAATTCTTATTGGAACTGTAGTCTTAGTGCCTCTTTCACAAACTACAATTAAAATGTTGATTAGTTACTTTTAGAAACCATTTTCTGTTATATTGAATTATGCACTCGGTTTACTGCAAAATTCGATAGCCGATTTTTTTTTATTAATTTCTATTTAATGTTTGGGACGTTTACCGTACAAACAAAGGTATATCAGCTCCATTATCCCCGGTTACCGGTGACTTTAAATGACAGTTTGGTCTACTTGACGTTTGTGAAACAGGCGCTTAAACTTATAAGAACACCACTTATTTATTATCTATACAAACTCAAAATATTCCTAATCGCGGAAATGTATAATAATTATGTAAAATGTGGTGTACAAAAAAAAAAGTCGATTTTACAAGGTCTATTAGTCAGCCTAATAACATATTTATTAATAGTAAATTTGTCTGTGTATTTGCTTTTGGACGGCTAAACAATATAACTGATTTTTGTTTAACTTATTATAGCTTCAAAGCTGATTAAGGACACAAGTTATATATTATACTGCTTCGTCGACGTATAAAATTTCAAATTTTATACGTCGACGAAGCAGTATAATATGTTTAACTATTCTATAATTTATTTATGTGCGTTATTCTGCATGTATAGGATTTTTTAAGACACTTAAAAAGCAATGGTTACTTAAAAACATCACTGTGACAAATTTTAAGTCACTACCAAACGTATACCAAACGTTTCGGAATAAAAAGTACATAGAAACAACGTTAGAAACTCTTACGTTAAAAAACAATGTTATGTAAAAATTTCAAATGAACCCGTTGGCTAGTTTTCGAGTTTTGTGGACATAAAAATACGGAAGCTGAATTTCTATATACTCGTATAAATATTATAATAAAAATTTGAATTTCATATTTCAAACATACCTCCAGCGGAAAGGTTCGCGTTGGTCTTGTATTCCCGTTCGTCGAGCGACAGAGACCGGAGACGACTCGAAGATGTGTTCTTGTAATCAACCTCCCTTAACGCCAGCGAAGACGTTTCTAAAAACGGCCTCGGAAACCCCATACTTCGCATTTGGTGACTTGCATTTGTACCTGGCAAGCAAAATGATGTCGTGCGTCAATTTCAAAAGGAAATCAAATCCTTAATTCGCTTCTTAGCGGTAATTTTACAGTTAGATAATTTATACTAATAATAAAGATTTGTATTTTCGTTATGTTTTTACTGAATAATCTCAAAAACTACTGGACCGATTTTAAAAATTCTTTCACCTTTAGACAACTAAATTATCAGAGACTAACATAGGTTATATTTTATAAAGTTACGCGGACAAAGACGCGTGCAACAGCTGGTAAAAAATATTGTCGTGTTTATACAATAACAATTCGAACTTATATATTTTCTATTTAAAAATAAATAAAAAACTAAGTAATAATAAATTTTCCACAAGATCATCATTGACTTTTTTTAACATAATAACACCTCTTAAAAAGTAAGTAAGTTTAAAGCATACCCATTTTTGTGTTATTTTTAATTAAACAGCAGTGCGTTGGAACCTATGTCAATCACCTTATTAGACAGAAAGGTGGCCAAAATTTTCTTTTTCTAAACCGCTTCAAAGTCGCTTCGAATCCGCCCCGGCCTTTATTTAGGGGCACCGACGCAATTATCTCGGTTCCAGTGAACATTAAAAAAAAAATGCACATAATTAGTTTATAAGTTTACACAAAGCAACGAAAATATATCGATACCGCAATTATGTTGTGAAATCGACACAAACAAATGCTGGGACTTAATTGTTACACCACTAACGGGGAATAGTGTTGTGCTGCGGTTGTCGATAGTTTTACTATTTACTACGAGTATGTCGTTAAATGCAGACGAACGCGTTGTTAACAAAATGATAAATGCTTAATTCATTAAGTTCGTGTGGTTTCAATTCATTACTGTTAAAAAAAGTAAATACTGTATTGTAATTTAATTGTAATTATTATAAATAATTGCTAAATTTGTTTTTTTTTTGTGATTAATCTATAAATATATTATGTTTATATTTATGATTCCTTTTTTGGTATTTTTTTTACGTGACAGTGTTACGGACAGGCTCACAGTTCATATTATGAAATTAAAAAAAAAATGAAAAAAGGCTTTGTATTATCCATAACATATTTCTTTATCTTGCGCATTTTTTTATAACAATTATGGTAGTTAACTAGTGACCTGCTTCTAGCTTCGCCCCGGGTACAGTACATTTTTTTTTATAAAAAAAACCTTCCATGAGCAAAAACTGAATTAAAATAGGTCTAGCAATCTTGAGTTTTTGCCAAACTAACGCACGGCATGGCGATATATTTTTATATATATAAAAGAAAAATAAATAAAAAGTAGAATTTATTTAATTTAATCGACACAAAATGGCTACAGCGCGAATGTCGAGGGTTGCTCGAATCGGCTTATGTCGGGGCCCACCTACAAGTCTATTTAAGTGAAACTTTTAAGTCCCTTGCGCACGCGAGATCTTCCTTTCTTGTCCAGTTGAGTTTTGGGGTTTATTCGCTAAGTACTGGCCTTTTGTTCGCCCTCACCATTCTTTGTTTCGGATATCTGTACAACGAGCGGGATTTTAGCTTGTTGTTTTAAACATAAAACAAACAGGCTTGATTAGCCTCCAAATGAGAGGGTTATAAGCCTTTCGATTCATTATACGCTTCGCTTTAGACATTTGTTTAATAATCTGGTCCGTTATCGCCTTAACTTGATAAATTCCTTAGGACAGTTTTATTTTTAAACATGCCTCCCAATCTCCCATTAAAACGAGGCAATAAAGGTTATATTTTGTAAGAAAGTTTAGAAATTCAATAAATATTCAATAATAAAATTAATATTTTAAAATATCATCTTCCGCCACTTTCAAAGTCACGCGAAACTAAGGGTGGTTGTACAGTGATGCTTTCGACAGCGCGGTTTGTAAGCGTCGCGGGCCACGAGCTATGCGTCTCTTGGATCGTTATATAGTTTAACCAACACGCGCGGATGGCCCGCGCTGACGACTGTACGAGGTAGCAAACCGCGCGACTCTAAACTCGTCGAGCGGGTCATCCGTGCGGTAAGAGCCTGTCCAGATGAGGCGCGACACCCGGTCGAGATACTCGGGCGCCATTGCTGCGCGTGTTGGTGGCGAGTCGACGTATTTGGTGGAAAATGGAGCGTGATAATTAATAACTGGCAGGGAATCTCGAATCCCTCCCAAGGTAGAAACGCGCGTAAAACGCCTCATCTGGACAGGCAGTAAGCGTCGCGTGCCACGAGCTTTGCGTCTCTTGGATTCGTTACGTAGTTTAACCAACACGCGTGGGTGGCCCGCGCTGACGACTGTACGAGGTAGCAAACCGAGCGATTCTAAACTTATCGAGCGGGTCATCCGCGCGCTTACCACCCGCGCGGACGGTAAGCGTCACTGTAAAATCAGCCTAAGGTGCTCCTTCGTCAATGGAGCTCGAACTATCGACGAAATTAGCTGACAGACGAAAAAAAAACACGTTACGCCATATGGAGTGCCGCCGGCAAACAATAGTGAAATTATTATTTCAGTAATAAGTTGAACTCACGCACGCACAACTGCTCTCGGAGCACCTTTGTACCGCGAACACTACGTGGACATACAGACAGACATTATAACCGGTTCATTATTATATTACAAAACAGATATACATGAGCGGAAATATTTTGGAACAATTAGTAATCAAGGACTTCGAAAGCATTGAATGCGAGAAAGAATCGCAAACAGTTGCAGACGAAAAAAATTACAAATAAATCCATACTAATTAAATATTATAATTACGTAAATGTGAAAGTAACTCTGTCTGTCTGTTACCTTTTTACGCCTATACTACTCAACCGATCATCGTGAAATTTTGCATACACATTTTTAGGGATACAGAAAAGGACATTGTCAGAAAAATATTTTATATAAATATTCCATATATTATGTAATGCTTATAGAGCTAATAAATTAAATACTTACATTCACTGATTGATTATTTAAATAATCAATCGTCTCAAAAATCTCAAAAAGTATTGAATCTAGCTAGAATTATGAAATTTGGTCAGACAATAATTTGAGTAAATTCCCCCAATTTATCCGAAAAAGAGAATTAAAAAAAAAATACATTTTGAGGAGGAAAAGTAGTGCAATATATGTCTGACTGCAAAGTTTTTCACAAAGTGTCCAAGACGGAGTTGATAAAAAAAAAAATAGCGCTACTGTCGTCACAGCGTTAAAGATATTAGGTATTCTTATAA
This sequence comes from Synanthedon formicaeformis, assembly GCA_945859745.1. Classification (NCBI taxonomy): domain Eukaryota; kingdom Metazoa; phylum Arthropoda; class Insecta; order Lepidoptera; family Sesiidae; genus Synanthedon; species Synanthedon formicaeformis. The sequence goes on along the minus strand of OX243969.1, from coordinate 4,925,352 downwards.
TATTTTCTTTATCAACGCAGACGAAGTCGCGGGCACCAGCTAGTTTCTTATATTTATTTTAGAAAGCTTCGTATTCCCCAAAATGAATATCTGCTTACAGACTTTACTTATCAATAAAATTATGTCATATCAAAGGGAAATGGAACAAAACGAGTTAATTGCGAGTACGTCCTCGCCGCATGACCTGATACAGTCCCGTGGGAAGAAAACAATTTATCTACGAGCGGTGATACCGTGGTCGTATCGCGTACAGTCGTCGTATCGCGTGAAATATGAAAATTTAACGATAATAATAGAACTGTCCATAATATATTTAATTGTTTACGGCCCACGTGCGGTTTTTGACGCATTCCGCTCAATAATAATAACAAATTGGACGCCACGTGACGTCACTATGTGTAATTATAATTATTAGTTAAAATTGGCTCGTACGGTGTCTACATTAAATCAAAACATTATTATTGTGAAGTTTCATATTAAATTTAGCAGACAGACAGCTATGTTTAAATTTATTTCAGTGTTGCTAACGTAAAAATTACTTTTATTATAAAAAAAAAATGAGTCTTACTTGTTTTTGAACGTGGTTCTCTAGGTCCGTCGACGGTGACCTTGATCGCTTTTTGGTATGTGGCTACTTGTGGTGGATTCGTTAATACTGTGATGGTTAATGAAAAGCTTTTCCCTGAAAATAAAAAAAAAACTTATTTATTTGATGTTTCATGCGAGTTAAGCAAAATAAGTAGGTAACTATTAAAGTTCCAATATTAATAATAATTAATCCGTACTCTAATCTGAGTACACATTATTATGGTATTCCGTGACAAGTCAAGTAGAGCAGCGCAGTTAATTTAAATTGAAATAAAAAACAGTCTTCTAAGTTCACAAATTTATAAAAATCCCAAATTGCGATGGCAGAAAAATATCTAAGTGTTATTGTGACTTAAATAAAACATTACATTCAATAACCTACGCATAACAATTCAAAGAAAATTTTCATTTAAGTATTCAAACATATTCTCTCAGTTCTCGAGGTTTTCGAAGTGTAGATAGAAAAAATACTCTAGGATCCCATGGGAGAAAATTAGGCAAAAGATAATATCCTATAATTCAATGGGATTCTAGTCATGGGAGCCAAGTTACTCAATCACGCAAAAACTAGCGATAAACTAATTTAACTATTTTATTAACAGTGCCTAGCTAAGTACTTATGTGTTTAAATAAAGAATACCTACCATTGAACAATGTACATCTATTGAGATTAAATGCAACGAACTTTGTATGAAAACATTACTAAAGTTAGTTCAAACGAAACAGTGTGTCAGTGATGCGTAGCCCGTAGGTAATTAGTATCAAAAATTATGTTCAAAATGAGCTAGTCTCGAATGAGTGTTGCGCGGTGCGTTCCCGAACTATTGCGGAGCGCGATTCGCGTAAAATAGCGAGCTTTTTGGAAGCCCGATTTGCGGTCGCCAGTAATGAATGCACCGATAAATACGGAATAAAATTACAGTTAAAATGAGTGGATTAACATGTCTAATGCAGATAATTCGTGTGTACTGAGTGCTCAACCGATTTCGTAAATGATTGATTTCGATTGGTCAGCATTAGATGCGTTAGGAAGTAGATATAGGGTATTATATACAATATATTAGCTATTTTTATAAGTAATTACAGTCTAGTTACTCGTATGTAGCACGAATGCTCATATTTTAAAAAGAAAGATGCAGGTTCGAATTTTATTTAAAGAGAACATACATACACAATTACACACATTCTTTATATGCATGGTTTTCAAACTCACAGTAGGTACGATCTAAAATCACTACATATTATAAAACAAAGTCCTCCGCTAATGTATGTCTAATGTATGCAAATACCCTTACGAATGGACCATGAGCACCTTTAACTTATTTTTCGTTTTGTGAAAAGAAAAAATCACAATATTCCCTCATAATGTGGAACCGCTGTTCCCACAGATAACAGACAATATCGCGAAAACAAGTCAAAACATGCTCAATTCCAATACAGTTAAGTGCAGGTTAAAAAAAATTACATATATAACTAGTGTTTGAAGACAAGTCGGATAACATTTCAATGCACATGGAAAACAAATCACCATAAAACGTTGGACATTGAAGGCGTGTCTGAACGACGTGAATTATTGCTTTTTAAAATCCCTATAAAACTTAATGCATCTCATAATATGATCACTCATCAATGGCTTAGGGCTCTAACATAATGCGTGTGAAGTCATAAAATGTAACATTGTATCGCAACGGCCATCTTCTGGAGGTGTTGAGAGGCGCGCGGAAAATATTCAATTATTGTGCGCGGGCGCAGGTGAAACGGGCAGAGGTGGGAAGGGTACGGATTGTCGGCCATCTTGATTTACGACAGAGTGTAAATCCTGAGTGACATTTGTGAGTGAAGACGAGTCGTACACTGATGCTAGTTGAGAATTTTACTGCTAAACACGCTGAGTGGTATTCGAGATGTTAAGTTCCATCGGCGTCCGGACTAGCGTTTCTTTCTGAAAGTGTTACCGCTACGATTCAATGTAATGCAAGTCTAACGTATACACGTAACTAAAGCGTGTGGTGGAAATTTCATGAGTTTTGCGATAGTGCATTGTTGGAACATTCAACGGTTATAAACTTCACATATGATGTGTTCTTCAGATCATACAAATTTTGTGTGTGAATTATTTTGACATTTAAATATGTCGTTGGTTTCTTTTCTTTTTATTTTGGATGATATTGGTAAAACTGTTTAAGTGCGTAGTAATATTTTTGTATAAAATTAATGAGATATACGGGCATCAGAGAAGTTTTGAGGAGTAATTTTGCAGAGAAACTTAGATATTTAACGATTGAATAATCAAAACGATATTTAACGATATTAACGATGTTTAGATATTTAACGATGAATTAAAATTCAATTTGGTAAGTGATCGGTAATACGATGCGAAGAAGAGATTTTTGACTTATCTAATTAACCAAAATTTGTATAGACTCTAGATAATTGTCTGCTATACATAATTTATTACAAGAAAATTATGAGGGAAACATACACACAGCCTAAGACGTCCATTAGATTTATTTTCACTAAATATTTAATACTACAGTTATTAGAAGAAAAGAAAGGACAAATTATAAAAACTTGTAATTTGATTAGATTCCAGACAAGTGATTTTTAATCAAACTGTTTAATAGTTAGCTTCTTTCACAACTTAAAGCTTACTTTTTTGAAAATATTGATACCTAACAAACTCTCGCATGAATAAATATCATTTTGACGAGCAATAAAAACAAAACTCATCTAGACATTACGACTCAACGTAATGTGATGATGAAATGACAGCTACACAAAATGATTTAGTCATGAGTGTCTCGCCGTTTGCTCCAGTTCAATATTAAATTATATCTATTTGACAACACTTCTTTAAACTTTCTCTCTGTTCTTTCCTTAGTTTTTGTACAAGTCAGATACATATTAATCTCCAGTTAATACAGAAATTACAATAAATTTTATATGTATTTTTGGCGAGTAGGCTAACTTCTATATAAAGTCTTATATATTATTAGTTATGGCCAGCTTTATTCATAAATTCATTAAATTTCCTACATAGTAATTTTACTATAATGAGATTGCGGTACTGTAGCAGACAACTCGCTATATTTTATTCGCGAAATGTAGGATGTAATGTAATTCTTACTTCCTCCGCTGCCATTTAGTAGCAAGTAATGACGGTTTTTGGTTCCTTATGATTAGTTCCTTAGACAATAATTATTTATTTATATGGTCTTCGAAAGGAAATAAATATACTGTGTACTGTTCTATATCTAAACACCCAGTTACAGTGTACACTATAAGTTGTGTAGTGTTTGAAGTGTTAAAAGAAATTTTATTTTATATTAAAAAAAAACTAATAATAATAAATTATCTGTTTTCTGTTGTTATATATTTTGTTATCAAACTTATTACAATGTCAATGTAAACAGAAATAAGTTATTTTTCAAATTTAACCGTAGAGTCATAAAGAGAGTTTTTTTAAAAACTTGTATCGAACGGACAAAGAAAAAAGTCCCAAAAACATTAGCGTCAAGAATTGGTGCACGCCACCGAACCTGGCCCGAAACTGTCCACACTAATCACCTTACATTATGATGCAGTGTTTTGATGACCACGTCGGTCGCAACGAATCGCAGCTCACACTTCACTCGTATACTATTTCATATTCAAATAGCTACCAGCGTAAACAGCTCCCCCTCTCCCCTCCCGCGCGTTAAAACATTTGACCCAGCAATGGGAATTCGTAATATTCTAAAGTGTCACCATTAAATGGTCGGAGTAACCGATCACATAATGAATTGACGTTGCCACTAATGAACTGGAACTAATTTCCGTATTGGGAAGTGAATAAGTCTGATGTTGAGAAGGTCGTGTTTGATTAAAAATGTCTAAGTTTACTTATGATGTTATTAATATATTATTTCACATAGCGATTGAGCAACTTGTCATTAAGTTGCTTCGCTTAGTGCATGACGTCTGTATTTATTAGTCTCGACAATTTTTCTCTACAACAATACATTACATGAATAAATTAACCATCATCATCATGTTAAATTAGTTTGAGGTTACAGTAAGTATATTAGCCAATACAACTGTTATCATCACAAATCATCTTGATTAAGTTATGGGAACATATTTTAGGATAATAAACATATTCATAGAGAGGAATCAACTTGAAGTTAGGTGAATTCCGTCAGCCAGTCTAGAAACACAGGCATCAGAAGTTCGTGAGTAAAAAAGTTAAATAGAGTGGGATCTGGAAAGTAGTGGTAGGATACACAGAACTTTGCATTCATTTGGTCAGTCTGGAGGCAATGACCTCTTACAGAAGACCACGATGAAGTATTGTGTGCTGTTGTGTTATGTTGTGTGAGTAAGGGATGCCACACGCAGCCCATTTCCTTATCCTTTCCCAATACCTTATCCTTAATCCTACTATGGTAAGCAACGCAGTTATAGCATTCGTGGCGTTGCTTATGTTATAGGCGACGGTAGCCACCAACCATCAAATGGTCCGTCAGCCTGTCTGTCAATTTTAATAAATGGACAAAGTCAGAATGGAGAAATGTCATCAGAATTCCTTAAACACGCAACGTCATTTAAGGTATTTTTTGTACGGGGAGGGTAATAATGCTATGACTAGGAAACGCAGGGTGCACTGCCAATAAGTTTCTTATAAGGTATATTTGCTTGAGAACCTAAAGGAAATGACTTTCTTCTTTTTATCAATCCATTATCATAAACATGTCTATTTTGGTGAATAATATTGTTGCTTTTGAGCAATATCTTTTTACTCAGAATACTCCCATATCTAACTGTGAATTCACTGACAGAGAAGAACGGAATTCGAGAGATTTTCTAAGCATATTATGTGTTACTCTTTAAATAAAGAACTGTTATGAAGTGTGCACATGAGTGCAGTGAAGATCTGAAACGATTTCTATGATTTTACAACGCGTTGTTGTGCTATATGTGGGCCAGTAATGGCGACGGACTGCGCGAGCGCTGAGCAACACAATGGAACAGTAAAGTGCGAACGTCGTTTACGGCCTTCTGCGGTTTGGAAATTAAAATCCAACTTGCCCGATCCGGCCGAAGCCGGGCCGTCGTATGACAAGAGAAAAGTGTTTGCCGATTTACTGATGGAAGCTTAAAGAAATCTCACCGATTTGAAATCATCGATGGTGTGGCTGGTTATTAAACTTCTGACTCTAGCACCAGGTGGTTGTTCTGGCTCTGATTTGAGGCTGTTTTTCGAGGCTATGCATGAGTATTAGATATGTGATTCGCGTTAACATAAGTAGTTGCATGTATGTATTTGAAATCTGGATGACTTGATGTTGGAATGAGCTCCATGGTACATCTGTTTTGTTTGTCACACTTATTTTTTCCAATAAAGTTTTCCACTGATTGAAGCGATATAAAAATATTATTAACTTATTAATTGATCAATTAGCAACAAACGTTTCAAAAAGACGTAAATCTGTGATCTCATATTTAATAACTCGTTCTTACTTACTTAGATTCTAAAAATATGTTTAAAATATTGAGTAATGGATACCAACATTGAATTTACTTCGGATCACGAAAGCTGTGTGAATCGCAAAGAGTTTTCACATTCGTGATTCAGAAATGTTGCCTCCCTCACCGCAAACCATTATTTTGTTTATTGCTGTCTCCAAGGCGGAGGACGTGAGGGGGAAGAGTGAAGATATGGTAAGCTTAATAGCGTGATCGTTTAGCGGAGGTTTTCTTTTATTCGTTCCATCATAACGGATATCATTATAGTCAAGCATTGCACCGAGTTGAAAGGATGGGGACAGTGTGCTGCTTTCTACCAATTTCTTCTTCACGGATTAATCAGTGGCTAATTGTCTTTTATTATTATAAATTATAACGGTGACGGTGAAACAATGACTTCTAAGTATTTATGATTTATCAAAAAAGTATAGCTAAATATGTGTATGGATAATGTACGTATCTATTACTCATTCACTGAAACACAACAATATATTACTATAATAGCGACTCGCCCTCGGCTTCGCACGCACGCAATTGATTTCTAAAAGTTATATATATACTTTGATACGGTTTTCACTAGAAAACCGTATCAAAGTCAAAGTTTATTTATTTATTTATTTAAATCAGCAACAGCCTAGCACACTAAACATTCCAAACTCTATCGCTTCATATCTAGACCCAGTATGGTGCAACAGCTAGTGTACTATAAATGCAATACGAAATACTATCCTGCCAATAATGTTGACTCCTTTTAAACAGGATAATCCTGTGAAACAGTTGCAGTGTATATCTCTAAGTGATTATTCGGACGATAGGGGACAATAGAATCTGTAATCTCGTTATTAGACGGTAAGCGTACGCAAATCATGGCGCCGCCGCCACGCTCGCACAGGATTAACCAATTATTATCCACCTCCACCAATAATAGTTAAACCTGATTGTAATACTGGGAGCGTCAGTTAATGTATGACTGTTTAGTTAAATGAGTTTCAAGTTTACTAGGTACTAATAAATATAGGTGAAAGTCCTCCTGTCTGTCAGTCTGTACTTATTATGTTTGCTATGATCTCAAAAACTATTGAACGGATTTTCATGCGATTTTCACTAATGGAAATTGAAAAGAGCGTTAGGAAGCTTTTTATATATAATTTGCAGAAAAAAGTTCACTCGCGGTCGCTAAGTAAGTGATACATATTTATAAAACGTGTAATTTGATTCCTAAGGAAGTACCTCAACAATTTTTGTTAGTATGGAATATAATTAAATCCTAGTCGATGTTAATTTAGGTATTTAGATGAAACATGCTTACTTTTATAATATTCAGTCTTATTCAAATATTTCACTATACCTAATATAGAAATCTAGCAGTTACAACTCAACGAATATGGTAAAGTCAACATATTCGTTTTCTGATTGAAATTGTTAGTAGATACTAATAAGCAAAGCTTTTCTTGTGGGGGTACGTGGGGGCGCGCAGAGCCTCCAAAGGAGTTACTTTTTTATATTGTTACTCACTTAAATATAAGTTCACGTTTTATTTCCAAAGATATTATGCTTTTAAACAATAAAAAAATAATTAACTTCAATTTTTTCCTCTAAACACAATGGCAAGGAATAGGGAAGGGGTACAAATGAAATGAAATGACAAACAATGCCTGCTATTAAGTATAGTTAGTAAAAGTAATAGACACACACATTGATTAGAATATTGGAGTCGTAAAAGTACTAACCTCTTCCACTTCTCCCGACGAACCTTAGGTCATTAAATTTAGCAACTCTGCCCTTCATCACAGCCTTATTGTTTCTCAGTTCAGCGCACCAATTCTCATCGTTACCGGCGGTGACAGTGACTTCAGTTCCGTCGGGAACATCTCCAAGAGCCACCACCTTGAATCCGCCAGGTAACGTCTTATTCGAGCGCCAGTGTTGTGGAAGCAGCGAGCACATGTAGTCCGGGCTACCAGTACGAACTGTTGACAATAAAAAAAGTACCTATTACAATTACATTTCTTTTTTTGCTAAGGGCCTCTTTCACTAACTACAAGTGAAGTGTTGATTAGTTACTTTTAGAAATAATTTTGTTTTATTAAATTATGCACTCGGTTTAGTGCATCCTTCGATAAGCGAATTTTTTTAATTTTTTTTTTAATGTTTTGGACTTTAAGGTATATCAGCTATATTATTCCCGGTGACAGGTGACTTTAAATGACGGTTAGCCTACTTGACAGGTGGTGAAAGAGGCCCTAAGTTTAATAACTTTTCTTTTTTTGCTAAATTTAAATTTTAATTTTTGTAGCTATGCCAGGGAATACAAACTGCGATCCAAAATCATAGAATGGGCTACCTGAAGTAAGGTGTGTTAGATCTGTTAGATTTGTGCTGTTAGAAACCTATTTGATGAATAAATATTTTGATTTGATTTTACATGTTAGACCATATTTCCCCAATACAAAGCGCCAATTTTGAGCTTAAAAATTATATCTATTTATTACATATGTTATGGTTACAGACATATCTGTAAAAAATCATGGTAAAAATCGATAGACAGGCAGATGGTCCACTTGTTTGTATAAGTGTCTTCGTTATCTATATTTACATATTTATATAATATATTTCTGTATGCAGAAATATATTATATAAATATGTAAATATGTCTACATATAAATATGTGCCTTGGTTGGTGTAAATATACAAATAAAATGGAATTATTTAGCTTTCATTTCATAATAACAGGCCCTTTATTAATTTACATTAACTTTACATGCTGCTCGTGAATCAATATAAAGTCTCAAGTGGGATTTAGCTCGCACAGACAGCTTTCATGTCTGCGTAGCTTTATATAGTATTGCTAGCCCCAAAAATTAAAACTACACTATCGAGAACAAATTAAAATTAAAAACAAATCGTGATCACATCGACCACAAGAATAGTTTTAATATGTGGTATTAAATATTAATGAAACGCTTGATAATTCAAAAACCACAAAAGGCGCCTACCATTCATATTCAAATAAAAAAAAAATACAAAAAAAAACTTTTTTGTTTAAGAAAACAGTTAATAAATAATTATAGCATATTAATTAATTCTTTTATAACAAATATATTTTTAATGGTAATTTCAAAATTTATTAAATTACACATTGAAATTATTAATTTTAATAATTAATTAACTTTTAGATCAATTTTCGATTGTTAGCAAAATATTTCAGGCAAATAATAAAGCATTAATGAAAAGGACGCAGCGCATACTCCTAAAAAAAACACGAAAAACAATCCTCTTTACATAATTATTATAAAACAAAGTCTTGCCTGTCTGTTCGCGATAAACTCAAAAACTACTGCACCGATTTTCATGTTACTTTCACCAATGGATAGAGTGGTTCTCGACGAAGGTTTTAGTATATAATTTACAAAGTTACGCGGGCGAAGTCGCGGGCAGTAGCTAGTTAAATATTAAAAACATCAGTATGAATTCTGTTGTGTTTTGGTGAATAAGGCATGCCTTATCTCTTAATAATATAACGTATCCCTTATCCTGAATCCCAATATGGTCGACAGTGCACTTGCAGTAGCTGAGGCCTTGCTTGTTTTATAGGCGAGGGTAGCCATGCCTACCATCAGCCTGTCTTTCGACCTTTTCATAAAAAAATAATAGTGAATCAGTGTAACAGTAATTTATTCATCATCAGCTAGTACGAGTATTTTACTCATACTACTACTACTAGCGTACTAGAGTACTAGCGTGTAGTGGCGCCCGCGACTTCGTCCGCGTTGAAAAAGAAAAAAGTAGCCTATCCTGTGTCCTGTACGTCTAAATGTTTATCTACCAAGTTTCATGAAAATCAGTTAATTCGTTTAAGTTATGGAGGTACATACATACATACATACATACATACAATACCTACACTTACAGATTTATCATTAGTATTGATGATTGATTGATATTGATTGATAGCCTGTTACTCGCTGATAACGTAGCTTTCTCTAGGTGGAAGAATTTTTAAAATCAGTCCAATAGTTTTTGAGTTTATTCATTACAAACATAGAAATCTTCTCTCTTTATAATATTAGTATTGATATAAATATATAATAGGTAGTATAGAAATTGATTTCAAAGAAATGTAGATGCTTGAAAAAAGATTCAGTGTATTTTTACTGCAGATGTTAAATTGCATATCAAAACTCGTATTAATTAAGTAAATGTATTTATTGGTTATCAAATATTTATAAACCGGGAACAGCTAATTGGTGACACTCAGGCGATAAAGCTTAGCACTCGATTGGACAAGGAAAAAAATACACTTTATATTGCAATAGTTGTTAAGCAATACGTGAATCAGCACGAAAACCAGAGCTGCAAACGTTACGTTAACACGTCAAAAATATTTTTAAGTTTCCGGGACTTTGTATGTTTGGCGACCCAAATTTTAAAACCGACCTACCTACAAAGTAATGTATTCATTTTATTAAGGTATAGTTATGACTGAATCGAAGATCACACACGTTGATAAAAAAAATTGACTTCTATTTTTTTTGACTCATCAGTTCTTTGTATGCCGGTTTTGTTCTTACTAACTCAAAATTTTCTTACTAAGTCAAAATAGTAAATAGTTCTATAGATTTTATATGATAATCTTTGGAACAACTGCACATATTTGAAAAATTCCTTCACCATTTGAGGGGTACGTTATTTATTTCTCAGATAAAACAAAAATCGCCACGCTTGTAATGATTTTGTCAAAAACCCCCCTCTAAATTTTTCACAACCACAGACTAACAATGTTCACAACAGTGAAAATAATACGATGAATTAAACTAAGTATTAAATATTATTAAAATCAGTTTGTGACAAATAAAAAAGTACTCGAAATAATATAAGTTTTCTTACAAATCAGAGCTTTTTCCGTACGGAAATTCCCATTGTCGTAAACTAGATCTAAATTTAGATTAAGTAGGTTTTACCTACATATTAAGAAATAGTACACATATACACTGTTATGTTATGTTTTAATATTATGTAAAGGAAGGCTTCTAGGTAGGTAACTTGATGGTAGGTTACAATTTTTTGGTCAATTTTTCTTTCCGTAAGAACCTTCCTCGGACTTTTTCAGCCATGTTCGAGTTATAAGCTTAGCAACAGATTTATCATTAATTCTTCATTTATACAGATTTTATTCTTTACCAGCTGAACCCAGCCATGGTTCCTGGGATTGCACACGGGGCGCGGCGCGGTACTGGACACTGCTTATACAAATTGCACCTTCGGTAAGACAAAGGCATAACTTACAAAAAATTTTTAAATGAGTCAAACTTAAAATATATACAGAAATGTCTTAAAGACATTATTAAATTAAAAAATATTTACAAAATTATGGGGCTTATTTGATGAAGAAATGTTTAAAAGCAATATAAGCAGAAGGATACGAATTGAATGCAAAAAAATTAACTCTAAGTGGCTCTTCTGTAAAATTACAAAAAGTGCAGTTATGCCCTTGTCTTGCCGAAGGTGCGAAATATACATTAGTATAATATTATACATAATGTATTTGCATTTTTTAAAATATAAAAAGCCTAAGTTACTCCTTATTTTATTATAATAAAATTACAGATTAAAATAATTACAGATAGGAATTAATCCTATCTGCCAGTGAAAGTCCCGTCAAGATCGGCCCACCCGTTTCGGAACACATCTGACATTTTCTGTTTCTGTTTTGTTTTTGTACCTATAGTTTCTGTCACCCTGTTAGGTTACGTTTGCATTTATTACGTGGATAGTTCAAGTGGCTAGTCTAAATAAATAAACATTAATATATAACAAATTAGAACGGTTTAAAAATAATAGAGTGTTTAGTAGAAACTTCTAATTAAAGAAATACTTTATAAAAAGTCGTGGGAAATACCTAAGTACCTATTCCTAAATTTAATAATTAATAAACATCGTCATTTTTATTAGCATATCAGATTATGTAATAAATAACAAAATACAGCGCGTGATTCATTTAGGTATTTTCTAAAATCCAAGTCTTAAATAACCTTGACATTTCGCGTGGGACATTTTCACGCGAAGCGTGTTAATATCGCTCGAATAATTTCTATGAATTTTCGACGAATTTTCTAGCTAGATACATACTACAAAATTTATAAGTTTTTTCATGATTTATCTATCTAAATAATAAATTTATAGGTACCATATAAATACACATTATAAAATAAGATAGCTATCCTCTTAATCCTACTGTAGACGGCAGCGAGCTTGCAGCACCTGTTGAGTTGCTTGTGTTAGAGGCGACCATGGAAGTAGGAATACCAGTAGTAACAGTTTCTAATTACATGTAGGCGACGGTGACCACCTACCATCAGGTGGACCATCAGCCTGTCTGCCCACCTTACCATACTTGAAAAGAAATATTAAAAGCAAAGACGCGAAGTTTCATAAGCTTTAAAAATTACTTTGAGGATTGAACAAAGAAAATAAGTGGTAGTTTCGTTCCAAAGTTGTTAGACGTCTTGAAAAATCATCGTGTAACGGGTTTGAAAGTCATAAAAACCATTAATAGGTAACCGTGGTTTCTCTATTTACGGAAGCCGAAGCTATCTGTACAAATTATATACAGCCGCAAACCGCGGGCGGGGAGTGCGGTCAGACCAGAGATAAAGGGTTCTTGGGCCCCGATCGGGAAAAGCGACCTTCAGCCAGTCGTATGCGCAACTTCACTATTGACTCTAAGTAAGTCGTCCAAATTGTACTTTTACCTTGAAAGTTATCCATACTGATATTTATTACAAAAATGTGAAAGTAATTCTGTCTGTCCGTTACTTTTTCACGCCTTAATTATCAAGCAATCGTCATGATATTTTGCATATACATAAAAGGACATAAGGTACTATTAATTCAAAAATAGTTTAGTAGTATCACGTGAAAACTACTGAACGGACTTAGATGAAATTAGGCACACAGATAGTTGATTACCTGGATTAACATATATGATACTTTTTATCCTCAAAAATGTAAGGTTCCAGAGGGAATTGGGCGCACTTTCGAAGTGGTGGCGCCACGTCGCGTCGTCATAGCGATAAAATTGCCAGGCGTTACTTAGATATTTTTTTATTTTTCAAAGCAGACAAAGTCGCCGACACCAGCTAGTGTAAATAAATTGAAAAGATAACTGTAATTTAATGACGTCCTTATGTTTGTTCAATTAAGTATGTATGTGTATGTGAATATTTAGCATAATACTTATATCTAATTATGTTTCCAGGTACAGCATAATATTACGTGATACATTCGTTTATTTTATCATAAGAAATATTAATATTTAATATGCAATTTAGGTATGCATTAATTGTTGTAGTTAGCGTCTTATTTCTATAATTATGTCTTATTCTGAGATTTGTTATTTGTTTGTAATGAATAAACTCAAAAACTACTGGTCCGATTTTAAAAATTCTTTTACCTATAGAAAGCTACATTATCAGCGAGTAACATAAGCTATGTTTTATAAAGACACAGTCGCGTGCAATGTTTATATTCATCATTGAACATAGTGAAATTACTTCTTATAATGAAAACGCGTTAACCCAGATAGTGATCTTAAGTTAGCGTTGATGTCTTTTGTTCTAATTGTATAAGGTCTTCGTTACATTTTATCTTATAAGTATTAAAGACATTTAACTATATTAAAAAATAAAGAAAACTTAAGAAAAACCTTTAATTTTTGAATGGATGTCTTTTTTAATAGCTGTTTCTTTTGAAAGAAATATTTATTTAAAATACTTCTTAAAAATACAAATTCCTTGCAAGAAAGAAGTTTTGGTAGTGTATTTTTGAATACTAATAATTATAAAAAAGGTATTGCAATTTTAGATTAACCGATATATTTAAAAAAGCATTTTTTGTACAAATGTTTTATTTATATTTTTATTTTAATCAAAATTTCTAGGTGAAAGAATTTATAAGATAAATTCAATAGTTTTTGAGTTTATTCATTAGAAACGAAAATACAAATGTTAAAATTAGCGCCTGTTTCACAAACGTCAAGTAGGCCCAACTGTCATTTAAAGTCACCGTTAACCGGGGATAATGGAGCTGATATACCTTTGTTTGTACGGTAAACGTCCCAAACATTAAATAGAAAATAATAAAAAAAATCGGCTATCGAATGATGCAGTAAACCGAGTGCATAATTCAATATAACAGAAAATGATTTCTAAAAGTAACTAATCAACACTTTACTTGTCGTTTGTGAAAGAGGCCCTAAGACATAATAAAAATAAAAAATACCAAAATCGGTCCAATAGTTTTTTACTTTATTCAAACGTAGATTTCCATAGATAAAGAAATATTGCTTATAAAATAGGGCAAGAGTTGAGAAAATTGCTTACCGAGATCGGGATGTTCTACGAGAGTTTTATCGATGATGGCCTGAGCCTCCCAAGGCTCCACATCGACCATCTCTCGGCGGCGACGGCACCTCGACTCGTACGGAAGGTGCATCCTCAATTTATCATCACACGCTGTCACTCACTGTCCTACCAAACACATCAACAACAATCCTTCGCAAGCGACGCACCAATGGACGCTACACACCATTAATTGTCCTCAAGGTCAAACTTACACTTACTTGTCTCTTCCAATAAATAATAAAATTCTTTCTCCAAGAATTTTATTTGATGACTAATTTATTGTTCGATCATCGAGTGTGGTTTTGTATTGGCATTAAGCCAATTTCAATATCTTCTTTTATGATCACTCCTTTCCAACTTAACTTTTAGCTTATTAAAGTTAGATCTTACAATTAACTTATCTTTGGACAATTAATATGTTTCTAGTAATCAGTCTCACAAGTCACATTAAATGAAGCTGTCCTTATTTTAATAAAATAGGCAATTTTTCACAAACAATACCTACTCTCTATACAATTGTTTTTATTCTATTAATAATGATTATACACTAATAAAATGCTGTCTTCAAACAATAATAAATATATTTTCCTCCGCGCCGCGATAACATTCTAACGTGCGCTTAGAGACTTTGCAGCGATTCGGTTTTAATTTAACTGTCGTCATTTTATATATGAGTCACATCCGAAGGGTTTAGTGAGAGACTGTGCGAATTGAGCATTCGGACTTGTTCCGGCTGTGTTTTCCTAGAATTATCACGGATTGCAAGGCTCTATTTGGACGCTGGTTGTAATCTTTCGTGCGCCTACGCACGCTCTGTCAACATCAGCTGAGAGCGTATTGTAATTATTCACGATATTTCCCCGCGTTACGTCAACGGCTTGCCGGCGATGTTTTTGTGTGTAAATAACGTAGCGCCGACGTATCTCCCAGCACAACAGGTATTTACCGCGCTCGTGAGTCAGCGTACAGTGTAGCCGCTCACGGAATCGAACGCGTGTACTCCGGCCGCGCGATAGACGACAACTGAGCGTCCGCCATTCTGTCACTCGCTGCCTCCATCCTCTGCGGTCAATCTGCGGTTTAGCCACGCTTCATTTGTCGGGAAAATGTACTGTCAGACCTCCCTTTCGAACCATTACAAATTTGAAACAGCTAGAGAGAGAAGCAAGAAAGTTTTGTCGTTAAATATTTTTGTTTAGTTCCATTGTTCGAAGGGAAATATTATAAGCTTTTTCGTTCTGAAGTGTATGTCTCGCTCTTTTAAAGGTTTAGTGGTAAGATTTAGTTAACGTACAAATATTTAATTTTTATATTAAACAACTATATTTTTCATTATTATTTCAAAATATTTTAATAAAAAAAGCTGTTATTTAATTGTAACCTTAATTTCACTTTAAGCTAAATGCAAATTTCATTATAATTACAATGTCATAATCTGTCTGATTAGCTACCTAATTAGTTTGAATAGCTACCCCCAATTTAGGTTTCCCACAAAATTGAGATATTTTGCAGTTTGTCGACATACATAAATACATGTATATTTAGCAAATCATTTTGTTAGTAATGAAGCGTTGTATTTTGTAATGGTGTTTTATTAATGTGATAAAACAATAGTAATAAAATTACATCTTCACTTACAGTATTCGTTGAGTCGCTTCTCGAGATAGCGCGGGGGCGTGCATTTCGCTGGGCGGGGCGTCCCGCCTACCGTCTGAAGACGCGCTGGGCGGAAAAATGCTGCCCGCATCACCTGTTGAATGAATGAAGCATCAATGCACGTGTTTTACTATAAACTAGGAAAATATATACTACCATAATATATTTTGCAATGCAATATACCTAATATATACCTACCATACCTATGTATAATAAATAAATAAGTAAAAGAGGCATATTTTTATGTAATGTAACAGACATTAAATATTTTTTCAAAAAATGTATTTGTACATATTATGTTACCGATGTGAAAAAATAGTTATTAGAATTTTTGTCCCTTTGTCTGTTGCTGTGCTTTTTAGAATAGTAAAAATTCAAAAGCTTGATTTCAATTAAATAAATTAATTAAATTGCCATAATATTTTTAAATATTTCTTTTAAACTCGAAAGTATAAGTTTTAAGTTCATTCACTTCGACTTCCTTCGTTCTTACCTTGATACCTTACCTTGTTTTCCAAGTTATAGGATTGGTAAAAAAATCTATTAGGTAAATAAAATTATTTTTTCTGCAATCAGATTTTCCTGTCCAGTCGGGTTATACCTACTGACTGCTGCACGCGACTTCGGCTGCGGTGGAAAAGAAAAATATGACACCTTAGAAAATAAGTACGATATTTTTTTACCCCTGTGACAACTCGGGAACCTAACAATTATCGGGAACCCTGGATAAAAAGTATGCTATTTTTTTTTTAATCAGGTAATAAACTATCTGTGTGTCAAATTGCATCCGAATCCGTTGAGCCGTTTTTGCGTGAAAAAATAACAAACATCCATACATCCATTAAGCGTTTCGAATTTATAATTATAGTAGGATTTCAAGGTGGAAATGATTCGATTTGAACGTTTTGTGTCCTCTTGTGTAAGACAAGCAGCTTAAGTTTTTAAGCTTATGCAGCTTAAAAACTAAAGACCATAAAACAAAAAATCCAAAAAAATGTTTTTATTGCAAAAATACAATCACAATCCTTCATATTGTGTGTTGCAAAAAGACTATTATGGTTGTTTTATTCCATATTTAGTATATTTTGATCATTTTTTATACATTCAAAAGTAACTTATATGCTTAATTAAATGCTACTTAAAAATAAGCTTCTAACGATGTATAATATGCATATATTTGATATACATATATCTAATAGGAAAAAAAGACAAAAAATAATATTTTTTTTACGATTAGCTCTCCTGTAAAAAGTGTAATTTTGATTTGTGGCCCTTTAGTTTTTAAGCAGCGATATTCCTTCTCTTGACGGGAAACTAAGGACCGACTGTCTCCCAGTTAAACTCTGCTCTTTTTTGTTATACCTACTTTCAAATTAACCCTATAAAGTGTGCTTTATTTACCTCTTATACCTATGTATGTAATAATTTTCCACATTCTGGATTGTTAGAGCTTTCCATATGATATAATATTGTGATGGGTAGAGGATCAAATGCTTTTTGGAAATCCATGCAAAAATGTAGTTGTGGTTTTCGTCTCTGTTCGTGTTTCTCAATGGGAAGCTTTAACGTGTGTAGGTGTATTGTAAAGCAGCATATTAAAAAAATCCACCTCTTTCATGGGTGTCTTTCCTCTAGTGTAGGGCTTCATTTTTGGTTCATAATTGAGGAGAAGTGGAGTGGAGAACCTACAGGAGTGGACTTTTTGGTCTGTAATTTATGAACATGATCAAACTGCTTTCCAAGTTTGAATATTGATTTACGGATTCATCTAGCCCAAAAAGGACATTGTTCTTGACATTGTCTTTTTTTTCTAAGAAATACAATCCTTTTTCTTGGTTTCCTAGTTTTTTCTTGAGATTATCGTATTGTTCTTCTAATGTTTTGAACTTATCTCCCAAAATGTTATTCACAATTCCCGTACTTGTTCCATCACCTTTTCTCTACTTATAAAGTGGTAGTATTTTGGTAATCAGGTTCATTTTAGATTTTTTTTTGAAGTGCGCTCAAAACTTCCATTTTTGTAAAATATTTTGTTGTATAATACTGATGGTGCCCTCTAGTCACTATTCGCCGAATCTTGTACGACAGATAGGTTGGGCGTTGGCCAGTCACAGCACTAATAAAATTGTTTTAGTTTAAGCAAATTGCAAGAGATGTCGCCTTTACTTTTTGCAATTTTGAATTTTGATTCTTTTAAGGTCCATTTCATTTTTTATTTTTACACGTAACTAATTTATTTCTAGTATTTTTTTTTAATAAGAACGTTGTTCTATAGTGCGATTTAGTCTGTATAAGAGTTTGCCAGCAATCAAATTACCACATACTGTAACTATTTATCCTATCTATATTATTCATTTATTATTAAAATATGCATTTTGCAGTACTGGCCATTTTTAATAAAAATAATTCTTATTTCGCTATCAATTCTAATTTCAAATAGTTCAAATTAATTTTATTTTAAAACATGGCCTGCCACCTATAAAAATAATAAATTTTTCCGCCATCTGTTAATAGCTTGCAGAACCATATCAAACCGAAGAGTATTGAAATATAGCTTAGTACATTGTAAATTTGTTAGATGGCGCCATACACTTTTTAATTATGAACTAAAAATGGTGGTGTTGATTTTATTTTTATTGAGTAAAATTAAAAATTTGTTAAAAAATACAGTGCATATGTCAGTGCATTTTTTACTATAAAAATTTGAAATGGACAGATTTATAAAAAAATTAATTTCTGTTCTGAGAAATAAAATAGTAAATTATAGCACAAAAAAACCCTTACTTTTGACGAGTAATAAAAATTTTCAACGATAACTCATGTTTTTAAACTTATTAGCACCTCTTTCACCAACGTCAAGTAGGCTAAACCGTCACTTAAAGTCACCTGTCACCGGGAATAATTTAGCTGATATACCTTTGTTTGTACGGTAAACGTTCCAAATATTAAATAGAAAATAATAATAAAAAATCGCCTATCGAATGATGCAGTAAACCGAGTGCATAGTTCAATAAAATAGTAAATGATTTCTAAAAGTAACTAATCAACACTTTACTTGTAGTTGGAGAAAGAGGCGCTTAATTTACTTAAGTTCTGTGGTAAAAACCTCAATTTATTTTTCATATACACAATATTTAATAAAAACGGTCCAATTTTAAATCTGCTCGGTTAACTCGGAGTTATAAATGCTCATTTTGTCAGTTCAGTACCTGTTTTAGAGTAAAAATAAAAAAAAAAATTTTTTAGAAATCTACTAAGAAAGGTATTGTCATGTTAGTCGCAAATATTTTTAAGTAAAAATTTAAACTTGGTAACATTGTATAGATACCAGATTGCAATAAAACATAGTTGAATGCGTTGCGTTTCATTCAACCCATGTAAAATGAATAAGGATTTGGTCCAAGTAAATATTTGGATAGTGCACCTCATAATATTGCTCTGTCCGGGCATGGTCACGCCCACACAGAGCCAACAAAGACGACTGCAAGAGAGACTTCGCCAAAACTGCAAATTGTTATTTCCAGACGATTAAGTTTTTTCAAAAATCATTACGATATATTTTTAGTATATCGCAGGAACCCAACGGATTGTGTACCGAGCCACTATTAATCTTTACACAAAGAGTCTAGGTTTTTATTATGTTTGTGGAATGTGAAAAAAAACGACATCTTTGTTGATGATTCGTCGATACAAGGTATATATAGATACTACACAGATGTAGTAATACTACATCTATGTTTTATATAATTACTAGCCGTGCCCGCGTCTTCTTAAACATCTGTAGTTCGTTTTTTGAAAATCCCATAGGAACTTAATTTTTCACTTCTAGGTTTTCTAATATACCCATGTAGGTAATAAATAACATGTGCCCATCCAAACCCGTTCAGCTGTTTTTAAATGATTTAGTAACAAATATCCAAACTTATGTTATTATGATTTTCAATAAACATAGTCGCGGGCACAGCTAGTAGGAAACTGAGTCGCGGGCACAGTTATAGAAAATCCCACAGAAACCTAGGATTTTTCCAGAAAAAAATTTTAGGCAATTAATCCAGGAGATTTATTTTTTATTTTTTTATGTTAAGGTCGACAGACAGGCTGATGGTCCACTTGCTGGTAGGTGGCTACCGTCGCCTATAACACAACGTTATAACGTTATAAGGCGTTATTACGTTATAGGCGTTTGTTTATAAGTGCTACAAAGGTGCTGCCGACCATAGAAGGAAGGATAAGGGGAAGGGATGTGGTAATGGGTCTGGCATCCCTTTCTCACAAACCGAAACACAACAGCACATATGCTGTTATTTCACGGTGGTATTCTGTAAGGGGGTGGCTAGTACCATTAATATTTGTTGTTGTTTACACAACTTTGCATTATAATTTAGTACAAAAATCATTTCCGTGGCGACTTATCTCAAAAACTAAAAGTAAAACTTTAACCTCGATTTATTCAAAATTGGAATTATGCGACATATCACCTTCATCCACTCACGTCTTCAATTATATAAAACTTATCATTATAAAGAAACCCGAAATCATAAACATTTTTTCACCAAGTAAAAGATCAACGGATGAAAATAATCGTTAGACATTCCGTCTCCATGCGAAGCAAGATTTACGAAGCCAAAGATGTTTCGGTTATCATCAATGGTTTTTATTGTTACTCGCCGGAATATTTTCTATCAACATTCGCCATTTATTATCTCATATCTGAATGGCTTGTCGCATCGCGCCCAAACAAAGCTTTCTGAGGTGCACAATACCAGTTCAACGAGACCTTTAATATTCCGAGCGATTCCTCCGTAATGATCCACCGTTTGGAAGCAAGAGAGAAACAGGCCGGGTCTAGTTATGATGGGGAACGCATTATAATACGTTTAATGGCCTGTAATGAATGACATAACATCCATAAAGCGACAATACGGCCACTCGAACATGCCCCTTTATAATAAACACTTGATTTATAGCTGAACACCGCGAAAAGCAGAGCAATCTTTTGCACGTGTGGAGAAACGCCTACAGTATACAAGGAAAGGTGGAATGTGTGAAAAATATCATAATTCATTCCAACAATGAATTTCATGGCAAAAATATGGGCGTTATATGGCAAACCAGTTGTTTGTAAGTTTCAAGAATCCAAAATCATCCAAGAAATAAAGCTATGTTTAAAATTAAATAAAAATATAAAATATGTAGAAATAAGAAATATAAATTCTTAAGATCTTTTAATTTCTTAAGATTCTGAAGAAGATTTCTTAATTACAAATTATACAGTTTCACCCACAAATTTTATTGAACTCATTTTGAAGGACTTATTATTTAATTAATACGTTTTATGATTTAATATGTCTTTTATGTAAAAGTCCTTCAAAAAGTATATGTATACTTAGGAGGCAATTCAGAACTAATGATAACAAAATCGGGAGAAACTGTTTGACGCTGTTAAGTAATCCCAAATTTAATTACTCGACAGCTAAAGGATCAAAAGTTTTTTTGGTGTATATAGTACGAGTTCGAATGCGTTGGATAAATTCATATAATACGTTCAAATACATCATATTCATGTAAAAACACACCCCATTTTATTCCAATCCTATTTAACCCTCTTGTCATCATCAATCATCATCATCATCATCATCATCATCATCTGATTCATGAGACGTCTACTGCTAGACATAAGATATCAAGTCGTCTGTCCAACTTGAGGGTGACATCCTCCTCCTTTTTTTTTGTCGACGAGGACAGTCAATGAGGGGGAGTGTGGGACTCGCCCGGTTAAATTGACCTATCAACGCGAATATCCCGGATTCCACCATCAGCGATGGTGTGTGGGTCCGAGATCACAGCGAGGGACAGTGGGTGGACGTTCTACGCTGCGCTTGGTGATCCGTGGCCTACACTCGAGAACCTTACGGCCCTAGCGGCCATACTAAGTGACCTGCATATCATTGTCATTTCAACTTATGTTGGTAACTTTCGTAAGTCGATAGTTCTCCTCATTCCTGATTCGATCTCACAGTGTAACCCCGAGCAAAGCCCGATCATAGCTCGCCAATTAGCAGCTTGTGAATTATCTCAATTTAATCGAACCATTAGAAGCAGCATTTTCTTATTGCACCTAATAGTAAAGTATAAAAATATAAGCAATTACTTATATACCAACAAAAGATGCAGGCGATGTTTGATGTTTAAAAAACACAATTCGAAATTCAAGTTACACACACCCTTCAATGCCCTTGAAGTGTACCCATCACGGAACATATGTTTGATCAGACCGTATTTGCTCTTTTTATTTCGCTTTGTCGAGATAACGATCCCTTTGGCCGCGCGGATTCCACAATGCACAGACAGATGTCCAAATTTTATCTCACTTTTTTAAAGACGTCGTAAGCCTCCAATAAAAAGTTTAAAACTTATTCATACCGTACAACACCTACGTAACAAAGTATTGTCAGCGATTAGACAATGGCGGGGTAAATGCAACGTGAAATCTCTTGTGTAACTTATAATCCACTTAGAGGCATGTAGTCGCTTTTTGTCCAAATAAAGGCACGGTTCATTGGCTTGTAAAAAATAACGCTGCGGGGCACTTTATGTGTGCAAACAGAGGCTTATTTGAGGGGCTACGATAGTGCACTGCTGTAGGAACTACAATCAGTTTGTTATACCGACTTTATGATTCATAGAATTGTTTATTAAGAGACTTTTGACGGGAAAAGTTTTTTTAAGTTCCACTAATTAATTAAAATCAAAAATATGTATGACCTGGAATATGTATTTGTGAATTAACACTTTTGGTTACCATCGTACTGCGCCCCACAGATGAGGAGTTCGTCCGCATTACCTCCTGTTCGACCTATCCTTACTAAGGTAGGATTATCCCCACTGGTAGGTATAAGTGGAAATTTTTTCCACTTACCACCAGTACTTACCAGTACGGATAGGTGGAAATTTTCTTCCACCTGTGTCTCTATTTACTACGTAAGTGTACCTACTATTGAGACGAAAAGCCTTCTATAAATTATCAGTAGAACACTTGTTGGTCTTGTTGCATTTTAATAAATGTTACATAGTATTTATTACAAAGCAATATTGTAATCTAATGGGTATATAGAGAAACTTGAATAAGATGCCGCTGCGCTAAGTCGCGATGCGTAGAAACTTTAAGATCCCGCGGATGTGCAAACTTTGGAACAATCTCTCCTATGATATGTTCCCACTTAGCTTCAATATGAGCTTCATCAAGCGTACAGATCATCTTACAGTTCATCTTAATGTTTACAGATCATCTTTTCTGTAAACAAATTCCTGCAGAGTCGGCAGCGCTAATGTACCCCCTCTGGTGGTGCTTGTGTCCTTAGGCGACGGAGCCACCTACCGTCAAGTGGATCGTCAGCCTGCTTGCCATAATGCTTTTATAATTTAAAAAAAACAGTGGCACTCCGGGAGTGCCGACAGAAGTGAAAACTTGAACAATTACCTGTTTATATTTTGATAATTGTCAACAGAGGTGTCGGTTACGGCAACAGTGTCGCGAGTTTTATTTGAAATTACTGTGTTCTTTTGTAATTGTTTACAGATATGTCTGTTACGGTAACAGTGTCGGTAACGGTAACAGTGTCGCGATTTCAATGGTTTCTTCCCATCTCAAAAATGCCCAACACGCCTAAAAACTTTTCACTTCAAAAAAAAAAGTTGTTAGTACCGAAATTAAAAGTAACCTTTGTTTCAATACAGAATAATATAATATTATTAGTTCATTAGAATAGTCTAAAAATGAATTAAAATTGACACAAATCTTTAAAAAACATTCATCTAAGTATACAAATAAATAAGAAAAATAAATAAAAGGGTGAAATAAATGAAAACATAATGTAATAAACAAAAAGAATAGTGCTAATATTAAGGTTATGGGTTCGCATGAGCTCAGCTACTAAGCCACGAAAAGCCTCAAAGTGTTACGACGCAGAATAGAATGTCAGTAAGTGATATATGGTTAAAGCCAGAAAAGGCCATTTGACCACAGAGTCCGACGCCATTCAACACAACCTTCAACACTTTTTGTCACCTTGCTCCACAGAAAATTCAAATGCAGTACGGTAACTTTTAACAAATACACTTTCTAAGTATATTAAACAAATTTGTGAAGATATTTGTGTATTTGTTACATAATCACGAGTGGTCTAATATTTTAGTTAGATATAAATCTAGATTTAGAGGATTTAGAAGTTGCTCACTGGACTAAATTATAAACCTGTAATATCGAAGGTTCCAAGCCATATTCCAACCTTTTACCAATTATACAAAAAAAAGTGTTGAAACAAGAAATAAAACAAGTAATGATTAATTATTTAACTCATAAAACTGATTGATCTTTACTGATGCTTACGTTATAAAATAAACCTATGAGTTTATGAGTTAAAGAATTTGAGCTTTCTAGACTAAGTAGTTTTGGCTGGGCGTTGATAGAAGAGAAGTCAGGAAAAACGATATAAAGTAAAAACATTATTCACTGAAATAACGTTATCTGCCAATAAAAGTCGTGTCAAATCTGCTCTGTCTCTTGTCATGACTTTCAGACTATAGTCTACCCACTTTCTTTAAGGATTCCGTACATAGTAATCAGAGCACTATATGGTATACTGCTTTATATGATTCAGATTTCTGTGATCCTGTATGTTTATATACTGGGTTTTAATAGTATACTGTGTTGACACATATGAGCTTCAACGTTAATATCTTGCTCAAAATTGATTTATGCTCTTAAATAGTTGAATTTCGTGAGATTTATCCTTTGTCATTAACATAAAGGCATAGAAGGAAACGCTGGGAATTCTGTTTGCAAGTTTTTAGGTTTACAATAAATTGTAATTGAATACAATTGTGGGCACTTGTGCGCTATTTAAGGGGTAATGATTTATGATATATTTTTTTATCGGCCTCCTTAAGTAGCAGTATTAGCTAATGTTTTAGGTGTATTGTAAAACTTTTTAAGAGATTTACTTGGGGAATTTTTTTCTGGGTGAAAGTTAACCCCTATGTTCTTTTTTGGATTCCTGACAATGAACATGTACTTAAATAAAATTTCATGATGACCGATTGAATAGTTAAGGCGTGAAAGGATAACAGACAGATAGAGTTACTACGAGTATTGCACATTTGTAATATGATTTAGCGTACAACAAAAAATATACGCTTTTTTTAAACTGTTTATTTAAGTTAAACTTAAAATAACTGAGTGAACAAATCCAACACAAATCTGGATTGAGTTGGCCGCGACGAAGTTTATGTCGTGGGATATCAGTTCCCCGACTTTACCCAATAAAGGGTAACCCGTGATCCGTTAAGTAAACAGAAAAAAGGAAGGCTTGCGCGGCCCGCGAGGCGACGTAACGAGTAAATCACGGGTAAGCCCCAATACGCGGCGCGCCGCCCGGTATTGCTCGCTTAAGCCTCTAACCCCTTTAAGTTCACCTTCCGATATATCCCCGCCCCGGCTGTGCCGGATAAACGACTCGTGTGTCTCAATGTTTCTTTTTAGTGAGACAATACGACCTAATATAGGTAAATCAGCCTTTAAGTTCTGATCTAACTTTTAAATCAATTAGATGTTTTCATGTTTTGTATTAGCTTATGATATATAATGTACACACATACTTACTCAAGTATCTAGTATCCGTTGAATACCTAGAGCCCGTTAGAAAAGTGGTTAGGGTGCTTGTCTGTTCTATGGTACCCAGGTTCAATTCCCGGCATTGTTAAATGTATTAATCCCGGCGTGAAATATTAGCATGTGTGCTTTTGTGTTCGAATTATTGTGTTTGAGTTGTTGAATTCTTATTTGAAGCCCAATTAAAAATTGCATCTGAAAGTGAGGTAAAAATATAAAAAAGTTACGTATTTTATATGTATTTGTGGTTAATGAGCAACACATTTATCGTTTCCTAGGGTTTTCTGGGGGTATTATCGGCTGTTCTATTAGAGCTGCTCGTTGGCTATAAAAAAATCATAGGCAGTGTATAAACAGCAGACTTTAGGTCACATAGGTTTCGTTAAGCAATATAAGGGCCATAAAACTGGAACGAGCTTCGTAATCGGTTGGTTCCCGCACTGGCGCACCGACTCCGACCTCACTCTGTGACCCCGCATCACCAAACTACTTTTGGGAACAGCCTTTACACAAATTGATTTTAAATGGCGATTTATTTCCGCCTCATATCGCCGGTCCGATCTTCCTATGAGTTTTACGGGCGGCTTTACGTGGGGTTAAAGAAGTCGAAGTTATAAAACGGTTTATTTCTTTTTGGGACGGCACTTTACCGACCCTCTAATTATACAGGATTAACTATACGACCCAATTACACTTTATAAAGATATCTGGCTTTAATATACTATAGCAGCTTACACGTAGTATGTAATACGCTAAATTTATTTTATAGGTTCATCATCGATGTAAGATTCTTACAGTAGATTCTTTTTTCATTTGGTATTGCAGACTGATGTTGATGGTCATAATTTAAGATAAGTTAAGATTAATCAGTAACTATGGAAAGTTAGGTTAGCATTCATTAGATTAGACGTAGGTCTTTCCCAGCACTCGTCACCACTTCACCGGGTGGTCGCGAGAGAGTGACTTTGAACTTGCAGTTTCTTCTGATACGAGTATTATATTGGAAATATTTATGTAATTGACATAGCAATTGAATTTCGATCAGGGTTCGTAATAGATTTATCGCGATAATGAATGTTATTTTTTTTGGTTTGATAAAGGCAGCTTCCTTTTTCCTTTAGTTTTTAGGAATTGGATTTATCTGTGTTTCCATACGTGTGAAATCAACACTAGGAGATACGTCATTTAAGTCCAAGTTTTAAAATCTACACTTCTAAGAAACCGCTTTCACCGTACTTTTAAAGTCGTATGCGAATATAATAAAATGAAATATAAAAGAGGCAATAAAATACGAGAGAAATGGCGAAAACAAAAACTCTGGCAGTCTAAACGAGTTAAAAACTATGAGTACGTATACAACTGCGAATTTTTTTATGGAATTCCATACAATAGGTGATATTTGAAATAAAAAGTTTAGCTTTGACTGTGTTTCACCCCTTTGCGAATTTGTGCAATTACTTTATGAGCTCGCGTTCAATGGAGAGTTTTTTTGTCTGAGTTTACGACTGCACAGGGATCGTAATGTGGCCAGTTAAGTGTGAGGATGCCAAAGCTTTCTACGAGCTTTCGCAGTTGTTTTTTAACATGATCACTTAACACTTAGCAGTCATAGGATTCATAAAAGTTAAAAATACCCAGGTCTTCTAGTATATTATTCTTATATTGAACCGTGAGATTTTATTTGTCTTTTTGGGTAAGTATTATATTTTTCATAGATTATCTTGGGATGAGATTTTTAAATAGATCTTAAACCTACCTACTTAAACCTATGTAAACTTAAATATTTCCATATTTTGCTTCACCGTGTTTGCTTATACTGTTATCTTATATGCTTATATGAACTTACTATAAGTGGAAATTTGTTATTTGGTATATTATGTGTTCTATTCAACTATAGGTATATACATGCTTGTAATGTATAGCTGAAAAACTTCTTAATAAAAATAAATAAATATCTTTAGAAATCCTGTTAACAAGATTGCGTAAGAAATGCAAAGAAATTTGTAGAAAAATATACTATATCTATAAAATTGTATAAGATGCACCGGAATTGAGATCGATATATAACTCCGATAGGATGTGAGGATCTGACCTTTCAGTTCCAAGCTTACTTTACTTTAATTGTTCAGTTCCAAGCAAAATACCAGCGTTGTGACCTACTTTACAGGTCACATCATGCTGACTCAGCATTGCTGGTCCAGAAACCATTTTCTCGCTGCATTGACATAGGTATTATGTCTATTCTGTGCTTTGTGCTTAAAGAAAAACAAAATTTAATGAAAACACGTTTTGAATTTTATAGCTACAAGAAATTCTATAAAATTCGACAATTTCGACATAGGTATAGTTCAAAAGTAGTTTAATAAAAATTAGTAAATTTATTCCTCTCATTTCATGCATTTTACTAATAATATCAACCTAAAAAAATATATTCAAAAATATATATTAAAACATATAAATATTAAAACCTGCAAATTATTATGTATATTAAAACCTTCCTAATTTGACGTTCTTTCCATCAGTGAAAACCGCATAAAATCCGTTAAATAGTTTTTGAGATCATAACGAATATATACTTACATACAGACACAGAGATCGTCAAATTACAAAATTTTCTAATAATATTGCCTAGATTTATTTTTATTTTAGATTGATCAATTATGTACATATCTTTATAACTGTCTAGAACGTATAGTACCTGCTTTAGCAGGTTTAGAATTTTTTTGAGATATTGTAGTATTTATGGTGAGTCCAGACTCCAGATTTTCGATCTCCGGTCATTTCATGTACGGTCAACTTGGGTTAGATCGCTCGATGTCGCAACGAGATTGCACCGTTACGGAGCCAGCGTGGTCGAACAGAAACTATCGGCTAATAAAAATCCTAACGGTAACCCCTCGGCGGCGCATTTGCCGCCGAAAGGTTTAACTTTTATTGCACATTGACTTTCCTTTACCGACACAACCCCTACGTAATTGCAAGGGTTGAGCACAAGAATAGAAATTTTGCACAAAAAACGGTTTATTGTCAATGCTTTTTTACAAATTGCACAACTCTTGCAAAATACCAAAAATATATTGTTTTATTGCATAACAAATTTAAAATTGCGACAAAAGAAAAGTAATAAAATAGGTACAATATACAACCTACACTGGTGTTGTAGTCTGCTGCCTGCTAGTCGAAAACCATAATCATTTCGGAGGTGAAAAAAGCCATTTTTAATTTATTTTATTGACAAAACCCATGTTCTTCAATAAATACTATAAAAAAATTAAAATCCATTGATAAACAGGAAAGAGTAACGTACTGAACTGTTTTTCTTCTTCTTCTATTTATATAGAAATTAAAAATTATTTAAAGTTGGACAATGATAAAATATTTACTATATTTTATTAGACAAATTATTACAAGAGTTTTGGATTTTGAATTATTAATTTAATCTACTTATATACATATAATAAAACCGTAAACGTAACGTAAACGAACGTAACAAGCATAGAATAAAATCGTAACTCGTTATGTTGTACACTTATTGTGTGTTTATCTGTGCGTTTGTGCATGCTAATCTCAGAAACGGCTTAGCCGATTTGAATGTAGTTTTCACTAATGTATTGTTTATTACTTGTATTAAACTATAGGATACATTTTATTCTAGGTTCTTGTAGGATTTTCAATAAATGAACTAAAGCGCGTACGATGTTTCTGGCACCGGCTATAATAATAAACAGTTAGATTAATTAAATAATATAGTAGTCTTAGGGCCTCGTTCACCAACTACAAGTAAAGTGTTGATTAGTTACTTTTAGAAATCATTTGCTGTTTTATTGAATTATGCACTCGGTTTACTGCATCATTTGATAGGCGAATTTTTATTATTATTTTCTATTTAATGTTTGGGACGTTAACCGTACAAGCAAAAGTATATCAGCTCCATTATCCCCGGTTACCTGTGACTTTAAGTAACGGTTTAGCCTACTTGACGTTGGTGAAAGAGGCGCTTAGCAAATTTCAGCAGATATAGATCAATTGGGATCAATAAATTCGGGGGTTGGTTTATAATCCTTACATATTATAAAACAGTCCTCCGCCGCGTCTCAAAAACTATTGCACCGATTTTCAATGCTGTTTTCATCAATGGTTGGAATGGTTCTCGAGGAAGGTTTTAGTATATAATTTACAAAGTTAAGCGGGCGAAGTCGCGGGCAGCACCTAGTTTTTAATTATAGTTTGTATACTATTTGGTGATTAGAGAATGAGGAGGTGCGGTAGAATTCGCACGCATAAAAACAATTTTTACAACAATTACATACGATCGACCGTCACCACTTAAAAGTAGAAGTAATAATAAATCTAAGCTCCCAGCAGGAGTCTTTGCTGGAACGGCAATGCAAAGCAAATCTTAATCGCTTATACAATTTTTTGCTTCCGTGACATTTCTTGATTGAGACATTTTTGACCGCAAAGGCTTTACAGCGGGGGGTTGCGATTGACAAATGTTTTCACCTTCCGAGTAAGCCGATTGAAGGCGACAAACACATCGTTATATTTATACTAAGTGTAGCAGTGTTACACTCTTTCTTGTTATTCATTAGTTGACCTTACGAAGATCGCAATAAAGACTAAATTTGATTAGTTTAAATTTTGTAATTTGATGCTGTTTGAAGATTAAATTGTGAGTAAAAGTTGACAATTGTCTGCAAATAAAGATTTTGCGGTCAATGTGTTACAATTGACCAAATGATTAAGAACGACTGCAGGTAATTCGATTCATAAATGCTGCAAGTGAATTTTCACATGTATTTTTTTTAATATGTAACTACAGTTTTGTAAATATGCTACTTAATTTTTTTTTAACTCTAGACAAACAAAGAATAGTTTATCTCATATACTATACCTAATTCTGACCCTGATATACAAATAATATTTGTAGGGTAGAAATAATAACTGTAGTTGATATAATTAGTGCAATTTATAAATTAAGTGAAACATTTAGGACATCATAGATTTTTTTTTAAACTTATACTTTGGAGAATTCGGTCGGTAATAAAAGTCTTTCTTAATTTGATCCTTAACCACTAAAAAAATCCCTATCAGTATAGCGCTAGGTTTTGGTCCTGAAACCGAAACAGTCCAAATAACTCCTCTGAAGCAAACTTTACAGGGGAGACTAAAGACGTTATAATTTTTTTTTGTATGATACGAGAAAGGAAAAAAGACAATTTACATTGGAAATTATGGCTCGTATTAACCGATAGACCTTTTAAAAATTAAATTCTAATTGTAATTAAGTTTCTCCCGTATCAAAAAGTCATTTTCAATCAAAAGTGGAGTTATTCGTTTTGCGAATTACGGTATCGTAATAGGTCTTAATCAATACTAATAATAAATCTGTAAGGGTTGGGTCATGGAGTAAGTTACATTGTTTTCAGAGATATCGTGTTTATAGGCTCTATACATGATACTGAAACTAAATTGACGATTTTTTGATTTTTTTTCTGTATGTATGTATGTATGTATGTATGTATGTATGTATGTATGTATGTATGTATGTATGTATGTATGTATGTATGTATGTATGTATGTATGTATGTATGTATGTATGTATGTATGTATGTATGTATGTATGTATGTATGTATGTATGTATGTATGTATGTATGTATGTATGTATGTATGTATGTATGTATGTATGTATGTATGTATGTATGTATGTATGTATGTATGTATGTATGTATGTATGTATGTATGTATGTATGTATGTATGTATGTATGTATGTATGTATGTATGTATGTATGTATGTATGTATGTATGTATGTATGTATGTATGTATGTATGTATGTATGTATGTATGTATGTATGTATGTATGTATGTATGTATGTATGTATGTATGTATGTATGTATGTATGTATGTATGTATGTATGTATGTATGTATGTATGTATGTATGTATGTATGTATGTATGTATGTATGTATGTATGTTATGTTCCTCCATAACTCTTAAACGAATTAACTGATTTTTCATGAAACTTGGTAGATAAACATTTAGACGTACAGACACAGGATAGGCTACTTTTATCTTTTTCAACGCGGACGAAGTCGCGGGCGCCAGCTAGTAATTATATAATAATAAGGCTCTCTGCATTTTCTTATGATATAAATGATAAACAATTTTTTTAATAAACCTACCAAAGGAACTGAAAATAAATATAAATCGTTTGGATAAATTAATAAATGACTTTTTTTTCATATTTTTAACTTATCAAAAATGTTCCTAGTTTTTGAGTCACTGTTAATCTTTCGCAAATACATACTACAGTCCCTTAATAAGAAAAATCGACAAAGTTTTACAAGTTTTTTGATCTTATCAAACACTAGCTGCTGCCCGGGACTTCGCCCGCGTAACTTTGTAAATTATATACTAAAACCACTCTATTCATTGGTGAAAATAGCATGAAAATCGGTGCAGTAGTTTTTGAGTTTATCGCGAACAGACAGACAGACATACAGACAGATGCGGCGGAGGACTTTGTTTTATAATATGTAAGGAAGGATAACAATAGTCGTGCTATTTTTGTACTGTGCTGAACCTACTATTTTTGTAGTGGAAGTACATTTAAATGACTATTAAGATGAACGGCGTAAACAATAAGAAGCAATTAAGTGAATCTTCAGGGTGATTTTCAAAAATAACTGCTGTTCGAATGTTTTCCAAAATTAGTGTTAATTAGATGAGGTTTACATGGAAGTTTTACATTATATAACCCTAATCTTAGGCCGTCCATCTTAGTCCTCATCCTTGCTACTCGGCTGGTTGTTGGTCAAGAGCAAATCCATCTCTAATAAAAAAAAATCATCATACCTAATAATTTCAGCCGCAGGACGTCTGACATAGGTCTGCCCCATAAATTCCCAATAGGACCGGTCAGAAGCAGTTTCGATTCACCGTCGAACCTTATCTGGCCGTCTGTCCATCTTGTGGGTGAAAGTCTTACATTGGTGCTTCGAGAACCTTCCGGCCCGAGCAGCCGTCGACTCAATGTACTGTCCACTGCCACTTCAACTTACTGATCCGCCTGCTTATGTCGGTAACTTTGGTATGTCTACGGATATCCTCATTCCAGAATGGATTTTACAGTGTAACCCCTCCATAGCTCAACATAAACAGTGGCGGCGTCATCGTCACAGCGTCAACTGTTATTTAGGTGTTATATTTTTCATCTTTTAACGCGGCGAATTTGCGGGCACCAATTACAATAATAGGTATATACTAATATAAATTTTATAACAAAACATTAAAAGCAAGAAGAAGTAAAATCTGGAAAACTTTAAAAATGATTTCCTATGAATCATGTAACCCCAGCTTTATTGGACAGCTAATAAGCAATATAGCATTAGGCGACACATGAGGGTGGATTTGGCGACCGGTGGCGACCGGTGGCGGTACGGGTTCAGAAAGCGTGCACTCATAAAATTTTATCGCTCCTAATGGGTCGCTCGCTCTGATTTGTAGGGGCATCGGTGTCATGCCAACCTGCTTACATCCAATGCTGACACTTTTTCCTATCACCACAATTCATTGACATTTCTTTTGTATAGTTTCACATATAAATCTAAGAACGTGTTATACATGACCAATATATACATGGCAGTGAAGTATGCTGTTGTGTTTCGGTGAGTTAGTAAGGGATGTCAGAGCCCATTTACCCATCACTTCCTGATCCTTATCCTTCATCCTACTATGGTCGGCAGCGCGCTTGCAGCACCTGTGACGTTGCTTGTGTTATACCATGGTTATACCTAGGCAACTGTAGCAACCTACCAATCAAGTGGACCAAAACCTAAACTACATGTCCGATGTTAGGTGTTATACATTTTGTCAGACGTTATATAATATTTTATGTTTCAAAGCGGACGAAGTGGGAGGCAAAGTAAATGCTTTATGTTTGGTCTTGTGGACTCATAATCAACATTCTAGGTACTATTTATCTGAAAGTTTCTGACATTTGTTTAAGAAATCGAATAGGCCCATAAAGTACTTTGGGACTTTGTTTTATGTTCCCTAAAGAATTGATGTTCAAAAAAAGTTCACCACGAATTTTGGAATTTTTGAATCTAAATTGGAACAATTATATTGGAAAAAAAATAGTGCTCCCAAGAGTGTAAGGTGGAATTCCATTGGTAATCGCAAACATTTTATGTCATCCAAACGCATTATTCGTATTTATAGTTAAAAGATGATTCCGTTGAAACGGAGCCAAATTTCCGGCGCGCTTTCAACAGAATTTACAAAAAGCGCCATAAATTGGCAAATAATCCCCCGCATAACGCAACCTTTGTTTGGCCACACGTGCTTTTAATATCTGGCTCGTATCGCGAATGCAACAAAAGCCGGATTCTGTCTTTGTATGTTGCCCATATAAAGTAAACACTCGTTAAACTTCCTTCGCGATCGCGGGAATGCGAAAAGTACCTATATATATATATGTGTTAATAAATTTTATTAAATGATATCCGGACAAAGGAGGCATTCAATTGTCAGCATGACAATTGGCCGTGTCGAATTTGTCATGAAACTGTACTCTTTGTTTGAGTTTGAAAGCCGTGAGAGAAGGAAGAGCTTCCGGTGTTGGTGTACTGATCGATGTTCGACGCTCCGAGCGATATCTTCACAGCGATGATACATTTTTTTTCAATGCTTGTTTTTTTTTAGCATTCAACTCGAATTTATACGTTCATTGTTGTGCCCGTGAGTGTATTAATACTTGTTTTATGTATCTATTTTTAAAATGTACTTTTTTATTAAACGCTGCTGTGAGGGTTAATGAAACCATAACTATATAATACTAGTGACCCGGCCCCGGTTTCGCCCGGGGTGCAATTTTTATTAAATATATTTTACGAACCGGAGGTTCGTAAAATATCAGAGAGGGATTCTCCGTTATCCCTCTTTGAATAAGTGAAAACCGAATTAAAATCTTAATTCGGTACACTAACCAACTTAATATTTATATAGATATAAAAAAAGATTATAATAATATAATATAACTGTATTAAATTTCGGAAACAAAACACAAAGTTCACAGTAATACCGCGTTGTGTGAAAAAAAAAATCCGGCCTAATAAAGAATTGTGCATTGTGCATAGTAACAAACAATCCGGTGGACATTTGAGCAAAGAGAAAAAATCCGCGCCATGTGTCGATAGACGCATCGACGAGCGCCGCGGGGCTATGATACGTGAAAAAAGGTAAAACCGCGCCGGAACAATCGAAGCGAACTTATAAAATATGTATTCTCATGCTGGCTTTTCAAACTTGCACTCGTACTATTTTGACCGCGATCGGGATTTTCGAAGCGACAAACGAACAAAAATCCACAACCCTGTGCGGGTACCGAACTGGCCAGACTTCACCGAAAGGATCGCTTTATAAATTTAATTTTCTCTTAATAAATCAATAAATCAATCTAATAATATTCAAAACTAAGTTAGAGATCAGCCTAGCCAATAGCATGACCCTCATTGTGCTTTGGTGTGCTCGTCGAAAACAGAAGAAAAATCAAGTCGGAAACTAAAGAAAACTCATGACGTTGTAGGGCGCTCCGATATGAAAAAAAAAAAATCCACATACTTCTCTTATGTACCTACATTGTGTTTCAGCAAATTTTCTACACACCTTCCTCGTTTAGGTATAACTCCTTACATTCATTGAAGTAATGTACTAAGTAATATTACCTATTTCACAAAAACTCAATGTTATTTTTTTCAGAAAAATGTAAAAGTATCACTTATCTGACTTTGTAAATGAAACTTTTTAAAACCTAAAATTAAAAAACTCACCTTTCAAATAGATTAGAAATAAATTTAAAATATTATTGTGAGAGACTTTATAAACAATTTAAAAAGAAAAATATGCACTAAATGCTCCCCATACAATCTGATAAAATTTTGTTGTGGCAAAAATCAGAAATACATTGACATGTCAAATTGACATGGTCTTGTATAATTAATAACTGTATCCGCTAGCGGCAGTGTGTCGCCGGACGCTAACTCGAAATGGCATTTATAACCACTCTACAACAACCTGGCACATCATTTTTAACCGTCATCGATAATTTGCCATTGTTTTGTGCGCTGACGCCAAGTTTTTTTTGCTAAAAACCATAAAACAGATAAAGCTTTTTGTTATTTGGGTTCCACTTAATTGATTATAAAAGTTAAAGGCGATGTTCGATTGCACATTTCGGGAAGGAAACCACATGGCCGAACATTATTCACTATTATCACACTGTTGTGATGCTATCAATCAATTCAAGTGTGAATGCAATAATCTACTTTTTTTTTTTTTTTTTTTTTTTTTTTTATCATGAACCCCTCCAGCATCATGCGCTGAAGCCTATGTCTACAAATTTCACATTCATACCAGTTCTCGCTCACTTTCCTCTCGCACTTGCATTCTTCATACTTTATCTTTCTTTTATCCATCACTCATTTATACCATTGCGGGTGGGGATACCCGCCTGTCTGTCCTATTCTATCTATACTTTTATACTTATTTCTATTTTTCTTATTTCTAAGCAGGGTCAAGGTAAATAAAGGTACACGGGATCAATAGTATTTTACATCAAACAAATAAATAATTAAACAATATAAGCATTAACAACATTAAAATAGGTTAAAAACAATAACTAATAAAACATCAAACCATTAATAAAGTTAAAAATAATAAAATAATTTTTTTATCACAGGTTATAATTAAAAAATAGGTACATTAACAACATTAAAATAGTTTAAAAACAATAACTAATAAAGCATCAAATTATTAATAGTTAAAAATAATAAAATAATATTTTTATCACAGGTAATCTACTTTATTGCTTTCATTGACAGTCTAACCCGCTTACTTTATATTGACGAAAGTTAGATGAAACATTTTCTGTCAAGTAAATCCTATTAGGCTTGTGTTATGGGATAACCATATAACGGAATAGGGCGAAGCCTGCACATTTAGAACAGAGTCGACTTTAAAAAGTTTATTAAGTATCAATTGGCTCTGCCGGAAATCGACCTCGGAAACCCTGAACAGCACCTGAATGATGGGTTACGAGTATAATGAGATATTTAGATCTTATTAAAATTATTCAGAAGAGTAATCTGATGAAAATACTTTGGTGCTTTCCAATAAAATCCTATTATTTACAAAATAACTTAGAACTTAACTTAGAACTAACTAGTTAGGATTTAACTTAGAACTTCATTACTAAAAACCTTTGATCGCTACAATAACTTGGCAGTTAGTTAGTACCGAATTTCAAACGTTGGAGCTACACAAAGATCAAATAAACAAAGCAAGTCCGGTAGAACAGTGAGTAAAGACCCGTCAAATCCTTGTATCCATTGCTTTGCGCACGATCCAAGCAGATGTATGACCGCCCGCGCCGATACAACTGGTCTTTAGTGTTGTGTTGTCTCCTTATTTATTATTGAGTCACTGGGAGTCACCTCTTTACTTATTGAGTTATATTTAATTGTGTTACAAGCAATGGGCGCCACCAAGCGGCGCTCAATGGAGATTCCAAAATTGCACTTCTTCATTTATTTAGTGTCATTAAAGGTTAGAGCCACTTATTTAGGTTAAGTTTTAAAGTTTACTTTAAAAAATTTAAAGTTGCCTTTCGCTACGCTTTTGCCTACGCAAACCTTCCTCGTTAAACGCTCCTTCCAGTAGTGGAAACTGTATCAAAATCCGTTTAGTGATTTAGAAGTAGCGGTGATGTTACTCGCATAATGTAGTTTCTATAGGTGAAAGAAATGCGCATTGATATTTTATACTTACGAATTTTGAAAATTATAATATTTTCTTATGAGGCAAAGATAGCACATCACTTTACGTATTAGTCTTTATGGCTTTCAAACTGTAGTGGCTTTAATGCAGTGGCCAATAGGAAGCCCAATATAATAAATATTTATACGTTCTTTTTGTTTATACATTTCACACTCGAAGTATGATAGAATATATAAAGCTAATTTAAAAAGAGTAACTTCTAAACATTTCTTAAATGTTCCACCGCACACTTCACTTTAATATTCCTTTTTCTCAATAATAGGTGGGGCCACTATGCAGGGATGGCTAAAATAACTCCACCATTTTCCTATAAAACAAAACAAGTAGCGCCCTCTAACTAAAGTGTGCGTTCAAAAACCCTTTTAACGCCAGCGATCGACACAAAAGCGCCTCATCAAACGTCCATCTCCCGGCCTACGCCTTTGCTTCTTTGTTTTGTCGCAAAAGCGGCTGTTAACATAGTATCACGACAACGGTAGGAATTCTAAAATAAAAAAAAATACAATAATACAAAATTTATCCTACCCCGGTAGTGGAAGGGCTTCCGTCCGTACTGCCTTCCGTAGTCACCAATTGGGCAGCCCGTCTAACGGCAGCAACCACCACCTCGCAGAATACCACCGTGAAATAACATTGTGCTGTTTCAGAACTCACTTTCCTATTCCTTATCCATTATTCTACTAAGATCTGCAGCACACAAGTAGGCGACGTTAGCCACCTACCATCAAGTGGACCGTTTATCGCAACAGCTCTAAAAAATTTATGATTAATCTAGGTAGGTATATAACTCAAAAAACTACTGCACCGATTTTCATGTTGTTTTCACCAATGGATAGAGTAGTTTTCGAGGATTTTTTTAGTATAGTAGCCGGTTTGTGGCAGGGGACGTTTGTGTGTGTCTTTTTAAGTTTTTATATGTATCTATGTCCTTTGTTGCAAATTAAATTTTATTCTATTCTATCATATATAATTTACAAAGTTACGCGGGCGAAGTCGCGGGCAGCAGCTAGTATAAAATATTGTCCGCCTCTGAGTGATAAAGGAATGAATTTAAAGACTGACGTAAGTTTTCGTACCCCGACTGTACAATGTACCTAACCTTAATTAAACTATAAAATGCAAAGTAAATAATATAAATGTCGTAGATTCCACATCCAAGCCATAGCTTTACTGTGTCGTTAGCAAAAAGACTAAGAGTACGTGCTGACCCGATCATTAAGTAGATTGATGGCACCTGGGCGCAAGGCTCGAGCGATAAATAGTGGCGATTCCGGTAATCCAGGCGGCGGGCGGGCGGCTGCCTGCCGATGGCATCCATTCTCTTTATTGCACCGTGCTTTATAGCAGGCCAGGCGGCTCGGTCGCCTTGATGCCTGCCTGCGAGGTGCATCTAACATATTGCCACTGCGTTTGTGATACGACCTAGGGGGAGACGGGACTCTATATCTACATATTTTATACATTCACTAGAACGAGTAGAATTAACTTAGTTGGATAGTGTCACTGGTTTTGGTATATCGCTTTATGTTATTGGTATGTTGCTCCTAAATCTTTATGGTAAAACTAAACACAAACATTCATCGGTTGATTAATCATAAAATAATATCGAAAATTTCACTAAAGCTAAAATCATAACATTATGTGTGGTAACGTTATTTTTTAAAATTTCCTTTTAAAAGGGAAACTATTGACAGGGAGACTAACTGGTAGAAAAAAATACATATTTATTATCTTTGCCTGACACCTATGTTTGAAATTATATTTATATTTTTAAATCTCACTTTAACTCTCACTCTCCTTTCTCACATGCACATGCATATTATTAATTATTAATAATATTAATAATAAAATTAATAATAGTGTTATTAATATTATTATTTTCAGTTTTCTATTTTAAACTTGTTAAACTTTCAAAACTAAATTCGTTATAACGTTTTGAGGAGTTTAAAGCACTAGCAAATAGCCTCGATTGACACTAGAAAGTTCTTTTGATTTTTTATTAAAAAAGTACCTACCTATAGTCAATAATACAAACAAAATATTCAGTTGCAATAGTTCAAGTAATATCACCCAGTTTTATCTCCGAAAACGGGAGCTTGTAGCTTTACGGGAAACTGCTTACTTACACGCTTACACCTGAGCAAACTGCTTTCCGAGCCACGACCCGGCACGTTTCCATAAGTTTTGACGTCACGAGCTCTCCATACAATGTTTCAATACTAGATTTAAGATCTAGTCTTAAATGACATGACAGTCTAGTCTTAAATGACAAATGACACTCTCAAAGTTGCAGAAGTTTACATAAAATATTACAAATTAATTCATAGATTAAAAAAAAAATTGAGTGATTATGAAATTTTTTTTTAAATTTATTGACAGGGTTAATTAGAGAATTACTTTAATGTACCTAACCACCCATTTATTTTAAAACTTTTAGCTTTTATTGTTAACTGTGTAGCATAGGTTTTATTAGGGGCAAACTTTTGGAAAAGTGTATACGAATCCGGAAATCCGGAACCCAAAGTCTAATTAGTCAAAGATCTAATAACACGTTAACTGCTCGACTGTTGATAGTTTCAGATTAAAATATGTATATTTTTAATATTACTAATATGAAAAGTGTAATGGAAACTTTAGTGAAGGCGGGCGCGCGTGGGCGGGAAGCGCACTTCCGGTCAAGTCGCGGGCGGCGCTCGGCTTCCGTTCGCCCAATTTGGCCACATTCAGCCCAAAGGGGGTAAGACGTTTCATACCTACACCCCATCCCATCCTTTGATGCCACCTCAAGTTTAAACAACTTATGCTACCGCGATTTAGTTTAAAAAAAGTATAAAAGTTGCAATTGGTTGTGATGATTATGTTCGAAGAATTGCTTTTTTAATAACTATTTAAAAGTTAATATATTTGAAACCTTATATTCTATCATCTATATAAATGTGAAAGTAACTCTGTCCGTCTGTTTGTTACCTATTCACGCCTTAACTACTCAACCAATCATCGTGAAATTTTGCACAAATTGTTTGATATGACGTAATCAACGAAACGGCTTTTCGGATTTTCATTAGCAAATAAATACGAGTATGATAAAATTTAAGCGCACAGGAAGTTGTATATGCTCAAAGTTCTAAATTAAAATTGTTAGGTATTAAAATCTCTCTCATGGTTACTAATTTGAAAGTACTGTATTTCCATCGTTTGCTTTACTCAAAGCAACTTTAAAATTCGAACCGTTTGTGTGCCATTTATTAAATGTGTCTATGAAACAAGATAGACGTCTGGCAACGTCCTCTCTGGTCAGCTACAGCTCATTAAGGAGTCAGAAGGGTAAAAAGTCCGGTCCCTTTACCGCTCTGCGTTTTTGTAAAAAGAGGCTTAATTAGGGCTCATGCGGCTTCCCTAAAACCCCTGTAACTTTTAATAAACGTTCGAAGAGCGTGTAACGGGTGCTGTATTATGTGTAAGTGTATAGGGAG
Source organism: Synanthedon formicaeformis (assembly GCA_945859745.1). Classification (NCBI taxonomy): domain Eukaryota; kingdom Metazoa; phylum Arthropoda; class Insecta; order Lepidoptera; family Sesiidae; genus Synanthedon; species Synanthedon formicaeformis. The sequence goes on along the minus strand of OX243969.1, from coordinate 4,884,216 downwards.
GCTTAAATGGCTGGGTTACAAGAGAGGATATACTAACATTATAAAATTAAATGTTGTACTAACATAACATTACAAATGTACCTACTACTTTTTTTAGATAAACAAGCTTTTGCCCGCGACTTCGTCCGCGTCCCTAATGTTTTTGTTAAGCGTTGTATTTTTTTTGTTCCCTCGACAATAGAATTTTTTATGCTTAATATTAGGTGGTCCTTTTCTGTGTATGCAAAATTATTATTTTCTTCGCTAGAAAAATGCTAAAATTTTAAACTTCTTAAACACTCACGAATTGTGATTATAGCCTTTTTTATAGACTAGCTGGCGCCCGCGACTTCGTCCGCGTTGATAAAAAAAGTAGCCTATCCTGTGCCCTGTACGTCTAAATGTTTATGAAATACCAAGTTTCATGCAAATCAGTTAATTCGTTTAAGAGTTATCAGTTAATTCGTGTTCATAAGGCATAAATTCCATTAAATTTTTTACCTTGCTGATCTCATGTATTGTTTACAGTACACATAAAACGCTTGCAATCATAACTAAAATTCTGATTAGGGGAAGATAGTGCGGAAAAATAAGCTAACTTCCCACGTACCACGAGGTAGTACGCGTGCACACTAAACAAGTCCTCGTGGGAAGGTATTAAATATCTCGAATCAGTGCACATAGTAGCATTAGTGAATGAAGACCCCAGATTGTAGCGTACGATAATGTTGATACATGATATCAAACCAACACAACACGACCTTCCACTCTCCTTTCTGTTCTAGTAATAAAGTTAGAGAACAAGGGACGCGGCTAGGGTCACATCAGTTCAAAATATCTTGGTCGTATTATTTTAATAAAGCGATGCGCCCACTTATCAGCGCCATCTGTGCGCCGATGGCACAATGACAGATCATCCCATAATGCGGACAGGAAAAAACGTGGATCATTGTCGAATTTTTTGCCCCCACTATTCCGGCTTATTGTTGCGTTGTTTAATTTTATGAGGCTTTTTAAGCAAATGATACGGTTTTATCTTTGCACATATCTACGCATGGTAAGATAGTGCGACCGGTAGTTACCTGAGTATTTTTTGTAGAGTTATTATGTTAATGGTTCTGTTCACGGAATTGATACGCAAGAAAATATTTTTTTCAGTTCTGTGCGAGATTGCAGGTCTGGTGATATTGCAGTCGCAGGTTCGAATCCCGGTCGGGATCAAAACTTTTATGTGGAATTCGAACTAGTTAAGGGAGTCGATTTGGATTGTGTGGATGTGGTAATTTTCATGTCTTCCAGAAATGATTTAAATAGCCTATTATGACTGCAAGTTGCAACAATAGGCAAGAAATTTTAATTACACTATAAGAAGATTTAGATTATTTTCTTTATTTAATCACTTAAATCACCCACTTTTTGTAAGCCCTATAAACTTCTCTTAATTATTTACAAATACTTAATTAAACTAATTGAAACTTATTATGATAGCTTATTCTGATTTTAATGATGGTTAAAAAAGTTTATTCACACTATGAGAAGAGGAAAGTAAATCTAGTTTCGAAGCTAAAAGCTTCCTGCACTGAAATGTCATTGTTTATTTTTGTTTTCGTATAATGAGTGTATAATAAAGACCCTGCCGCAGTAGCGATGTATCAGTACAATCGGTGTCTCAATGGAGGTTATTTACATAGCAATAAGATGTAGATAGGGTCGCGTCTCCATCTCGCCGGCACCTTATCTCAGTTATTGCCAATGTGCACGCGGCTTATGGTCGGAAAGAAAATGAACTGAGGCGTCGCGGAAATAAAGACTTCTAAACAACCCCCCGAGATTTATCCACGGATGGTAAATAGTTTCCAAATGCAATTTCATTTGGTCTAACCCACGCCGCAGTGAAAATCTCTCCGTTATACGATTTTAGTATTGATTTTATGTACAGTTTCATACTTTGTATGTTTAATGGGAATGTAACGTGTGATTGGGATATACAGCTCCCCTGACATGAATGTATTAAGATTAGTCGCGCCGCTCCAATGCGCTGAATTGATAATTCCTGGCGAACAAGTAATTCGGGCAGGGGTGAGGCCAAATATTAAAATAAAAATTTATGAAGTGTGACTGCCGGTCGGGGTCGAGAGAGGCGACCGTGGCGAACCGATTTGTATGGAAATTTGGCAAAATGTCTCATTCAACGGGTGTCAGAAGCGTTATCGGCCCGAGGTGGCTTTTGACGACATCATTCTGCACATAGGACGTAAAACGCGCAGATTTATGATTGTTTGCCCGAAATTTTATTGAATGTTGCGGAGAGGGACATCGTTTTATGTATCAATTTCAATTTTACATAAACATGTTTTATTACTATGGTTATATACGAATAAATCCTTAACTAAATTATTATGTGTAAAGGTCTCAGTAACTAATTTCAACGAATATTACTATTGGAATGCGGTTTTCACTAATGGAAAGAGTGTTAAAGGAGGAAGGTTTTCATATTTATAACTTGCAGAAAAAAATCCGTGCGAAGCTGGGTCCCACCCGCTAGTAATATTATAAAGAAAAGTAGTTCTCCGCTTCTGTCTCTTTCTCCTACAACTTCTTTTAAACTACCGGTAGATTTTACGGTACGGTTTTCACTGATGGAAAGAGAGATACACGAGGAACGTAAAAAAAACGAAAGCGGGTTCGCTAGTATATACCTAATCTATTGTTTTATACATTCGATCCAATTGGCAGTTACTAAATTACTATATTAGGCATCGATAAATACTATAGGCTACATTCTTTTGATAGTAAAATACAAAAATAGAAAAGTTTTCTATCCCAATAGAGTAAGTACTGAATAGAATTTCACCTAGCCATAGTCGCATTCTACTGGCGAAAAAGCTATTGTCTATTTAAGGGCACATTACGATAATATTTATTACGGCTTTAGACAACCTGCTATCTTAATAATATATAAAAAAATGTTTGTGTACGCTTCAAAAACTCGAAAAGTTCTGCACCGATTTTAATTCGGTTTTCACTTATAGAGAGAAGGATAAAACTTATAGGATAACTTATAGAGTTTTCCCTGGGGAAAGTTTGCATATATAAAAATTGCAGGGCAAAGCCGGGAGGTGGTCGCTAATTAGATAACATTTACAACTATCATTGTACAGTATTCCACCGAAGTTGATATCGTTGACTGGTGTAGCCACAGTATCGACGTTGGCGGCGGCACGGGCTGTGTAGTTTGAAGTGCGGTCGACTGTAACTGCGAGCCGTCATATTCGCGCGGTTCACTGCAACTGAATCGGTTGAGCTTGGTTTTTTCGCACCCATAACTGAGCCGCCTATGGTCGGCGTGAAGTACAGATAGGCAAATTTTCAATGCGCCACTTTTATTTCATGTTGGTGCTCTACAGAGCAAATAAATATTTGTTTCATATAATTGTAAACGAGGCACCACATGCTATGTTTTAATAAGATTGTTTTTGGTTTTCTTGGGTGAAAATTTTTATTTACTGTTTTTCGTACTAATACTTAGGTAAATTCCTTCAATTATATTAGTCTAAAATTTTTCGCATAATAGGAAACAGTACACATACACACCTTTAAACTACTTTACAAAGCTATAGTTTTTGTTACTTATTTGTTAATTGTTAGATATTAAATTATAAAATAAAATAACTATTATTAAATAAAATCACTGTCTGCCACTGTCTGTTTCTCCGCTAATTAAAGCATGCAATGGTGGAAAATCTATTGACACACAAAGGATAAAAAAACTCCAAACAAATCACACATCTACCTATACACATATGGTTGGATTTCACATTAATTCATGTACATGGTTGATTGGTTGTTAAATGTCTATATAGAAATAAATACTACTGTTAAAATTCTTTTTTCTTGATAAACAAAAAATGTTTCTTTTTTTTACAACCGGTGTAAATCTGATACAGCTGAACTTAATAAATAAATAAAAAAAAAAACAATACAAAAATTAATAGTGACAGTTTTGTGGAGCGACGCACGCAAAGTGACATTTTCGCATGTCTGTTCTACGAGTACGAGTAGAGACTCTCACCATGTCAATTATACCAGCAATTATTCAGTTTAACTTTAAATAGTTATTGTTAGCTTATCCAGAATACCTAAAGAACATTAAAAATTAACTGAATAAAATAATATAGCAATTGTGATGGGAAAAGCGGTATTTCATACCGGAGCACGCTTTGTTCTCTATAAGGCCTAGATTCTTTATAAGGCCATTTTTTCAAAATGTCATACAGTTACGTTATGGTAAAAACGTGAAAAACAGTCACGTAGAATAAAATTCAACCCAAAAAAAGACTGACGTTAGTATATACTACTTTTACAATGATGAATACACATTAAATCATATGTAAAATTCAGGCATCACCAATCACGTTCATACCTAGGTAGTGTTAATGTATATTTTAAAATATTACAAGGCAACGCCCGCGCGAGGTCATTAATATTAAAAATATGTACATGAACTCAAATCAATCAGCTGCCATATTTTGCTGTAGTCAAAATCAAAGCCTGCTCGTTCCCAGCTGCATACGTTTACGTCGCGAATGCAAATGCGGGAGGGTGCTGTGAACGCGCAGTTGGCTGCATTGTCCTCCCCTCCACCCGCACACAAACCTCCCACCATTGACCCCGCACATCCCGCGAGAGTTTGTTTTTCGGGGCAAATAGCTATAGGCTTGATAATGGCCTCGCGAGTTGCGACCACGCAAGACCTGGATGCTCTACTTACTTGTTCTCTTTGAGAAAATGTTAATAATTATTTATTAGACATTTTTGAACAGTTTTACTATGTGTAAATCTTTGGACCGCCGCGGGGCCAAAAGTCGCATGGTGTGGTTTAACCGAAGCCATTTATACGGTATTTTTTTGACGTGCGGCGATAATCGTGCACGACAAAATGCAAACTCCGGTTTACTCCGGGGATAACTTTATTTCAAAAGGTTTATTCTACGTAAGATTAGTAACATTATTGAGACTATTGACATAACCGGCTTTCTAAAATTTTCTGTAATTTAGAAGTCGATACCTACTTGAGGAATTTTAATTTTATATCAGCTTATGCTCGATTTTGTGCTCTTTGAATTACCTATATAAAAAATTTTACGCCGGACAAAATATGACAATAAGTGCTAGTAACCTAGGGAACAGTTCTTTTTTCTGAATGAAAGGTATCCCTTAACATAGGTATGTTAAGGGATACCTGAAAATTTTTATCCTGATAACGTGTCATGCAAAATTTCATAATTATCGGGAGAAGTTAAGCTGTGAAGAGATAAGAGACATACAGAGTTACTTAAATATTTTTATAATATAAGTAGAGATTATAAAGATGTAGGTAATAATAATTCCTAAAAATCTAAGTAGAGCAACGTAGCGTGACGATGCATTTGGAACCGAGTGGCGGATGGGTTTTGATTTTTGTAGTTTCGTATTATTTGCGTATTTATCCGCCCGCCGCCCGGCAGATACATTTATTTGCGCCACTGTGCCCCCCTTTGGCCCCCACATTGCCCCCTCGTTCGATTGATCGCGATATCATTGCGATAATAGGAGCAGTACGATCGACGCGCGGTTCCGCCACGCGGGAAACGGAAAAATATGGCCGACACGCCACCGAACCATAATGGCTGAAGATTCCACAATCAAAATGAAAAGGCGAAGTAATTCTTCTTCTTCTCTTAGTGCCATCTCATAACTGCGGTCGGTTATCATCATGGCTATCCAAACCCTTAAAGCGGCGGCTCAAAACAGCGATCTGGTAGGTACATAGGCCATGCCATTCGTCTAGGTTCTTATGCCAGGTAGTACGTCGTCTGTCCGGCTTACGTCTACCCTGTATTTTCCCCTGCAGGATCAGCTGCAGCCATTACGTGTCATGCGATACAGGGTAATAATTACTTAAGCGCATATTATATCGAAAAACTGTATTTTATGTATATATAAACCATATTTTATAAATATTCCTGGGACTACGCCCGCACGAATAATGTGTTGATGTGCAAACTGAGGTCTGTTTCTCTTTTATGCTAGGGTAAGTATGAGCAAGTTACTTGAGAAAGGCGAAATGCTTCAAGACCTCTTCAGCCAACCTTCTTCTTACCTTTCTTTTGCTTACACTGACATAATATACGGTCTTTAGCAGCTGTGGAAGCGATCTCTCTAATATTATTCACAATGAAACTGTGGTCTTGATTCAAAATCACCGACATCGACCCCGACCTTCTTGTATAGGAATAAGACTTCTGTCTTGGCTAATGCCATCCCGTACTCTAGTTCGAGGCACATGAAATAATTGAGCTACATGACGCTTTAATACCCTTTATCGTGGAGAACTATAGCTGTATAGTGATGGAAGGTTAGCGTGTATAATACCTAAAGAAAACAATTGAATAAAATAATCTAATCAAACACAATATAATAAAAGTAAAATTAAAAGACGAGAAGCAAAGCAGGACTAAAAATTTAAGTAAGAAGAATTGTTTTATAAGCATTTCATAGCAATTAAATTAGCCATTTAATATGATGTTAGGATTTCGGGATTCAAGATTTTCACGCAGAATATTTATCATGAAAGTTGGTAAAAAGTTGATATATTTATTCATTTCTTATTATTCAATTGTTTTCTTTAGGTATTATACACGCTAACCTTCCATCATTATCCAGCTTATATCTATAAAACAATAAATTATATTAATATCATTAAAAAGAAACAAAAAGAGCATTTAAAATTCTTATTAATTGTTGTTGTTGTATACACACACACTCTTTCAATTTACTTTAACAAACTTTTTTTGTAATAGCTTATTTCTCATTTCGTCTACAACAAAGGCAACAAACTCGGTACCTACGTGTTTTTCTATGTCGTTTATTACGTGCGAAATGGCCCACTTTGCTGTCTCGTATCAATGATTGTAAAACAACTTCTGGGTAAGCCGGTGGCACAACAAACATAGACGTCGCAAGGCATGCAAATTAAAAGCCAACACAATACCCGTCCCGGCGTAGACGTATGTAAATTAACCTTCAAGACATAAAAAAGTTGTCTTTAAACGGCGATACGGTTAAACTTCTAACCAAATAATATCCGTCAGTGTTCATAAAAGGAAGAAAAAAAGATTTGTCACATTATGACGCGCATACGCATCGGGCTGGTTATCAATTTAAAAGTCGGTATTATCCGCACAGTGTTAGAGGGCTGAAATAAAACATTTCAATTTGGAGATCCGGTTACGACCCCACTTTCAAATCTGCATTGTGGGTCTGCGGGACCCCATACACTAGTAGTTTTGGGGTACAGTCGCGGACAGCGTTTTTTAAAATGTTTTATTTTATTTAAAATGTAGTACATATATATAGTTAGTTTATACTAACTAAATAAATCGAAACACTTTTTCTATTAATTAATTTATTAGGTGAAACAAGTTAATTTAAGAGTTTATTTCGAGTACAGATTTTATGTATTGTTCAGTAGAATTGAATATAGCAATAATTTTTCTTTTTTCATGCAATAAGTAAAGAAAAATAATAATATTAATAAATTAGACATTAATGTGTGTATGTATGTTTCCTATATCCTCTAAAACTGCTGAAATAATCACCGTGAAATTTCGCATATAAGTTGTCAGGGTTTCACAAAAGGACCTACATTCAGGGATGCGGATGAAATCGCTAAAAAAGCTATATGTAAAACCCATAAAAGTTTGAAAAGTTGGTAATAAATGGAAATCAAATTATGTATTTTGCAAGTAAAGTGATTAGTGTAATAAATTTGGTAAAGGGTAACCTATTTCAAAGTGACAAAAGAACAAAATACTTATTATATATTAATTTTATAGCTTTTGTGCTCGAATATCCCATAGTGGGCACCTCAAAACGCAGTGTATGCTTGGTTAAGCCCGCGCCTCCCCGCGGCTGCGCCTGGGTTACAAGAAAGGGGTAGTTAGCCGCTATTGTCTCACAACCCCAATACGGTTGCATTCCTATTGAACTCGACTAAAACATTGTATCTGAATGTTACTGAATCACTAATATTAAATAAAAAATATCTTTGATTAGTGAATTTATTATCAATAATCAAATATTATAAAGGGAAAAGATGTGTATTTTTGTATTTTTGTTTGTAATGAATTAATTCAAAAACTACTGGACCGATTTTAAAAATTCTTTCATATATAGAAAGCTACATTATCAGCGAGTAAAATAGACTATGTTTTATAAAGTTACGCGGACAAAGTCGCGTGCAACAGCTAGTTAATAATTAATTTCATTTTACTAGTCTTAAAATTATGCAACCCGTCTAGCGGTAGAAACAAAGGAAGCAATAAAAGCAACATGTGGTTAAGTTCGTTAGTTCGTCATTCTGAGGCAATACGAAGTTCGCCGGGTCAGCTAGTTATATCTAATCATCACCCAGCCCTTTACCAATGTCGGTAGGAAACAGAGGTATTGGTATCGTTTTGTTATTAATTGGTTTTCTGGGCCTTAGTGTGGCCTGCAATGGAACATTAGTTTATACGAATAATTTATTTATTTATTTTTCAAAAGGTACACCAACAGCACAAACAAAAAACTTATAATATTTATAGGTAACACAAGGCAATTTTAAGGTATACATTTAATTTTTTTAGCTTAATTTAATAACATTCAAATAATGTCAAATACTCGGTTGTACTGTTCAGCAGACGCTGCTAGCGCGTGGTGCACCATGTATCCCGCTCCGCTCGCTCCCTACAAAGACAGGGAACACAGAAAACACTTAGCAATGTTGACACTACACTTTAGCACTGATACTAAATTCAACATTTAGCCCCGAAATATAGTAATACGAATTCGCAATAGGTATATTTACAATCTAGATAAATATCAATATTATCAACATATTATTATATAAAATTGTATTAATAAAAGTGGACACTTATAAACATTCACAAAGTTAGGGCAAGTAATTTAGATCATTGCAATTATCTACTTTTTGCCAGTTTTTGATCAAAAATATTCAGCGATTTTGCTCAAAAATTGGTAAGCTGTTTTGTTACACTCAAGTTCTTCCGACGCATTTACGATCCCTGTACTGAACTTTTTCATTTAAAAAAATACTTACAGAGATTTTCCTTAAATGTTAGATCCTCATCCACTCTGATCTTTAATATAAAAAACTCATGTGTTTTTCATAGACCCGACCGCAATTTAACCTGCGCATTACGATTTAGAAGCATCTCTGCTACTCTAAAAATAAAACAAATTATCATAATAATTACTAAACACTAAACGATGAAACATTACGTAATAGTACGTCTAACAGTAGCACGCATGTAATGAATGGACGCCATAGTATTATAACCGGACTGCAAATCTAGTTTGGTAGGGGAGTGCGGCAAGTTCGGTGAGCCTCCATGGCCAGACGCTCACCACACTCGGCAATGTACGGAGCACTTGCGCATCAACAACTAAATGTAATTAATCACTCCAACATCACAACATAATTCGATTCTCAAACTTAATAGCATTAAAGTTGAAATTAGCTTAGCACACTAAAAGTTATTACGACTTATAGGTAATGTCCAAGCGTGCAGATCGCTATAACGTGTTCTTTGTCGCTTTAGCCGCGTACCCTCTCACACAATGGCATACTTATTAGGGATTTAGTCCAGATATTAGTTGGGGAAGCCATTGTTTGTATTTTAATAGAATCCTGCGCCCCAGGCGGTTGGATATACCTACACGCATTAGTTGCCTTAACTCATACAATACACGTGCTCCCTCTACACATGTGTTCGCAATTGTTTAAGGAGACGAATATTGCCAAACTTTTTTAATGATACATTCGAAGCTCTTATATAACGAGGGAAACCGATTGTGTTTCACAACTCTTTGGGATAAATATTGATCAGAAACAATTATAACTGCTCTAAGGAAATTGAGATAATTTAATACTATATTAATAGATAAAAGTTATGTGAACGGTATTATTAAAAGCTTACAGAAAGCCGGGGGATTTCTGTAAGCATGTGTGCTGTTGTGTTTCGGTGAGCGAGTAAGGGATGCCAGAGCTCATTTCCCTATTCCTTTCTAATCCCTATCCTCAATCCTACTCTGGACAGTAGCACACTTGTAGCCCCTGTGGCGTTGTTTGTGTAATAGGTTTGTGTAATAGGGGACCGAGGTCACCTACTACCATCAAATGTTCATTATTTAATCGAATATCTTTGATTAATAGCAGGGCTAAAGATTCTTTGCTCCCGTCACCACTGTGATTGAGTCTAGAGTTGATTAGAGATCTCGAACAAATCTAGCCAACTTCAATGTTTGAAAGTTAAAATCGTCATGCATCCATGACTAATCGTTTTCCGGAGATTCCATACAGATAAGTAAAATCACTGCTGAATACATCTGCAATGATTCAAACAAAACGCGTGTCCAAATTGAATGACCAACCGCTCAGTTCTGATAGATGTCAATGATGTACGGTTATAAGTAATTGAATGTGAACACCTCAATCACTCCCAACGAAAGGTCTCCGTGGATGCTAATAAACGTCCCAATTCAATGCAACGTCAACAAGCAATGGTGTCCACATAGGTGCGTGAAATCTGACAACAATAAGTACAATGCACTTAAACTACATTTAACTTCCTAACAATTAGACAATGCCAACAAAAATGTTAAAAACAATCACACAATAGCGTATGACTATTGTAGCAGAAACACATTTGTTCAGGTTTCTACGAGACGTTACAAAGACGGATTTTTTCAGACTAATTATACCGTACTGGCCGCTTTGTGGGACTTTTATGGCCTCCACGCGACACCATAATGCCATTAGTTACACTATTTTGCCAACAGTATCCTCTAGGTTTTTCGGGCTTCCAAGAATCTTATAACAGAAGCAATTTTCGAAATAAAAGCGTGTAGGACGCGTGTACCGTACGTTCTTCGAACAGGAGCCATTGACAGCTTTCATTTCGTCTAACGAATAAGCTAGCTGTTGCATGCGACTTCGTCCGCGTAACTTTATAAAATATGGCCTATGTTAATTACTGATAATGTAGCTTTCTTTTGGTGAAAGAATTTTTAAAATCGGTGCAGTAGTTTTTGAGTTTACTCCTTACAAACAAAAATACAAATCTTCGCTCTTTATAATACTAGTATAAATTATATTCTTCCATTCCATTCCTACGTAAAATGGAATATCCTATCCTCATACAGAAGAAAAGTATGTACTAAACAGTTAAGTGTGTTGAAATATACGTCTACGAAACATGAAAATGGATATTTAGAATTTGATTAACATTTAGTTCATGCTGTTACTAGCCTTTTTTTATCTATCTAGCTACACTACTTTTGTCAATATAAATAAAATAAAAATCAATCCTGTATGTACTTTGCAGATATAAATTGCATCCGTGCGAAGCCAGGGGTGAGTCGCTTGTAAATAATGAATAAAGACTACAGTTAAGTACCTTTACATATTCGTAGTATAAAACAAAATCGCTTCCCGCTGTCTGTCCGTCTGTATGTAGGTATGTACGCTTAGATCTTTTAAACTATGCAACAGATTTTAATGCGGTTTTTACTAATGGATAGTTGTTACATAATTTATTTTTACAAAAATGTTAAAAAAAAGCGGATCGATAGTTAATATTGTAGTAAGTACAAGCGGCAAAGTTCAAGACTTGTTAAGTAATGTCTCTTTATCAAAAAACTTATTGTCTAGTTTATGTTAGTTTAGTTAGTTATGGATAGGAATCCATTTAGTGTACTTAACAATAAGTAATAAGCGAAAAGTGCACGAATTAAAGAAAATTTCGTTTTAAAATTTGCAATTTAAATAAACCAAATTCGATGCATATACGTCCGATATATTTTTTGTTAATTTACGAAGCCGTGACGTGGACATTAAAATTCGCCAGTAGCCATCGCAGTGTAATTTGCTCGGCGAGCGCTGCACTCGTTAACCCCCGGCCTCCGAATGTTTGTCGGGTGACGGCGACGCATGTCGAAAATACTTAGTGGGGCTGCTCCTCATTATAATCCCTGCATCCCGCATCCCTCATCCCGCTCCCCGCAGAGCCCGATTCGACCGATATATTAACACGTTCATCATGCCCTGCAACTATATATGGATAGTACATTCAATATTTTCGAAAAAAATTGTAGATTCTCATTAATTATGACAAAAATCGTTTCGCCTATATATTCTACTAGCTGGTGCCCGCGACTTCGCCCGCGTTGAACGATGAAAGGTACGATGAAGGTAGGTATGTCCTTTCTGGTGTCACAGACAACGTGTATGCAAAATTTCATGGTGATTGGTGCAGTAGATTTTGCGTGAAAGCGTAACAAACAAACAAACTCACATTCACATTTATAATATTAGTAGAGATAAGGATTGCTAGGTATATCTACATTTGGTGTTATTTACTGTTTCTCCGCTAACTTCTTCTAAACCACCCAACAGATTTTGATATGGTTTTCACTAATGGAAAGACCTTACAGATAAAATTTGCTGTTGACAGTCTACTTGATGGTAAAGTAGATACTTTATATTACCACTAGCAACACTAAGGTGCTGAAAATACACGCTGTCGATCTAAGTATAATAAGGAAGTGATATAGAAATTGGCTATGACGTGGTTGCTACTTTTCTATGACTTTCTATATACGGTTGTTATTTCACATGGCTTTCTGTAATGTGGTTACTGCCTCCACACTGCCTGGCCTGGTTTATAAATGCGGAACGAAGTGTGCCTAGCCGTTACTAAGTAGGTACTTCAAAAACATGCAATAATATAAAATTTGTAAAACTTTTTCTCAGCGCCTTCTATGAAGTAACTACCATTGCTGTGTCACAGCGAATCGGTTGTACTTACAGTCTTAATTGAATGGTACTACATAATTACATTACTTAACATTTATAGCGTAGCGTACAGAGTATAGGTACTGCTGTTATATACTGAAGACAGCCAGTTTGGCAGCAGTATAGAATCGACATTCGAGAATTTTCAGCACAATCATATCATTTGCATTTACTTTAATATCAAGGTCAACAGTGCGCTTCCATCATTCCTAGTGTTTCTTAGGTTTCATAAGCTACTGACTATTACGTAGACAGTAATAGTTTTGAATCAATGCAGATAAAAAGCGAGGCATATCCACAACGGCATAGCCGAAATCAGAGTGTTAAGAGGGCGGCAGGCGCGCGGTGTGCCATTGTTATAATTTTCAATAAGGGGCGCGATTGAGGGGCATCGATCGGAATACACTGGGGTACATCTCGCAATGCATCACTCCTGCATCTCTTTGAGGTGTGCATCGAACCGTAAACATCCGCCGCTACACAAACTCAGCCCAACTAATAAATGTGTTGCGAAGACATTCATTGCATCTCCTTGTCCTGGAAGTATGGGTTTTTAGTGGGTAAGTACATTAGATAAATAGTAACATTTCTGAATATTCTGGAAAATTCAGCTGAATATCCCGTATTACACTGCCGTACGATAGCGATAGTTGAAATTAGTATCTCACTTCATAATTCAGAGAAAATTCCGCCTAAACTATTTTTGTGTGTTGATTTAAAAAATAAATAAATTATTGTATCTACGTTGTAGAGAAATAGGATTTCTTTCTAAAGGATAAAAGTAGTTTTTAATTATAAGGTTGCATATATTATTGATGCAACTTTATAATTAAAAACCTTATAATGAAGTAAACTTTCTAAGATGATAATTGCAATTTTTAAAATTTGCAATATTTTCATATTGCAAATTTTAAAAATTTCATAACTCAAGTCTAGCGGTATTGTTACAGCAATGCTACCCTAATCAGCAATATAAAAGAAGCGGAACTCAGTGGCACATAAATTAGCAGGGAGACAAAGAATTGATACAAAAATGACCAAAAATTGAAAGAAATGCAACCCCGTTATAAGCAAACGGTCACAATGTCTACATTCAAAGATATTATTTCAATGGTCTACGGTCATATTTTTTTCTTTGTAAAATAGGAAAGAGTTGGCTCAAACAATAAACAGTAAGACCAGTGGCTGTTTAAGAACGCAAATTATTTATGACAACATCCAATTATTTGACGATTAATAGATCCCGACAGAAAACCACAAAAAGGGTTGCTTTTTGTTAGGTAAATTTGCAATATTTACAGATATTTTGAAGAATTGTACGAACCGAACTATACAAATT